>CM062819.1:1203365634-1204580398 GCA_031772625.1 Pinus tabuliformis | reverse complement strand
CAGACAGTCAGATCCACAGATCTGATCATGCACCAGAGAGATCACGACCTATCAATAGATTCGCCTTGCAATTTATAGATTTCACCTTGATTTAGATCTAGCTTTTCAAACCGATCACCCAAAATTTCAGATCTTAAGATATTCAAATTTCACAAGTGACTAGCCAAATGATCTCCTTTCCTTTTTATAGGCAAGCCCTTACTCAAACCATGGATCAAAACCATAGAAAACCAATACAAGGGATCCAAACCGGGGTGGGTCAATAATTTAGATGCTATATCACAGACCAAAACCATATGATCATATACGTCGGACTAAATACCATGGACCACCATAGGATTTCCCACGTGCGTGCACTTTTCTCTGCATGAAAGTGCGTGTACTGGGGGTCCGCACCTTCTGTTCGGATAACCTGCGGACATGACTGCACTTTGTGAATGGCGTGCCTGCGGCCCGCACCTTTTGAACGGTGTACCTGCGAACCCTTATTTTCTATCATTTTGAGAGCCTGAACAGAGATTTGCCACTTGAGTGAGTTGCCATCAAGTACAACACCTGTGCCATAGCGCAAAACCTGAATCATAATGCCAACAATCTCCCCCTTTGGACTTGATGGCAACCCCAAGATCCTCAAAGTCATTCTCCCCCTTTGTCATCAAGGGCAAAGGGTTATGCTCCCACTGAGAGCATGCTGAAAACTCTACTCTGCTGTGTTGATCATGCTCCCCCTGGCTGTAGGCCAGATCTGTAAAAGAAAATTTCTTCAAGAAGAACCATAATCCACCATACACCATAAATGACCTTGACAAAAGAGATATGAGGCATAGAGACAAAACATTAGCAGCAATATTCAGATCAGCATCCTTCTGAACTTTCTCCTCCAAGATCTTCTATAATAATGCCAACAATGTATTATTAGAAGAATAAATGCTCCCCCTGAACCTGTGCCAGATGGTCTTTGACCAATCCATAAACCAGCGAATGTACGCGTATACCCCATATGAAACTCGTGTACAACCAACAATCTCTGAAACAGATAAGATTCAACAACAAGATGATGCATCAACTACCCCCAGCTTTTGCCTGAGGTATTCAAAGGTCTCCCTGGGCAGTGGTTTGGTGAGTATATCAGCAACTTGTTCCTTAGAAGGAACATACTCCAACTTGACTTTTTGTTCAAGCACTTGTTCCCGAAGAAAATGATATTTGATAGGTATATGTTTGGTCTTTGAATGCATGACTGGGTTCTTTGAAATGTTGATAGCACTTGTATTATCACATAGGATGGAGATAGGTGGAGTACAATTGATTTGAAAGTCTTGCAAGGTTTGCATCATCCAAAGAAGTTGTGTGCAACAAGATGCAACAACCACATACTCTGCTTTAGCTGTAGATAAAGCAATTGAACTCTGTTTCTTGCTGAACCAAGATACTAATCTGGAACCCATGAAGAATGCACCCCCACTAGTGCTTTTCCTGTCATCCACGCTTCCGGCCCAATCTGCATCTGTATAAGCATGAAGTGTGAGATCTGTATCTCTAGGATACCATAAGCCATCGTTTTGAGTTCCTTGAAGGTACTTGAAGATTCTCTTAACTGCTCGAAGATGAGTTTTCTTTGGATTTGCCTGAAATCTTCCAACTATTCCCACTGCGTGCATGATATCTGGTCGGGTACTTGTCAAATAAAGCAGACTTCCAATCATGGATCTATAGGTTGGTTGATGCACTGCTGCAGATTCATCATTTGCACTGAGGTTGCATCCTGTAACCATAGGTGTACATACTGGTTTTGAATCTTCCATGCCATACTTCTTGAAAATCTGCTTGAGGTACTTGGTTTGAGACAAAAGGATATCGCCTTCATTTTGTTGGATTTGCAATCCAAGAAAATATGTCAGTTCTCCAAGCAAAGACATTTCGAATTCTTTTTGCATCACCAAGGCAAAGCTTTGATTCATAGCTTCTTCATTGTTGCCAAAGATAATATCATCTACATGCACAACAAGTATTAGCAATTTGTCATTTTCAATTTTTATATAAAGATTGCTATCTGCTGATCCTTTTGAAAAACCTTGTTGATGAAGATATTTGTCCAAATGGTAGTACCAAGCCCTTGGAGCCTGTTTAAGACCATAGAGAGCCTTTTTTAGTCTGCATACAAGATTTGGATCATTCCCAAGAATGAAACCATCTGGTTGCTCAATGTACACTTCTTCTTCTAAGTCTCCATTCAGAAAGGCTGATTTCACGTCCATTTGAAATACTTTGAACTTCTGAAAGCTTGAGAGAGCAAGGAACATTCGGATGGCCTCAAGTCTAGCAACGGGAGCAAAAGTTTCTTCAAAGTCTATTCCTTCTTGTTGAGCATACCCTTTACAAACAAGTCTGGCCTTGTTTCTAATCACTTCCCCATTTTCATTCAACTTGTTTTTAAAGATTGATTTTGTCCCTATAACATTTTATCTTTTGGTCTAGGAACCAACTCCCAAGTGTTATTCTTTTCGATCTGCTCAAGTTCTTCATCCATTGCCTTGACCCAACATTCATCTTTGGATGCCTCTTACATTTTGTGGTTCAGTGGAGGAGAGCAATGCTAAATAGCTTGAGGCTTCTGCAATTGTTCTTCTTGTTTGTATACCTGCCTCTTTCTGCCCCAAAATTTGAGATTCTGGATGATTCTTCTAAATGTACCTGGATGGAGTCTTCTCTTCTATCCTTATTTGTTCCTCTGGTGCCTCTTGAGGTTCATTTTCATCATCAGTCTGATTTGAAGGATGGACTTCATCCTCTTCGATATTTTCATAATTTACTTGCCTAGGAATGTTTCCTTCTTCATCAACCACTACATCAATGCTGTCAACAATTCTTCCAAGTCTTTTATTGTAACACTTGTATGCTTTGCTGTGGGGAGAATAACCAAGGAGAATTCCTTCATCTGCTCTAGGTTCAAATTTGCCAAGGTGTTCATCATTATCCTTAATATAGCATTTGCTTCCAAAAATTTTGAAATGTTTTACCAAAGGAGTCTCACCATACCAGAGCTCATGAGGAGTTTGAGTGCTGTTCACCAGACATTTGTTTTGTTGAGAATAACAACCGCAGCAAATGCAGCTTCACCCCAGAAGGTTGCGGGAGTTCCAGACTCATCAAGCATAGCACGAGCCATTTGTTGAACCATTCTGTTCATCCTTTCCACTACTCCATTTTGCTGAGGAGTCCTAGCTGTAGAGAATTCCCTTCTTATTCCATGTTCTTCACAGAAGTCGAAAAATTCATTCGAGGTAAACTCCCCACCTCTATTAGACCTGAGGCATTTGATTTTGTGATCTGATTCGTTCTCCACCAAGGCTTTGAATGATTTGAACTTTTCAAAGGCTTCATCTTTGTGCTTCATAAGTCCTATCCAACACATCCTGGAAAAGTCATCAATGAATAATATGAAATATTCTTCTCCTCGAGGTGACCTTTTCCTAGATGGGCCACATACATCAGTATGGACAAGTTCAAGTGGCCTGCTAGCTGATCCTTCCTTCTCAGGGAAGTTAGTTCTGGTTTGCTTACCAAACTGACATGATTTGCATATTGTGTTGTCTGGAATTCTGATGTCTGGAAGACCACGAACTGCCTGGTAGTTGGATGCTTTCCTTATCTGTGAAAATCTTAGATGCCCCAACCTCCAGTGCCATAACCAGTGTTCATCATTTTTGCTCAAATAGCATTGTTGTTGTCCTTCTTCAAATATGTATAAATTATTTGGAGTTCTTATGCCTTTGATCATTGTTTTTCCTGTATCAAGATCACGAACACTACATCCATTTGATCGAAATATTACCTCAGTTCCTTGATCGCACATTTGACTGACACTCAGTAGATTATGCTTCAAGCCATCAACATACAAAACATTTCCAGCTTTGACTTTTTCTTTCAACTGAACAGTGCCTTTTCCTTTTATGACTGCAGGTGTATCATTTCCAAAAGAAACTTTCTTTCCCTTTTCTAAAGCACTATATGATTGAAGTTTTTCTTTATTACCTATCATATGCTTTGAACATCAACTGTCGATGTACCATTGATTTTCCTGTCCTTCTGCATATAAAGCTATCCCACATCTTTTTGGTCGCGATTCCTTCATTCTCCATGTTCTGGTATTTGAGGTTTGTTCCTTCTGAGTTGTCTTTCGAAGCCTGCTCCTGCATTCAGAATCTTCATGACTGAAGTTATTACAAATAGAACATTCAATTTCACTTTCAAGGGTGGAAAAGTTGTTATAGGTCCTTTCGTGATTCCAATCATACTTCTTTGTTTTTGAGCTTCTCTAGTCATGATTGTCTTATAGGCAACACATTGAGCTGCTTTGTGACCAAAGTTATGGCAAGAGAAACATTGGCCATTGAAGAAACTCTTGCGATTATCAAATCTATCAACCAACCGATTGTAGTTTCTACTGACATCCATTCTTGAGGCAAATTGGGAAGCTTTTACCTGTGGCTGGTTGTGGCTTCTGTTTGTCCTTAAGGTAGATTGCCCCTGATTTTCTTGATAGTCTTTGTTCATTCTTGAGGTAGACTATCCCTGATGATTTCTATTAGATCTTTGCTCGCTCCTTCTTGCTGCATCAAGATAGCTTTTGGAGGTGGATGCTTGAGATGCTTCTCCATCATATCCCATACCTGTCTTGATTAGTGGAAAACGCTGCACATTGATAATCTCATCCAGAGTTTCAGATCCTTTAACAAATTTAAGATTAAGAGCTTTTGTTTTCTCAATCTCTTTTCTAAGACCAACAATTTCACATTCCAATTTTTCATGATGTTTTTCCCTTTTAGCCAGTTGATATTGCAGAGAATCAATAATCACATTTTTCTCTTCTAAACAAATTTTGAGTTTAGAAATCTCTTCATAAAGACCTTCATCTATAGCATCCATGTAATCATCATCTTCAAAAGCCATTAAAAGTTTATAATTATTACCTCATTCATCTTTGTCACTATTTGAAAGTCCATCACTATCTTCATGAGTGTAATAGCTTTTCTTATTTGCATTCTATTTCGTGTTCCATCTAACAGGTTCCTCCCCTTGTCAATCTTATCCTTATAAGGACTTTTGGCAGCATAGTGACAGACTTTTCCACAAGCAAAGCATTTGAAAGGTAACTTACCTCGAAATCGTCCAGCACCCCGTTGAAGGTTTTTGACAAAATTTGATTCTTCTTCTTCTTCTGACACCTGTCCTAACTCATAGTAATCTCCTTTGCCTGAAGCCTTGAAGGCAGCTTCTCTCCTGTCTGATGGTCCTCCTTTCCTCATTTCGTAAGCAGTTAGAATTTCGTGCAGTTGTGACATGGTAAGGTTTCGTAGATTCTCTTTCTCTTCTATTGCTGAAACTTTAGATTCAAACCTAGGGGACAAAGATCTTAGAACCTTTTCAACCACAACAACCTCTTTTATTTCTTCACCCAAATTTTTCATACAATTAACAATCTCATCTACACGAAGGAAATAGTTAGCCACACTTTCATCATTGTGCATTCTGAGATTTTCATACTGAATTCTGAGGGTTTGAAGTTTTGCTCGTTTTACCTGTTCGTCTCTTTCATAGCTCAGAACAATCTTGTCCCATATTTCTTTTGCGGATTTATCCTGCATAACCTTCACGAATTCTGATTGAGATAGACATCCTAATAGAGTATTGACAGCCTTTGCATTTGTTTCATATTTCTTCTTCTCAGCCGGATCTGTAGGAGTTGCTGATGGAAAAGTGTACCCTGTATCTATGATGTCCCAGACTTCTGTACCAAGAGATTGAAGATAGGCAGTAACTCTTACCTTCCAATATACAAAGTTTGTCCCGTCAAAAATTGGTGGCCTGATAGATGCTTCTCTCTCATAGTTGCTCATGATGATGGATCTTCCTTCAAGCGATCAAGCTTCTTTAGAAGGACCTGCTCTGATTCCAATTGTTGAAAATAATACTGAGAAGGGGGGTGAATCAGTGTTATCAAATTCTTTTCAATATATCTTCCAGATTTATACTTTAATTTATTCTTCAGATATTGATCATTAATTTGTATGTCAGTACCATATAATAATGAGCAAGAACAAGAAAAACAGATAGTCACACAAAAGAACACTAGATATAAGGTGGAAACCCAATGTGGTTGAAAACCACCTGCTGCAATATGTCTCTATCTTCTTTCAATTAGAAACTTCTTTTACAATGATTTTGTACTGGTGCAGTCCTTTACCAGTACGCAGGCTGCAACCTGCTGAGAGCTACAACCCTCTCTCATTTTCTAGTCTCTCTTGGAAGGGAGCTACAACCCCCTTAGCTCTTGTACTAGCTGAACTACTAGTACGTAGGCGCTCACCTACTTCTTTTCTTCTAAGGACCACTTTTCATAAATGTTCAAACTGGATCCATGAACATCAAATAATCATCAAGTACATGTGAATCAACCAATCTCCTTTTACAATCACCCAATGAATCAACCAATAACTTCTCAAAATGCAGTAACCAGAAAAGCAATACCAGTAATCTAAACCCAGAACTCTGCAGCGATAGTTAAAAGGTAGCCAACAAATATTTTAAGAAAAGTCCGTAACTTTACCAATAGAAACCTGTGAATATCCGCAGTTCTTCTGTGTCTGGACTGCGCAGCTCCGCACCTGCACTGTCTACCTGAAAGCGGACCCCCGCACCTGCGCCTTCTGCTACGCTGCGGACCCCTGCACCTGCGCCTTCTGTTGCGCTGTGAACCCCCGCACTTGCGCCTTCTGCTGTCTTGCTTACCCCCGCACCTGCGCTGTGGATCGCCTGCGAACCTCCGCATCTGCGCCTTCTGCTGCGCTGTGGACCCCCGCACCTGCGCCTTCTGCTGCGCTGCGGACCCTCGCACCTGCGCCTTCTGCTACTCTGCGTACCCCCGCACCTGCGCTGTGGGTCGCCTGCGGACCTCCGAATAGAGCCAAATTAACAGTCCTCCAATGTGCCACAGACAGTCAGACCCACAGATCTGATCATGCGCGAAAGAGATCACGACCTATCAATAGATTCGCCTTACAATTTATAAATTTCACCTTGATTTAGATCTAGCTTTTCAAACCGATCACCCAAAATTTCAGATCTTAAGATATTCAAATTTCACAAGTGACTAGCCAAATGATCTCCTTTCCTTTTTATAGGCAAGCCCTTACTCAAACCATGGGACAAAACCATTGAAAACCAATACAAGGGATTCAAAACCGGGGTTCAATAATTTAGATGCTATACCACAGACCAAAACCATATGATCATATACGTCGGACTAAATACCATGGACCACCATAGGATTTCCCACATGCATGCACTTTTCTCTGCATGAAAGTGCGTGTACTGGGGGTCTGCATCTTCTGTTCGGATAACCTGCAGACATGACCGCACTTTATGAATGGCGTGCCTGTGGGCCCGCACCTTTTGAACGGTGTACCTGCGAACCCCTTATCTTCTATCATTTTGAGAGCCTGAACAGAGATTTGCCACTTGAGTGAGTTGCCATCAAGTACAACACCTATGCCATAGCGCCAAACCTAAATCATAATGCCAACACTGACCCCTGTCATCATGTTACTGTCATTAAGGGCTCATGTAGCTGTATGTGATCCAAGAGTTTGGGCACCTCAAGGATCCCGCCCCTAGCATGTAGTCTTCTTGACTACAACTCGATGTCTCCCCACCTCCTCTAGAGGCGCATGAGCACTCACGGCACAATCGTCATCAGTCTCGACATCCTGCTTTGCCTTTGCTAGAGCTGCCTTCGAATTAGAAGCTTCTCCCTTGCCTTTCTTCCTAGGACACTGAGATGCATAATGACCCAGCTCCCCAAAATTGAAGCACTTGACCTTGGAGATATTCTTCTTCTTCCTCTTCCCTTGTTGTCTCACGGATGCTAGAGCCGCATCCTCCTGTTTCTTTACTCGAACTCCCTTACCACTACTCCTCGCCTTGGTCATCCTCCTGATCTCTTCCTATCGAAGCGCTGCCCACATCTCCTCCCAACCGGGAAGAGTAGCCCTACCCAAAATACTTTGGACAAATGTCTCCCATTCCTTGGAGACTGCATTGAAAGTAGTCCTGACCATAAACTCTGGATCCGGTGTAGACCCACGGAAGTAAGCTGGTCGCGAATCTCTTGCAACCTAAGAAGGAATAGATCTATATGCTCTCCCCTATGCATCTGATATGACCTCAGCAGGTTATCCATTAGCATCTTCCATTGCACGAGAGAGCCTTGGTATAAGGTGGTCAGGGTGTCCCACATCTCCTCTGTTGTATTCTTCTCAACAATATGTGGTATGACATGATCTTTGATCCCGTCTAGGATCATGCACTTCACCCTCGCCATCGCCTATTCATGCTTCTCATTCTCAGTTGGGTCAACTGGGATAGCCACTACTTTCAAGGCATAGTCCTTAATGCGATGTTGATCCAGGACTGCTAGGATCCTGGCCTTCCAAATGACAAAGTTGGAAGCCCCGTCCAACCTATCTTGATACCTCAGTTCGTTCACTTTCATTTCAGCTCCTCTTCTGGACTCCCTGTGAGTCTCGACTCCCCTCCTGGAAATCTCCCTCTAATTCCTGATTTCCCTCTTGGAAATCCTCTGGTCAACTGTCGAACCACTCCTCTCCAATCCTCCTTGCAACTGCAACTCAAATTTGGGTTCCTTGGCTAGAAATCTGTTGAGGTAGTGATTCCCTCTACCTTGGTTCTGTCTCCTTAGACACAGTTCCGTACCGACAGAAACTGCGTCCCACCAACTCCTCAAATCACAATCTGCCCAAAGCTACCCAAGCCCCGACAACTGAAGAAACTGAATCTTGGCAAACGCTGAATCTGCTCCTCGGGCCAACTGTGTCAATCCTACTTCGTTAAGCAGGATGACGTGGCTCTTCGTGAGCCTCTTCTGCCTCTCTCTACCTCTGCGTTGGCCCTTCCCTTGGCTCGAAATGATGACGTAGGATCTTCGTCACTTCTTCTTTTGTTGCTTCTGCTCTGGAACAACGTTGTCTCTCGAGACAGTTGCTTCTACTGCAAATTTTCAGATTTGTTGGTGTCTTCATTCCTCCTGTGATCTGCAATCGCTTTGATACCATGTGGAAATCTCTAAGTTTGACACATCATAAATCCCTACTGCACTATCTAGTTTATTATCTCCTACTTTTTCTTTCCATTAACAAGTTATTTATTAATATAAATATTGAAATAAACACAAATGCAACCTTCACACATATACAGATCAACAACTGAAATAACTGAGACAACACAAGGGACACCATTATTTTTGGACAATCGTCCCTAGAAAAACCCAATGTGGGAAAACCGGTGCAACAGATATGAGGGTTTTATTATTATGCAGTTTTCTGAATACAACTAGGGTGCCAAAAATGGCTCACCTTTAGAGATTTTCCTTGGCAGAAGTACCTTGCCCCAGAGACAGATATTCCGGTTGATCAGCTACCGGATGATGAGCCCCACAGTGACTTCGATTGTTCCTCAGTTGGACAGCGAAAGTTGCTCCAAGCTTCTCTCTAGAACTGCGTCACCCTCTGGGAACTGCGTCACCCTCTATGGCTCTGTGTTTGCCTCTCAACGCTCAGTCTGTCCCACAAAAACACCACAACACAGCTCTTTCTGCCCAATGTCTGCTCTACTAGCCTCTGCGTCTGCTTGCGTCAACTTCTTGGCCTCCTGCATCCTTAGCACTGGCCCTCCAAGCCTCTACGTCATCTCTGGCTATCTTTGCGTCAGCCCAGGCTACCTTTGTGTTGTCCCTCCAACACTCTCTCTGCTTCTCTGCTATGTACTCTCGGCCTTCTATCAAACTGCCCCTCGCTCCAACATATCACTAACTCGATTTCTCAGCGAACCTTGCCCCAAAAAATCGAATTAACTGATAAACTTGGTGTGTCTCCAGCTGACCCTCAAGCCTCTTCTTATACTTTTCCTGTTGATGATTCAACGACCGAGATTAAGTCCCTAATCAACGGCTAAGATTAGATCTGGCTTGATCCTCGTTATTTAGAACTTTCTCACCCATATTATATTAATACACATTAATATTTTAATTTTCCTAAGTTTATACTTAGGAACCCCATTAAAAATATTAATTATTTTAAAATCTCTCCATCCGGGTGGAATTTCCCCAAACGATTTCTGGGTCTTGGAGATCTCATGTGTCTTAACCTCTCCACCGATTTTCATGGCTAGAGCACATTCGATGCTACCAAAATCAACACAAATCACTTGAGCCTTTAGATTATGGGGAAGGAAAACACGTTGAATATGACACTTGACCCTCTCCTTTGCCTTTCCCTCGTGTACATCATCGTGAGTCTCTCGCCCCTTTTGGTATGAACCTGAGTGACCATGCCCCTTTTCCCGCAAGGAAGAACCCTTCAGTGAATATACTTTATCCCTTTTGACTCACCCGCAGGATTTTGATCACTCCATGACCTCCCCTCTCCGATGTGACCATCACATTGAGCACCTTGTTTGTTGCACTCCTTCTCTCATCCTTTGTTCCCCTCTCATCAAAACCACGTGGCATCTTCAAAGCATGATACTACAAGCGGTGATTGTGATGAGAAGTTCTTGAGGGTGATCTTTCATTCCACCATTGTGTACTTAGAAGGAAAGCTCGAGACCTCTAGATTGACCTATTTTATTTCTCTTGGGACTCCCCTTTACCTCGGATGGAGATCATGTTTTCCCACCTCCAACCCACTTCATCCGCCATGTGATTATGTCCACATTCGATTTGGGAGTTGTTACATGAGTAATCATACTGGCAAGCACATGTATATTGATGTGATGATATGTTGGTTGCACTGGCTTTATGATTACACTTAATATTAACATTACTATATGCATGGTAGAGTAGGATGCATTTCATGATGATATTTACATTAGAACTAATGCTATATGATATTTCTCATGGTAGATAGATGCATATTTGCATATTTTTTTTTTCGTTGATTTTATGGCCTAACATATAGCATGTGCGATCATGAGACACCACGAAAGCATGTTGCCCCGTGTTTTTCCATCTATTATATGTGCAGGTGACAGGTCTACGACAAGAGATTGCTAGAGTTCTCGTGACCTCCCGTTTGAGTAGCTTCACCCACTTCTTCGAGAGATCAAGTCCTAGTTGGAACCAGATGTTACCCATCATTTTGTGGGTAATATCACCAGGAGATTTTTATTAATGGACTAGGCCTGTGCTCGTCCCCTAGACACCTTTTGGGTATTTACTATTAACCTTGCATTCTAGTCTTGTGGGATCTCTTTTAATGACCATTTGGCTCTAGGGATGGTATTTCATGGGAAACCCTAATTTGGTTGCGTGGTCCTACTTCTTTATTCGCTTGTGTTACCCTCTTTCCACTCATTATTACCCCATGTCATCATTTCTCTCATCTGGGTCAACATTCCTCCATTGGGTCCACATAGGGTTAGCTTGCCCCTTCCCTTTGCCCACACCTTGGGTCATGGCCTAGAATGAAGCCCGGAGATTGGTGTAGCTGAAAAGAAAAATAAAAGCATATTTGGCCACATTCAACAGGAAAATATGCCACAAAATGCAAAAGATGGTCGGGACAAACACATTTAGCACGTGGGAAAAAGCCATACATGAACTCTACCCCATCATCATGGCCATCACCCTAGTTCCTATAGGTTCTATGAACCCATTCATCATATAGGAACCCATGATTGTCCCAACCCCTGGTGGGCAATGAACCGTCCTACCTTAAAAGGGGGTATTTACTGCTATATTTTATACATCATGCTCTTCATCCTTGAACCCTGAGTAATTAATCAAAGAAAATCATAAAAAGGCAAAAAGCATATAAAGAAGGGTGGAAAAATCAAGGCCGAGGCACCTCATGTAGTACAATTGCTCCCTCCTATACATTATAAATCCAAGTGTGGGCCTCCTTCTTATTAGCTACCCTTGTACCCCAGCATGTGACCTAGGGCTGCCCCTTCTCATCCCCTACTTCATACACTTAATTGTCACATGGCACCACCTTTTGAAGGATGTACCTTGAAACCACCTAATATGATTATTGGTTAACCCCATTTGGAGTTTAGGAGATATTGGCACACCCCGAAGCCCATTATGGAAGGACAAGCCATTATGAAGTCCCCACTTGTGGTCCATGATTGAGAAGCTTATTTACTTGATTTCTCTAATGACTTGTACTGGAAGGCAAGGGGACGCATTGGATCTTATGCAGGATTGCAGATGGTTCCATTTTGGGTTTGGTCTCTCGATACATGGTCCTAATCCTCTAGAGGGCTACATTGGCACATGTAGGGTGTGCGTTGAGAGCCATGGGCCTCCACAGTAGCAGATTGCACTCCATGGATCCCCATAGTCATTCAAAGTTGCTCGTGGTTCACTTATTGGACGAGGAAGATGCACCTGATCCATCATGCCCAGCTGGCCCTAGATTTGCACCATACACTTGGCAAATGATCTAGGACTTGCAAGTTACATGATGATGTGGCACCACCTATACCATCATCCCAACTCTTTTAGGCGATCCACAGGCATCTTCGATTTGTTTGGAGACCCATGAGGACACTTGTGTGCCCCCATTTCTCATTTGGATCACCTTGGGTTATTAGAAGGGGCCAACCCCTTGTCCATTGCTTTTGAGGGTCCTACTCTTCACTGTGGCACCCATGGACCTCAATAGGCCTCTTATAAGGCCCTAAGACATACATAGATTATTATTTGACCTCTTGAGAGGTCGATTCTTTCATTTATGAGCTAGTTTGGTGGGCTTGTCACCAAAAGTTGAATTATTAGAACAAAATTTTATTTTTGGGGCTTATGTAGGCCAAGGAGGTTAATTCGAACTCCTAATTTGTGTATAAATACAAGTGTGATGAACTCATTTTCTCATCATCACTTTGTATTGGATCTTTTCTCTCTCGAGAATTTCACACTTTTTCTAGAGGATGAATTGGAGTTTTATGAATGAATTTTGTTATGTTGATATTGTTCTATCTTACCCTAGAGCTTCTCTTTTTTCAATTGTGGATGGTTGGATATACTTTGTTACATGTAAGTACATGCTTTTAATGTTATTATTGTTTTACTTTGTCATATACATTGGACTGGGATTTTCACTATTTCTAGGACTATTGCTGCATGCATTTACTAAAATTTGTGGACTTTTGTCTCTACTATAGCATCTCTCAATGTATGGGCCATGTAATGTGAACGAAATCTCCTAAGGGTAATTCTATCAATGAATTGACCTTGATAAGCCATCTCCTTTTCACATTGAAGCATAAAAGATGCAAGGTTACTTCTCCTTGACCTAGAAGGCTAGCAAAGTGGTCCTGACGCCTCCTTGACTGGGAATCAAGAATCCTCGCTCATATTCATCATAGACTCCATTCTCCCAAGACTAAAGCACTGATCTACCAAGAGGTGGTCACCAAAATTCATATCCTTTCACCTTCTCCTAAGTCCAGCCATGTTGGGGCACCTAGGGCATCAATTTCCCAACAAGCTAGCCCTCCAAAAATTTGATCTCCTGGGGTCTCCTGCACTAATGTTTCCTCAAGGCCTCCTCCAATTTTGAAGCCATTCTGCCGGTGGAGTTGTAAGAAAAGCCAAGCCCTAGCTTCGGGATCAAATTTTGCCTTGTGTAATATTCCTAATTAGCCATGGCTAATTGGAATATTCAATTTTGCTCAATTTTGCCTTACATAGTTATTTATAAATAAAAGGTGAAGAAAGGGGGGACATAACTCACTTTTTGAATAAAGTCACTCCCTAGTAGCACAACATTGTAACTTAAAAGGGGGGCCAAGGGGGCCAAAGGACCACGTAGAGAAGAGGGCCCACGTAGACACTTGGAGGGACTGCGTAGATGGAGAAGAAGCACGTGGCAAGAGAGAGGCTATTGTCAGGCCAGGCAGTAACTCCACAAAACAAAAACTGATTCGTATATCCATTCAATCAGGTAGGTCTGTTATATACATGAGGGAGACACTGTTCAGTTCATCTCCCGATGACTGTTCACATTTCTCAATTATTTATTTACAATAATTCCCCAATCACAAGGATTAGGTGTCAACATTCCCCCCCTTAATCTGAAGGGATGTTGGTGAGTTCAAGCATCGTTCTGAATCTTTCAAGCTTTTCTCTTCCAAGCGCTTTGGTGAAGATTTCTGCAATTTGCTCATTTGTGGAACAATGACGGAGATGGATTGTTTTGGCCTCAACATGATGTCGAATCAGATGATATTTAGTATTGATGTGCTTCGTTCGATCATGGAACTTTGGGTTCTTGGCCAACTTTATTGCAGAGGTATTGTCAATCATGAGTGGGGTTGATTGTACTTGTTTTACCTGCAAATCTTCAAGAATTTTCCTGAGCCACACAATTTCTTTTGTTGCTTCAGCTGCTGCCACGTATTCTGCTTCTGTTGTGGAATCTACTGGAACTGATTGTTTGCGTGATCTCCAGGAGACAGCTCCTGATCCAAGACTCATAGCATATCTTGAAGTAGATACCCCAGTTTCTTTGTCTCCATCGAAGTCTGAATCAGAGTATCCAATCACGCTGAAGTCGTCCACCTGTGTATACTTAATTCCAAGGTCTTGAGTTCCCTTCAAGTACCTTAGAACCCTTTTTGCAGCAGACCAATGTCCCTCACAAGGCTTTTGCATAAACCTGGAGAGGATTCCAACAGCGAATGAAATGTCTGGTCTGGTAGTAGTGAGGTAGATGAGACTTCCTACAAGCTGTCTATACTTTGTTGCATCCTCAAATTCCTTTCCTTCATTAGATGTGAGCTTTAAGTTTTGTTCCATTGGAGTAGTAAGAGGATTGCACTCTGTCATGCCAAATCTGTTTAACAAATCTCCAATGTATTTCTTTTGAGAAAGAAATATGGACTTTGGATGTTGGGTTACTTCAATGCCAAGATAGTAATGAACATAGCCCAAATCAGTCATTTCAAAACTTTTCCCCAATTCCTTCTTTATGGATGCAATGTAGCTTTCATTATTCTCTGTCATTAAAAGATCATCTACATATACCACAAGATATACCACTGTTTTGCCAACTTTCTTGACAAATAAAGTTGCATCATCAAGATCAAAATGATTGAAGTTGAGTTTCAAAAGATGCTCAGTTAGTTTTTCATACCAGGCTCGCGGTGCTTGTTTGAGGCCATACAAGGACTTCACAAGTTTGCATACTTTATGTTCATGTCCTTTCACAGCAAATCCTTCAGGTTGGGACATAAAAACATTCTCTTTTAGATCTCCATTCAAGAAGACAGTTTTTACATCCATTTGATGGACTTTCCAACCGTTCTGAGTTGCTAGTGCAAAGAGTGTCCGGATGGTGGCCCATTTTGCTGTGGGGGCAAAAGTTTCCTCGTAATCGACCCCTTCCTTTTGTGCAAAACCTTTTGCCACAAGCCTAGCTTTGTGCTTGTCAAGTGAGCCATCAGCTTTGTACTTGTTCTTGTAGACCCACTTGCAGCCAATTGGTTTGGTTCCAAATGGAGGGTCAACCAGCTTCCAAGTGCCGTTCTTTATGAGGGCATCATACTCTTTTTGCATCGCTTCTTTCCATTCATCATGAGAAGCAGCTTCTTTGAAGGAAGTTGGTTCAAAATCTGTAGACAAGTTCAATTCACAATCATAAGAAACATCCATATCAACAGGTGAATTAGAGTCATCTACATCACCTCCATTTTGTCGGTTTGAATTTCTGGTTCCTGTTTTCCAATTTCATCAGGATGAACACTTTCAAGTGTCTTTGTCAGCCACTTTGGGGGACCTTTCTAAGATGGTCCAGGCTGCTCTGTTGATTGAGTTGGGACTGAATCAAGATTGAGTCTCCCAATTTTATCAATTACATCACTTAAAGCATCATCTGTTGTTGGAGTTTCATTCGGGGGAGAGTGTTCTTCAGAAGAAGATTCCACATGTTGATCTAGAATAGGAATCCCCCCTTCAAGATGTGGAATCTGATTATCAAATTCTTGAAATGATTTCGTTTTTGCGAACCTATCCAAGCGATCAAGTTGCCGCTCAACAACATTGTCAGATTTGGATGATTCAAGAAAAATTACATCTCTAGATACAACAAACTTTTTATTTACTTCATCATAGAGGCGGTATGCTTTGGAGGTGTTTGAATACCCCAGGAAGATACACTTACGACTTCTAGCACCAAGTTTGTTTCTATGTACCTTTGGTATCAAAGCATAACAGGTGGAACCAAAGACCCTGAGATGTTTTACCGAAGGAACATGTCCATACCACAATTCATAAGGAGTCTTGTTTCTTATAGCATTAGATGGACATCTATTCTTTATATATGCAGCACATAGAACAGCATCAGCCCAAAACATTATCTTTACATTTTTGAAGAAAAGCATGGATCGTACCATATTCAAGATTGTTCTATTCATTCTTTCAGCTACACCATTCTGTTGGGGATTATAAGGCACAGTTGTTTGATGTTTGATCCCATGTTGGCGAAGATAGTTTTCAAATTCATTTGATGTGTATTCTTTTCCATTATCAGTGCGAATAGACCCAATATGAGATTGTGCATCATTTTCAATCCATTTATGAAAATTCTTGAATGTTTGAAAAGCATCAGATTTGTTCTTCAATAAATAAACCCAACACATTCTGATGTAGTCATCAATAAACGTCATGATATATTTATTTCCATTTGCAGAAGGAACAGGCATTGGACCACATAAATCTGAATGAATGAGTTCAAGTTTCCTATGTGCTCTTGAATGTGAATCATGAAAAGACTGTTTGCTATGCTTTCCTAGAATGCAAGCATCACATTGCTTAAGTTTCCTAGGAATTGTAGGCAAACCAGCAACACCATTTTTCTTCAATAAGCAGAGACTGTCATAGTTCAAATGTCCAAATCTAGCATGCCATAATAAACTTGATGGAAGTGTACCTTCTTCATGATGAGAAATATATGAGAAATGTTGTGCATGAGCAGAGGTTCCTTGCAGTTTGAGAAGCCTTTCTTCTTCTATTCCCCTCATGACAAGTGAGTGGTCAGATGCTTTTCTTACCTCAAGCTTGCCATCAAACATATGAATGGAGTGACCTTGCTGGCGGATGTGGACCAAGGACAACAAGTTTCTCTTGAGCTGTGGGAGATATAGAACATGATCCAGAAGAAAGTCTGGAAGACCAGGCAGTTTAAGCCTGATTGTGCCAAGCCCTGATGGCTTGATTTTTGATTGATCTGCAAAGTATATTGCTCCATCAACATTGTCAATAAAATCTTCAAAAAAATCTTTTCTATGAGTCATGTGACAGGGTGCTCCTGAATCAAGCAACCAATCATTTTTCGAAGAAGCAAGTGAAGCATTAAACAAATCTTCACTTACTCCAATGTTACATTGTGCCTCAATATAGTGAGCGGATTCAGGTGCTTTACCTTTGTCTGTATCATCAGTTTTACCTTTCTGTTGGTTTCTTTTCTGCTCAATTTTGTCCCATGGTAGCTTGCATGTAGAGGCATCATGTGATCCATTTCTTTTGCAGCGAATGCAGTGCAAATCTGCCTTTTCTTCTTGAGGGTGTCTGCCCCCCTGCCTCTGAAATATCTTCCTCTTTCTCTAGTATGCATACTGTAACAAAAATTATTTCTGCTGATAGAAAAATATTTCTGCCAATATACAGTAAAAATTGTACTCAAAAGGGTATTCTCAAAAAATTTCAAATCTTTTTCTCATATACCAATATGTACATCAATACCTCATGCTACAACTTTATGCAACATATTCTCTCCAAATGCCTCCAATATAAATGCATCCATTATTACATTCAAATATTACATGATATGGAAAATATGTATGAGCATGGGCAGAGTAATCCATTGTATCCACTAATTTCGAGCTTTCAATACATAACAAATTATTTGCAACATCTCAAGTTTTCAATATTCTCTGACCAATCAAGGAATATTATATCAAATACCAGTCAATACACTCATCGAGGTATGGACCGGCCAAATTTATATACAAAGAAGAGGCCGAGCTGATTGGCTTCCTGCGTGAAGGCTTTGAAGACTCCAGAGAACCAAAATATTCCAGCAATTCGAACCAAATCTGATGGCACTTTAAACGGGGGAGTAGTTCTTGACAAACCGTCCCAAAAAATCGAACGCTCAGAGCACCAGCATAACTTCTTTTTAACTGATTAAACAAATAAAACAACGCTGGAGTGCGCCAGGCCACCGAAGCTAAAACAACAATGTCTATTCAAATTCGAAACAACGCTGGGGTGATGCTGCTTAAACTATTCAAATTCGAAACAACAATAAACTAATCAAATACTTTCTGCTGTTACGCTACAAAGTAAGCTGACGGTTTCTGGTTCTCAGATCAACGAGTGGTGGTGGTCGTGGTGAACTGCAACGCCCAACATAACTCATGACAGGCTTTCAAAACCTTAGCGATGGTGGCTAGAATGAAAGAGCAAGCGCAGGTACCAAACGTCCACAAGGAAAACCTTCCACAACTCCGATATTGCTGGAAACTATCAAGAATGAGAAGACTGAGATAAAATCCTCCACCGCAAAACAACGAGAGGTCAACTAATTTTTCAGAAAAAACTCTGGCAACGTGTGAGAACGAAACCAGATTGCTATTACATAACCCTAAACATTATACCATGACCAGCCCACGATTTATGAGTGACTTCCACTTTTTATAAAAAATACAAAATGCTCACTGGACATTCCAGATACAAATATCTTTCATCAGTCCTGATTTCATATGGACAGCATTCAAACACATAGCGTTGAAGGGTATATAACATTCAACGTTCACGTTTGAGATGGAATGAACACACAACGTTAAACAACAGAACCAGCATTCAATAATGTCAGAACAACGTTCAAAAAAATGGGCGGTCGATAGGGAGTTTGCAGCAGCGCGCGTTATGGACAGAGGTGGTATCGCAGCGCTGGAAAGGAATATGGCAGAGGCAGTAAGGACAGTGGGGCAGCTACCATGTCAGGAGCAGCTAATTTTATGGAGAACCTGCTCAGCTATATGGAGAGCAGACAGGGAGTTACAAGGGACACAAAGGCTAAAAAAGAGCTGGCTCTGATACCATGTCAGGCCAGGCAATAACTCCACAAAACAAAAACTGATTCGTATATCCATTCAATCAGGTAGGTCTGTTATATACATGAGGGAGAGACTGTTCAGTTCATCTCCGATGACTGTTCACATTTCTCAATTATTTATTTACAATAATTCCCCAATCACAAGGATTAGGTGTCAACAGCTATGTTGGAGGAGGTGGGCCATAGGGTTTTGAGAGAGGCCAACGCTATAAAGGAGAGGGGGGCCTCCTCATTTTGGACATTCGATTAGGTTGCATTTGAGCTAGTCACTTTGACTTAGAGCACGCTCGCTGTTTAGCCTGTCTGCAACACTGTTTAGTGCATCGAGTGTCTCCGTTTGGAGATCTCACCCTTAGCCCCAGGGGACTTCGAGTGCCTGCTCGGGCAAGGTAGTTCCATCAGTATTTTGCAGGAGGAGCGATTTCTGGAGTTGAAGGGGAGCTGAGTATTTTGATGACTGCGCAGTCTTGAGAGGGGAGGACGTAGTTCTTTGGGGTAGGAGCTCCAGATTGGGTTTTGTGGAGGATTTGAGCTGGGAGATTGAGTAGGGGATCAACCCTTGCATATTGGAGGATTTTGGTAGAGTTTCAGGTGGAGTTTTGGAGGATTCTCTTTAGGGGTAGCGCAGAGCCTTGAGGGATTGCGTAGATCACCAAGGGGGTGATTTTCGGGGTAAGCTATTTTAGAAAATCTTTCTAGGATTTTCTAGGTTTATTGAGCAGAGGCCGATTCCAGAGTTTCAGCATTTTCCGAAGAGGGGAACAGCCCCAAATCCTCATTTGGTTCCAGCAGTAGCAGCAGCACAGTAGTTCTCCGGCAGTTTGGACGCAGTTCACAGAGAGGCCATTTCCTTACCATTCTGAGTGTATTTCTTCACTTGCCTTGTGCAAGTCGAGGTGCTATCTTTCTGATCACCTCTTGTACTCTTTTCATTACTCAATATAATAAAATGGCTTAACATTTCTCTCTGCATTTCTCGAGTTTTTGCTTATATTCCATGTATACATTATTGTATGTTGCATTACTGTCATTTCTCTGGTTGGAGTTTGTTTGTGTTTGAGGGATATCTCTGATAAGGGATATTACACTTTGTCATCCCCAAGGCTAGTACCTCATAGGATCAAATCAACGCCTTCGAGTGAAAATTATTTCTTTGATCTGTTCCCCCACCTTGTCTAGGGTAACAATATCATTGGTTGATATACTCTTTCCTCATACCCTAGACTGGGTCCACTTGGTCCATGTGGTCCTGTTCCTTTGGAAAGGCAAATCTTCAAGAACCATCTGGGATACCAATTTCAACAAGGATTTTAGGGATTGGGAAATTCCTTCACAAGTCATATCTCATAAACATAACCCTCAAATCCTCCCTTCCTTTCCCTAGAATACATTGTACCTTGCTTAGAAAGAAAAAAAGCTCCATCCTTCAAGCTCTTATGGGAAAGGGATTATTTGGGTCACTCATATCTGATTATTGATTTATCCTTCATCGTTGACTCCACAATATACTGGGTCTCCTCCCATTGGTGAAAGTCCGTAAATGGAAGGGAGCCTTAGCTGAGGTGACAGTGGGATAAGTCTCCATTTGTTGCCCTTGGTCTAGCATTTCCCCTTTAGGTCCCTTGCTAGTTTGAGCAATAACATTGCACGCATGCTAATTAATGTCTTAGCCATATTTTGCATTTTAACTTTTCATTTTCTTTCATTGTGGCCATCTTAAGTTGTTACCTTCTTTTAGCTACATCAACCTCCAAGGAAAAGTTTCTAGCACAGACTCAAGGATGAGGATATGACATCCTAATGAACCAACACGACAAACTCGAAAGGTGAATATGAAGGGAATGATGAAAAGTGGTAAGTATGGGATAACTATGGGCACACTACTTTAATCCAAGTTTCCTAAGGAAAAGTGGTAAGTATGGGATAACTATGGGCACACTACTTTAATCCAAGTTTCCCAATGAAAAGTGGTAAGTATGGGATAACTTTGGGCACACTACCTTAATCCAAGTTTCCCAAGTGGTGCCCCTCCTAAAATCCTAAGGCCTTAAAGGACGTCCAACTAGACTAGGGTCAAAAACTAACCTCCTTGGTAAGGTGAGAGAACAAATTCAAAGTAAATATCGATCGATCATCCAAATCACCCCTTGATTCACATTAGAATGCCCAAAACATTAAGTAAAAGCATATTATAGCAAATGGTAAGTTCTCATTGAATGGTGGGCCACATTCCTTCAAGAGGAATGTTGAATGGTGAGATGTGTTTGACCGGTGCAAATGTCGAATGAATATGGCATGTAATCATATATTGAGCAATGTAGGGTTGATGGTTGGCTGGCTGTCCAAAGAAAAAGAAAAAATTTCACCTATGGGGTTACCCACTTTTTGGTTGGTAATAATCCCAAACTTTGTAAGGTTCTTTAACACTAAATTTTGCATTATTTCAAAATTTATTTTCCATAATTAGTGTTATTTTCTTGCTAGTCTACATTTTCTATTTTAAATTTTTCATTTTTAGATCAACAATATATTTAAAATTAACTCCTAGGCTCCATCACCCAAGAGGTAATATTAGGCATTGATCTACTAACCTATGTTCGAGGGTATTTAGTGTAGGGAGGCCCTCATTGGCTTTGTAGGAGTTGACCTAAAGAGTGGGGACTCGTGCCGAAGTGATAGGGGGCACTTGTCCTTTGTAGTGCCACTTTAGCATCTAGTTAGGACTTATTAGTGAGATCTATTAATTTGGGTGGTAACAAGTCATTTTACTCCAATCAATTTCTCATTTCTAGATTTAGCAAGATATTAAAATTAACTCCTAGATTCCATCACCCAAGAAGCATTACTAGGAACTAGTCTACTAACCTTTGTTGGAGGGTATTTAGAAAACAAAAGCCTCCTTTGGCTATGTAGGAGTTGGCCTAAAGAGTGGGGACTTGTGTTGAGGTGACAATGGGCACTTGTCCTATGTGCTACCACCTTAATGTCTTGTAAGGTCCTTAACAAGACTGTTAATTTGGCCAGTAACAGGCCAAACATGACGTAGGATGGAACATACTATGTTGCCAAATGTTTGAAATGTCAAAAAGTAAAGAAAAAAATCAACTTCAAGTTGGTTTATTAGAGATGTGCTTGCTCTAGAGTGGAAATGGGAAGAGACTTATATGGATTTTATTATAGGTTTCCCTAAGACAAGAAGAATGATTCTAATATGGTGGTTATGGATAGATTCAATGATGATGCACATTTTACACTTGTTCATACTAGTTATAAGTATTTAGGCATTGTTGAGATATTCTGAAGGATGTAGCTTGATAATTTGATTACATAGAGTGCAAAAGAAATTGTATCAAATAGAGCTACAATTATCCCTTATATAGCATGACTAATCGTAAGAAGATTTTATGAATGTATATCATAGACAAGTTGTTCAAATGGGGTTACCTCTATCTTGTGGAATTTGCTTACAGTAATGGCTTTCATATGTCATTAAACGTAAGTCCTTTTTGAGTCAATGTATGGGAGAGATGTAATGATCCATTGTGCTAGAATGATATAGATAACAAATTTTTGATCAATGAAGCACAACCCTTCAAGACTCATGGGTATTGACAAGTCATATGCCAAAACAGGTCACCCGCATAGAACCCGAGCATAAGACCCTTACTTGCATAAGAATCGCATAAGACTTGTGTTGACCCATTGACTCGTATCAAACTTGTATAGACCTGTATAAGACCCATCCCTGGTAGGAAATTTTGATTTTTTTCTTTTTCTTTTTTGTGCTTAAAATTTACCACATTTTAATTTTTTTCTATATTTTGCTGAGTTTTATACGAGTCTTATAGGGGTCGTTCCCGATTCTTATACAATTCCCCGAGTCAATAGCTAGACGAGTCCTATACGAGTACGAGTCATGGAACACTGGTTTTGATTGTGTCAAATATGCTTAAGGATATGAATGAAGAAGTTGCAAAATAAAGACATCATTGGAAGGCGGTTCAAGATTGTTCCAAAATCTATGCATATGTTCATAAAGTGTAGAGAGAGTTTGCAATAGAGGAACATGTGATCTTGAGGGTAAAGCCCAACAAGAGCTTTTTGAATCTTGGGAATTGCTCCAAGTTGTTAGCAAGATATTATGGACTGTTTTAGAATTTGGAGATGACTGGGTCAGTTGCATATAGGTTTGGCTTACCACCTAGTGCTAAGAGTGCATGTTGTATTTCATTTTTATGTTGAAGAAATATGGGCCTTATACTAATCATGCTCTTGATTGATCTTTGATGAAGGTAGAACTTATGTGCATCCTGGACATAAAAGCCATAGTGTTTTGGAAACAAGTCATTGCCTAGGTAAAGGTAAGATGAAACATTACAGCTGAGAGGAAGTGGCTTGGGAAATGAAGGATGCCTTGTCAGAACAATGTGTACAGTTTTTTTAAGGATAAGGTTGCATCAAAGTTATTGCTAATTCTAACTAGGAGGGAATGTAATACCCCAATTTTGGCCATCAACTAAAAAAAAACACCATGTGCAAATCTATGCCCTTGTCGTTCAAGAAATAATTTTGAGGATTGAAGGCTTCCTCAACCATATGTAGAGTCCAAACTTGTCATGGAGTTAGGACATCACCAATTTTAAGTAGAGGCAGAAAATAACAAGAAGATAGCCTAAAGCTCAATCAGGGATGTGCAAATGAATTGTGATGCCTTCCAGTGTCACTAATGCGTCAACAATTTTCCAGACACTAACAAATGAGGTGCCCTTACCATCTTTTGATTTTTTTTCAATGTTTATCTTGAAAATTATATTGGCAGAGTTCAAAAAGTAAAAAGCTTCAAGTTGAACAAGAGTTCTTTCGTAGTGAACTATATGGCCTATTTTTGGTCATAATGTTGACAAGGATGGTTTTGCACATTGACATAGAGTATTTTATTTGCAGTGTGGTGGACAACACTAATGTGTTTGATGGAGTCGTAAAATTATGTGGGCGTGATGAATTACCTCCATAAGTAGTTTATCAACCGCTATTTTGACAGTGCCTTATCTTCAGATGCATTGATAAAGGTAAATGCAAATTAGGTCTGGATTGATAGATAATGATAGTCTCTGATAGTGCATCTATATTGGTAGTAGGCAACCCCCCATTACCATTTGAAGTGGAAACAAAGGCATCAAGATATGCCAAGGATCCATGCTAACCCATAGGAAAATCCAATATTGTTTCATCTGGGGACATTTTCAAATGCTTCAATGGAGGTACGGTAATAAGGAATACAAGGATGAAGGATGGTTCTTCTGAAGGAAATGTTGTCAATGATTTAGCACTGATTGTTACATAATTTCTTGCAAACTTAGATTTGGATGAAATGGTGATGTCCAATGGATTATTCTTCTGCATTGACTAGGAAATCTCTTAGGATCCCTCACGAGTTAGTGAACAATCATTGTACTTTGATTCTTTTGGTCTCAACATTAGTTTCTATTAGGAATCTGCTTCAGTTCTAAATTTATTACTATCATATAAGGCTTCCACTCAATGTTACTTGGGAGCGGGAGCGGGAGCGAAAACGGGAGCGAGAGCGACCATTTTCAGAAGCTCCCGGTTTGGGAGCGAATCCCGGAGCGATTTTTTAAAAATATATATATATTTTTATATTTTTTAATTTTTGATACATATATGTCAACAAAAACATGTAGAATGATGAATTAGATATAAAAAACATAAAAAAGCATAGATTGAACCATATAACAACAATCATCTAGAAGTTATAATCTTCATCAACCACATCCGCAAGTTAGTAACATAGTAACATACAACATTGAGTCTCATGATTCATCAATCTTAAAGTTTCAAGCTTTCAAAATTCAATATATAACATTTATCATCATTGATCACCAAAGTTGTACTTGTAAGCTAAGTGTAACCATTACAACAAATAATATCTAACATGAAATGAAATGTTATAAAATGAAATGAAATGAAACAACTTTCAACTTTCATGAAGCATCATATTCATAATTCATTACTAATGAGTTATAATTGCCAACTTCAAACTTAAATTGTCATATATTGTTTAAAAAAATATCATAATAAATATGAAAGAGTCAATAGTTATAAAAGCTACTAGAAACTAAAAAAGAGAAGTAAATCTATTATCTATTTCTTATGCTTGGGCCTCTTGCCACCACAAGAAATGTCTAATTTTTTAGTCTTGTTGCAAAATCAGGATCTTTGTCATTAATATCACCCTCCAAGCATTAATATCCAGAGGTATCTTTGTCATTACCTTTGTATCTGTATAGGGATCTTTGTCATTAATATCACCCTCTAAGCATTAACATAAGATAGAAAAAGCATAGCATGTCAAGTCAAGATTTTGTTTGAGTGATGCGTACATTTTTAGAAGGGTCATGATAGAGGAGTTCGACAACCAATGTCACTAACATCAAGGTACATAGAGGGATTGGTACTCTTGATTAAATACGAGTTCCATACCCTAATACATGACAAAATTCAATGGAAACATTGCAATCCCCCAATCCTGAAATCCTGAAAAACTGATAAGTCTGTCGGATTTTGAATGAAATCTAAAATTCTACTTTCTCCATATGAAATCCAATGAGGACGAAACCTCTCTCAAACATCCTGAGTCATTTCATGGTAATGTTAAAAATTTAAGTAAAAGTGACATTTTCTAAATTAAAGAAAATGTCACTTTTACTTTAAGAATTTAACATTACCATGAATAGCATATCAATACTAGGGCCTAGACTTGATCATTAAGCTGCCCCACTCAAAAACTATTTGTTTCTTTCAAAAAAAATTGCATTTTGAACATTACTACAAAAAAAAAAATGCAAAAAAGGCAAACGCTCCCTAAAAGGCAGGGAGCGAAATTTTTTTTAGGGAGCGCGTTCCCGAAATTGCTCCCTTTTCAGGAGCGCACTCCCGACCCACTCCCGAGTCGCTCCCGCCCGGAGCGCGGATTGGGAGCGGGAGCGGAGGGGGGGGGGCGCTCCCCCGCAACTATGCTTCCACTAGCATATATATTATTACTATACTAAACTAAACTCATTTGAAGCGTTGTATAAGTTCTTTTTGGGATTCCCATTGAGGAAAAATGTGGGAAGTTACATGCCTTATCATGAATTAAAGACTAATGTTCCAGCTTTGTCAAGGATCTTCGACCATTTTTGTTATGATGTCAAGAAAAGATGAATCTTGTTTATAGTTATGTCATTCCTACATGAAATAATATGCAGACTGGCTACTAATACCAACTATGGGTTTTGTTCTGGATAGGAAGCAAATGAAATTATTGTGTGTTGTTTGTTATTGTGGTCATGAAAAATCACGGATTTCCTTTTACTTCAGGTCTTGCCCTGCATTTCTCACAAGAATAGTGGTCTAAAAGAACTAAATATTATCTCGAGAAAAGAGGAAGCTTGTTTCGAGTAATGGCATTCCTGCATGAAATAATATGCCTATTGGCTGGTAATAAGTATAACAACTATTTTTTTTGCGACATATAAGAAGCAAATGCAAGTATTCTGTATTGTTTGCAGTTGTGGTGATGAAAAGTTACTGGTTTGTTTTTACTTACTAATGTAATTCATTCAAGATCTTTTGAGTGCATCCCTCGTAAGGGTTATTAACTTGTGGCATAAGAAAGCTAGATATTATCTTAGGAAAAGATGACGTATGTTTGTTGTCCTTCCCTCATTAAACAACATGCAGATTGGCTGCTAATAAAGACTATGCTTTTAGTGATTGATAAGGACATAATGTTATTACTGAAGTTTATTCTGTGTTAGCAACTGTGATCATGAAAAATTACTAGTTTATTTTTACTTATTTAATTTAATTCACTCCAGCTCTTTCTACTTCATTCCTCCAAGAATTAGTAACTTGCATTGTAAAAAAATAAATTAAGTTGCAGACTGGTTCTAAATATCTGTTTTCTTATGTGGCAGTCATGACACAAAAAGATAAACCATTCTTCCCAGTGCCTTCACCAGCATTGTCACCAACTCTGGACAATCCTTCGACTTCTGCAAATTCAACTGTTTCTTTTGTTAAGAAAGCTGACTCGTCTCATTGGATGTTAATCATGGGTATTGGAGTTGGACTTACAGGATTCATTCTATCTTTGTTTTTTTTCTTGCTTGTTTTAATACAAAGAAAAAGAAAAGAGCTTAAGAACTCTGAGGAATCTAATCTATTTAATTGGACAAAGAACCTTATTCCAAGCTTATGCAGACAATCAGAAAAGTGGACAGAAGGTGGGTGTTCAATAGGTAATACATTTTGAAGCCTTGGTGCACAATCTTGAGTCTTGCTTATTTCTGTCATGCTGGAAACTAACATGGTTTTATTGCAGGTCAGGCATCTATGTTCAGACTCTTCAGTTACAAGGAGATCAGATTGGCAACTGATGATTTTAGCACAATTATTGGAAGGGGAGGCTTTGGATCAGTTTATAAAGGGCGATTCCAAGATGGTCTTGTGGCTGCAGTGAAACAAATTGATGGTCTATCTGGACAAGGTGAAAATGATTTCCTCAAGGAGATGGAACTTTTAGGGAGACTGCATCATCGGCACCTTGTGACTTTAAAGGGGTTTTGTTCAAAGCGATATGAGAGGTATGCATTTTCTGAGGAATGGATTTATGTTGTTGGCAATAAATCCAACTCCTGTGCATGGTTCATTTTTCAGATAGTATGTTGTTATATTGTGTATCGATAAAACATATTTGGAATTTTGTTAGTTTGATGCGGGGAGACAATCTTGTATTTTCTAGGTTTCTTGTATATGAATACATGGAAAATGGGAGTCTGAAAGAGCATCTCCATGGTAAGTCTGTTAGAGTCCCGAAGTGTAACAGTGGTCTAAAGTTTAAACTTTAGTGGTTGTGAAACTGTTAAGTGATCTGATGAGGCCTAACCAATTTTCCTGCAGGTCCAACGAAGACTTCCTTGAACTGGATAACCAGAATACAAATTGCAGCAGATATTGCTGCCGCTTTGGTAAGTCTAGGAAGCACCAATTAAGGGTAGTGCTTATTCATCATTTTAAAGTTTTCCTTTGAGGGATTTTTCATTTCTATATTTTTCATACGTGTTCAGGAGTATCTTCATTGTTATTGTGATCCTCGCCTGTGTCATGGGGATATCAAATCCAGCAATATCTTATTGGATGTAAATTTTGTTTCAAAGGTAATTTACTCCTGCGTCATATTGAGATTAAATGTGATAAATTTGCTGTACTTAACACAAAACCTATACTGAGCTTTCGTATAAGAAGAGTGTGCTCCAATTCTAGGACTAACACATTTCTTGGTTTTATAAAGTTAGCCGATTTTGGTCTTGCTCGTGCTTCGCCAAGTGATGGGAATAATTCTCGGCATACGAATTCAGATATCCGAGGGACTCCAGGTAAATGTTCTGTATGAGCGTTTTTCTACATAAGGTTGTCTGCAAATTTCTATATATTGGTTGTTTATTGGGATAGTTTGTCAAGTTAATGCAGGTTATATGGATCCAGAATATATCATTACTCAACAGCTAACGCTCAAGAGCGATATTTACAGTTATGGGGTTCTCCTTTTGGAACTTATCAGCGGTAGAAAGGCTGTTTATGAAAAAACAAACCTGGTTGAATGGGCCCAGAAATATATCTTAGAAGAATCTGAGTGGCCCAAAATGGTTGATCCAAACTTAGCAGATACATATCGTTTTGAAGAACTGAAGTGTGTGATTAACATAGCAAGAATGTGCACCCAAAGAGAAGGTGAAGCGAGGCCTTCAATAACAAAAGTTCTCCATCTGCTATATAATAACTTAGATGTTGTTAGCCCTGATGTCAATACGAGCAGAAGATGAAGGATACAGAAATAAACAACCTAAGCAGCCAAATAACATGTATAGTTCAGATGGTTAAAATTGGTTGAACACGATTCTAATCTTCATCTCTTGAAGTAGAGGAAATAGAAGACGGTGGTGTGACTCTGGTACGTAAGTCCAACTCTGCAAAGACTAATGCCTGTGTCGCCATTCAATCCTTAAAAAGTTTCTGTCTTCCATTATTTGATGCTTGATTGCAGCTATTTATTATTATATGGGAGATGAATTATGAAATTAAGTGGAGAATTCCATTTCCTGCTAATGTTTGCCTTATTTCACCATCTCTTCTGGTATGTAAATAATTATTCATGTGATCCCTTTGCCAATTCAGAAAGGCCTCCTTTGTGGGGTCTTTCCTAAACAACTAAGCGATTAATTTATTGAAGGCATTGACTTGTTTCCATCCGATGTAGAAATTCGCATTGGTCAACATGTTTATGTTTACAATAGCATGCCCCACTTGGGAAATGGTGCTTTAGTTTTCGATATCGTTTGGTTAGAGTAGGGAGGTAAATTATCAAACTCAGTTAGCTTACACGTTTAAACAGATTTCAAGCTCAGTTCACTTCAACTGTGTAACACGAGTTCATTTATATACGGTGCATAGGGATATTTGTAACAAACATACTTCATCACTAGACAAGTTTGGAATTTTGAAGCCTTTGATATAGTTATTATTCACGTAAACATTGATACATGCTTTCAAAATTTGGTGGTAGTGGTATATAATTATTTAGCTAGCATAGATTATTTTTACTTGAGAGTCTTATTAATAAAGAAATTATAGGTTAATTTTTTTTAACTTTTTATAAATCAGTTAAGATGAATTTCTATGTTTATTTGTATATAAAGATAATTTTTTTATATTGATATTGCATATTAGAAAAATAGGAAATATATGTTTCTTCAACTTTTTCATCAACATTCAACTATATGTCATACTACTAAAACATATATCTAACCAGCCTTCTTGTAGTAAAGGTCCCAACAAAATAAGGCCTAATAGTGATATATAATGGTCTTATGACAATTACCTTTATGACATGCTTTACAAGTGACTAATACATTACCCACATTAGTGTAAAAACATAAAGAACTAATGGGTATTGCTCCATACTCCAACACAGCCGCTTAATTGGGCACTTCTTATTTCCTTATCACTTCCCCTCAATAATTTTTATGTGGTCTAACTTGGACACTTCATCATCTACCTAGTTTACATAGATAACATCAATTTATTGAAGTTTGTATAAAGGAATAACAATCCACCAAAATACATCGGTAACCAATTATTGTAATCGTTAATATAGGAAGCCTTTTCACATATATGGTTTAGAAGTTTTTCACATATATGGTTTAGTGTTTCCTTAACTCGAGTTCATTGAATTCATCATAAATTTGTTGCCTCCATCAACAATTCCAAGAGTTAATTCAATGTAACAATTCACCCACTCTCTACTAATACATGTTCCTTGATTTATTCTAACATACAAAACAATTCATATATAAGTTTTTATGCATCTGCAATGAACACATGGCTCATTAAATAAAGAAGTGTTATCAACTCCTTTAAACGAGAACAACTTGCATTATTAGATTAACTCAACAATAAAGAACGTTGGCCCCATAACTTCAAGTTCTCTATGTCCACTTTACCTCTATGAAGTCTTTTTTAATAGATTGTTAATGAAGGCCCCAAGACTATTGCATAAATATGACTAGGCTAAGTGATAGATGCACACATTGTTGAACTCCAAAAAGTAGCCTAACACAACCTTAATAAATCAAAGATATGCATTCATTTACAAAGTCTTGCCATCATCTTTCCTTTGCACATAAGAAATACATGACTTTCAAAGTCACATTACAAGCATTGCAAATGCCTTACAACATGATCCCGGGGTATTCCCCTTGGGGCAAACATCAATTCATTGCACAATAAACATATTAAAAGTATTAGGAGCTTACAAACGAATATTCAAGTAGCAATTATTAAGGGGATTGGTAGTAGCTTCTAAATTGTAGTGAATATCTGTGTAGAGATGTGCATGCTAACAATGTTTGGTTTTGACACTCACCAACTTGCCGTCAATAACAATTGAATGATCTCCATTATACACATAAAAAAATTTAAGAAACATTATTGGAATATATAGAGAGCATGAACATTGCTCATTACAAGCACAAGTGATGTGTTTATCCATAAAACCTTTACAACCCTTTGTTACACAACCAACATGTAGGCCACCATGTTCTCTTGCAGAATATGCATAAGATATGCCTTAGTAGCAACATCATTGGAGGTGTTGTTAGATAGTATGATTTTCAGATTGCCAACTTGCTTTACCAAGACCCCCTTAGCCATTTTGGGATTCTTCCCATGATTACATAACATGATCTTGGCCCATCTAGGCACTCATTTGAGTTCCTGTGGCCATTAAGTAATTAGATTTCTCAAATGTGAACAAAGAAAAAACTTAGAATTAACACTTAATAATTAGAATTCATAATCTAACGCCAATTGGGAATCATAATACAAAAAAACTATATATAAAAAAGAGTAACAATTACCTATTTGTTTGATTTTTTTAAATATTCATTATTGGTTTTTCCTTTTTTTTCAAGTATTTATTTCTATTAATAACTTATTAAATTTGTACTTGTACCATAACTTATACTTAGTTAAATACTTTTCATTATTATTCGTTAGATGAATTTTTAAAAAGTAATCATCTTTAGATAATGTGGACCATTTTGTTATTTTATAATATAGTCCATTTTTAATTGTTATTCATAAAAACATTTTGCAAAGCAAGTTAAATATATATCTATTACTTCAAATGGTGGTTTTAAATAAATATTGAAACTCCAACATATTAAATATAAGTAATATATAAGTAATATTGATTTTTCTTATTTGAAATGTTTAATCTTCTATAATGATATTGCATAGAAATGGGTGAAAATCATTAGTGGATAACTATGATTTTTTTTTAATAATATTTTAAAGTTCCTTTGAATGATTTGAATTGTTTATTATTAAATAATAGTTGAAATTTTAAGAAATTAGAAATAAATACCATAATATTTTAAAATATCATATTAATTAGTTACTTTTTTACATTATAATGTACTTTTTCCCTTCTCATTGAATTTATTAGAAATAATAAAATCCAGATAATTATAGTATATATAATTTTCTACAAATAATAAGATAAATAAATTATGATGTAGAATCTTTTTAATTTTATAAGATATTTTAATATATATTAAATTAGGCTAAATTTAATAAGTATTTTTAATACCAATAATATATGTAAAGTTGATTTGGTTAGTTTTCTTCATCTTTGAATGATATATTCCTTTGTTTATAAAGGGGTATCTATAATAATTCTCATAAGATGGAGGCACATCAATGAAGGATAAAGTAGTTTATTGATGGTCATTTAAATTAACTTGGGTTGTTGAAAATGTACCAAGTTTTTTTTGATGACAAGGAAACCAACTCCTAAAAGTCAAACACTTTCTTTCACTCACACTTCTAACAAGGTAGAAACATTCTTGGGATAACTACAACAATACTCAATCTCTAATTATGACTCAAACTATAGTGAGTAAATGAATTCCATTTGATTTTTGTTATTAAATAACACTAGCATTTTCATATCATTTTATGATGCCAATGATAATTGATTTATTTGGAAAAAATGATCAAACATGGTTTAAATGAAAATATATGAAAAAATTTCAACCCTCATCCACCTAATAATTGATAAAACTTATTTGAATTGATATCATTTACTATATTCAATTATTACATGCAATAATGAGTTAGCCATAATTAATCAAACTTGTTTGAATTGATATAATTTACTATATTCAATTATTAAATGCAATAATGAGTTAGACATTGCAACAAGAGGAACAGTTGCAACGCAACATAGTCCCTATTTTTATTGCTAATTATTTGATTAAGTCCATGCTTTGAGCGGGGTTCGCATATTGCCGACGTTTCCATCTCCGCACACGCTTCCTTCGCACATCCGCACAACAAAAGTCACCTCTGCACAGCGTCCTCCGCACAACTTCCTCCACAAAACTTCTTTCACACATAGTTCTATCCACATATTCCAATATCTCCATAGCCCTTGCATCAGTTTCACTGGAACGAAAATAAAAAGTAGACAAATAAATAAATAGTTAAAATCTAATATCACGCATAATCGTTAGTTTAACCATTTGAAATAAACTTAATTAAAATTTTTCAAAAAGTTGTATTATTTTATAAAAATGCGTGATTCAACTTTATTATGCTAGAGGAACCATTATGCGGAGTTACTCCACACCTCCACACAATGAAAGCCTCCACCCAATGGTTATATATGCGGAGGAGGTATCGGTATTTTTAGATTAGATTGCAGTTGTCGGGCACCGTGAATGTTACTTCCGCTTTTCATGTCAAACTAGGATTTTATAACTCACCATTGGAAAATAAAATAACACACTACGTTTTGGAAAATATAATTAGTTAAAGGTCTAAATAAGAGTTGTTGCCGCACGAGAGGCTACCAAGAATGGCACTGGGAGGGAAACTTATTAATGGTTCATGTGAACAAATAACGAGAAAAACATCAAGGTTTTTGGATTATTGGTTTTTTATCATTGGAGTAATTAAATGTTTTGGTTCGATGCTTTTTACATTGTATTACCATGCCTATTCATGGCACTCAAAGTAGAAACAAGTTTAAATAGGAAAAATATGATTAATTTCATGAATTTAATAAATTGTTAAAGCTATAGTTTTAATAATGTCATTACCAATGTGAAAATATGTAAAAGTAATAGTCGTTTCTTATTTAGCTCCCCATCCCACGCTAAGAAATAAACCTTAAAAATGTTTACTAAACTTGTGTGGAGCTTTCATTATGCAAAAATCTCCACACAAATAAAGCTCTACACAAAGTCTTCTTAATTTTATTGAAATTTTTTTGGACCTACAACGGAGGAAGTCAAAGATTCTTAAATATTTTAATATATTGGAATAAGAATTGATATATGAGATGACGAAGATCCAAATGAACAAATAATGAGAGAAACATTCATTGTGCAGAGCCTTTCTTGATGATATCGATGGGTTTGATGTCAGAGGACAAGCTCAGAGCTAATCCTACGTATTTGAATTACTGTTAATCTCAATCTAAGGTTGTAGGTGGTGCACGTTAATCTCAATCCCATGTTACTGTTGGTCAGGTGTATTTGAATTATTGTTAGTCCCATGTTGATCTCAATCTGAGGTTGCCATAATTAGATGAATTGCAGGTGGTGCCCCTTCCACCATTAAGTATGCTCTAGCAAACTTCATCATCTTCGGATTTGCCCATATCATGGAGAGAATAACATTTTTAAATCAAACATATGAATTTTGTCTCATTTGCAAAATTTTATGAATCGTTCGTATGTTGTTGAAATGTGCAAAACTTGTTTAATTTGACAAGCCATTTAAGAGTTGATGGATTGTATATTTTGAGAATGATAAGGATTTCCGAAAATTTATGCAATCGAAATATAAATTTGGTTTGAATTTTTTTGGCTCGGTGCTTATTATATTGTATTTCCATGCTTATTCATGGCACTCAAAGTAGCAACAAGTTTAACTAGTAAAAATATGATTAATTTTATGAATTTAATAAAACGTTAAAAGTTATAGTTTCACTAATTACATTACCAGTACGATATACGATGTGGAAATTAATAGTTGTCTCTTACTTAGCTTCCCATCCCACGCTAAGAAATAAACCTTAAAAATATTTACTAGACTTATGTAGACCCTTGTGCAGAGCTTTCACTGTGCGGAAAGCTTTGCACAAACAAAGCTCCAAACAATGCGTATACGCACAAGTCTTCTTAATTTTATTGAAAATTCTTTGAACAACGACGAAGATTCTTGAATAATTTAATATATTGAAGTAGAATTCATATATGAGATTATGAAGATCCACATGAACAAATAATGAGAGAAATGATTAGGTTTTTGGATTATTGGTTTTTTATTATTATTGGAGTAGTTAAATGTTTTGGTTTGACGCTTTTTACATTGTATTACCATGCACATTCATGGAACTCAAAGTAGCAACTACTTTCGCTAATAAAAGATGATTAATTTCATGAATTTAATAAAACGTTAAAGCTACGATTTCAATAATTTCATTGCCAATATGATATACGATGCGGAAAATTATAAAAGTAATAGTTGTCTCTTACTCAGCTCTCCAACCCATGCTAAGAAATAAACCTTAAAAATATTTACTAGACTTATGTGGAGTTTTGCTTGTGTGGAGCTTTCATTGTGCGAAAAGCTTCGCACATTGCTTGTCCGCACAAACTCTTAGTAATTTTATTGAATTTTTTTTGGACCTAAAAAGAGGAACGTCGAATATTCTTGAATAATTTAATATGTTGGAGTATAATTGATTTATGAGATGATGAAGATCCACATGAACAAATAACGAGAGAAATGATGAGGTTTTGGGATTATTGGTTTTTAATTATTGGAGTGGTTAAATGTTTTGGTTAAGCTCTTTTTAAATTGTATTACCATGTCTATTCATGGCACTCAAAGTAGCAACAAGTTTAATTGGTAAAAATATGATTAATTTCATGAATTTAATAAAACCTCAAAGCTATAGTTTCAATAAGGTCATTACTAGTACGATGTATGATGTGAAAATTTGTAAAAGTAATAGTCATATCTTACTTAGCTCCCTAGCGCACGTTAAGAAATAAACATTAAAAATATCTACTAGACATTGGCTTTTCTGCATAAAGTCTTCTTAATTTATTGATTTTTTTTTGGACTTACAATGAAGGAACATTGAAGTTGGAAAGCGATTACGAGTTTTTTGGAGAAGGCGGCTCTGATGAAACCGGCGATCACCTGCGCGCGGCTCTGAACCTGATCGCTCCTGCGCCCCTGCGCCTGGCAGCGTCGCTGCTAGGCCCGCGCCCTCCCTCTGCTGACTCCCCCTCCTACGCCCCTGGGCCTCCTGCCCTCCCCCAGCACCGGGGCCTTCCCCGGTTGTCCTCTTGAGTATTAAGATCTCCCCCAATGCCTGAAATGGACCCCCCGTCTCAGGATCCTGAAGACCTTGAAAAATCGTTCGCCTCTCTCATTCCTGAGAACGCAGCGGGAAAAATCCGCCCTACAGCTTCCAAGTTCATCAAGAAGCTAGATGAAATTCCGGAAGTATCGCTACCTCCTTCCCTCCCGAGGAGAGCAGCAGTCTCCTTAGCAGAAAGAGGCCTGGTCGGTCAGTTCACGGGACTGTGGCCCTCCCCCCGATCAGTTCAGAGATGGGTCGAGAGAAACTGGAACTCGATGGTGCAAGGGAAAATAGCAATCAGGTTCTGTGGCAGAGGATTTTACACCTTTCTCTTTGAATCAATGGAGGACAGGAACCTCATCTTCAGGAACGGCCCTTATTTCATGGACTCTCGGGGACTTTACCTAAACAGATGGACTCCAGACTTCGACCCAGAAATGGACGTTCCCAACGCTGTCCCCGTCTGGGTTCGCCTGCCCCATTTGCCGCTTCATTGCTGGGGGGACGAGTCAGTCAAAGCCATAGGGAACGCAGTAGGTAAATATATTGACAGATCTGAACCGAAGGAGAACATGCATGCATGCGCGCGGATATGTGTCGAAGTAGATCTGGGGAAAGGACTGCCGGAAGCAATCAAACTCAAAGTCGATCAGTGGACGCACATCCAGCAAGTGGACTACGAGCAGCTACCCTTCAAGTGCAAGGTATGTCACGAATATGGGCATTTCGCCAATAGATGTAGCAAATCTAAAACAAATGTATCTGAAGGCACTGTTGAAACCCCCGAGGAAGCTTGGGAGCACGTCAAAAAGAAAAAATCAAACCCCCCTCCAGGCCCAATCTCAAAGGCCCCCCATGAAAACCCCTCCCTCCCCTCTCAACCCTCTGGCTCTGGCCCTTCCTTCCCCTCCTCCTCCAACCCCTTTGAAACCCTGTCCGCAGAGGACCCCCCATCCCCTCCCCCTTCCCCGCGAGGCCCCATTGTAACACCCTCCCCTATCTCCCCCCCCCAGCCCTCACCTCCTCCAACAGTGGAGAGAATCTTAACCAGGAATAAAACAAAGGAAAACAACCTCTCCACCGACCCCCCCAGAAAAGTTGGAAGGAAGTCTAACAAAGAGATTAGGGATGAAAACGCTGCAAAAGAAATGGCTACCGGAATGCAACAACCAATGGACACATATCTAGATAAATCCAAAGGAAGCGGAGAAAAAATGAAAGAGAAAAGCGGGGCAAATAACAAACAAGGTAAATGATGATTTTGGTCTCCTGGAATTGTAGGGGGATGGGCTCCTCCCTAAAAGCAAATGCAGTCCGAGACCTCCTCAAATCTGAACATCCAGACCTTCTCCTTCTCCAGGAGACCAAAATCACGGAACAAGAATTTCAAAACCACATAAAAAAAAGCAGAAGCTATGCAGGTATAGCAATAAGTGCAGCTGGCGCCTCAGGAGGCATAGGGACAATATGGGACAAAAGCAAATGGGAACTTAAAGATCAAAAGCCGTACAGATGGTGGATAAGATCAGACATGCAGAACATAGCCTCGAAAGAGGAATACTCTATATACAACATCTACGCTCCCAATCATTATAGGGACAAAGCTTCATGTTGGGAATCAATAACATCAGACCTCATGACAGTACAGGGAAGGAACATTTTCCTTGGAGGGGACCTAAATCTTATAAGGAATGCTGATGAGAAGTTGGGAGGAAACTTCTACGCTGACCCTTCAAGAGACTCATTAGAAGAAATAATTCAAACCCATAACTTAGTGGACATACCTCCGCAAAATGGGAGATTCACATGGAGCAATAAAAGAACTGGCATCAACAATATAAAAGAGAGATTAGACCGAATCCTCGCTCAAGAAAGAACAGTGGCAAGATTTTCAAATATCCAAAGCAAAATCATTCAAGGATACATCTCAGATCATAAACCAGTGGCTCTGACACTAGATAAAGGGAAGAACATGGGACCTCTTCCCTTTAAATATAACAAGGCTTGGGACAACAAAGAAGAATTCAGAAACATGATCAAGGAGCAATGGGCAAAAGAAATAATTGGCTCACCCCACTACATTTGGGAAGCCAAGCTCAAATCTCTCAGGACTGTCATTAAGCAATGGGCAAGAAACCATGCTGTAGAGGAAAGCAAAAAAAGAACTGACCTCCAAGCAAAGCTGGAACAATGGAGTCAGGAAAAAGAGAGAGCACAATACACAGAGGAAGATCAGGCCAAAGAGAACGAAATGTACAAAGAATTGTATAAGCAGAACAGAAAGGAGGAAGAAGAGCAAAGGCAAAAGTCTTGCTGTCTTTGGCTCAAAGCCGGAGACAAAAACACTTCCTTTTTTCACAACAGCCTAAAGCTCAGGCGGGCAGGGAATCATATAGAGAGAATAATGATGGAAGGAAGCGAGCTCAGAGACCAAGAGGAAATAAAGGAGGCAGCGTCCAGACACTTCTGCGCTCTCCTAACTGCAGACCCTCAACCCATCGATAATGCGGATTTTCTCAGCCTAATTGAAAACAAAATATCAGCAGCTCAAAACATCGAGCTGGACCAAGAGGTCACGCCAGAGGAAATCGAGTGGTCAATCTTCAGCATGGCTCAGGACAAGGCACCGGGCCCAGATGGGTTCACTGTGGCATTTTATAGAAACCATTGGGAAATCATCAAAAAGGACTACATTAGAATGGTAAAGAATTTCTTTTCAAAATGCAAAATGGGAAACAGCATCAAATCTTCTTACTTAGCCCTCATCCCCAAGGATCCCAATCCCCAATCCTTTGATCGATTCTGCCCAATCTCCTTATGCAATGTCTCCTATAAAATTATCACCAAAATCTTAGCTAACAGGTTAAAAAAGCTCCTCCCTTCCCTCATCTCTGAGAATCAAGGAGGCTTCGTGCCTAGAAGACAAATAACGGACAATGTTATTCTTATTCAGGAGGCAATACACAACAGTATAAATAGAAAGGAAAAGGGCATGATCATCAAACTAGATATGGCGAACGCCTTTGATAGAGTCAATCATCAATTCCTCAAGGCAGTCCTCGGGAAATTTGGGATATCTGACACCTTCATCAGCAGGATCATGGAGTGTATTTCATTCCCCTGGACAGCCCCTCTCATTAATGGCAGGCCAAGTAACTTTTTCAGAAGCTCAAGGGGATTGAGACAAGGCTGCCCGCTCTCCCCTTTCCTCTACATCATCATGGCCGAAACTCTAAGTATACACCTGGAAAATCTTCGCAGGCTAAAAGAAATCACAGGTATCAGCATAGTGCGGGGAACCAAGGGGATAAACCACTCTCTCTTCGCTGATGACACCCTCCTAATCGGAGGAGCTTCCAGTCTCATGGCAAGAAGGTTCAAGAAAACGTTAGAGCTCTTCCTTCAAGTGTCTGGAGGCAAGCTCAATAATAATAAGTGCATGATATACACTTGGAACGTCCCCAGGCAGATTATCCAGAGAATCTCCACAATCTTGGACATCCCTGCTCAAAGGAACTGGAGCCATTTCATGTATCTGGGGTTACCATTAGCCAAGGAGTCGGTCAAAACCGAAATCTGGGTTAAATTAATAGAGAAGCTGAGAGGGAAGCTTCAGAGCTGGGGTGTGTCCTGGCTCAACCTGGCTGGAAGAACAATTCTCATCAAAGCCATTCTCTCAGCCCTTCCAATTTATCAGTTTGCAACCACTCTCGCCCCGGCCAGCATCCATAAGCATATGGAATTAATCATTAGGAGCTTCTTGTGGCAGGGAGGAAGGCAGGACTCCAAAAAGTTCAGTCTTGTAAAGTGGGATCAGGTCATATTACCCTTCGAAAAAGGAGGGCTTGGAATTTGAATTCCAAGATTAGCCAACATGGCCATGGGCTTCAAGTTGATCTGGAGAATTCTCAATGGAAAAGGAGTCTGGTGGACAGAGGTAATCAAAAGAAAATATTTGAATGGGGCCAACTCCAATATCCTATCGGAACCCATTGTTGACAGGCAGTGCACCCCAGTCTGGAAACTTATAAAAAAATCTCTCCCTCACTTCAAAGTCTGTATCTCAAGAGCCCCGGGTAGTGGCAGAGACATCAACATCTGGACTGATCGTATAATGGGCTCAGAAGTAAGGGAAGCTCTCCCAAATCTCAGGCCCCTGCAACTGTGGATGGAAGGGAAAAATCTTAAGACCCTTTATGACATCTCCTCTTGGGACCAAAACAGATGGCTAGGCTGGAAGCCCCTTCCCCTTCCTAACAATCTAAAGGATCTGTGGGCCGATCTCAAGATATCCCTCTCAGGCTCAGCTCCCCTTAACAGTCTGTCCGAGGATAAGTATGTTTGGGACCCCAATGGTGGCAACTACACAGTCAAAGAAGGATACAAAATCCTCCAAAATGCCTCAGCCACAAACAACTGGCCTCTTCACAAAGCGGCTTGGAATCCGGAATGCCTCCCAAAGGTCAAATTCTTCAATTGGACCCTCCTCAAAAGCAAAATCCTCACAGCGGAAAATCTAAGGAAGAAAGGCATCCTCGGCCCCTCAATCTGCTGCCTGTGTAGAGCAGCGGAAGAAAGCAGCAATCATCTCTTCCTAGAGTGCTCCTTCGCTCAAAATTGCTGGAAGCTCATCACCAGTCCGCTAATGATTGGTGACCTACCCAATCAGATTACCCTCCTTCAAAAAAATTGGGGGAACAGCTATCCTCATCCAAAAAAAAGCAAGACCCTGGCCAAAAGGCTGTGGAACAACATCCCTTCAAATCTTTGCTGGCAAATTTGGAACACCAGAAACAAAAGCATTTTTAACAACAAGAAGCCCAGCATCTCCAGCACCCTTGCAAAAACAATTGCCCTCATCTCCGAGACCATTGGAGCGAATGGAATAGCCCAATCAGACCATGAATCTGGGGACCCAAGAGAAATTGAATGGATGGGTAAATTCAGCCATGAAGCAAGGAACCACAAAACAGCAAGTACAGGTAAGAAAAAAACTGATTGGAAGCTGAGAGGATCTAAAGAGGAAATCAGAGAATGGATTCAAAATCAAAAGAGGCCCTCCCTTCAGTTCGACGGGGCCTCAAAAAATAACCCAGGCCAAGCAGGCGCAGGAGGAGTCATCAAAGACCTTCAAGGGAAAAATATCGTGACTTACGAGTGGGGATTGGGTACAATGTCCAATAACAAGGTTGAGGCATATAGCCTTCTCTTGGGAACCTCCATAGTGAAAAATCTCGGCCTTCAGAACCCGCTTATAATGGGTGACTCAGCTATCATCATAGCTGCTATGGTCTCGGGGAGGGATTTCAAACAAATGGCTCTGAACAACATCAAATCCAGGATTATGAACAACATCAAATAAATAAACGGGGTCACCTACAAACACATCCTAAGGAGTAGCAACACAGAGGCTGATGAACAGGCCAACAAGGCATCCAGCAGACAGGCAGGCCAAGTTAGAGAAAATGACTCAGTCTATGACAAAGCAATCCCCTAAACAATCCCATCCCACCCTCTCTTCTCAGAATCTGAGTCACCTCAGGCATCATTCTCCTCGAAATCTGTCCGCCACCGAATCCCCTCACTCTCTGCCAAATCTCCTCGACTGCGCAAACTTGTCCCTCTCATATCAAATCCTCCCCCCTGCAATTGATTATATCACCTCTTCCAGCCTCGACATGGAGTTTCACTCGTCCCCAGCCGCCATTTCCAGGCTCTGCGCAATTGGTCATCACTCTCTTATCTTCATCGCACGCTGCAAGATCTTTTCCTGGGATCACAGTCATCTCAAGAATCGACTCACTCAGCACTGGTTCATGCACCCGAGAAGCCTCCTTCCTTCTATTTATAGCAGCTTGGGCCTCATCGCCTTCTCATCTATCAGTGCTGCAAAGGTTCTGGACCGCGCCTCCTCTAAGCACAGGCATTCTCATGAAGCTGGGCTCAGCCATCGGGAGCTCGGATTTCGCACTTCGACAGTGGTAATCTCAGGCCTTCTAATTTCTGATTTAAATTTCTTGCTAACTGGTGGTTTTATTGGTCGTGGCAGCGCGTTCCCTCGCATCTCTCTGCTCCCCCGTCATTCTGTCCCTTCCCCCCCTCACTGTGTGTTCTTCTCCCTTATATCGCCCTCCTCCCCGGAATTTGTCCCCCTCCGCATCTTCAGCTCGTCGACATTCTTCCCCAGCTTGGTGAAATGGCGGAACAGCAGGATCAGCAAGGAGCTCAGGTGCCTGTCAACAATCCTCTTGAAAATATCATCACCAACAGTGAATGCACACTCTGCAAAACGCATACGTTCATGATCAACAGATTCATCAAACATTTCAACGACCTCAAAGATGATTACCAGGCAGACAACAGATCAAAACGGAAGAAGCTTGAGAAACAAAAAGCAGAAATCGAGGCCTTGAAGGTCAGGTGCACTCATCTTGAGGAAGCTATAGCGCATATCAGGACTCTCACCCAAAGTATGCAAGCGGAGGCTTCAACTAGAGCCAGTGCAAGGAAGGAATCCCTCCCTGATGACTCTGTTACCCAGAAACTCCCCTAGGAATTATGAACTGTAAATTTTGTTGGCTTGCAGGCTCTTTTATCCGGCAATATAGCCGTTACCTCTTTAATTTCAGTTACCGTTTATGTAGCAATGAGGAACAAGGGTCTGCGAACCCGTTTTTGATCCTCAACGCCTTGATCTATCATATCTATGTACTAGGACTCAGTCCCTGAAGTTTTTATAATATACAAGTAACCGAATTTGTCAAAAAACAAAGGAACATTGAAGTTTCTTGAATATTTTAATATATTGGAGTAGAATTAATTTATGAGATGACGAAGATCCATGTGAACAAATAACGAGATTTACAATGAGGTTTTTGGCTTATTGAAGTCATTATATGTTTTGGTTCAACGCTTTTTACATTGTATTATTTTTCATTTTGAATCGAATTCAAACTCAAACTCGAATTCGGTAACTATGATTACACCCACTTTATTAGGTCCCTATAATACTAGTATATTCCCCTTATCGTTATTGTTAGTGTAGCCCCCTATTGTTATTGTTGTGCCCCATACAAGCACAGTATTGTTATTATTGTTCCCTTACATTATTATTGTTATGTAAGCTCTGATTATATTGTAACCCCTTAGACTCCTATATATAATAAGGAGGTCTTATCATATGTATCGTCCAATATTTGTTCATTTATGTAATGTAAAGGAGGTTTTCCCCTCAAAGAAGCTAATTTCTAAGTCGTTGATCTATTTTTTCTTCTATTTTGTGTGTTGGTTGCATAGCATTTGGTATCAGAGCTTTGGATTCTAGGGTTTCACTTATTCAAACAGGTCATCTTGGAATTTTTGCTATAACTTTTTATTTCTATGAGGCTTCAGAAGCTTAAATCGCAACCACATAGAGACAAAATATTGGTGAAATTTGTGTACGAATTTCAGATCTTGGTTCGCTATATTTTCGGAGATACGATTCGAGGAAGTTTGGGTTTTTGCAGGCTCCATAATTCCATCTAAAACAAGTGACCTAGGGAAAATCGTCATAACTTTCTCTCTGAGCATCGAATTTGAATTTTGTAAAAAGTGACGGAAGGTGCATAGACTTTAGTTTTTCATATATTGTAATGTTCCTAACTCAGATAAACACTGATATGTAAATACAAAACTGATATAATGCCAAAAATTTCAAACATTCAACGAATACTCATAAAAACTCCACAAGTAAGAACCAGTTAAGCCATTTTATTAATCAAATGGAGCAAGTACAATAGTGTGGAAGAATTGCACCTCGGCTTGCCTAAATGGAAAGCATGACAAAGCCCAGGTGATAAAAAATAAGCCCAAATGCTGATAACAACTACTCCAATGATGCTTGTGGTGCCCAAAAAATCTGCATTGTCTTCTAGAAAGGAACTGCTACAAACCCCCCCTCTGGTTCTCAGAAAATGCTGCAAAATTAACCTCAATCTCCTCGACCAAAACCCACCAAAACAAAGAAATGGTTTGGTCTGGTTCTGACCTCCCAAAATTGACCCCCAAAAGGCCCTATGCCCTCCAAGACTGCTAAAGCACACTGCCTGCCAATACTCCAACAAAATTCCCCTCAAAAACTTCGGAAAAGTATCAATCACCTCCACTAATGTTTCCCTTGTCTCTCCCAACAATGACCAACCTCAATAGCTGAGTCTCCACCTCCCACGTGTGCCCAATATTTTCCTCTCGTGCTGGTCCAAGAAGTGCGAAAATCTCCACTAAATAATAGCTCTCTCCTCCAGCCCAAAAACTCACCCAAATGGCAGCAAAACACCAGAGCCTCCTTTCCGGAATTTATCGCGGCGAAAATTCCTCTAAAGAACGTTAAAATCACAACTTAGCTTCTCCCACTGCGTCCTCCAGAAATACGCATGACCTAGAGACACTTAATACAATTGTTGGAAACCACACTGAAAAACTCCTCCGGAAGAATATGGGTGAACCTCTCTAGGGTGGCACTCGAAGTCCCCCGAAGAAAGGGTGAGTTCTCCATTTGAAGAACTCTTACTAAACAGCAAGTGACCCACCTAAGCAACTCGAGCAACCAAGAAGAAATTCGATATGCCAAAAGATGCTAAAATGAGGAGTGGTGCCTTCCTTTTATATATTTCGTAGAGCACTTTTCCCTCCATTTTTCCTCCTTCATGGATCCCTCACTTAACCATCGACTTCCCCTCTTATGTGATTCGAACTAGGGAGTGTGTATTTTCATAATGTGGGTGGCCCGCACATGTTACTTAACAAAATCCAAAATAACTTATTACTAATGTCTAAGCCTCCTAATAAAATTGAATGGGCCCCATATCCTCCAAAATTGGCCCCAAAATGTAGAGATTAATCTTTTTCCAAAATAATTTAGGAAGGGGCATTATAGTCCTCCCCTCCCAAATGTGGCTTGTCCCCAAGCAACTTCAATGTTGGATACTCAAGTATGTGCTCACCCTCCCAAGTAGCATCCTCATCCAGTAAACACTTCCAACGCACCAAGTATTCTCTAATTATCCTGCTTCTAAGCTTCCTTTCCCTGGTCTCCAAGATGGCTTCTAGTTCCAAAACCAGATGCCCCTCATCATCAACTGGAGAAAACTCCATATTTCTATAAATTGTTTCCCCAACACCCTCTTGAGGCATGAAACATGGAAAATATTATGGATCTTTCTCCCTGGTGGTAGCTCCAACTCATAAGCTACTTCTCCAACCCTCCTGATCACCCTGTAGGGCCCAAAAAATCATGGTTGCATAATTTTGTCCCCCTTCTGTTTTAGAGTGGATTGTTGATATGGCTGCAATCGAAGGTACACCAAGTCCCCCTCCTCAAAATGCCTCTCCACTCGATGCCTGTCAGCATATATTTTCTGCTTATTCTGAGTTGTCTGCAAATTATCCTTTTAAGCCTTGAGGATATCTTGGCTCTCTAGGATCCAATATTTGGCCTTTGGGGCCCAACTGTCTCCAAAAACAATGTCAACAAAAGATAAAGCATCATAACCATATAGAGCACGGAAAGGAGTCATACCAATGGACATATGATGTGTAGTGTTGTAACAATACTCTTCCAAGTGAAACCATTGAATTCAAGCCCTTTGTTGCCCTGTCACATAGTTCCTGAGATAACCCTCTAGCCATTTGTTCGCCCTCTCTATCTGTCTGTCGGTATGTGGATTTCTAACTGGTGCTTGGGGTGAGCTTGGTGCCAACTAGCCTGAAAACTCCTGCCAAAATCCCCCCATGAATCGGTTGTCTCAATCACTGACTATAATATTAGGGATTTCGTGTAGGTGGAAGACCTCCCTAAAGAACAATTATGCCACCTGTGAAGCTAAACATCGCGTCAGAATGGCAAAGAAATGTGCGAACTTGGTCAGTCGATCGACTACCATGAAAATGCAATCCTTCCCCTATACCGAGGGAAGCCCGGTGATGAAGTCCATAGAGATACTCTCCCATTTCCCCTCAAGAATGGGAAGAGGCTGCAATAATCTTTTTGGATGGGTCAACTCCCCCTTGTTCCTTTGACAAGCCTCATACTCCTGCACATATCTCAACACGTCCCCCTTGAGGCCCTTCCAGGTGAAGCGCTCTCTTACTGCCATATAGGTCTTCCTAAACCCCTAGTGCCCAGAAAGAGGGGAATCATGAGCTACACGAAGGATGCACTTCCTCAATTATGACCCTGAAACCAAGAATATGTGCCCTTTTTAGTATATAACCTCATCCATCACCCTGTAGTGTTCATCTGCGTAGTTTCCCTCCAAGATATCACATGTCAAATGATCCTTGGAGTACTCTACTTATAGTTGTTCCTTCCAATCATGGAAGATGCTCATGAGTGAAAGTCCTACAAGTCTCTTGGGTAGTGCATCTGCCGCCACATAGTGCTTCCCTCGCACATACTCAATATAAAAATTGTAGGCATGCACCTTCCTGAACCATCTCTATTGTCTATCATTGAGGCCATGTTGCCCCATGAAGTGGCAAAGACTGTTGTGATTCATCTTCACTCGAAACTGGTTACCCACCAAGTACTGTCTAAACTTGGCCAATGCATGCATTATGGCCAACATCTCCTTTTCGTATATGGAATAGGACCTCTCATGTGGTAGAATATTTCGAATCTCAAAAGCAATGGGGAGCCCACCTTGGGACAAGACTGCCTCGATCCCCTCACCTAATGCATCACACTCCAATGTGAAGGGTTGTGTGAAATCCGGGAGTGCTAATATTGGGTAGAAACTCATCACCTCCTTGAGGTGATCGAATGCTACCTGAGCTCCATCTTTCCATGCAGAATCCCCCTTCTTGGTCAGATCAGTAAGGGGTGTTGCAAACTGTGAGAAGCCCTTAACGAACTTCTGGTAATAAGTACATATGGCTAAGAATCCTCTCAGCACTGCCACGTCTCTAGGTTCTGTCCAATCCCAAATGGCCCTGATCTTCTCCTCATGCAGCTTGACCCCATTTGCGCCTATGATGTGCCCCAATTAAAACATCTCTGTCAGCCCAAACTCGCACTTGGACATCTTGGTGTAGAACTACTGCTCCTCCAATATATGCAACACCTTCTCTAGATGTTGCAAGTTCTCCTCCCATGTCATGTTTTAGATCAAGATATCATCAAAGAATACCAATACAAATCTCCTCAATTAACCTCTGAACACATGGTTCATGGTCAACCCAAAAGGCATGACCAAGGACTCGAAATGCCCATAATGACATCAGAAAGTTGTCTTCGGAATATCTGGCTCCCTCACCCAAATATGATGATACCCAGACTGCAAATCTATCTTAGAGAAGTATTTGGCTCCTCTAAGCTCATCCATCAACTCATCAATACGCGGAATGGGATATCGGTTCTTCAATGTCTTCTTGTTGAGTTCCCTATAGTCAATGCACATGCGTAGAGTCCCATCCTTCTTCTTCACCAGCATGACTGAAGAAGAGAATGGACTAGAACTCGGGCTGATGTGGCCCAATGCCAATAGCTCCCTAATGGACCTCTCAATCTCATCCTTATAGGCTTTGGGATGCTTATAGGGTGTAGTAATGACTGCATGTACGCCAAGCACCAGCTCTATAGTGTGCTCAAACCCCCTGTCAAGTGGTTGCCCTGGTGGTATATCTCCAAAGACTACTGGATATATGTCTAGTACCACCTGTAGGTCTGGATATGGTGGCTTGGCCTTTCCCTTAGCCTAAAAAATCCTCAGTTCTACTTCCCATGCTATGTCTCCATGCCTCCAATCGACCTCCATCCTGTGGGCCAAAACTTTCTGTGGAGGATATGAATGCATGTCCCGAAGAACCACTAGCTTACCATTCGGCCCGGTAAACTCTATCTCTAGTTTCCTCCAATTGGTGGTAACTCAGCCAAGGGAACACAACCATTGGACACGCATCACCACATTGGTGTCTAGTACGTCCACCACGAAGAAATGGTCTGTCATCGAATAGTTCCCCATGGTTACCGTTAGAGCGGGAACATATCGAGTGCATTACATAGTTTTGTCCCCTGGTACTAGAATTGAAAACCCCTCATACTCTGCAGTGGTGATTCCTCTCCTTTAGACCATATGAGGATGAATAAAATTGTGGGTGGCCCTACTGTCTACTAAAATTGAGACACGTTGCCCTTGCACTATGCCTTTGATCCTCATCGTCAAAAAATTAGGAACCTCACACAAAGAAGCTAGGACTCCCCCAAAATATGCAAAAGGTGCTCCCCATGGGGTGGTGGTGGTGGTTGCCCCCTTTCTACTAGATCCTCACTATCTCCCCCACCAATCTCTAACTCCACCTCATCCTCCTAATCGTTGTCTCAGAAGACCTCGATGTAATGGGCCTTGCCTGTTGTGCATTGATGGCATGGTGCCCATGGCTCTTGACATGTAAAACACAACTTCCTCCTCCTGAGTTCTCTCATGTTCTCATCGTCCCACTATCCTCGCCCTTGGGTTGATCTCTATGCTCGGGGCGCTCTAGTGTCACTTCCCTTATGAGGGTATGGAGTGCATGGTGAAAAGGGTGGTCGGGTCTTCGGAATGACCCCCGGCAAGTCTCTTGTACAAGTCATTGCCTCTACTAGAGTAGAGGACCTGTGTGACTTCACCAATCCCCGTAGTGGCTCCATCAACCTCTCCACCAATGTGTATACTTTCCTCGCATATGAAAAATATGGCACCATGACTGAGACCCTCAAGAACTCTGAAATATAATGCTCAGGATGTCCTGTCTGCCTGAGTTGCGTCAACTCCCTGAAGTGAGCCTCTGGATCCCTCTGATCAAAACACTCCACTACTCTCCGTGTGAAGTCCTCATAGGAGGTCACATTGGCATGCCCTAGAGTGGACAAGCCATGAAACCACTAGTCGTGTGCCTCCCCCTCCAAATGAAATGTGGCCATTTTAACGGCCTCTACCTCTGTCATCCTGTTGAGCTGGAAATATGTGTACAATCTTATCCGCCCAAGCACGTGTTGTGCACTTGGTAATGCCATCATAGGTGAGAAAGTACATCTTCAATGGTGCGTTGCAGCTCATAGTTCTATGTACCATGGGCTCCATAGCCCTTCCCCTACTCATTCTGTTTGATATGGAAAAAGTCTCTGAAAGATAGTTCCTCTCTGAAGTCCGCTTCCATGGACTGCCACTCCCTGAAATTCTCTCACATAGGTGAGTGATCCTCAGTTCTTCTTGGTTCACCTTGTGCCAAAGATAAGAAAGAAGTTAGAGTGGCTCGAGTTGGCCCACTCGAGGATAGAGGCTGTGTAGTGGATGAAAGATGATCAAGTTGTTGAGAGTCCCCCGAAGTCTCTCCAAATAGAAACTCTTGGTGAGTGCTCCGCTCCCGGTTTTGCATCTTGATCTCATCTAACATCTCATTCTTCCCCTTTTCCAAATCACTTAGAGCCTTCAAGAGACTATCAAAGGCAATCTCTTCTCTTCTCTTGGTCTCCCCCATGTCTTATATTACCACTGCCTTCCCACGGTCCTCTGTGTCTGGAGTGATCTCCAATTCCCTCTCTCTGCTCAGGTACCTTTGCCTTTTGTAAGTAATATTTTGTCGGTCCTCTTCACTCATAGGAAAATCCCCCACTGCTGAGTCAAGATCTGAGCTCTGATACCACTGTAATGTTCTTAACTCGGATAAACATTGATATGTAAAGCAAAAACTCCAGAATTAAGAACTAGCTAACCATTTTATTAATCAAATGGATCAAGTACAATAGTATGGAAGAAGTGCACCTAGGTTTGCCTCAATGGCAAGCATGACAAATCCCAGGTGATAAAAAATAAGCCCAAATGTTGATAACAACTACTCCAATGATGATATGCATTGCCCAAAAAATCTACATTGTCCGCTAGAAAGGAACTGCTAGAAACCCCACCTGTGGTGCTAAGAAAATGCTACAAAATTAACCTCAAGCTCCTCGACCAAAACCCACAAATGTTTTGGTCTGGTTCTGACCTCCCAAAATCGACCGCAAAAAGGCCCTATGCCCTCCAAGACTATTGAAGCACAATGCCTGCCAATACTCCAACAAAATCCCCCTCAAAAACTTTGTAAAAGTAGCAATCACCTCCACTAATGTTTCCCTTGTCTCTCCCGACAAGGATCAACTTCAATAGCTGAGTCTCCACCTCCCACGTGTGCCCAATATTCTCCTCCTGCGTTAACCTAGGAAGTGCGAAAACCCCCGCTGAATAGTAGCTATCTCCTCTAGCCCAAAAACTCACCCAAATGGCAACAAAACACCAGAGCCTTCTTTCCAGAATTTCTCCCAGCCAAAACTCCTCTAAAGAACATCAAAATCACAACTCGATTTCTCCCATTGCGTCCTCCAGAAATACGCACCACCTAGAGACATTGAATACAATTGCTAGAAACCACACTGAAAATCTCCTCTGGAAAAATATGGATGAACATCTCTAGGGTGGCACTCGTAGTCCCACGAAGAAAGGATGAGTTCTCTAATTGAAGAACTCTTTCTAAACAAGTTACCCGGCTAAACAACTCGAGCAACCAAGAAGAAATTTGGTATACCAAAAGATGCTCAAATGAGGAGTGCTTCCTTCATTTTATAGATTTTGTGGATCACTTTTGCGTCCATTTTCCCTCCTTTGTGGGTCCCTCACTTAATCATTGACTTCCCCTCTCATGCAATACGAACTCGGGAGTGTGTATTTTCCTAGTGTGGGTGGCCCCCACGTTTTACTTAACAAAACCCAAAATAACTTACTACTAGTGTCTAAGCCTCCTAATAAATCAAATGGGCCCTGTCTCCTCTAGAATTGGCCCCATAATGTAGAGATTAATCTTGTTCCAAAACAATTTAGTAAGGGACATTACATATATCATTTTTAGGGTCGAAGGTTGAAACAGTGATACGTGGCACTGTGTACAAGTTCACTCCACTGAAACAGTCTATAATCAGGTCATCGTGGGAGATTGTGCATAACTCTTTCATGAAAATCCAATATCGGTCGGACTTGTGTGGTTGGAAAGAAGACTCAAAATGCTAACATAAGATGAAATTTCAGACCTTGGAGATCTAAAATTACAAAGGTACAACAACTTCAATATCAAACTCCTAAAAAGAAAGAAAAAGGTGTGTATTTGTTTTTTAAATTTTGCATAATTTTTGTTTGAAAAATCAATTTGAAGTGATTCAAAGGGCATAGTGAAGCATAGATATCATTGTTTAATTCCAAAATTCCCCAAAAAAAAAAAAAAATGGACACACTTAGTTAGAAACCATAAAGTTGTTCCATGACGCATGAAGAAGAGGAATAAATGCAGTATGATATATCAAAATTACGAGACCAAGTGCAACAGATTTCACTCTAACAAAAAGTAATGAAAAATTAATTGGAAAACGTGATAAATGTTAAGATAGATGGTATAAAAAGGGACATGGGAGTTTTGAATGATGGTTTGAAAGAAGACGTGGAAGCAATGATGAATGTCAAGATAGAAGGGTTGAAGGAAGGTTTGGAAAAGTTGTTAGAAGAAAGGCTTCCCAGTGGTGACATGGTAATCCATGAAAATCATGATGAGGACAAAAGGAACATGAATTATGATTTTAGAGACTCCAATGTTGGGTTTAAGAACCACTACATTTCAAAGATAAATACGAGGAAGTTTGATGGCAAGGATCGAGTAACATGGATACTACAAATGGAGCAATATTTTGATCTCCATGATGTGCAACACACACAAAAGGTACACATTGCATCTTTATATTTAGAACCCAATCATTTTGTATGGTATCAATGGATTTGTTCTTGTAAACTACTTGTCACTTGGTCAATTTTTATAGAGGAAATGATAACACATTATGAAGATACAAAGAGAAACACTTTCTTTAGCCAATTGATAAATCTCAAACAAAAGCGTTCAATGGCGGAGCACATTGAGGGCTTCCAAAAATTGAATATTAGGTTAACTGATATTCCAGAGGAGCATAGGATTGATGTATTCATATGGACTTTAAATGATAACTTCCAATATGAGGTTCATCTTTGGGAACCTGGTTCATTGGAGAAGGCATTCTAGGTGGCAAGAAAATTTGAAAGAAAAATTATGGCAACAAGGAAGCATACCAATCACAACTATAAATATGGAAGTGTTGCTGCTCCTATCCTTCCACAACCTACAAGGTTGACACCACAAAAATTAGAGGAAAAAAGAGAAAAATGTCTTTGTTGCAGTTGTGATAGCAAATACACTAAAGGTCATAAGTGTGCTGAGAAGAAATTATTCTACATTGGTTGTGAAGAGAAGGAAATAAACGAACAAGAAACATCAAAAGAGGAGGATATACACTAGGAACCAACCCTAGATAAATATGAAATGAATCTGACCATATCTTGTAATGCATTGGAAGGAATTACCACTCTTTAAACTCTCAAGATAGAAGGATATATCAAGAATAAAAAGGTAGTAGTGTTGATTGATTTTGGTAGTACCCATAATTTTATTCATTGTAAGATAACCAAGGAATTGAATTGCTTCCTATATCCAGCACCAGAGTGTCAAGTGATGGTTGCCCAAATGGAGGAACTCTAAATTTCTCTAGAAAGTGTTATAATATCAAGCTAACCATGGGGAAATATGTATTGAATAGTCCAATTATTTCTATTCCAATGGGTGGTGTTGATGTTGTACTAGGAGTCCAATGGTTACAATTTTTGGGGATGATAGATTTTAATTTTCAAGAACTTTTCTTGAAAAAAAATTGGAAGGAAAAGAATTTGAATTAAGGGGTATCACAGGGAAACCATGAAATATAATCATCTCTATTGCAATCACAAAGCTTCTGAATAAAGAACATTAAGTCGTACTTGCACAATTATGCTCACTAGAGGTTCAAACATTGAAATCATCTATTTCTCAAGATCTCCAAAAAGCCTTAGACAATCATTCAAAAATATTTGACTCTCAAAGACCTCCCACTCATTCATGATCATGATCATGCTATTCATTTGATTCTTGAAGTGTTCATCCAAACATCAAACCATACAAATATCCCTATTCCCAAAAGAGTGAAATTGAACGTATGGATGCAGAAATGCTAGAGGCTGGTATAATTCAACCTAGTTAAAGTTATTTCTTTGCTCCAGTAGTATTGGTGCACAAGAAGAATGGATCATGGTGTATGTGTCAAGGTTATAAAAATCTCAACAAGATCACTAATTTCTCATTCCTGTCATTAATGAATTGTTGGATGAATTACATGGAGAAATTTACTTCACCAAGTTGAATCTTCGTTCAGGATATCATCAAATTAGAATGAAGATTGAAGACACTCTAAAAACAACATTTAAAACTCATGAGGGTCATTATGAATTTTTGGTCATGACTTTTAGCCTTACCAATGCACCTTCCACATTTTAAGGTTTGATGAATTCCATTTTAAGGTTTGATATACTAATCTACAACAAGTCTTGGAAGGATCATTTTCAACATGTTGATAGGGTGCTCAAACTATTGGAGGATAAACAATTATATGTCAAAAACTCCAAATGTTTCTTTGGAGTACAGGAGATGGAATATTTAGGTCATATTTTATTTCATGTGGGTGATAAGGTAGACCTTGAAAAAATTAAAGCCATTAAGGAATGGAAAATCCCCACAACCATAAAGCATCTTCGAGGATTTCTCAGGTTGACGGGGTATTATCACAAGCTTTGCAATAATTATAGGAGAATAACAACCCCTCTAACATATTACTGAAGAAAGATGCATTTTCTTGGACTCCAGAAGCAACTAAGGCCTTTGAACATCTTAAAGAGGTAATGTGCCAAGTGTTAGTGTCGGTCATGATGCCTTCCATCAGTGATCAAAAAACTCTTTGCATATGCATAAGTAGGTGTCTCATCAATGTCAATTTTGCATCCCATTAGGCATGCCATAAAACTGATGGAGGAGCTGGTCCTTGTTCCCTTCTTGGCTTTGCTGGATCAGGTCATATCAGTTAATGAGCTTGTGTCACACTTGTTTTGTTTTGTCTTGAAGTCCAAAGTCTTAGGTCTAGGGTTTCAGTCAAATGTCATTGCAAAATCATGAGTCAGAGGTCCATGAGTCCCCAGCAAGCCAGAAGGAGGTATGTAAATATGTTTCATTGATATTTTTCATCATATACAGCTTATTTATACCTTGGATTTAAAAACCTTGTTTTTAAACCCAAGGTCATGTCAATTTTGTAAAACAATAAGGAAATTTCAAAAATTCTTCAAAATGCCGGCAATAACCCTGGTCTCCTCGCCAGAGTCCATCAGATGGTCTACCTGCAAAAAGAACGGAGCTAAAGCACCCAAAAAGTCAAATTCAGAACAAAAGAAAACTCAAAACAGTGTTAAAAGAAAGTGTCAAGGCAAAACATTAGAAAGTGGGTTTGGTAAGTAAATTTTTTCAAATTGAGCTTTTAAAGAGTCAAATTCCCTCTCAATACCCTCATTGTGCATCCAAAGAGCTTGCAAGAAGAAGTGATAGGGCGAAGAGGCGAAAGGAGGCAAAGTGCAGAGAAATTGAACCAGTTTCAGGTGCGCGACCCGTCAGAGGTTGTGCGCGACCCGTCAGGCGCCTCCCAGCAGTGTTAATTTGTAACGGGCGCGACCCGTCGGGCTGTGCGCGACCCGTTGGGTGCCCTGCGCGACCCGTCAAGCTGTTGACACCAAAACCGCCCCAAATTTTGTCTAATCGCCCTCTAAGTTGCAAAATCGACCGAGGTAGGGTCTATACATTTGATGAATTGATGGATGGTGGATGATGAGCTTTCATTTATATGTTTTTATCACTAAGAATGCAAAGAAAATAGATTTTGGTGATTGCTTGTCATGTAGGCATAATGCTAGGGTTTGGTGTTTTTTTTTCAAGGTTTTAATTCCCATTTATGTTCCCTCCATGTTTCCCCATTGATTTCACAATTGTCATCATATGTCTCTATCTTATCTTATTTGCAAAGAATATGAAATTTTCCTCCTTCCAAGTATCAAACCCTATCCCTCCCTAAACACATTCCCAAAACCCTAATACCCTCCATTGTGATATAAAAACACACACAGCAAAAAGAACAAAATGCTATGAAAGAAAAACAAAATGATTATGCAAAAAAGAAAGCAATATGATGATAAAATGCCAAAACAAGAAAATAAAGAAAATGTGGCTGTGTATATAAACAAAAGCAAAGGAAATATTGCTATGTATATTTGATCAAAAGTAATGTTGTTGTGGTCCTAAAAAGCAAAAACCATGTTTTCCCTTCTATCTCCTAATATCTTTGTCAATGAAACCCCTTTTCCCTTTTGACAAAATGTCAATGAAGCCCTTTTCCCCTAGCATCAAATGTACATGAACCCCTTTGAAAAAACAGAGTGTGCCTTATGATGTACATTGAAAGGCAGAAATCAAATGAGCAAGTTATCTATGCTGTCCCATCCCCCTGTTGAGCATACATGTCATTTCCCTTGGTTATTATTATCCATGTTTCCCTAATAAAAACATTTCTTTGCAAATGATTTCCCGTTGATTAAGATGAGATTATATGTTTGACAGTTTGTGAATTGTCCCTTGAAAATTCCCTGTTTTCATATGTTTTCCTTTCCTTATTAAAAAATCCCCTCCCCTAACATTTCCTTCATGATTTTTTCCCCTTGAAAACAACATACAACTCAGCATTTTTGCAGGCAAGGGCAGCAGTTTACTTTGTCTATTTTCTCCACTTTGCTCAAAAGCACCATGTCAACCACCGAGACCTATGAGCAAGGTGATGACCAGTCTTCTTCTACAGAGGTTGAGGTACAGCGGAGGCCTCGTAGGGGGGGCAAAGGTGGTCATCATAAGAGAGAGGAGCCCACCTCATTGGCAGAATTGCAGGCCTGTCCTTTGGCAGTGAATTGCTTTCGGTATATGTCATGTTTTCAGTTTTGCGAGAGGCTTGCTCAGATCCAGCACCACAGGGAGTTGGCCCGCTTATTTGTTTTGCACCTTCATGATGGGCAGGTCACTCTGGCAGGAGTGAACTTTGTGTTGTCTCCGGAAGTGATTTCAGAGGCTACCGGGATACCAAATGTGGGTGAGGTGTGGCCCAAGCGCAAAGTGTTGGATTTTGTTCATTTTGAGCCATATGTCATGCCAGCCTTCATGAGACACTTGTCGGGGGTCTTTCCTTTCAGATTTCTCCGGAGGGAGTATGCTCCGATCTTGAAACTCATCATGCATTACTTTACATGTGAGGGCAGGTTTTCACAGGTGTACTCTTATCACATCCGCCTGTTGATGCACTTTACCCGAGTGAGGATGATGAACATCCCGGTTTTCTTCTTCCAGAATATTCAGAGGATGGTGCCTATGTTACAGAGGAAGACCCCAGCCCAGCAGTTTAGGAGTTTATGTCACTATGGTCTCATCCAGCTCATTGTTTCCCATCAGTTGAGTCAGCAGGGCATTCCATGGGAAGAGTTCATCTCCCATGAGTTCTTCACAGCGCCACCACAGCCACAGCCAGAACCAGAGGTCATTTATGAGGAGGGAGGTCCATCTCACCAGCCCGAGATCATTGTTCCGAGACATGTTGCTTCCTCACCTCAGGTCACCAACCAGAGAGGCCACAGGGCCCTGTTTGCAGCAGCTCGACGAGTACTTTCTCCACAGCAGGTGGAAGGGGTCTCGTCATCATCTTCAGGGCAGCGAGTGTTATCTCCACACCAGGTGGAAGGGGCCTCGCATTCTTCATCAGCAGAGGCAGTGCGGGACGGCAAGCAGCCCATGGTTGAGGATGAGAGAGCCGATGATACACATGATGATTTCATTGACCTTGATGCCCGCTCTCCTTCTTCAGATTTTTATGAGATTATCAGACAGAGAGAGGAGGAGAACCTCGTGTTGCAGCAAAAGCTACAAATGGCTCAATGGACCATCACTTATCTGGAGCAGCGCAACAAACAATTAGAAGAGGAAAAAGAACTTGATGAGCTATGGAGGATCTGCAGTGATCGAACTTTGAACCGTAGGAGGCCCGGTGACCCATTGCCTGCTGACCGGGAGTCTTTGCTCATTCAGGAGAATGCTCGCTTGGAGAGGCTGTTGGAGAAGGCCAACCAGGACAAGAGGCTGCTAAGGAACATGAAGAATCATTATTGGGCGAGGATGCATGTTTGCAAGGCGAAGATGAAAATGTTCCAAAGAAGGTTGTCTGAGGCCCGCAAGAGGAAGAAGAAGACCAACCCACTCCGTATCTTGGCCGAGGCTTCTCTCACTCACCATGATACTCATTAGCCTCTTCCTAGCAGCTAGCACAAGAAATTTTGAAAGTTTTGAGGCATTTTTGGCATTTTTGGGACATTGACAGGTTTTGGCCTTTTAACGGGTCTCACCCCGCGCGCGACCCTACATGGGGGCAACTCAGAACGGGGAAAACTCAGCATTTTTGGAATTGTCATGCAAAGTTACACCTACCTGTGGATGGACTTCAGTTTTTATGGAGATTTGGGCCTCCAAAAGGTCAAAACACATGCAAATTTTGACTTTCTGCCCCTATTTTGAGTTGCAGAAAGCTGTCTTGGGAGAATTGCGTTTTGAGGGGTCAAATCAACTCCAAATTCAAAAATTCCGATGGGGTTGGAAAGTAGACTCAATGACCTTTCCAACAAGCTATCCTGCACCTGATTCTGACACCGGGAAGTGCCTCAAACAGAGCTCCCAATGTGCGCGACCCGTTGAGAAGATGTGCGCGACCCGTTGAGCAAACTTTGCCAGATTTCACTCTACAGCTCGGAAAAGCACAGTTTGACTTGGTTTGACTTTTTGGGGTTGAAGATGATTATCTTTGATGTAATTATTGTAACTCTAAGACACTTTTACTCTTGTTTAACACTTCTAGAAGATTCATTCATGTCAAGGGTAAATATTTAATTAATGGATTGGTTTCCTAGCTTATAGAGGCAAGTTGTTTTGACTGCCTAGATTTTAGTGCTCAGTTTAGAATTAGTTGAAACAGCTCCTAGAAGGATGAGCTCGACCCTTAGAGGCAAGAGAAGAGGTTGGCTTGCCTATATTATGTATTTTCTTAATCATTTTCAGGGGTTGGAAGGTTGGACTCTTGAGGGAGAAACTATCATTGTATTATTCACTTGTATCTCTGCAATTTGTGGCTAAGGAAGACCAGGGTTTTGCAGTCATCTTTGGGATTCATGTGGACTCAGGTGTTGATGGTGTGTTTCTTCATGTTATTGTAAGCTTTGTTATGTGATTCATTTCCTTTCTATACTGCTGCATATTAAACAAATGAAGTGATAAAGTTAGAATTCATGCTAGCCATGCTTTGCTTTTAAATTTGTTTAATTTCTATGTTTTCTGTTGTCTAAAGAGAATTCAAATCCATTGTTTGCTCTCTTTAGCCCTCTCATCTTTCTTCTAAATCATCCCTTTCAGCTAAAGACATCAATACAGATTCCTACCTTGCCCCAAAGACCCCCCTGCAGAAACTGTGTCCCATCCCCGCACCCTAAATTGCAGTTCCTCAATTTGCCACAAAAAACCCCAAAAACCCCCAAATCAACCTTCAAATCAGTTTACTAGCCTAATATCAGTGTTACCGTGTTGGTCATCTCATCCCATTGAAGATTTACTGAGATTGACCGGAGAGAGCCTTCTCCTGCCCCGTAGGGCTAGCTACGAGGCTAAATGGTTTGATGTAGCCTTGAGGTTTACCTTTCTCAGCTTGAGGTGAAATTTCAAGCGCTAACATACTGGCGACCATACTGGGGAAAACAAACTTGTTTTTTGATTGATGTGTTTGTTTCATAAGTCTTAGACGGAGCCTGAAGTTATGCCAGGTAGCCTTCGAAAACACTCTTGTTTTACATCAGCGCAAGTAGATAAACGTTGCTTCAGTCAATCTCCGTGAGCTTGTGAATACAACACTTCATTTGCATTTTACCCCAGTACATGTATCAAGTTCAGATCTGATTGTTGATAGTGGACAACGATCAGACACTTGAAAGGCTGAAATCATTCACTTGGCGACTCCTTTCACTGAAGAATCTAGCAACCTATGCTTCATGGTGACTTCACTGCAGGAAGATCAGTAGCTTTGAGTTTTTCAAGATGGACCAAATCACAAGAAGATACGCTCCCTTGAGCCGAGATCACATTCCAGGTTTTCCGAATAAGATTCCCAAGGTAGATTGGTCAAGGAATTTGCCTACATTTAATGATGATGGTAAGAAGGATGTTGCTTTACATCTAGTTAGATTTCATATGCATATTCGCAAGTTGAAGGTGGATTTTCCTGAAGATTGTTTGATGAAGATATTCTTGGCCACTTTGGAAGGTAAAGCCCAATCATGGTATGAAAGTTTGCCGCCTGCTTGTATTTACTGTTTAAAGGATTTTCATGCTATGTTCATTGAACGATATAAGGACTCTTATCCATCATTAAATCTAGTTCAAGACTGTTGCCAGCATGCTTATAGTTTTATTGAAAGCCTTGAGAAATATTATGAAGATGATAATTTTATGGATGTTGAGATCATGGAGGCTCTGTATGAGAATCCATTTCAGCAACATGAAGAGAACCTAGTGGATACCTATCAAGATGATCAGGAAATTTTGCAGCAGAATCAAGATCAGCAGGCTGAAGATGGTCATATAGTGGAAGATGATGAAAGAGAAGAGCTTGTTTCAGATCTGCCCACAGAAGACAACAGCATGCAACCCATCAAAGAGAGCTCTGTTGTTGAGATCATAGACAGAGTTTTGGATTCAGATGTTCATGAACAGCAAGGTGAGATCTTTGTGCAAGTAAGTGATGAATCTCCTTTCAATAGCTCAGTAATAAATGATAGTTTGAATGCCCTATCGTATGAAGATAATTATTGTTTAAGCAGAAGAAAGCAAAAGGCATTATCTCCTTTGTCTGAAGAGGAGATAGATCAGCTCTTGAAAGGTCTTGTTACAACCCAAGCTACAGCAGATTTGCCGTGCACACATAGTCAGGAAAGTGTTGGAAAAACTTCTTCCTCTGTTGAAAAAGATGACTGTCTTGTAGATCAGCAAATAGATAATGTTTTCCTTCACAAAGATGATACTCCGGCTGTCATATCTTTTGAAGATGACCTACCATGTTGTCAAACTACAGAAGATCAGAGCATACAGGATTACCTTTCAGATTCTTCATATGTTTCATGTGCTGAAATGTTTTTCCAAGAAGAGATCTGCTCATCTCCCTGTTCAGAGTTTTTTGAAGCCCATGAGCATACTTTCACCGAAGCACATGAGGAAGGCAGATCAGAAATTGAAACAAAAGACACCTTGTTCTTTCAGCAGGAGGTGGCAGTGGCAACTCTTCATGTTTTTCACGATCCTCTAGCAAGTTTGTTGCAGCCAGCAGTGATAGTGTTTATTGCAGTCTTCGGTGATGAAGGAGATCATGGTCAGTTATGTTTTCGGATGCCCGGTTACCAGTATCTATTGTTGATCATGAGATCTGATTGGGAGAATCAGTCAAGAAGGCATTTGCTTGATTGGTTACATTGGCATTATGATATAGTTTGATGTATATTGTCTTGTAAGAAACACAGGTGGTTGTCATCATGATTTCACATCTTGATGGTCTGCTGCCCTTCAATAAGCTTTGTAAGTTCTTATTTTCGTTTAGTCAGTCATGAGTCATTTGTGTTTGGTCTATTGAGTGAGTTTTTCAAGTTATTTCAGTTTGCCATCGAGTCGATTTGAGTCAAGTTTCAGTTAAGTCTCAGTCAGTTTTCAATCAACTTTTCATTCAATAAATGTGTCAAAGTTTTGTGTCAAAAGTGTGTACAAGTTGACTCCATTTGCCCAATAAATAAGGCACTGGTCTGCTCTCCCAGAGGTCTAAGGTTCTTGGTACCTCCAAGGAGATACCATCCCCATTGGAGCCAATGTTAGTGTCGGTCATGATGCCCTCCATCAGTGATCAAAAAACTCTTTGCATATGCATAAGTAGGTGTCTCATCAATGTCAGTTTTGCATCCCATTAGGCATGCCATAAAACTGATGGAGGAGCTGGTCCTTGTTCCCTTCTTGGCTTTGCTGGATCAGGTCATATCAGTTAATGAGCTTGTGTCACACTTGTTTTGTTTTGTCTTGAATTCCAAAGTCTTAGGTCTAGGGTTTCAGTCAAATGTCATTGCAAGATCATGAGTCAGAGGTCCATGAGTCCCCAGCAAGCCAGAAGGAGGTATGTAAATATGTTTCATTGATATTTTTCATCATATACAGCTTATTTATACCTTGGATTTAAAAACCCTGTTTTTAAACCCAAGGTCATGTCAATTTTGTAAAACAATAAGGAAATTTCAAAAATTCTTCAAAATGCCGGCAATAACCCTGGTCTCCTCGCCAGAGTCCATCAGATGGTCTACCTGCAAAAAGAACGGAGCTAAAGCACCCAAAAAGTCAAATTCAAAACAAAAGAAAACTCAAAACAATGTTAAAAGAAAGTGTCAAGGCAAAACATTAGAAAGTGGGTTTGGTAAGTAAATTTTTTCAAATTGAGCTTATAAAGAGTCAAATTCCCTCTCAATACCCTCATTGTGCATCCAAAGAGCTTGCAAGAAGAAGTGATAGGGCGAAGAGGCGAAAGGAGGCAAAGTGCAGAGAAATTGAACCAGTTTCAGGTGCGCGACCCGTCAGAGGTTGTGCGCGACCTGTTGGGCGGTGCGCGACCCGTCAGGCACCTCCCAGCAGTGTTAATTTGTAACGAGCGCGACCCGTCGGGCTGTGCGCGACCCGTTGGGTGCCCTGCGCGACCCGTCAAGCTGTTGACACCAAAACCGCCCCAAATTTTGTCCAATCGCCCTCTAAGTTGCAAAATCGACCGAGGTAGGGTCTATACATTTGATGAATTGATGAATGGTGGATGATGAGCTTTCATTTATATGTTTTTATCACTAAGAATGCAAAGAAAATAGATTTTGGTGATTGCTTGTCATGTAGGCATAATGCTAGGGTTTGGTGTTTTTTTCTCAAGGTTTTAATTCCCATTTATGTTCCCTCCATGTTTCCCCATTGATTTCACAATTGTCATCATATGTCTCTATCTTATCTTATTTGCAAAGAATATGAAATTTTCCTCCTTCCAAGTATCAAACCCTATCCCTCCCTAAACACATTCCCAAAACCCTAATACCCTCCATTGTGATATAAAAACACACACAGCAAAAAGAACAAAATGCTATGAAAGAAAAACAAAATGATTATGCAAAAAAGAAATCAATATGATGATAAAATGCCAAAACAAGAAAATAAAGAAAATGTGGCTGTGTATATAAACAAAAGCAAAGGAAATATTGCTATGTATATTTGATCAAAAGTAATGTTGTTGTGGTCCTAAAAAGCAAAAACCATGTTTTCCCTTCTATCTCCTAATATCTTTGTCAATGAAACCCCTTTTCCCTTTTGACAAAATGTCAATGAAGCCCTTTTCCCCTAGCATCAAATGTACATGAACCCCTTTGAAAAAACAGAGTGTTCCTTATGATGTACATTGAAAGGCAGAAATCAAATGAGCAAGTTATCTATGCTGTCCCATCCCCCTGTTGAGCATACATGTCATTTCCCTTGGTTATTATTATCCATGTTTCCCTAATAAAAACATTTCTTTGCAAATGATTTCCCGCTGATTAAGATGAGATTATATGTTTGACAGTTTGTGAATTGTCCCTTGAAAATTCCCTGTTTTCATATGTTTCCCTTTCCTTATTAAAAAATCCCCTCCCCTAACATTTCCTTCATGATTTTTTCCCCTTGAAAACAGCATACAACTCAGCATTTTTGCAGGCAAGGGCAGCAGTTTACTTTGTCTATTTTCTCCACTTTGCTCAAAAGCACCATGTCAACCACCGAGACCTATGAGCAAGGTGATGACCAGTCTTCTTCTACAGAGGTTGAGGTACAGCGGAGGCCTCGTAGGGGGGGCAAAGGTGGTCATCATAAGAGAGAGGAGCCCACCTCATTGGCAGAATTGCAGGCCTGTCCTTTGGCAGTGAATTGCTTTTGGTATATGTCATGTTTTCAGTTTTGCGAGAGGCTTGCTCAGATCCAGCACCACAGGGAGTTGGCCCGCTTATTTGTTTTGCACCTTCATGATGGGCAGGTCACTCTGGCAGGAGTGAACTTTGTGTTGTCTCCGGAAGTGATTTCAGAGGCTACCGGGATACCAAATGTGGGTGAGGTGTGGCCCAAGCGCAAAGTGTTGGATTTTGTTCATTTTGAGCCATATGTCATGCCAGCCTTCATGAGACACTTGTCGGGGGTCTTTCCTTTCAGATTTCTCCGGAGGGAGTATGCTCCGATCTTGAAACTCATCATGCATTACTTTACATGTGAGGGCAGGTTTTCACAGGTGTACTCTTATCACATCCGCTTGTTGATGCACTTTACCCGAGTGAGGATGATGAACATCCCGGTTTTTTTCTTCCAGAATATTCAGAGGATGGTGCCTATGTTACAGAGGAAGACCCCAGCCCAGCAGTTTAGGAGTTTATGTCACTATGGTCTCATCCAGCTCATTGTTTCCCATCAGTTGAGTCAGCAGGGCATTCCATGGGAAGAGTTCATCTCCCATGAGTTCTTCACAGCGCCACCACAGCCACAGCCGGAACCAGAGGTCATTTATGAGGAGGGAGGTCCATCTCACCAGCCCGAGATCATTGTTCCGAGACATGTTGCTTCCTCACCTCAGGTCACCAACCAGAGAGGCCACAGGGCCTTGTTTGCAGCAGCTCGACGAGTACTTTCTCCACAGCAGGTGGAAGGGGTCTCATCATCATCTTCAGGGCAGTGAGTGTTATCTCCACACCAGGTGGAAGGGGCCTCGCATTCTTCATCAGCAGAGGCAGTGCGGGAGGGCAAGCAGCCCATGGTTGAGGATGAGAGAGCCGGTGATACACATGATGATTTCATTGACCTTGATGCCCGCTCTCCTTCTTCAGATTTTTATGAGATTATCAGACAGAGAGAGGAGGAGAACCTCGTGTTGCAGCAAAAGCTCCAAATGGCTCAATGGACCATCACTTATCTGGAGCAGCGCAACAAACAATTAGAAGAGGAAAAAGAACTTGATGAGCTATGGAGGATCCGCAGTGATCGAACTTTGAACCGTAGGAGGCCCGGTGACCCATTGCCTGCTGACCGGGAGTCTTTGCTCATTCAGGAGAATGCTCGCTTGGAGAGGCTGTTGGAGAAGGCCAACCAGGACAAGAGGCTGCTAAGGAACATGAAGAATCATTATTGGGCGAGGATGCATGTTTGCAAGGCGAAGATGAAAATGTTCCAAAGAAGGTTGTCCGAGGCCCGCAAGAGGAAGAAGAAGACCAACCCACTCCGTATCTTGGCCGAGGCTTCTCTCACTCACCATGATACTCATTAGCCTCTTCCTAGCAGCTAGCACAAGAAATTTTGAAAGTTTTGAGGCATTTTTGGCATTTTTGGGACATTGACAGGTTTTGGCCTTTTAACGGGTCTCACCCCGCGCGCGACCCTACATGGGGGCAACTCAGAACGGAGAAAACTCAGCATTTTTAGAATTTTCATGCAAATTTACACCTACCTGTGGATGGACTTCAGTTTTTATGGAGATTTGGGCCTCCAAAATGTCAAAACACATGCAAATTTTGACTTTCTGCCCCTATTTTGAGTTGCAGAGAGCTGTCTTGGGAGAATTGATTTTTGAGGGGTCAAATAAACTCCAAATTCAAAAATTCCGGTGGGGTTAGAAATTAGACTCAAAGACCTTTCCAACGAGCTATCCTGCACTTGATTCTGACACCGGGAAGTGCCTCAAACAGAGCTCCCAATGTGCGCGACCCGTTGAGCAAACTTTGCCAGATTTCACTCTACAGCTCGGAAAAGCACAGTTTGACTTGGTTTGACTTTTTGGGGTTGAAGATGATTATCTTTGATGTAATTATTGTAACTCTAAGACACTTTTACTCTTGTTTAACACTTCTAGAAGATTCATTCATGTCAAGGGTAAATATTTAATGAATGGATTGGTTTCCTAGCTTATAGAGGCAAGTTGTTTTGACTGCCTAGATTTTAGTGCTCAGTTTAGAATTAGTTGAAACAGCTCCTAGAAGGATGAGCTAGACCCCTAGAGGCAAGGGAAGAGGTTGGCTTGCCTATATTATGTATTTTCTTAATCATTTTCAGGGGTTGGAAGGTTGGACTCTTGAGGGAGAAACTATCATTGTATTATTCACTTGTATCTCTGCAATTTGTGGCTAAGGAAGACCAGGGTTTTGCAGTCATCTTTGGGATTCATGTGGACTCAGGTGTTGATGGTGTGTTTCTTCATGTTATTGTAAGCTTTGTTATGTGATTCATTTCCTTTCTATACTGTTGCATATTAAACAAATGAAGTGATAAAGTTAGAATTCATGCTAGCCATGCTCTGCTTTTAAATTTGTTTAATTTCTATGTTTTCTGCTGTCTAAAGAGAATTCAAATCCATTGTTTGCTCTCTTTAGCCCTCTCATCTTTCTTCTAAATCATCCCTTTCAGCTAAAGACATCAATACAGATTCCTACCTTGCCCCAAAGACCCCCCTGCAGAAACTGTGTCCCATCCCCGCACCCTAAATTGCAGTTCCTCAATTTGCCACCAAAAACCCCAAAAACCCCAAATCAACCTTCAAATCAGTTTACTAGCCTAATATCAGTGTTACCGTGTTGGTCATCTCATCCCATTGAAGATTTACTGAGATTGACCGGAGAGAGCCTTCTCCTGCCCCGTAGGGCTAGCTACGAGGCTAAATGGTTTGATGTAGGCTTGAGGTTTACCTTTCTCAGCCTGAGGTGAAATTTCAAGCGCTAACACCAAGCACATGTCTTAGTTACGCTAGACTTCACAAAAACCTTTATTGTGGAATGTGATGCCTTGAGAAATGGAATTAGTGTTGTTTTAATGCAAGAAGGAATACCCATTTCTTTTGAAATTTCTCCAATCAAAGGAAAGTATTTACCCAAACCTATTTATGGGAAGGAAATGTTGGCAATACTACATGTACTATAGCAATGGAGACCTTACCTAATGGGAAGACACTTCAAGGTAAAGACAAATCGTAATAGTCTTAAATACTTTTTGGAACAAAGATGTTGGGTCATGATTTTGAAATCATCTACAAAAAAGGGAAGCAAAATGTTGTTGCATATGCACTCTCAAGGAAGGATGAGGATGTGGAAGAATTTCTTTGTGTCGTTTCTATTATCCAACCTGATTGGATAACCGAAGAAAAGGATGAATGGAATTAGAATGACGAAGAGGTATGGACACTCTTTCAAAAGTTGCTGCAAGATCCTAGTACATCTGATACATTTAGTTGGAAAAATGATTCATTATGGTACAAAGATCGTTTTTATCTTTGTAATAATTCCCAACTCAAAAAAAATATTCTTTTGGAATTGCACACCTCCCCCTTAGGAGGGCACTCAGAATTTTTAAAAACTTACCACAGGGTCAAGAAGGAATGTTTTCGGGATGACCATAAATCTGATATTCAGAAGTTTGTGGCAAAATTATTGGTTTTCCAACAAAATAAAGTTGAGGAAATTAAGACGTCGGGCATGTTACAACCTTTAGCCATTCCAAGTCAGTGTCGGGAGGAGGTCTTAATGGATTTTATCGCAGGTTTACCCAAGTTTTAAGGAAAGAGTGTCATCATGGTGGTTGTTGATAGACTTACCTAGTATGCACACTTTTGTGCATTATCTCATCCTTTTAAAGCCAGTACAGTTGCTACTGCATTTATGGAAACAATTCAAAAGATACATAGAAGCCCAAAGATTATTGTAAGTGACAGAGATCCCATTTTCACTGGAATTTTTTGGATGAAACTATTTTCTTATCTCGGTAGTCAATTGGCTCATAACTCATCTTATCATCCTCAATATGATGGGAAAACTGAGATAGTGAAAAAATGTTTGGAAGGATATCTTCATTGCTGTGTATCTGATAAACAAACACAATGGGTCAAGTGGCTACATCTAGCTGAATGGTGGTATAACACTTCCTTCCATACAGTAGCAAAAATGACCCCATTTATGGCACTTTATGGATATCATCCACCATCTAGCACGTCATCTTTAAGAGAAGATTCTAAGGCTCAAGCAATGGAAGATCATATCGAGCATCAACAACAAGTACTCCAACTATTAAAGGATAACCTCACTATGGCGCAAAATCGAATGAAACAACAGGAAAATCATCGTCACAATGAAATAAGTTTTGATGTAGATGACTGGGTATTTTTACGGCTACAACCATACAAAAAAATTTCCATCAAACAAGCTAAGAAAGATAATAAATTATCACCCAAGTAATATGGTCCTTACAAGGTGTTGCAAACAATTGGTACTATGGAATACAAAATAGACTTGCCTACATCTTCCTGAGTACACCCAATTTTCCATGTTTCATGTTTAAAGAAGGTTATGATGACAAGCTACTAGTTCAAACAATGTTGCCATAAATTGATGAAGAAGGAAAAATCATATTTGAGCCCGAAGTAGTCACGGAAACAAGAACCCAACAGCTACGAAATCGATTAATTTTAGAGTATCTCATTAAGTGGAAGAACTTATCTATCGAAGATTCCACATGGGAGGATGAGAATTTTATACAAAAGCATTTGAAACTAATCATGAGTTGAGGACAACACTTTTTTGAAGGAGAGGGGCATGTTAGTTCCCTATAATACTAGTGTATTCCACTTGTTGTTATTGTTATTGTCGCCCCCTATTGTTACTTTTGTGCCCATGTATCCCCCATGTTGTTATTGTTGTGCCCCATAAAAGCCCACTATTGTTATTGTTGTGTCCTTACATTATTATTGTTATGTAGGCTCTAATTATATTGTGACCCCTTATACTCCTATATACACCAAGGAGGTCTTATCATTTGTATTATCAAAGTATTGCTCATCTATGTAATGTAAAGGAGGTTTCCCCCTTGAAGAGACTAATTTCTAAGTTTTTGATCTATCTTTTCTTCTATTTTGTGAGTTGATTTCATAACACACTTAACTCAAATTAATGTAACTCCCTATGTGTAAAAATAATAATCACTAGAATCTAATTAGTTGTCATTGCAACAGCAGACCCAAGAACAACATCCCACTTAGCTAGCTCATTGACATAGTTAAGAGAGAGAATGCCTTGGAATAATCTCAACAAATAGAACGACATGCCACTAAAAAAGTTCCCAATAATTAATAGGTAAAAGAAAAACATGCCACTTAGTTGTCTTGTTGATGTAGTTAAGAGTGAGAATGCCTTCGAAAAAGCTCAAAAAATGGAAAGACATGGGATTGAACAAAACACCAATAATCATAGAGAGAAGATTGGAGTTTTCCCAAAGCCTATAAATGCAATATGTCTCATATAACTACCAAAAGTGCCACAAGAGGCCCTTGGATCTATATAGAAGTCGACCGAATAATTCCTTTCAATTTAAAAATTAGGGGTAATATTATTAAATAGAATGGAATCTCCAAAGGAGATAGGGCAAGCAAAAAAGACTAAAGCCTAATGAGCAAGCAACAAGATTGACACTATTGGAAAGACAGACTAAAATAAAACCTAGCAAGTTAGTACGTTGCTATATTGTCTCAGATCAAATGAACTTGCTTTTCATTCATTCAAATTTGTTTCATTTTGAGGTGTATTGAAGAAAGACCAGATGAACTTTCTTTTTTTTCATTCATATTTGTTTCATTTTGAGGGATTTCGAAGAAAGACTAGACTGATTCTCTCGTTTCTTCCAGTTTCCCACACGCCAATGCCATTTAGTCAACAACATACCCTCGACATAGGCATGCAGAACTGAGGGAGTAAAAGCAGAGCTAGTGTCTATTCATTCTCTAGCTACAAAGATCCATATTAAGTAAAGTTAATTTTTATCCCTGAATAGGGGAGGGTCGCCAATACATGTGCGCCCTCCCCGCCACGTCACTTTACCACGCATCAGGACACATGGAGCCGGTACGACACCTGTCCACCGTGGAGCTCCATGTGTTGGCTATCATCTCACTGCATAAAAAATCAACTTCGCGCCATTTCAACGGTTGGTCTGGGCTCATTTCTGCGATGTTCCATTTTGCCTTTGTCTTTCTACTCGGGGCCGGTTGTTGGGCGAAGCCCCCCGCCGAAGATGGCGCGGGATGGCCCTATAACCTGCGCGCATGGTGGTTTATTCGTGTGTTGGGGGAATTGTTTGTTCGGTTGACAGGGTTTGTGTACCTGCGCGCAGAGTCGTTTATTCGTGTGCTGGTGTGAAGGTTTGATGGAGTTTCAGGGTTTGTGGTTGGGACAGCAGTTCTTCTTTCCTTGTGCTTTTCCGCCTGGATTTCTTGGTCGTTCTGGAATGTAAGTTGTTTAGCATGGAATGCCGGTTGTTTAGCATTTCTCTGGTGGTGGTCTTATTCGGCGATTTTGTTGTTTGGGGAGGAGTCGGTCGCAGTTTTACTGAGCTCGAGGTAAAATAGGATTTTGCTGTTTTGCGCTGGTGTTTTTGGTGGTTTTCTGATCTCTAATGGCTTTTTTCTTCTTGTTGCAGGTGTGGAAAAGGACGTTGCAGGTGTGGAGAAGGTCTGGCGAGCTCCGGGGAAGGTGGGGGAGGTCGGCGACCATCCATGGCCTGTAACCGGTAGGATTTTAATCCTACCAGCAATTTCTCTGTGTTTTTCAACACAAGCAACTCTATTTGGATATTTTGTAAACTTTCTATGGCATTTTATGGCATTTTTTTTAGCATTTTTTTGAGGGTTTAGGGTTTTAGGATATTTTGATCCTGTTTGTTGTTGAGGGTTTAGGGTTTTTGTGAAAATTTCATTGTTTTCTATGTTATTTTTGTTGTTTTAGCTGTTATTTTTGTCGCCCCGTGCCCTCGGCCATCCCGTGCCCTCGGCCGTCCCGTGCCATCCTCGGCGGTGTGACCTATTTGTGCACTCTGTGTGCGCTCTGCCTGCTACATATGTGCTGTGTGAGTTATTTGCTGTTTTCGCTGTTAAATTTGCCGTCCCGTGCCCTCGGCCATCCCGTGCCCTCGGCCGTCCCGTGCCATCCTCGGCGGTGTGACCTATTCGTGCACTCTGTGTGCGCTCTGCCTGCTACATATGTGCTGTGTGAGTTATTTGTTGTTTTCGATGTTAAATTTGTCGTCCCGTGCCCTCGGCCGTCCCGTGCCATTCTCGACGGAGGGCTTCGCCCCACAACCGGCCCCGAGCAGAAAGACAAAGGGAAAATGGAACATCGCAGAAATGAGCCCAGACCAACCCTCGAAACTCTCTGTAGCTGCTCTCAATTGACTTGCATAACTTGTAAATTCATGTAAATTTCGAGTGGACTTGGCTTGGCACTTTGACATGCCTATCAGAGTAGCCCCTTGTTACTGTGTTTGCTTTATAGATAAAAACGTTGCATTTTTATTGTCCCTGCTATAGTATCTTTTTCATTGAATTCGGGATTTCATTCCATGTAGATATGACTACTTTTGTTCATTTTAGCAAGTTTAGTTTTTGAACTGTTTCTCTGGTTTGGTTGGCTCTAGCATCATAACCTGACCAGGAAACTTTTGCTAACATAACCTGAGTTATTCTTGCATGTTAACGTTTGTGTTTTTATGGTTTGTACATTTGAAGCGAGCAGGAGGTGTTTCTAATTGCGAGTGTAGACCTCTATTCAATGTTAAGTGATTGTGGACTTGCCCAGCACTGTCATCACATGATAACTGTTTTTGTTTCTAATAAAATTTATATGCTAAATATGTTCGATCTAACCCCTTATTGTTATGACTCTCGCCTCTACTTACTTGGTGTGACTCTCACCATTGTTGTGACTTATAGCACATGGTTATTGCTACAACTTGCTCAATATTGTTGTTACAACTCTAAGAAGGTTGTTGTAACTTTGCGTCAATTATAACAATTCATTAGTTAACCAAACAATTGTCATATGTGAATCACTCATATAGTCAAACAATTGATCTACTCATGAAGGAAAATGAAAAAGGTGAATAGGTGCTTAGAAAAGAATTAATGACTAAGCCACAATTCGTCATATAGTTGATTAGGTTACTGTGCACCCAAATTTCTCTATCTTTTGGAAAGTTGATGTAACAAGATGGAACAATATGATTCTCATAGTTGTTCATCAACTGATTTGATTAATTTAGATACTTCCATCATTTTTACAAACACATATAAAAACACATGCTCTCTTTAAGTTGGGCAGTAGTAAAAAAATAGGCTAGCTAGGTGATTGATAAAAATCATAACTATGTTCTTTATTGTATTTCTAGTTTCCAGCAATGTAAAGTTCTTATTCATTCTAATTCAATCAATAACATGCTAATTATAGAGTTCCTTACTACTAGTGCCTCATTAGGAGGTAGGACCCCTTCCTTAGCAAGGTATTGTTTGTACTTTATAGAGTAGTTGTAGTATCATACTTTATTTCCAGCAATTCTTCTCGCACTTAACTGCAACTGTTATATTTCCTTTACTGCAACTTTCAAGATCAATTGTTCTAACTCTAATAGTTTTTGAACTGTTTCTCTGGTTTGGTTGGCTCTAGCATCATAACCTGACCATGAAACTTTTGCTAACATAAACAGAGTCAAGACAGAACTGCAAGATAATCTACGCATTTGAACAATAGCTATTGCAACTTTAATATTGTCAACTCCTTAACTGCCTTCTTGTCGCAACATGCTGAGTTATTCTTGCATGTTAACGTTTGTGTTTTTATGGTTTGTACATTTGAAGCGAGCAGGAGGTGTTTCTAATTGTGAGTGTAGACCTCTATTCAGTGTTAAGTGATTATGGACTTGCCCAGCATTGTCATCACATGATAACTGTTTTTGTTTCTAATAAAATTTATATGCTAAATATGTTCGATCTAACCCCTTATTGTTATGACTCTCGCCTCTGTTTACTTGGTGTGACTCTCACCATTGTTGTGACTTATAGCACATGGTTATTACTACAACTTGCTCAATACTGTTGTTGCAACTCTAAGAAGGCTGTTGTAACTTTGCGTCAATTATAACAATTCATTAGTTAACCAAACAATTGTCATATGTGAATCACTCATATAGTCAAACAATTGATCTACTCATGAAGGAAAATGAAAAAGGTGAATAGGTGCTTAGAAAAGAATTAATGACTAAGCCACAATTCGTCATATAGCTGATTAGGTTACTGTGCACCCAAATTTCTCTATCTTTTGGAAAGTTGATGTAACAAGAATGAACAATATGATTCTCATAGTTGTTCATCAACTGATTTAATTAATTTAGATACTTCCATCATTTTTACTGACACATATAAAAACACATGCTCTCTTTAAGTTGGGCAGTAGTAAAAAAAATAGGCTAGCTAGGTGATTGATAAAAATCATAACTATGTTCTTTATTGTATTTCTAGTTTCCAGCAATGTAAAGTTCTTATTCATTCTAATTCAATCAATAACATGCTAAGTATAGAGTTCCTTACTACTAGTGCCTCGTACATTAGAAGCGAGCAGGAGGTGTTTCTAATTGTGAGTGTAGACTTCTATTCAGTGTTAAGTGATTGTAAACTTGCCCAGCACTGTCATCACATTATAACTGTTTTTGTTTCTAATAAAATTTATATGGTAAATATGTTCGATCTAAATCAGGACAGTATAGTGGTGTAGTGAATGCAGACCCATTAGAAGAGATTTACAATGGCACTTATTTTTTATAAGTTGTATGGTGTTCCTTTAGATAACGGTCCACTTATTGGAGCCATAAGTGAGTTTAGAGCTTTGTACAATGCGCACAGAATAACTTATAGAAATAGTTTTATCATAATTAATATTTTACAGAAAGACATATTCCATTGAAAATTTCTTATCAACACACATTTAGGTTGCCACAAGAAATCACTACTAGGTTGTAAGCCAAAATGTTTCTGTGCCAAGAAAAAGATACAGTCCATCCAAAATCCACATCATAATGTGGTTAGAACCAAAAACATATGACACCCCTATTCTTTATGGCCCTGAGAATCTTGAGTGCCAAAACTCCCCGAGTTACCTTCTTGAGCCAGGTAGGTTGGCCTACCAATCAAGGGCTGATTAGGAAATGGTTGATTGATGCCATATGATTGATTCCAATTTGCAGCTTCCAACCATGGAGGTATTGAGTACCCATACCTCACATTTGCACTACTGACCCCTGCATTAAGTGGAGGTGTGTAATGAGCATACAGAGAATTGACACCAGCTCTGGTAGGAACAAGGCAAGTGGGTAAACCCTCGGTTTGATAGTGGGGCACTTGAATGTTTATGAGATCTTGGAATAATGGTGTATTATCTGCAATGGAGTCCAATGAGTTTGAAATAATCCTGGTTTCATCAGCTATTCTTGTATCATTGATCATCCCTTGTTCCTTTTCAAGCATTTGTTGTGCCTTTCGTTTTTCCTTTTCCTGTCTTTCCATTTGCTTTTGTTGGTCCTTAACTTGCCTTGCTTTATCTCTTTCAATCCTTTCTTCTGCTCGCTGTTGTGCTGCAACAATCCTTGCTGCCTTCTTCTCCTTGACCATATCCTTCTTTTTCTATTTTAATTCTTGCATTTCAAATTTCTTTTTTTCTGACTCAACTAACAGGTTTATATAGTCCTCTGAGGTGAGTAACTGTGAGCTTTGGCCCAGACGAAGACTACCCGGTGCACCTTGCTTTTTTCTCATTGATACTCTCTCTACTGGTAGCTTTAGGAACCGTCTAAGTGTCTTCTCCACCCCTCCCACCTGCATGTCATTGCTTGGTACTTCCCTTTCAATATCTGTTGGAACTGATTGAACCATATCATTATCTTCATTTGATGCCTCATTATGTCCTTCATCTTCTTCCATTGATCTATTGTCCACAAAAAAATGAACAATTTCACTGTTCAATTCTGCTGGTTGTGAGGGCATGTTCATGCTTTCTTCATTGGTTGCTGAGACACTATGTGCATTCATATTGATCATTTCTTCTGCTAGCCATGAAGGTGGGGTTACTTGGCTTGGCAATGTCAATTGGTCATTGTCAACTGCATGTTCAACAATATCATTAGCAATATCAGCAACAGGAATTTGATGTTCTTGAGTTGGTGGAACAATCTCCATGTTACTAGGAATTTGTTCATTGTTATATTGTGTTTCACATACAGTTTCATCATCTTCAGCATATAACTGTCCTTGAGACAGGGAAATCATATTACCAGCTGCAACAACATCATCTTGGTCATCTACTTCTTGCACTTCAACACATGTTTGGACATTCCCTTCTTCCTAACCATCCACATGAAACGCTTGGCTACAACCAGTATCATGCATAAGAGCATCATAGTTCAGTGGCCAGATTCCTATCCTCCTAAAGCCAGCCTTGATATTTGATGGTGTCAAAGCCCTTTTAAAAGCTTTACTTGCAAGCTCTGCTAGCTCAAACCTTTTCACCTCAACCCCTGGATTCTTTGCCATCCATGCAGCACGCTCCGACCTGAAATAGTTCTTGAAAGGGCCAAACACACTAACATCAAGGGGTTGCAGCCTATGAGTGGTATGAGCGGGCAATGTCAACAGGTCGATGCCTAAATTGTTTGCTTCCTCAATTGTTTGTACAGCCATGTGGCTCCCATGGCCATCTAATATCAAAAGGTGTCTGTTATTAGGCGAGACGCCACCTGGTACCGATGCAGCAAAGTGAAAAAGCCAACTTAGAAACAGTTCTTTAGTCATCCATGCATGGGGATGTGCAGCCATGCATGCACCTGGTTCACAGTTCTGTATATAGTTTTTCAGTTGATTTTTACCTTTGAATAGATAAAATCCTGGGATTGAAGTACCAATTGCATTAACACAACATAAAATAGTTATCCACTCCCTGCTCTTGGGCAAAATCTTTGGCACATTTTGGCTCCCTCTCTTGGCAATTACCCGCATGCCACAATTCCTCCCTGCCTGTAAACCTGTTTCATCACAGTTCCATATATGGTCTGCTCCATAAGAATGTTTATCATAAGCACTAGAAAGTGTGTCATAGAATTTTTGCACAACTGCAGGGCGCAAATTTAATGCTCTGTCTCTGTCAAGGCCCTCAGCAGTACGCAATACAAGTTCTGGATGCCTTTTTTTAAACCCAAACCACCATGATTTACCAGGAAACCCATCTTTGAATGGGTTTGGCCTCCCTTGACAGATTTGAGCAACTGTTGATTTGAGTTGTATCAACTCTAGCCCATGTCCTAGTTGGGCCATCTCTTTACACCACTCAACCACCTCGGCCTCCTCATCCTCAGTCATAACTGTAAGAGGCCCTCTACGTTTTGTATGAGTCAGTCCATTTATCCAATAATGTATTGATGAGGGAGGAATACCATGTTTTTTTGCAGATGCCCGAACTGAGTATCCATTAAACTCTATGTCGTCAATTGCAACTAACATTTGTTCTTTTGTCCATCCTCTTATAGCACTGATCTTTTTAGTTGAGCTTGCCCCTTGGACTGTTGTTGATGGTGGTTCTGTGGCTGATGGTGTGTTAACATCAGCGGTTGTCACATGCTCATCTTCAACAATGTTCCCTGGTGCATTGCTGGCATCGACATCAGCTGGCCTATCATCATCAGACGATGTGCATCGCAGCTGCGCACCCCTTGTCACTCTCCTACCACTTCTCCTTGTACGAGCAGAGTAACTTCCTTTTTCCATAGATGCAACAACCTGTAAAATTATTGCATGCATTTAGACATTAGAATATATGTTAAATTATGCTTTATTACTTCTGCAAAAATTACTTTTCCTCTATTACAGGAAATTATCAACATGTATGTTGCATTTAGACATTATAATATATCTCAAATTATGCTTTTTTACTTCTGCAAAAATATTTTTCCTCTATTACAGGAAATTGTCAACATGTATGTCACTGTTTTCATAATGAGAGCAAATGTTTCACTTTCATAGGGCAGTGTCAGGATATGCGTATACATTAGGATACAGAGCTTGTTACATTAGGATATGCGTATACAGTGATTACAGTCTATCCATATGTATTACATTAGGATATGCGTGTACAGTGATTACAGTCTATCCATATGTATTGATTATGCATTACATTAGGATATGCGTATACAGTGATTACAGTCTATTCATATGTATTGATTATGTATTACATTAGGATATGCGTATACAGTGATTACAGTCTATCCATATGTATTGATTATGGAGAGAACGGTACTCTATATACCAATAAGAAAAAAGGTATTTATATAATAGGAATGACTAAGAGTGAGAACCCGGGATATCATGTTGTATATTGATTAACTTGTCACCTTTGTATCTTATCTAAGCTTATGACAAGCTATGCAATTAGAACACAGTAGTTACACATGACTCTTTCTAACCATGCTTGTTTACCTAATCACTTGCTTGTCTCATTCTCATTACACTCGGCATAAGTAATAGCACAGATATTTTACAAGTAACATCATCTAAAGGTTGACCTATCAGTGCTAACCTAAGAAATACATGTATATATATGATAAAGTACCTGTATCACAGGTTGGTTATCTCCCTAATAGACTGGATTCAACTTTAATATACATATAACATATGTAATTATACAGAGCTTTGTTCTAGCTCACTCATAGATAAGGGTGAACTGAAACCATGCTCAGATACTAATACGAGCTTTTTAGTGTATAGAGCTTACTAGTGATAAGATGAATGAGATGTATTCAATAGGTTCAATTCCTGTAAGCTAAGGTTCAATTCCTGTAAGCTAAACAAGCTATGACTACAGTACTAACACGACATACGTAACCTTTGTGATATGTAAGCTGTAATCACTATCACATTTGATTCTATGGTCTCCTAGGTGTCATAGACAATTGGTTTTACTTCAGTTTAATCGAGTTTCATTGCAGTCATTTATTTTTTATATTTTTCATATAATTTATTTAGTTATTTTGAATATTGTGAAGAACAATCTCTGCTCCAAGATTTCTCTCCATTATCTGTGACTTAATTTACAGTGTTGAATTATGTAAATCCCCATTCCTTTGGTCCAACTTTTACAACTCCGTATGGCTCGGGCTCTCCATACCCTAAGGTCTCGAGCTCAACGAGGTGAAAAGATATGAAGGCCAATAAGACTGTCATCTGCTATGTTACTTATAATTGTGTTTTCTCATTATCTAAAATCTTACAGTCATCTAATCCAATAAAGAGAAATGGTCATCCGCTCGGGCTTCCATTCTAAGAAACCATTCCTCAGTTCTATGGTCCATTCATCAGTAGTAGAAATTCACTTATTTGCATTCTTTCGACTTAATATCAAAATTTTTGCTTTCTCAATAGCTTCATGCTTCTGAAAATACATGTCTTTCGATTATGTTTCAATTTGATGTCTCAATGGTGATTGTCAAGGTCTGAAAATAGGTGAAAAATTACTAAGTTTATCAGAGTCATTAAAGTTACAATTCGTTTTTGTTCTATGTTTTAACTCATTCTGCATAGAACCCAAGCCATAATAATCGCTCAATTCCTGTAAGCTAAGGTTCAAGGTTCAATTCCTGTTAGGTAAACAAGCTATGACTACAGTACTAACACGACATACGTAACCTCTGTGATATGTAAGTTGTAATCACTATCACATTTGATTCTATGGTCTCCTAGGTGTCATAGACAATTGGTTTTACTTTAGTTTAATCGAGTTTCATTGCAGTCATTTATTTTTTATATTTTTCATATAATTTATTTAGTTATTTTGAATATTGTGAAGAACAATCTCTGCTCCAAGATTTCTCTCCATTTTCTGTGACTTAATTTACAGTGCTGAGTTATGTAAATCCCCATTCCTTTGGTCCAACTTTTACAACTCCGTATGGCTCGGGCTCTCCATACCCTAAGGTCTCGAGCTCAATGAGGTGAAAAGATATGAAGGCCAATAAGACGGTCATCTGCTATGTTACTTATAATTGTGTTTTCTCATTATCTAAAATCTTACAGTCATCTAATCCAATAAAGAGAAATGGTCATCCGCTCGGGCTTCCATTCTAAGAAACCATTCCTCAGTTCTATGGTCCATTCCCCAGTAGTAGAAATTCACTTATTTGCACTCTTTCAACTCAATATCAAAATTTTTGCTTTCTCAATAGCTTCATGCTTCTGAAAATACATGTCTTTCGATTATGTTTCAATGTGATGTCTCAATGATGATTGTCAAGGTCTGAAAATATGTGAAAAATTACTAAGTTTATCAGAGTCATTAAAGTTACAATTCGTTTTTGTTCTATGTTTTAACTCATTTTGCATAGAACCCAAGCCATAATAATCGCTCAATTCCTGTAAGCTAAGGTTCAAGGTTCAATTCCTGTTAGGTAAACAAGCTATGACTACAGTACTAACACGACATACGTAACCCTCTGTGATATGTAAGTTGTAATCCCTATGAAGCTAATGATCGAATAATTCTTGTAAGCTAAGGTTCAATTCCTGTAAGGTAAGCAACATGTGACGTTGATTAGATGGATACGACTGTATTCAATAGGTTCAATTCCTGTAAGCTAAGCTTCGATTCTTGTAAGCTAAACAAGCTGTGACTACAGTACTAACACGACATACGTAACCTCTGTGATATGTAAGCTGTAATCACTATGAAGCTGATGATATAATAAGCTAGAACACATACATAAACTCTGTATAAAAAAGGTTAACTGTAACTGTATAGGTTAACTGTCACCCTATGGACAGAACTGTAATGTAAGAAATCTGATAAATGAAAACAGAACTGTAAGAAGAATGAGTTGTAATTCATATAACTAACTTGAATATATTGGCCACTGTTTTGTGATGTTGTCTTCAAGTTTGCTGAATAGTTTGAAAGCATAAGATGCAACTTCAACAGTGGGTGGACTTCTTTTATAGTTTTGGGGACTTGATTTTAATTGGTGGACATGGATGCACATGGATTGCAATGGCTTCATTTTGAATGTGTGGTATGGATTTAATTTGATGTGATCTAATGGTTGGGAATTGTTTATTTGTTGATCCATGTGCTTTGATCTGTTTTAATGAGAAATGGAGTGAGTTGGGTGTCATTTATTGCAGTTATTGGGTCTGGGTGTCATTTATTGAACAAAGTGGATTTAATTGTTATTGGGTTGGGTGTCATTTATTGAACATAGGGTGTTTAGTTGTTGAACAACACAGCAGTTATGGCTGACATACATTCCTTTTGTTATGTGCAGGTAGGCATATTTATTTGGGATGCAAAGTTGCAGTTCTGATGAGTGGGGGTTGAAGTGACTGTTGTTTTGTACTTCTAGAATAGACCAGTTTGGAAGCCTTTATGGCTCTAGCTGTTTTCTACTTGGGTCAATATGTTTTGCAATATTAAGTAGTAAAATACTATTTATGGACAGTTGTGGGCCCAGTCAATGTATGGGTGATTTTTGGACATAATTTAATACTTATTTATACATAATGTTATTTATTTCTGTTTAAATTTTGGTTTCAAAAGTCTTAATCACTGGTGGTTTGGTGGGACCAGTATTATATCAACTACTGGTCCCTGCACAACATTAGGAATCTCTCCCCTAGCCCCAAACAAATATAATATGGCTCCCCCGTCATTGGTAAAGACCGTTGCAAATGCACTTAATCAACGCTCCTCCATCACTGGACCTCAAAAAAACAACAAAACTATTTTCATCCTGGGATGGTCTTGTGGAGTCAAGTTCCGACCACTTGATAAGAAAGATGGTTTGTTCTTTGAGTGCCTACCTAACGAGCAATACTGAAAAAGAAAGAAAGGTTCTTCCAACTACTTAACTAAGCATTAAGCCCTCTTTCTACGAGCAAGTCGGGAAAATCTAATTCGCGAGACAGGAATCCAAGTCGAGCAACCAAGAACCAGATACTTGAGGAGTGGTGTTCCTCTTGTCGCTTTCGAGAAAGCCTCCTTCTCGAAGTGAAACTCAAATTTGGAGAGATTCACTTGCTTGGCTAACTTAGGAAAGAAGTCGCCACCACTCCTGGCATAAATGAGAACATTCTTCTCGATGCTTCCTACACTCCATATTAGATTATCGCATACACGCGAGATGCATATGCTAGTGAATATCTAACAAGCAATAGAGTACATCATTTGGGAAAATAATTTTGACCATTAAATTCCAACACTAGACTACCAACATTATTAAGAAGATTTCATGAAGCATTCATGGTGAATAAAAATTTAGCCAACTCACCATATTTTTAAGAAATGTTTATGCCTCTGCACTAACATCCAACTCTCTCAGTATTCGTTAGAATCCGTTAGAGATGTTTTATAAAGTATGCAATGTGCAACCTACAATTCTTTTCTCCTATTTTATTCTCAGAGGCATTGACAAGTAATTTGGCTATTAAATTCCATTGATAGTCTGCATAAGAAAAAAAACAGAACATGAAAATCTTGTTTATCAAAGACTATCACAACAACATTAAAAAGATTAATATGGTTAATATAAACTAAAAGCTTTCATTTGTATTTACTATTAAAAATATTAATATGATTAATATAAGCTAAAAACTTTCATTTGTATTTAGCATTGATAAACATGTTATTATTATCATTAAAATTAATAATAATTATAAATTATTATTTAATATTAAATTTTATTGCTATTTAGTTCTAAATTGTATAATACAATTTTTTTATCTCATAGTAATATTTAATAATAAGATTAAGTATTTAATATTTAATAATAATAATAGTATTATTATTTATATTTATATTAATTATTGTTAATTAATTAATATTATAGTTATTTTAAAATAATTGTTGTTATTACTAATTAATATTATTATTTTTTATTATTAATTAAATTAAATAACATTATTAACATTAATAATATATATTTTTATTTAATAATTAAAAAATAAATTTATAAGTAATTAATCAATAATAATAATAATAAACTAATTATTATAAATATAAATAATTAAACTAATATTTAATATAAATAATGTGTTTTATAATTTATATTAATTATTGTTAATTAATTAAACTCAAGGGATTTATATTTAACCCAAAGACTATTATTCTAAACCTTATGAATAACATTAAACCCTATGAATATGAACTTTTAGATTATTAAACTCAAGGGATTGATATTATAAACCCAAGGAAATAATATTAAACCCAAGGGATTAATATTATAAACTCAAGGTATATAAACCCTAAGATAAATATTAAAAACCCTAAAACAATCATGCTTGACCATGGTTGATTTTCATATTAAGACAATGATTGTCACAATGTGATATTGGACCATGGTTGACCATGATTGATTTTCATATGGAGACAAACTTTGTAACAATGTAACATAGGACTATGGTTGATTTTCATATTAAGACAATCTTTTTCATAATGCAACGTTGGACCATGGTTGGTCATGATTGATTTTCATTTGGAGACAATCTTTGTAACAATGCGGCGTTAGACCATGGTTGACTTTCATATTAAGAAAATATTTGTCCCAATGTGACATTGGACCATGGTTGACCATCATTATAAACCCAATAGATGTATATTAAACCCAAAGATTAATATTATAAACCCTATGAAAAATATTATACCCTAGGAATATGAACCCTTAGATTAATTAACCCAACTCGGATTGATATTATAAACCAAAGGGAATAATAAACCCAAAGGACTAATACTAAAAACCCAAGGGAATAATATTAAACTGAATGGATAAATATTATAAACCTAAGGTATAAAAACCATAAGATAAACATTATAAACCCTAAAATAAATATTTTTAACCATGGTTTACCATCATTGAACCCTAAACACAAGGTATATAAACCCTAAAATAAACATGGTTGATTGTGGTTGACCATGGTTCATTTTCATCTTGAGACAATCTTGATCACAAAGCAACGTTGGAACATGGTTGATCATGGTTGACCATGATTGATTTTCATATCGAGACAATTTTTAACACATTGCAACGTTGGACCATGGTTGATTTTCATATTGAGAATATATTTGTCACAATGTGTCTTTAGACCATGGTTGACCATAATTATAAACCCAAGGATTTATATTATAAACCCTATGAATAATATTAGATCATAGGAAAATGAACCCTTAAATTAATAAACCCAAGGGCTTAATATTATAAACCCAATGGATTAATATTCTAAACCCTCTTGTCACAATGGGACATTCGACCATGGTTGTGCATGGTTGACCATGATTATAAACCCAAGGGTTTTATATTAAATAAACCCTAGGATTAATATTATAAACCTTATGAATAATATTATACCCTAGGAATATGAACCCTTAGATTGATAAACCCAAGGGATTCATATTATAAACCCAAGGGATTAATTCTAAAACCCCAAGGTATTATAAACCCAAGGGAATAAATGTTGTAAACCCAATGGAATAATAAATCCAAGGGATTAATACTAAAAACACATGTGATTATAAACCCAAGGGAATAATAATTAAACCCAAGGGATAAATATTATAAACCCAAGGTATACAAACCATAAGATAAATATTATAAACCCTAAAATAAACATGGTTCACCATTGTTTACCATGGTTGATTTTCATATTGACACAATATTTGTCACAATGCAAAGTTGGACTCTAGTTGACCATATTTGATTTTTATATTGAGACAACCTTTGTCACAATGCAACGTTGGACAATGGTGGACCATGGACGATTTTCCTATTGAGACAATCTTTGTCAGAGTGCGACTTTGGACCATGGTTGACCATGGATGACCATAGTTGTCACAATGTTGATGTTGGACCAAGAGACAATATTTTTCACAATGTGACCATGATTTTTGACCATGGTTGAGCAAGGTTGATTTTCATATTGATACAATCATTGTCATATTATGACGTTGGAACATGGTTGACCATGGTTGATTTTCATATTGAGACAATCCTTGTCAAAATGTGACATTGGACCACGGTTGACCATGATTAATATTATAAACTTTATGAATATTATTATTCCCTAGGAATATGAACACTTAGATTGATAAACCCAAGGGATTAATTCTAAAACCCCTAGGTATTATAAACCCAAGGGATTAATATTAAACCAAAGGAACGAATATTATAAACCGAAGGGATTAATACTAAAAACCCAAGGGTATAATATTAAACCCAAGGGATAAATATTTAAAACCAAGGTATATAAACCCTAAAATAAACCTGGTTGACCATGGTTTACCACGGTTGATATTCATATTGACAAAATCTTTGTCATAATGTGAAGTTGGACTATGGTTGACCATGCTTGATTTTCATATTGAGACAACCTTTGCCACAATGTGACATTGGACAATGGTTGACCATGTTTTATTTCCCTATTGAGACAATATTTGTCACAATGCGATGTTGAATCCTGGTTGACCATGGATGACCATGGTTGTCACATTGTGATATTGGAACAAGAGAAAATCTTTGTCACAATGTGACCATGGTTATTGACCATGGACGACCATGGTTGTCACATTGTGACATTGGAACAAGAGACAATATTTGTCACAATGTAGCTATGGTTATTGACTATGGTTGACCATAGTTGATTTTCATATTGAGACAATATTTGTCACAATGTGACGTTAAAACATGGTTAATTTTCATATTGAGATAATCCTTGTCACAATGCGACATTGGACCACAGTTGACCAAGATTGATTTTAATGTTGAGATAATCTTTGTCACAATGCGACGTTGGAACATGGTTAAACACGGTTTATTTTAATTTTGAGACAATCTTTGTCACAATGCGACATTGGAGCATGGTTAACCATGGTTGACCATGATTGATTTTCATACTGAGAAAATCCTATGATAAACTCGCAGATAAATATTATAAACCAAGGAATATAAACCCTATGATAAATATTATAAACGCTAAAATAAACATGGCTGACCATGATTGATTTACATATTGAGACAATCTTTGTCACAATATGACGGAAACCATGGTTGACCATAATTGATTTTTGTATTGAGACAATATTTGTCACAATGTGACATTGGACCATGGTTAACCATGATTGACCATGGTTGACAATGATTGGCCATGACTAACCATGATCAACCATTGTTGAAATGGTTGACCATGGTTGACTTTCATATTATGACAATATTTGTCACAATTTGACATATTACACCCTAGGAATATGAACCCTTAGATTGATAAACCCAAGGGATTGATATTATAAACTCAAGGGATTAATTCAACAACCCCAAGGTATTATAAACCCAAGGGAATAATATTAAACTCATGGAATTAATATTATAAACCCAGGGTATATAATCCCTAAGATAAATATTATAGACCCAAGGGATTAATACTAAAAAACCAAGGGATCATAAACCCAAGGGAATAATATTAAACCCAAGGGATAAATAATATAAACCCAAGGTATATAAACCCTAAGATAAATCTTCTAAACCCTAAAATAAACATGATTGAGCATAGTTGAGCACGGTTGATTTTCATATTGGCATAAACTTTATCACAATGTGAACTTGGACTGTGGTTGACCATGTTTGATTTTCATATTGAGACAACCTTTGTCACAATGCGATGTTGGATAATGGTTTACCATCGTGGATTTTCCTAGTGAGACAATCTTTGTCACAATGCGAAGTTGGACCATGGTTGACCATGGATGACATTGGTTGTCACAATGTGACGTTGGATCAAGAGACAATCTTTGTCACAATGTGACTATGGTTATTGACCATGGTTGACCATGATTTACCATGGTTGATTTTCAAATTGAGACAATCTTTGTCATAATGCGATGTTGGAACATGGTTGACCATGGTTGATTTTCCTATTAAGACAATCCTTCTCACAGCGCAACATTGGACCATGGTTGACCATGATTAATTTTAATATCGAGACAATCTTTCTCATAATGTGACGTTGGACCATGGTTGACCGTGGTTGATATTTTGAGACAATATTTGTCACAATGCAAAATTGGACCTATTACCCACCATTTTCTGGGTGATATCCCTATGAGAATTTTTTTCTCAAAGATGGTCCTCAGTCAGCAACCAACAACCCCTTGCAGCCGCCGGCTAGCTCATTGTACCATTTCTCTGCCACCTGAGCCAACCATGTGGCCTCCCTCCCATATGTCATGATCGTATATTTGAAGGTGGGCCTCCCAAACCTAAAGGTATGCCTTGTCATTTGGTAATTGAGTATTGTAGTTTGCTTATCATGGACACTTATGGGCATGGATTAATGGGGGGATTCGGGGAAAAGAATGGATTAGGTCTGTGCTCTTGTCCCCTAAACCCCTTTTGGATATTAACCTTTGATTCTAGTCCTGTGGAGTCTCTTTTACTGACCATTTGGCTTTAGGGATGGTATTTGACGGGAAACCCTGATTTTGGTTGCGTGGTCTCACTCCCTTATCCGCGTATATTACCCCCTTTCCACTAATTATTACCCCATTCATAATTTCTCCAACTTAGGTCCACATTCCTCCATTGGGTCCACATAGGGTTGGATCACCCCTTCCCCTTGCCCAAACCTTGGGTCAGACTTGGAATGAAGCCTTAGAGGTTGATGCAACTAAAAAGAAAGATAAAAGCATATTTTCCCACATTCAATAGGAAAATGTACCACAAAATGTGAAACATGGTCAGGGAAAACACATTTAACATGTGGGCAAAAGCCAATACATGAGCTCTACCCCATCATCATGGTCATCACCCTAGTTCCTATAGGTTCTATGAGCCTCCTTCATCATATAGGAACCCGTGATTGTCCCAAGCCTTGGTGGGCGATGAACTTCCCTACCTTAAAAGGGGGGTATTCATTGATATATCTAATGCATCATGCTCTTACCCCTTGAGCCCCGAGTAGTTAGTCAAAGAAAATCATAAAAAGGAAAAAGGAATATAAAGAAAGGTGGAGAAATCAAGGCTAGGGGACCTCATGTACCACGATTTCTCCCTCTTGTACATTATAAACCCAAGTGTGGGCTTCCCTTTTATTAGCTACCCTTGTACCGCAACATATGGCTCAAGTTTGTCCCTTCTTATCCCCTACTTCATTCACCTATATGTCACATGCCACAACCTTTTGAAGGATGTACCTTAAACATATTATCCCCTTTAGAAGTAAAAACCACCTATTAGGATACTCGGTTAACCCCATTTGGAGTTTAGGAGACATCGGCACATCCAGAAGCCCATTATGGAAGGGCATGCTATTATGAAGTCCCCACCTGTGGTCCATCATTGGTAAGCTCATTTACTCGATTTCCCTAATGACTTGTTGTATTGGAAGGCTATGGGAGGGATTAGATCTTATGAAGGATTACATATGGTCTCCATCTTGGGTTTCGTCTCCCTATATGGGTACCTAATCCTCCAGAGGGCTACATTGGCACATGTAGGGTGTGTGTTGAGATCCATGGGCCTCCAAAACAATAGAAAACACTCGATGGATCCTCGAGGATGGTCAGAGATGCTCGATATACTCCCATTGGACGAGGAAGATGCACCTATTCACCTATGCCTAACCGAACCCACATATGTACCATGCACTTGGCAGCTGACCCAGGACTTGTAAGACGATGTGGCATCCCCTACACCATTATCATAGCCCTTGCAGATGATCTACATGCATCTTTGACTCATTTGGAGACCCATAAGATCATTATTGTGCCCCCATACCCATTGGGAGCACCACATGTTTATTGTTTGGAGAACAAGGAGCCAACCCCTTGTCCATCACTTTTGAGGGTTATACTCTTCATTATGGCACCCATGAACCTCATCGGGCCTCTTAGAGGACCCTACAACATGCTTAGATTGTTATTTGACCTCTTGAGAGGCTTATTCTTTCATTTCTGAGCTAGTTTGGTGGTATTGTCACCAAAAGTTAGATTATTAGCACATTATTTTATTTTGGGGCTTATGTAGGCCAAGGAGACTAATTTGAACTTCTCAATAGTGTATAAATACAAGTGATAGGAGTTCATTTTCTCATCATCACTTTGGATTGGATCTCTTCTCTCTCTTGATAATTTCACACCTTTTCTTGGAGGATGAATTTTGATGTGTGGATTTTGTTTATCTTATCCTGGAGCTTTTCTATTGTCAAATTGCGGATGGTTGGATATATTATGTTACATGCAAGTACATGATTTTAATGTTGTTCTTGTTTTACTTTGTCATATACATTGGACTAGGATTTTCACTATTTTTAGGGCTAATTGTTGCATGCATTTACTGCTTAAATTATGGAATTTTGTCTCTATATAACATCTTTCAATGTATGGGCCATGTAATTTGAATGAAATATCCTAGGGGTAATTCTATCAATGAATTCATATTGATAATCCATCACCTTTTGCACATCGAAGTATCAAAGTTGAAAGATTGCTTCTCTTTGACCTAAAAGGCTAGCGAAGTAGTCTTGAGGCCTCCTTATCTAAGAACCAAAGGTCCCCATTCATATTTATCATAGACTTCATTCTCCCAAGACTAAGGCACTGATATACCAAGAGGTGGTCACCTAAAATCAACTCTTTTTCACCTTTTCCTAGGTATCGCCAAGTTGGGTCACCTAGGGTATCATTTTCTCAAAAAAGTAACCCTCCAAAATGTTAAATCTCCTAACAACTACTATGTTGGTGTTTCCTCAAGGCCTCCTCCAATTTTGAAGCCATTCCGACAGGTGATTTGTGAGAAAAGGAAAGCCCTAGCTCCAAGATCAAATGTTGCCCTAGTATCCCAAAAGCTTGATCCAGGTAGATATTGGTGGCCACCTGCCTATTCCACTTGGACCCTCATCATTGTTCTTTTAGTTTTTTTTTTAGTTTTCTTAATTGTAGCACAGTTTACTATTTTTGGTGGTTTTTCGGGTCCTAAACTTCTGGAGCCATTTTTAGGCCCTAAACAATTTTTTTTGGAAATATTCCTTTGGCAATTTCATTCGAATCATGTTTTTAGCTGTAGTCCTTGGAGATATCTTTCCAATGAGGTATCATGCGCGTCCAACGGAGATAGTATGACCAAGTTACGACCCCAGGAAGTTGGCTGCCCAACTAACCCCAACGGGGCCCATAAACTCTTGGTGTTACATCTCCTCGAGTTAGGGTTTTGGTTGTTTAGGGTTTTCTCTTATTGTTCAATAATAAAAAGGCTTTTGAGCCTCATTGTAACTCAATTGAAAAGCATGTAGCCACCACATCTCTTCTCAGAGATAAGCTACCATCGCTCGAGCTAGTCTCATTTCCATTATGTTTGTAAGAATATTTCATTATTTGATGTTAATGAAAGAAAGTTTTATTTCTGTTGCATCTCTATATTTATGGTTATATCATTAATTTGTTGTGTTACTGTTTAAATTCGGATCAGTGGTATCAAAGGGCTTTGCTCTTTCTCTGTTTTTATTTGCATGTCCCCAACGAGGTCGGGATATAAGGAGTTAGGGCTCGAACTAGTTGAATCTTTGCAAGACCAGCCTCGTAAATCCCAATGGCCTCCCATGGGGGGAGAAAAGAAAGACGAGGGAGCAGGGGTTCCTATCAAAATATTTCTCAAGGAGGCCCTCGAGAAACAAAGGAACACAATGATGGATAACTTTGCCCAGATCCTTCAACAGTTGCCCACCGACGCTGCATCCACGTCCAACAGCCACTCTGGAGGCTCGACACCTTTTAAGGTACAAGTAAACTTTAACATTCCCATATTTGAGGGCCAAATAGATGCATACGTCATAGAGGGCCAAATAGATGCATACGTCATAGATAAATGGTTGAATCTACTAGAAGGATATTTTTTTTCATGATTTTTCAAGCTGGGAAAAGATTACTTTTTCTCTTCTCAAAGCCACCCCCCATGTCAAGGACTGGTGGGAAACCTATTGTGAGTAGAAGGATGAAAGTACAACCTCATTGTTTTCATCCTCTCCCACTTGGAATTCGTTCTAGGATGCCAACAAGGAGTAATACATAAATTAGATCACGCTGCGGCAGGGAAGGGACCAAGATGTGCTAGAGTTTACTAATGTTTTTCATACCCTTTGCACGAAGTTGGGTATTAAGGATTCTGAGAAATATTTGGTACTCAAGTATTGCAGCTTCCTACACAGATACATTCAGGACGAGATGGAGTTCCTGGACATCTCCTCGCTCGGCACGGCATACCGATACGCCATCAAGATCGAGCATAAGTTTAAATAGAAGAAGCGAGACTTTGGATCTATGAATCCGAAGTAAGGGAAAGGTACCCCCAAACCGCAAAGAAAAGGACAAAACCAAGGCAACAGCCTAAGATAACCCACCAAAGCCACAATCAAAGGACAACACTGCGAAGCCGAAGAAGGACACGGGAAAGTGGTGTGACTTCCATAAGAGCTCCACCCACAACACAAATGAGTGTCGAGCCAAGAAGTCACGGTGGCCGAGCTGAAGGCTTTAGAATCATATGCATGTTTCGACTCTGAGTCAAAACCCAACAAGAGGAATGACAAAGGGAAGCGGATTATTGATGCGGAGCCCAATGTCACTGTTTCCACCACAAATATCCAGAAGGAGGAACCTGAAGATCCAAAGAAGCATCTCTTCCACTCCTAGATGTGGGTAAAGGGTTCCCTACCACAGTTTATTGTCGAAAGTGGGATCCAAAAGAACCTAATTGCAGTAGAGGTCGTGAAGCGATTGGGCTTACCAAGCACAACACACCCACAACTGTACACCATCGGGTGGCTTCACCAAGGACGGGATCTGCACGTGAGCCAACAATGTCGCCTTCCATACAACATCAAGCCCTTCACGGATGAGGTATTATGTGACGTTTCTCCCCTTGATGTTTGTGATGTATTATTAAGCCAACCATACTTGTGGAAGCGACAAGCTATGTATGAGTCAAGGCCTCACGGTGTTACTGTTACAATGGGAAATAAGTTGTACAGGATGCTGGAGGTAGCACTGCCTACAACCATCTCTCTTGTTACTGCAAAACAATGTAGTAAGCTCATTTCCAAAACCGGGAATTTTTTTTTCTTAATGATACGCCCTCAAGGAAAGAAGAAGGCAGTGGCCACGACCTCCAGACAGGGCCCCTCCACATGAAAACAACAGATGGACAAGGTCGTGGAGGAGTACAAGGACATATTCACCTCCCCGAAGGGGTGCCTATGCACTGTCAGGCCAAGCACTCCATCGATCTTACCCCAGGTGCATCGTTACCTAGTGGAACAATCTATCAGCGCTCCATTCTCGAGAATGATGAAATAAAGAGGTAAATTCACGAGCTACTGCAGAAAGGTAACATTTGGCTGAGTTCATCACCCTGTGGGAGCCTGATCGTGTTGGTACAGAAGAAGGATGAGACTTGGAGACTCTGTATTGACTATTCGGCACTGAACAAGATCACTATCCAGAATAAGTACCCGATCCCATGGATTGATGACCTTTTGGACCAACTCAAGGGGGGGGGGGGGGGGGGGAGGAATATTTCAGCAATATCGACTTGAAGCCCGGATATCACTAGGTACCAATCAAACCCTCTGATGTGTGGAAGATTTCCTTCAAAACCAAGGAGGGCCTTTGAATGGTTGGTTATGCCTTTCAGGTTGACGAATTCTCCTACAACCTTCATGAGGTTGATGGATGACATCTTGCAGCCATTCACCAACTCATTTGTAGTGGTATACTTGGATGACATCCTGATCTTTAGCCAGAATTGGGAAGAGCACCTCCACCACATCCAATAGATTCTCCAAACACTGCATAAACACAAGTTGTGTGCCAATTTGAGAAATGCACTTTTGTCATGACCCAGGATCAGTATCTGGGATACATTATTAATGAACGGGGGGTGCATGTGGATACATCCAAGATATAAGTCATTCAGGATTGGCCAGCCCCAACCACTCTGACAGAGCTCCGCAACTTTCTAGGTCTTGCCAATTTCTACTATAGGTTCATGTTGGGGTTCTCTCATATCACTTGGCTCTTGAGTCAAGTCACCAAAGGAAAGTGAAAGCAAAATTATTTTGGTCTGAATCTCAACAGAAGGCATTCACAGAGTTGAAACATCACCTCTGCTCTGCACTAGTGCTCACATTACCAGACTTGCAACAACCATTCGAGATCGATACAGATTCCTTTGACTATGCTATTGGGACAGTCCTTACTCAACAGGGGCATCCAGTGGCATATCACAGTGAGAAACTTTAAGACACGATCTGAAAGTATCCCAATTATGACAAAGAGATGTATTCCATTGTGCAAGCATGCTGACAATAGAAGCATTACATTTTGGGGAAGGAAACAGTCATCCACATAGACCACCAAACCTTACAGTTCATACAGACGCAAGGGAAGTTGCAGAATGATCGCCATCAAAAGTGGTCCACATACCTGCAACAGTTCCATTTGAATATCAAGTACAAGAAGGGCAACACAAATAATGTTGCAGACTATTTAGTCAATTTATTATGTCCTAAATTGCTACATTAATTATCAATCCGGGAGTCGTAAACTGATGAAGTGTGGCGCATTGTATGTGCAAGACAACCTCTTTCTTACTTTTTATTATTTTCAATTTTATTTCGTTTTCGGGGGTTTTATCTTTGTTTGTCTCCTAATGCGAATGGAAATCCTATTCCTAAGTTTTAAGAATACTTTAGAAGGCAAGTATGGATATAGATTTTAAGGCAATTATGTCCTTTATGATGACTTCCAGAGCTTAACACTTTAGAGGATCTCAAAACATACTAGTGATGGAATTAGTACTTGAACAAGAATGTAAATGTGCAGCTATTCAAATCAAACAAATGATAAACTACTGATCATGAAATCACTATCTCTACTGCTCATCTAAATACAGAAATAAAAGTTAAGCTATTGCACTCAAACAAATCAAAAACTTCAAACTAATAAAAGTAAAACCAATTCACTTCACTTATAGTCCGATAGCTCACCAAGTAGCTTTTCGGGTTAAGCCATGGCTCTGGAGATAACGTCAATAACATGAGGAATTGATATCTAAATTACGTACTTGCAAATGAAAATAAAATCAAGTCACTTCATTTATAGTCTGATAGCTCGCCAAGTAGCTTTTCGGGGTTAAGCCATGGCTCTGGAGATAATGTTAATAACATGAAGAACCTGATATCTAATTACAGAAATGAAAGTAAAATCAAATCACCTCACTCATAATCCGATAGCTCGCTAAGTAGCTTTTCGAAGTTAAGCCATGGCTCTGAAGATAACGTTAAATGACATGAAGAATTTGATATCTAAACTAACTAATCAACAACAAATGAATAAGACTGAAATAAAAGCATAACCGAAATTGAAAGCTAAGAAAAACAAAGTCAGCAGAGAGGCCAATATCATGTCACTATTTGCTGCAAAAATTGTATGAAAATGCCCGAGCCTAGCCTATCCTAAAACACACTGATCAGTGTTAGAAAATATACAATGCTTGGAAAATAATGTACAGGAATGAAACATTAACACCATAACTAAAATATGAAATATACATAGGTGAAAAAACTATGAAATATCTACAATGGAAATAAGACAACAACATATAAAAACTTTACAGAAATAAAGAAACAAAACCTTAGCCAGCAGGGGCCCTCTGCATGGCCTTGGTTAACATGCTGTCAGTCAGAAATTACACTCACACGGTCATATAAAATAGAGTCTTGTTATATTGCAAAACAAAGGAAGGATCCTCTCGTTACAACAGCAGGACCAATGTCACGACATAGTACATGAACTAACAACAAGACTACATATATAAAAAACTAGCTACATGCGTTTGCAAACACGTTATTTATAAAGGAAATTAAATAACTGTTTTTCCTATGTAACACCTTCAACAGAGGACAAGTAAAAAGACAGCATCCATGAGCTTAGTGTGTTGGTTGCCATGATCATTCAATCTACCAAAAGGTGGCTGTTGGATTTGCGTCGTGGAGGCAATCTACAGCTGTCAAAATGAATCCATGGATCTAGGAACGGTCTCAGACCCTTCACGTGTTGAAAACAGAGACATGTTTGCCGTAGAACTCCTCATTTGACCATCATTTGACCAAGGCTTTCCTCTACGAATCTGGCTAAACCAATAGGACCTAGTCCATGTCTAGATCATTTCTGAATTGCCCACATGCCTTGTTTTGCTTGCTCACACATGTAACCTAGAGATCAACAAAAACAGCTGCGGAATCTCAAGTCAGCTGTGGAAAGTGGCTACATTCCGTAGCTGATGAGAAAAATCTAAGTCAAATAGAAAACATAAAAATATAGTTAGAAAACCACTTAAATGCACTCTCAGAATCAATATGTAATGATCTTTGATAGCTTATGAGGCATTGGTGAGGGGAAAAAGTCTAGAAAAGTGTGTGGAAGAGATGTAGTTTCAGGGCTCAACACAGACTGCCTCAGTTGACCACTGATCATGGTGTTAACCACCATTCTCAACTCTTGTGGGAACGAGACTTCTGATTGCCCAATCCTCTACAAAAGCAACCCATAATTCGGCCACACATACCATACGCTCTTGGAGGGTCAACAAGTTCCAAATTTTCACCTCCAGGATGCTCTGTTATGCCACCTGGGACACCTTTGTGTTCCTTCAAGCGAGCGTACAAAGATGATTTGGGAAGCGCACTATAGTTAGATCGTTGGGCATTTCGGGGTCGAGAAAATGGTGGTATTACTGCAAAATTATTTCTATTGGCTGAATCTTCGACAGGATATCAGGAAGTACATCAAATCTTGCACTGCTTGCGCCATTGCCAAACTAACCATCAAGAAGCAAGGCCTCTATACTCTGCTACCTACCCCTAGTCAACCTTGGGAATCCATCTCCATGGATTACATGTCAGGCCTTCCTTCTACTAAGCATGGCAACAACTGAGTTTTTGTGGTCGTCGATAGATTCTCAAAGATGGCCATTATGGTAGCCTGCAAGAAGAGTATCACAACAGAAGCCACTACTAAACTCTTCTTTGAACAAGTGTGGGTACACTTTGGGATCCCACAGTCTATCATCTCAGATCAGGATAGAAAATTCCTAAGTACATTTTGGTTCAATCTCTAGTCGATGTTGGACACCAAGCTCACTAAGTCCACAATTTTCCATCCCCAAACTAATGGCCAGACAGAGGTCGTCAACAGGATGATCGTACACATTCTGCGCATGTACAACTCAAAGCATCCACACACATGGGATGAGAGCCTCACCTATGTCCAAGATAGCTACAACTAGGCTCTCCACAGGTCGACTGGCCATAGCCCTTTTTAGGTGGGCTTGGGATTCCAGCCACTATGTCCCATTAATGTGGCCATACCATTTGCAGCGATTCAGGCAGATTCGGCTCATGTCTAGTCCAAAGTTGACAAGGCAAATAGCTTCATTGAGCACATTCAACACATCCACCAATAGGTCCATGACATATTGGACAAATCCAATGCTAGGTACAAGCAGCAGCATGATCAGCATTGGGTGCCACACAAGTTCTAGGTGGGCGACAAATTTTGGCTACATTTGTAGAAGGCACGCCTCGTTGGGCCCCACTGCAAGATTCTCCCGCTTCAATATAGGCCATACACCATCACCAAGGTTGTGGGAGATAATGCTTTTGAGTTCAGCATTCCCCCATTCCTTGGCCTGCACCTAGTGTTCAATGTGGATAGCCTTTGGCCATACTTTCCACCATTAATGGACACATCCGACATTGCAGAATATCTCACACCAACAGAGTTAAATCCAAACTACATGGAACAAGCTGCAACTGATTGGATCATGGACACATAGATCAATAATATATCTACAAGATTGCATTCTATACCACATATGGTAATTATGAGTTTGTGGTGGTTCCATTTGGTTTTATTAATTCTCCAGATACTTTCATATATTTGATGAACAATGTGTTGCATCCTTATCTAGACAAGTTTTTTATAATGTTTATTAATGACATATTGATATATTCTAAGAAATAAAAAGAGCATGCAAAGCACCTTGTAGCAGTGTTAATATTGTTGAGAGAGCATCATAAATATGCCAAGCTTAACAAGTGCAATTTCTTTCAGACTTGGGTTCATTACTTGGGACATGTTGTTTCCAAGGAAGGTATAACAGTGGACTCATAAGAGATTAAAGCTATCATGGAGTGGTCAGATCCTAGGAATGTTTATGAGGTCAAATAATTCATGGGACTAACAAGTTATTACAAGGAGGTTCATCAGGAACTTCTCACGAATTTTCTATTTAGACAAATTTGTAGAGGAAAGGAAAAATATTTGAATGGAATGAGGAGCATGCAATTATTTTTGAGCAGTTGAAGCATTTGGTTACAGATAATCTAGTCTTGAAAATTATAGATCTAGATAAAGAGTTCGTGGTATGTACAAATGCTTGCAAGAGAGGAATTTGTGGAGTCGTGATGGAAGAAGGACTGGTGGCATGCTATGAGTTAAGGAAGTTGAATGAGCACAAACATAACTACGTGACTCATGATCATGAGTTGGCATCTATCATTCATGCCTTGAAGATGTGGAGGCATCATCTTCTTGGTAGGAGGTTTATTCTGATGAGTGATCATAGTGGATTGAGGTACTTGTTTGACCAACCCAATCTAAATTCTAGGAAATCTAGATGGTTGGTTGTCCTCAGTGAGTTTGAATTTGAGATTAGATACATCAAGGGAGAGTAGAACATGGTTTGAGATGCTCTTAGTATAAAAGTGCAAGTGAATCATATTACAACATTGAGTTCATATGGGACATATTTACAAGAGTGGATCTTGTAGGCAAGACGACATGATGATAGGTACAAGAAGTTGATGCAAAGGTTGCAGCAACAAGGTGAAGGTAATAGGGTCGAGGAGTATCACCTCACAACATATGGCTTGGTCAAATTCAAGAACAAGATTTATGTGCTAGATAGCAGACTCAGGAAGCTTATCTTGAGGGACGTTCATGTCAATCTATATTCAAGTCACCCAAGATATCAGAAGACATTGACAACTATTAATAAGTTCTATCATTGGCTAAATTTGAAGAAAGAAGTGGTTGAGTTTGTTTATAGATGTATGGACTATCATCAGGTAAAAGCAGAGTGTAATCATCCAACTGGTTTATTGCAGCCTATTCTAATTCCATAAAGGTAATTTTTATGGACTTCATTATAGGTTTTTCGAGGACATCTAAGAAACATGATTTTGTCATTGTTGTGGTTGATAGGTTGAGTAAGGTAGCTCACTTCATTGCAATTAAGTCTATAAATTCAGCTAGTGAGGTAGCTCGGATCTTCATAAGGGAGATAGTGAGGTCGCATGTTGTTCCCAAGAATATTATATCAGATAGAGGTACCAAGTTCACTTTCAGGTTTTGGAAGGAGTTGTTTGTAGGCTTAGGACAAAGTTCAATTTCAATACAACTTATCATCCGTAGATAGATGGATAGACAGAGAGGATCAACAATATTCTTGAGGAAATGTTGAAGATGTATGTCATGCAACAATAAACAAAGTGGGAGGAGTATTTTCCAATGGTAGATTTTGCATATAATAATGGGTATTAGGAGTCCTTGAGGATGAGTTCATTTTAGGCTCTTTACGGGCGAAGTTGTAATACTCCTATCAGCTGGAGTGATCTAGTGAACAAAGTGTTGATTGGACCGAATATGTTGGTTGAGATGGAGTAGGAGATATAGGTTAAAAGGAATTTGAAGGCAAGAGAGGACAGGCAGAAGAGTTATGCATATGGGAATATAGCATTCAAGGAGTTGGGGAGCATGTGTATTTGTGCATCAAGCCCAAGAGGATCTCTTTGAGGATTGGGTCGTGTGCCAAGCTGAGAACTCAGTATTGCGGGCCTTTTGAGATCCTTGAGAGGATTGCACCAGTGGCCTACAAACTTGCAGTGCCGCCAACAATGAAATTCCATGATGTTTTCCATGTTTCATTGCTAAAGAGATATGTGCAAGATGTTGATCATGTGATTGATTGGTCTATATTGTAGGTGGAACCATAGGGAGAATACCATCCAAAATATTAGTGTATATTGCAGGGGAAACAAATCATGCTTTGGAACCGAGAAATCGAGCAAGTTAAAGTGTAGTGGAAGAACTTTGGGCTCGATGAAGCTATATGGGAGATGGTTGATCAAATGCAGCCTTTGTATCCTTCATTATTTGTTGGTTTAGGAAAATGCATTTTGGTATATGTATATTTATGTATGGTTGTAAATACGGCAATGAAATGTGTTATAAAGCTCCAATAAGTAGTATGTTTGTTTTTCTTTCAACAGGTTATCATTATAAATACTGCATCGAGCTATTTTATAAAGCTCCATAGGAAATATGTTTTTGTTTCTAGTGGTTTTCTAGTCATAGGCATCATAGAACACCGAGGACAATGTCCCCTAAGGGGGAGGGGTTTGTAACAACCTTGAGTTAAAGTTTCATGTAATAAAGGATAGGCAAAATAAGACCAAGGTCATGGGACACATATTCCAAGTAGAATTTGAGAAAACACTACAGTGGATATCACTTTTGGCTTATTATGGCTATGGAAATTGGAAAAGGCAAAGAGGCAATGATTGGCATTTATTTATGACAATAAATGAAAATAGGAGAAAAGGGAGGTGAAGAGACACAGATTTTCATGTTAAGGAAATTAGAGGAAAAATGAAGGAAAATGAAGAAAATAGAGGCATCAATGATAAAAAGCCATCAGAGGATCATTTCACAACTTTGTTTAGTTCAATTTGGCTCTCCCCTTTCATTCTCTTTCTCGTACAATCTTGCACAATTAGAGTATTCTTTGAGAATTTTGGAATTCACTTGGATTTGTATAAAGGAAAGCAAAGAGAAGGAAAGCACAGATAAGGTTGGATCAATACCTTAAGTAGGAGGATTTTTCAGGTAACAGGTTGCATGTGTGATTTCTTAGTTGAGGTGTGAATGCACGGTACATTCATTTGTATATTTGGTTCATTTGTTGTCAATGGCATGGGTTTTTCTAGGTTTGAAAGTGGTTTTAAACTTGCCTTTCCATTTCCTTGATAGCCATGGTGTGATGGGATTCATTCTTGGTTGAGCTTTGGATTTCTGAAAGGTTTTGGAACTGAGTGAGGTGGTCTTAGGAAAATTCTCAAGGGTTGTGGGTAGATATGGTTTTCTCTAGGAAGCCCTCGATAGGAAGGTGGAGACAGGAAAATTCCTCAAGGTATGGTGAAGAAATTTTGATGCATACAAGCTTGGTTTGGTTTTGTGATCTTAGCACCGGTCCAGGTGAGATCACAGTAGCTTGAGAGTGGAGGTGGTTTAACCTCTAGAGTACCTGTTTTATTATTTCTTTGTTTATCCCATGAGATCCCACATTCATGCTTGGAATAAGGCACAGGGTTGATTACATGAAAGAAATATTTGGTTCAACCCAATCTATGATCGGGTGGTACGTGGAAGTCCCTTATTTGGTTGGATTTTGCATATTTTAATAAGAGTTATTTTGCTATTGTTATCTATGAGAATTTGTACTTGTTCTAATGTTGATTTGATGGTTGATTTGTCATGGTTAATATTCTGTATATATGTTAGTTATAAGTATGGTTCTATGATGTGCTCTAGTTATGGCTCTTGTTCATGATTTGATAAGTATTTGAATGGTTGATGAATGCATGGGATAATGAGTGTTGTTGCAGCTACTTGAGAGCGAATTAAACCTTCTTAGTGATTCTTAGATGAAGATCAAAGATTTGTAATTAGATATGCATTCATGACCTATAGCTCACGTGTTTACGATATGTTTGATGAAATGTCTAATGTGTACTAGGAAGTCTAGGGAAAGTTATTGCTTCAAGTTTGAATGTTTAGCATTTTCGTCATGTTAATTATGATTCTGGAAAGTTACAAGAAGTTATGGGAAGTGGTCTGGAGGCTAGTCTTGAAAAGTGGCTAAGATTTCGGGACCATTGGCACTGAACTAAAGTATTTAGGTCATAATCACATGGAAGAAGGCTTGTACATGTGGTTGGGGACTCATAACCACACTCTTGCCTTGTTGTGTGTGTGATTGGGGTGTTAGGTCAAAGAAAAAGGGTTCCATCTCAGGGATTGACCACCTGAGGTGGTTTACAACCTCCTGAATGGTTTGTAGTCTCTGAGGGATGTCAGTTTGTGGTTAGATTGTAGACCCCACTTCCATAACTAGAAATTGGAGGCCAGGTCATGTCATAGTAGTACTCAACTTCACATTTACCCTGGGAGCATGTCAATGTAGGTAAATGTTGGGAGGGGTGGTTACAGCTTGGTATTCTAGTAAAAGAAGAGTATGAAGGTGGAGGCAAAGCAAGAGGCGATGATAACAACAATAATTCTTTGCTGAGGAGGAGTAGATCAGAATCCTCTTCTTTGGTAAGAGATTTACACAATAGGGGGCACTAGAGGATGTGTTCAAGTGATTTGATGCCAATGACGATGACAAGATCTCATCCTTGTTGCTGGGATAAATTTTGCGCTCAATGGGTTGTTGTAGATAGGGTTCATCAACATGAAGGATTTTGTGGTGCTATGGGCCTTGCGACCATTTTTTCTCCCTACTCATTTGTTAGTTCAGGGCTTTTTTCTTACATCAGGGCGGTCCTCATTTTTATTGATGGGGATTCACAACCATTTCTATTCTTATCATATTTTCTCTGGGTTATTCCATGGTGGTGCTATTGGTGGCCTTGTGCCATTTTCTTCAAGTTTATAAACTGGGGTTTTTACCCTTTTTGTAATATTTTTATGCTTGGTTTTGGGATTTTGATAGATGCATCCTTCAAGTTTTCTAGGGGTTCTTATGTGCCTGTTTTTTCTAATCCTATCAGAGCATCCCCAGGATTTTCCTATCGGTCAGAGTATCTTCTGACGATTTAATCTTGTTGTCGGTCAAAGTATCTTCCAGTGTGTTTATATTGTCAGTTGAAGTACCTTCTAGAGTTGCTATGTTGATTAGTGGTTTCCTGTTGTTTGGGCCATTTCTGGTGTTTCCCTTCGGGTTTTGTTTGAGGGGCTTGAGTTCCCCCTAACTTGATATTAGTCATATGTAATTTGGGGGTTATTCTAGGACACATGTTATATGCATAATTATGTAAACATCCTTTTATTCTAATATAAAGTTGTTTTTTTTTCTTTTCTGGACAAGAAAGAAAAAAACACTCACATCAATCTAACCTTTCATGGAAAAAATGGAAACTCGCATGAACCATTCCAATGTTTCTATGTCTGCCTATGGTTGACATGCTTTGCATTCCCAGTAGAATTATAACTAGATACTTGGACCAGTAACACAAGGAAAAACCGAATCTAATGACCAAGTTTGGTTGAACAATTACATGTATATATATTTTGCAGGTGAAGTAGGTTTGCGACAACAAAACTTGCGGTTGATGGGTCACTATTATTACACACACAAATACTCATATCGCAAGCACAAAATCGCATAGGTTCACTGTAAATTTCAAATTCATATACAAGAGTTAGATGACTTATCTAGTAATTTGATTCTTTGTTGGTGATTATAGAAGAGGCATCACTTATCCTCCCAACCATTGGTAAGTCACGAGACACTGTTTGAAACATGCCACCTTCATGTTGGATATAGATCTAAGAACTTGTATTTTTCAAGCAAAAATTCACCAGGTTGGCTATAGGAGCCTTGTCACTTGCAAGTGGTTTGTCAACCAAGACAAGCATGGTGGTTTATTAGCCATAGCAAGCACCATGGTTTGTTATTCTCGGTAAGCACTAGTAACCAATCGTGCAAGTGGTTTCTCAGCTAAGGGCAAGAATAATGAACTTCGTAACTAAAGTCTATCTCATGAACTTGCATCCATACTAGAGAAATACTAAGTAGTTGTCTTCATTGGCTAAGGAAAGATCCAGAAGACCTTCCATTGCTACATTTTTTACACTATGAAAATTTCATCTATTGCAGCAACTGGAAATTATTCTCGTAATTGTAAATTCAATTATGTATTTTATTTACTACGACAAACAATGAATAAAATCACTACTCAATTTTCACCATAAAAATACTGCGAAAAATAAAATACTGGAAACTGAGAAATTCTAGCACACATAATAATTTTGAAATAGCTCCCCGGATGCGGGTGCTTCAGATGACAGTTAGGGTGATGGGACAGGGGTGCGGCAATGCTGGACGACACCTGCCAGCCCAGCACCACCTGGAAACGGAAGGGACGAGTTCATTACAGCTGAAGGGGAGATCACATGGCTATGCGCATTGGGACGACGGCATGCACAACCTGGATATGGATCAGACCATCACCTCCGCATGCTTCAGGTCAAGTTGGGCTTCGGCTCCATTTAATGCAGGAGTAATGGCGGGGGATAGCCGAGGAGAGGCGGTTGAATTAAAATTTATGTATTGCAATTGTCTGGTCTGGAAGCTTCATATGCATCGACGGCCTGGCGAAGGTGGGTTATGGGTGTCTGCTGGGTTATACTTGGCTTCTGAGTCGCGCCCTCCGCCTGCTCCCAATTTTCTCTTCTGTCCACTTTCAGAGTACCATTACACTCTCTCTGTTCCTTATCCCATCATGGTGAGACAATGTCTGATCAGCAGAAGGGGCGGCTCGAGGGGTGGAAGCTCTCGACAGCAGGTTAGGAGGCGAAGCACCTCGGGCTCTCCCTCTTCCTCGGCGGAAAATCCTCGCTATCCCAATACCAGAAGCGGACGGGGTCGAGCTGGCCTTCGTTCTGCTCCCTTCCCTCTGCCTCAGCATCCCTCCCCCCACACCACGTTTTTCCACTTCCGCAGCACTCTCAATCAGCCAATTATCACTACAACCATTGCCATCTCCTTCTTTGAGGAAGCGGCTCAGAACACCCAGGCGCCCTCCCCCAGGAACGATGCGCTTAAAGGGGAATCCAGTCAACACAGAGCTCGGCAGAATGCTAACAAAGATAAGGAAGCTGCGCACGGTGAACCGCCCAGTCGGAAAGGGAAGGAGGTTGTGGGGGAACAGCTTGAGGATTCAGAGCCTCAGCTTGCTACGCCAGCCATGGAGCAGCGCAAGGTGAATGAGGAGGACACGCCGCTGGTTGAAGGAAGAGGAGAAGGCGAGCACTCTCAGCCAGACAACCACGAAGATTGGAGCTGCCCGATAGTGGAGGAACCTGCCACGGAGGAGTTCATCAACCAGATTACCAATGCCAGGTGGCACTTCTTTTAACTTTTGGTTCAACTTCTTTTTTGTCCACGCAGGCGTACCCAGGAGGACGAATTGCTGGTTTAAGGTTGTCTTCTTAGCACTGCCCAGAAAACTGTGGAAAATGTTCAATGATGCACTCTTTTTTGTAATATCTGCACTATCATACTGGTTTCCCCTCTGTTGGGGCAGTCTTAGAACTAGTTCTTCGGCAAGCTGAGATAGGCTGTTCTTCTGTACAACCAGTACCACTCTGTAAATAGCTTTTTTCTTCTCTTAATAGATTAATCTTACTTAGCAAAAAAAAAAAAATTGACACAGCTAATTTTGAACAATTGTCCCCAGAAAAACCTAATGTGGGAAAACCGGTGCAACAGATGAGAGTTTTATTATTATTCTAAAAAACAATTATGAGTATAATAATTTAGATTCTCCACTGGCAATCTAATCTTAATAAAATACTGGCAAAATTATTGTGATAATTTTCTCTCACCCCACAGCTAATTTCAGCCACCGAAAATGCCTCCCTAGCCACATGTTGAGCTTTCTGCGTTCACCCTCTATGCAGTGCTTACGCAGAATCTCTGGGGATTTCGGCCTTCCTCTTACTGCCTCTTCCCGGGACTAGAATATTTCCTCCTGGAAATTTTCTACCCTCCTCTACCACCTACTACTCACCCTCTAGCTCTATCTTCTCTATTGAATCTATACCACTAATAAAATCGAACTGCTTGGGCAACTGAGTAACTGCACTGATGTTTTCTCGATCACCACATAGATCCCTTCTTATATCTTCCTTTTGGGACTCCAACAACCAAGATTAAATCTTAATCGATAGCTCAGATCATTTATGGATCGATTTGTGTGAGTTTCTAGATGATTCTCACCTTATCTCAATTAATATAAAATGACTAATAATATAATTGAGACACTTCTAGGTGGAATTTCCAGAAAGGATTTCTGGGTTTTGGAGATCTCATGTATTCTATCCCATCCACCAAATTTCATGGCTAGAACACAACCGATGCTACAAAAATTAGCACTCCCTCTTAGTTAGGAATGTGTTCTAGTGTTGCACATCCCGTAACAACACATTGTCTCTTTATCATCTCCTATCACGTTGTTGATGTTTGGTTGTTGTTTCCCACCAACTACTCCACAACTTTGATGTTGCATCTCTATTGTTGCTGACACTGCCATATTACTTCCAACATTGCATATGCACTGTAACTCCCTCTCATATGTTGTTGTTTCAACTACAACACCTGCAACTGAAAATATGTCCCTACTACAGGTACAGGTTCTTCACCATACCCATCTGTTCTATGAAATAGACAAACTTAGCTCTCCCTAGAGCTTTTGTGAGTATGTCTACAACCTGCTCTTCTATGGGAACATACTGTAGTTGGACCACCCCACGCTGTACACAATCTCTGATGAAATGACATTGAATATCTATGTGTTTCGACCTGTCATGAAACATTGGATTCTCAAAGAGCTTGATGCAACTCTGATTATCACAGTAGACTCTGGTCACCTCCATCCTCTACCTGGACAAGCTTACTAGAATCTTCCGAAGCAATATAGCTTCACAGATAGTTGTGCTTGCTGCCATGTAATATGCTTCTGGAGAGCTCAAAGCTATCGACTTCTACTTCTTGTTGCACCACGAAACCATCCTTGATCCAATGTTGAAGCAGTACCCGGATGTACTTTTCGTGTCTATTGAACTGCCTGCCCAATCTGCATATGTGAATCCACATGGTCTGATGTTATGCCCTCAAGTATATCTCAACCCATACTCAATTGTGTCGTGCACATACCTCAGAATATGCGTTGCTAATTCCCAATGTATCCTCTTCGTCTCTACCGTGAACTGAGTGAGAGTGTTGACTGTGAAGAAAATATTTGGCCTAGTGTTGACCAGACACATGAGAGACCCAATAAGTTGTCTATACAAGGTGGGGTTGCCATCCTTGTCATCTGAAGCATTTATCTTCTTCTAGTTGGTGATCATGGGTGTAGACATGGGTCTACAATCCTACATTTTGAATCTCTTCGGAATATATGTAGCATATCTTCCTTGCCAAAGGAAGACCTCCCCATCCTTTTGCCACACTTCCAATCCTAGGAAATAGTGCACCAACCCCAAATACTTCATATCAAACTCTGCTACAAGATTCCTCTTGCAATCCTCTATGAGCCCTGATGATCCTTTCAAAAAAAGGTCATCCACATACAAAACTAGGATGAGTGTCTCACCCTCTACCATCAAATAGTAAAGGTTGGGATCTGCATCACTCTTGACAAATCCCATCTACTGGAAGTAGTTGCAAATTCGACCATACCATGCCCTGGGAGCCTACTTGAGTCCGTATAGATCTTTCTTCAGTCTTCACACATGAGTGCATCTTTCATGAGTCTCGAAGCCTTCTGGATGTTCTATGTACACCTCTTCCTCCATCACCCCGTTCAAGAAATTTGTCTTAGTGTCTATTTGGTGAATCTTCCATCCCATCTAATTTGTTAGAGATATAACTGACTGGATAGAGGTGTCTCTGCCAACTAGGATGAAGGCCTCCTCATAATCTATCCCTTCTTTCTATGCATACCCCTTTTCCACGAGTCTAGCCTTGCACTTTTCCACATAGTCGTCTGCAACATACTTGATCTTGTAGATCCTTCTAGAACCTACAACTGACCTGTCTTCAGGGCTTGGCGCCACCTCCCAAACATCATTCGTCATGATAGAGCTATACTCTTCTACCATGGCATCTACCCACACCTAATGTTGTGTGGCCTCCTCAAAGATGGAAGGTTCTGCAACCTAAGCCACCAATGCTTGGTACCTATCAAGTTGTTTGTGTTGTCCTTTGTTCTTCCTAGGAGTTCCAATAAACTCCTATGCATCTCTCAATGTATAAGGAACCTCTCTACTGGCTCGACGACTAGTCTTGATAGGTTCAACCATATCCTCCTCATCCTGTCTCTGCTGCTTTGTCTGTTGAGAACTCCCCATATCTCTTGCACCTAAGGAAACACTGGTACTAGTCACTGTACTCAATACATGTGATTATCCTCCTGCCGGTCCCACTGGATGCCCCTGCTGCTGGACCAAAGGAGCTTATCCTGGCTTATTTTGATCACCTGCAGGCATCTCACGAGATCTCTTGAAATATCGGTCCTCCATGAACTTCACGTCTCGTCTCACCACAATATTCCTAACACTAGGAATGTAGATCCTATATGCCTTTGAGGTTTTGTTATACCCAATGAGAAACCCCTTCTCTGCAATCTGATCCAATTTGGTACGCTTTTCATCTGGCACGTGGCAATAAGCAATGCTACCAAAGATCCTTAAGTGACTAACTTATGGCTTCTTCCATGTGAAAACCCCTTCTGGAATTTTCTTCCCCAATGCTCTATGAGGAGTCTTGTTTTGAATATACATTTTCATTTTACATGCCTCTACACATAGAAACCCGGGCAAATCCTCGTCATATAGCATAGCCTTTGTAGCCCCAACTATGGTTCTATTTTTCTTCTCTGCTACCCCATTCTGTTGAGGATTATATGAGGTTGTCCATTCTCTTCTGATGCCTTCCTTCGCAAAAATTTTTGTGAAGTCCTTATCAATATATTCTCCACCATTATCTGAGCGAAGCACTGTGATCTTCTTCCTTGTTGCATTCTCCGCAAGAGCCTTAAACTCTTTAAAACGATCGAAGACCTCATCTTTGGTCTTCAAGAAGTAGATCCACGTTTTCCTAGAATGGTCATCAACAAAGGTGATGAAGTGTTTGGCGCCATTGAGAATTATAGTGGACATCGGGCCACAAATATATGAAAGTATAAGTCCTAGCACACCATATTCTTTGTTGTCACTTCTTGGGAATGTTTCCTTAAAATAGTTCCCAAGTATGCATCCTCTACACACATTTTTGTGTTCTGTGACAAGTTCTGGAACCCCTATTTCTATTTCCTTGAGCATCATGAGTGCTCCATGGTGTAGATGTCCCATTCTCCTATGCCATAAATCATTGAGATCTTTCCCACCGCTATTGTCACTGCCTATCAGTGTCATTGGAGAGTCGAGATGCAACCAGTACAATTTGTTGCTTCAGACTCCAATCTGTCTTAACTTCTTCCAACTTGAGTATTTAATAAACACTCTCTTCCCTACGAAGTGGATATCATATCCATTATCCTCTAACTGGGATACTAAAATTAGGTTCATACCCAATCTTGGCACATGTAGTACATCTATAGCATTGGTGCTTTCTTCGAACTCCCTCTGAAAATCGATGGTACCTCTCCCTACTGGAGTACAATTAACTATTTTTCCCATTGTAATCTGGAAGTCCATCTGCTCCTCCTTGTAGCTAGAGAAATATTCTCTAACCCTTGTCATATGAGCTTACACTCCACTATCTATATACTAGACAACCTGTGAATCTGAGCCTAATAAGCAAGCAAATTCATCCTCCAATCTAGAAGACAACTCTGAAGCTCCCTGAATATCAAATCAATACATGGTCATACTTTGTATTATTCCTCTTCTCCTCTCGACACTAATTCTACTTTTTCAACTTGTAGCAAAACCCTCTACGTCTAACCAGGAATCTGCTCAGTGAAAAATTGAGTTCTTGTTGCTCCCTCTCCTTGTTGGAATCACTGATCTAGGAAATTCAAACATTTTCTACCTTCTACACTAAAAATTTGAATTTCCCCAAGCAACTCGCCCTACCTAGAAATGAATTGTGCTTCCTCAAGAATTTCGGCTTGCTGCTCCTTCTGAGCAGCAAAATTCTTTCCTTTGCTTCTGAGCTTCTGAATGATAACTTACGCTTTGATACCATGTGAAAATTTCAACTATTGCAGCAACTAGAAATTATTCTCCTAACTATAAATTAAATTATGCAGTTTATTTGCTACGACAAACAATGAATAAAATCACAACTACAATTGTCACCATAAAAATAATGCAGAAAATAAAATACTGGAAACTGAAAAATTCTAGCACACACATAAGAATTTTGACCCAATTATTTGTGACAATTGTCCCCGGAAAAACCCAATGTGGGAAAACCGGTGCAACAAATGAGGGTTTTATTATTATTCTTCATCAACAATTGTGAGTACAATAATTTAGATGCTCCATCGAAATCTAATTTGAGGAAAATACTAGAAAATTATTGTGAGAATTTCCTCTCACCCCATAGCTAATTTCTGCCACCGAAATTAATTCCCTAGCCACACATTGAGCCTTCTATGCCACTCTCTATGTAGTGCTTGCACAAAATCTCTGGGGATCTCGGCCTTCCTCTCACTGCCTCTTCCTGAGAGTGGAATATTTCCTCCTGGAATGCTACTACCCTCCTCTACCACCTTCTACTCACCCTCTGGCTCTATCTTCTTTGTTGAATCTATGCCACTGATAAAATTGAATTGCTTGGGAAACTGAGTATCTGCACAAGTGTTTTCTCCATCACTACATTGATCCCTTCTTATATCTTCATGTTGGGACTCCAATGACCAAGATTAAATCTTAATCGATGGCTAAAAAAATTTCTGGATCGATTCGTGTAAGTTTCTATATGATTCTCACCTTATTTCAATTAATACTGATTAATTAACCATACTCCCTAAGTTTAGATTTAGGAAATATCTTAAAATGGATAATAATCTAATTAAGACACTTCTAGGTGGAATTTCTAGAAATGACTTTTGGGTTTTGGAGATCTCATATATTCTAGCCTCTCCACCAAATTTTGTGGCTAGAACACAACCAATGTTATAAAAACTAGCACACTCCTATTTAGCTAGGAAGGGATTTTGTACAACTCCAAACTTATCTCTGAAGTAGACAAAATTGCCTCTTGCTAATGCCTTGGTCAAGATATTTTTTGTCTTCTCCTCTTTTGGAATGTACGACAACTTCATTATCCCTTTTTGTGCATAGTCCCTTAAATGATTATACTTGATCTTGATATGCTTGGAATGATGTTGAAACACTGGATTCTCAGAGAGATTAATGCAATTCTGATTGTCACAGTGTATCACAGTGGACTCCATCCCCTGCCTAAAAAGTCCCACAAGCAACTTCCTCATCTAGATAGCTTCACACGTTGCCAAACTGGTATCCATGTACTCGACCTCTGCTGAATTAAGTGCAACTTATCTTCGCTTCCTGCTAAACCATGAAACAACTGTTGAACCATTATCAAAGACACAACCTAAATTACTCTTTCGATATGTGGATATCCTTGCCCAATCTACATCTATGAAGTCCTCAAGCCTCACTCCATCAGCTTGTATATACCATAATCCGGAATCTATCATTCCTGTGAGATATCTCAAAACATGCTTTGTGGAAACCCAATGATCCTTGGTAGGATCCATCGTGACCTAGCTCAACTGGTTCACGACAAAACATATGTCAAGTCATGCGTTGACTAAGGACATCAACGAACCGATGAGCTACATGTACAATGTAGCATCTATTGCCATCATCCTTACAGGAGGAAATAAAGGGGGTACTTTCCAGATGAGTTCAAGAAATCCAAGCCTCCTACTTTTGATGGAGAGATGAAGAAACTAGAAGATGCAGAAGCATGGTTGCTTGGGATGAAGAAGTTCTTCAAATTTCATGATTATATAGAGAATATGAAAGCCAGAATAGTTATTTTAAGCCTCAAAGGGAAGTCAGATAACTAGTGGGAATACGTGAATCATTTCAGAATCATCAAGGTAGAAGCGTTGAGTTGGCATGAGTTTAAAATACTCTTAAGGAAGAAGTACTTGTATGAGGGATACTATGATGAAAAATCCAAGGAGTTCTATGAGCTGAAGATGGGATCTATGATAGATGAGGAGTACACAAATAAGTTTATGGAGTTGTTGAGGTATGTGCCTTACCTCGAGGACGAGAAGACAAAGTTTCAAAGGTTCATTAGTGGATTTCCATTACCATTCAAGGATCATATTGAGTATGATGAGCCTCAGTCATTGGAGGAAGTCATCAGGAAATTGAAGCATTGTTATGGGTAGTCGAAGCGCAATCTTGAGAATAAGCGGGATTGGAAAGGGAATGAGAAGGCTAAGGGGAAATGGCCTCTGAAGCAAGGAAGACCTCAAGATGTAGGTGAGAAAGAATATGTGGCTCCCTACAAAAAGTTTAATGCAACTAAGAAGGGACATGAATATCAACCTGGAGAGCAGCATAATAAAGGTAGTGGAATAGAACCATTGTAGTGTTGGATTTATGGCAAAGATCATCACAAGAAGGATTGTTTGTTTTAGCAAGGTGGAATACCTCAGATCTACAGTGCTCAAGAAGTGCAGAGAATTGGGGATGTTGGTCATAGAAATCCTCAGATCTATGCAACAGTTGATAACAAACAGGCGAATCATCAGGAATCCATTATTGAGATGGAATGTAAGCTCTATGATCAATTTGTTTCCATTTTGATTGATCCTGGATCTAATTATAGTGATGTTAGTCCTGACCTGGTGGATAAGTGTGGCTTGAATAAATAATTGAATGCAAAGTCTTGGTTAGTGCAGTTGGCTATAGGGACCAAGAAAAGAGTTCATCATTGGGTGAGAGCTTGTGAATTTTAGCTCAATGGTATACCTACATTATCACATCTAAATGTGCTTCCTTTTGGTTCATATAGTATGCTTTTGGGCATGGATTGGTTTTTCACTCACAGGACCAAGGTACACTGCCATGAGAAGGCTATTGAATGCCTGGATGATAATGGAGAAAAGAGAATCTTGCAGGGAAAGAAGCCTACACTAGTGAGGATGGAAACAACTATGTAGGCTAAGCGTAGTTGCAGGAAAGGGTGTGTATTGTTTAAAGTGCATGTTTCCAATGACAAGGGGAAGGATGTTGAGGATTATGAAGTCTTGAAGAGGTACCTTGTTTTTCAATGGTTTCAAGATGTATTTCCTGTAGATATTTCAGGGTTACCACCTCATAGGGAAGTGGATTTGTCTATAGAGTTGGTACCGGGAGCAACACCAGCATCAAAGGGCGCAACTTACAGGATGAGCACTCCAAAGTTGGTGGAATTGAAGTTGTAGCTTAAGGAAATGCTTGATAAGGGATACATAAGGAAAAATGTGTCACCTTGGGGTGCACCAATGTTTTTTGTGAAGAAGAAGGATGGTACTCTCAGATTGGGTATTGACTACAGGAAGTTGAACAATGCGAAAATATAAAAAAAAGGTATTCGTTGTCAATGATTGATGACTTATTCAATCAACTAAAGGGAACAACGGTGTTCTCAAAGATTGACTGGAAACCATGACATCATCAAGTGCACATTAAAGAAGAATATATATACAAGATTACATTCCATACTAGGTATGGGCATTCTAACTTTGTGGTGGTTCCATTTGGTCATACTAATGCTCCGAATACTTTCATATATTTGATGAGCAATGTGTTGCATCCTTATCTGGACAAGTTTTTGATAATGTTTATTAATGATGTATTGATATATTCTAAGAAAGAGGAAGAGCATGCAAAGCACCTTGCAGCAGTGTTAATATTGCCGAGAGAGCATTAGTCGTATGCCAATCTTAACAAGTGCAATTTCTTTCAGACTCAATTTCATTACTTGGGACATGTTGTTTCCAAGGAAGTTATAGCAATGGACTCAGAAAATATTAAAGCTATCATGGAGTGGTCAGATCCTAGGAATGTGGATGAGATAAGATCATTCATGGGACTAGCAAGTTATTACAAGGAGGTTCATCAGGAACTTCTCACAGATTGTCTATCCTATTACATGTTTGCAGAGGAAAGGAAAAAAGTTTGAATGGACTGAGGAGTGTGCAACTACTTTTGAGTAGTTGAAGCATTTTCTTAACTCTAGTCTTGAATATTACATAACCACATAAAGAGTTTTTGGTATGTACAGATGCTTTGAAAAGAGGACTTGGTGGAGTCTTGATGCAATAAGGATAGGTGGCATGCTATGAGTTAAGGAAGTTGAATGAGCACAAACAGAAGTACATGACTCATGAACTTGAGTTGGCAGCTATCATTCATGCCTTGAAGATGTGGAGGCATTATCTTTTTGGTAGGAGGTTTATTCTAATGAGTGATCATAGTGCACTGAGGTACTTTTTTGACCAACCCAATCTAAATGTCAAGCAAGCTAGATGGTTGGCTACCCTTAGTGAGTTTGACTTTGAGATCAGATACATCAAGGGAAAGGAGAACATGGTGTGAGATGCTATTAGTAGAAGAGTGCATGTGAATCATATTACAACAATGAGTTCATATGGGACAAATTTACAAGAGTGGATCTTGCAGGCAAGGCATCATGATGATAGGTACCAACAGTTGATGTAGAGATTGCAGCAACATGGTGAAGGTAATAGGAATGAGGAGTATCACCGACATCTAGCTTGGTCAGATTCAGGAACAAGATTTATGTTCCAGATAGTAGTGAGCTCAAGAAGCTTATCTTGAGGAAGTTTCATGTCAAGTCATATTCAAGTCACCTAGTGTATCAGAATGTGGATTTTAACCCCGTACATAAATTACTTGCACATAAAACACATATACACAGAGATTTTCCCTTGGATCCCAAAACCGGGACTACCAGCTTGATTTTTCATTATGTTCCTTTCAATGTTACAATACATATTTATACATGCTGGAGCATCCAATACCATGGACCAAAAACCATCACATCCAAAACCATGGACCGAAAACCATCGCGTCCAAAACCATGTGCGAAAAACATGCACAAAACCATAGGTAGGTCCACTCAACCTAATATAGGGTCCAAAACCAAAATTTTCCGGGGCACTACCTCGGATCCCATAGAGTGGGGTTACCTGCACCCCTCAAACCCCCTTGTGACTCCCCCCGCTATGCAATCAGCACAATGAAAGGGGGGCTCCATGCCCTTTCTAACCCCCCGGTTAACTACGTGGGCTAGTCGTGGAAAGAATATAACACAACCCAACACATAAGACATTGACAATTGTTAATAAGTTCTATCATTGACCAAATTGGAAGAAAGAATTGGTTGAGTTTGTTGTTAAATGTATGGACTATTAGCAGGTAAAAGAAGAGTATAAGCATCCAATTGCTTTATTGCAACCTATTCTAATTCCATAGTGGAAATGGTAGGTAATTTTTATGGAATTTAGTACATATTTGTCAAGGACATCGAAGCAAAATGATTCCATCATGGTTGTGGTTGACAGGTTGAGTAAGGTAGCTCACTTCATTACACTTCACACTACAATTTAGCTAGTGAGGTACCTTGGATCTTCATCAGGGAGATAGTGAGGTTGCATGGTGTTCCCAAGAATATTATATCAGATAGAGGTGCCAAGTTCACTTCTAGGTTTTGGAAGGAGTTTTTTGTAGGCTTAGGGTCAAAGTTTGCTTTCAATACAACTTATCATCTACGGACAGATGAACAAAAAAATAGGATCAAAAATATTCTTGAGGACATGTTGAGGATGTATGTCATGCATCAACAAATGAAGTGGAAGGAGTATCTTCCACTGGTAGATTTTGCATATAATAATGGTTATTAGGAGTCCCTGAGGAAGAATCCATTTGAGGTTATTTAAGAGCGGAGTTGTAATGTTCCTATCAGCTGGAGTGATATAGTTAACAGAGTGTTGATTAGACCGAACATGTTGGCTGAGATGGAGTAGGAGATGCAGGTTATCGAAAGGAATTTGAAAGCAACACGGGACAGGTAGAAGAATTATCCAGATCAGCATAGAGAATTCAAGGAGTTGGGGAGCATGTGTATTTTTTCATCAAGCCTAAGAGGATCTCTTTCATGATTGGGTTTTGTGCCAAGCTGACACCTCAGTATTGTGGGCCTTTTGAGATCCTTGAGAGGATTCGAACAGTGGCCATAGACTTGCACTGTGGCCAACAATGAAATTCCATGATGTTTTCCATGTTTCATTGCTAAAGAGATATGCGCAAGATGTTGATCATGTGATTGGTTTGCATTGTAGGTGGAACCATAGGAGAAACAATGTAAACTTTGAAACGAGAACTATAAACTCAAAACGGGAACTCTAGCCAAAAAACCCCAAAAAAACATCAAAAACAGTGCTAAAAACGAAAAGTGCGTATACTGGAACGATTTTTTTATTTTTTAGGCGTCAATTTTGAACATGTTTTTAAAATGGTAGTGACTACGAAATTTACTATGAAATTTTCATGCAAAATATAGCTTCAAAATGAAAGTGAGGATACTGGAACGATGATTTTTTTTTTAGGGTCAATTTTCAAAAAAATTTAAAAATGCTAGTAAAACCAAATTTTATGTGCCAAACAAAGTTGTTTATGAGGAAAAAACACATTAATGTTTTTAGTAGAATATCATTTTTCTTTCCTAAGTATAAATTCAACATGTTTTCAACCATAACATGCTAGATACAAAAGAAATTGAAATTTTTTCAACTACAAAATTAAAAAACCATGACATTATGAACAAATTACATTACTAAATGAATTCAAAAGTCATTATTTGTATATTGAATAAAACGTACATTATATCTCTAATTTAATATTGCATTGTAGATATTTAAACAATAAAATTTATCATAATTAAGACATATAATCCAACAACATAAAAATGCCTCATAACTTCTCATTTAACACCATATGGAAATCATTAAATTTATTTGAAGATACGATGCATACATCAGTTATATAAACTGTCTTAAACAATTATTCAAAATCACTCATATTTTCTTGCACACCATCAGAATTCACATCTTCAGATGAGTGACTGGATGCTGACGAAGATGTTCTATATTCTTCTCTTTCATCAACTAGTGCCCCATCTGAGTCCACATGCATGCCCAACATTTTAGGTTTCAAAATTCTTCTAGATCTACGACTGGTTTCAGCAGACTCCCATTTCAACACTGTTCCTTCTGGTAACAACTTTTTCATAATGTCTATCTTCTTGAAGCGAAGAGTTCTTCTCTTTATTAAATTGAAGTCATAAACAAGTATGTCAACATCCTCCAATTTTAATATGTTTGTGCGGCGGCAATTTATATTTGTACCCTTTCTTTTTCTCTTTCCGCCATTTTTTTGTCAACTACCATCTCTGGCTTATACACACCATTGAATGGGTGTGTATTTGTGGCATACCAATGTACTTCAACACTTGTAACATCCTCATTTTCTGTAAAGACCTTTATAACTTTAGCAACCCAGAATGGATAGCCATTGGGATCTCCATCTGCTAGCACTGCAATCATGCAACCCTCCTTAATATCCTGTACTGAACCCCTGTAAAGGTCTTCCATGGCTTCACGTTGTGCACGAGATCTTCTAGAACCAATATACATCTCTCTTTCCGTTGCCTGTGAAGAATTAATAATACCTTGAGATTGTTGTTGTTCAACAATGTTTATTTCCTCATGTTCATTCGACACATTTTGTGGCCAAATAAATGGATTTTTCAAAGGTATATCTTCATTTGTTGTTGTTGAAATGATATCACTTTGATTATTGAAAAATGACTCCCACCAAACTGAATCAGCAATGTCAAAGTATTCATATGTATATCTAATACATTTTTTTAATTTCTTCCAGGCAATTAGAATAATTTATATCTCTATTTTGTCTGTGTGCATTCTGAACTTCACCAACTAATTGTAATAACAATATTTTTGATGCAAATATTGGATGATCTGGAATGAACTTCAAAAATTGCAAACCTGATGACGGTGTCCATTCTGCAGTAGTTGAATACTTATTGCCCCATATTAGTGTTTTCCCATCAATTTTTTTGATACGAAATTGATGTTGGAAGTTAATGACATTAAGTTGTTAAATGCATTTCCCCTCACCATATGATCCCAAAATAAACCTTCGCATGTCAACAGTTTCTTCCAACACATCAAAAGTAGGCTATGGCATGTATGATTTCTTAATACATTCAATTAGTGATGGCAAGCTCCCAACTTCCTTCCTCCTCAATGTGACTAAAAAATGACTGAACATCTGATCAATATGGTCATGAGTGTGCCCAACAAGAAGGAAACCAACCTTTACCTTTTTAAAAATTCTCAATTCAACAAGCATGTTTAGATATCCAAAAACAACCTGATTTTTGTTTTCACTGCAAGTGTTGCCCAATTGTAGATACAAAACTTCAGGAAGATTACCAGACCAATGAGAAATCACATCATGAACTATGGTTGTAGTCAGATTTGCATCATTATGAATATTTGGAGCTGTGAAGTACACCCTTGGCAACATTTTCCCATTGAAGACCATACAATCGACCAAGAGAAACTGAATAAAATTTTCCTCTTGTAAATTTTTGGTTGTGGGAACAAAATGTGGTAAAAGTGTTTTCTTCTGGTCCATACCATCAATTATCAAACCCAAATATTTATTTGGATTATCATAACACTTCTTTCAATGCTTGTACAACTTCTTCCTTTCGTTTTTTTGTTGTTCGCAATGATCCTGAAGTTCTTTGACAATTAAATCTACACAACATAAAAGAAATTCATTAAGAAATATGTTTTCATAGTTGATGACTATACAATTTTAAAAGTTAAAGTTATGAATGCTTACCTCTTTCTGACCCTTCACATTTGTCCCTTTTTTATTTAAGAGAAGCACATGTACTGCAAATCCCCATCCTTGTCTTCTTAGGAATACGGACATTGTTGAATTCTTTCTTCCATACTTTCACAAAATATTGATATGTAATAAACCGGCCATGTCCCTCAGCACCTTCTGCATATTCTTTGTATAAGTTGTAGATTTCTCGTCTTGAAAAATTATCTGGAATATGTATTGTCTCTCTATTTGGCATACACTCTCCATGCTTTGAAAAGAAATCTTTCATCCATGACATTGCAGTATTTGATAATGGCCCAAACTGTCTTTTATGACATATTTCTAAATAAAATGTGGGATCCTTTTCCAAATTTTCTTGAATTCTCGAGAGACGAAATTCCCAATCGAATGAAACATTTTGAAAGCTTTTCTACAGATAAATAAAGTCCCAATATGATAATCATAACCTGACAATGTAGATTACATGCACCCAACTAAATATGAATTTTGCATGCTTTTATTCATTGACAAATATCTCTTCCTACTTTCTAATGCAAATTTGAAATCCATATGTTTCAAGCAATCTTTTTGGCAACATTCACTTGAAATGAGAGCGCTGATAGAACTTCTTCTCATCAAATATTCTACTCTACCCCTTGTATAACTAGAACAGCTTGCATTGATACGAAAAGGTCTGCTCCTACTCCTCGATACAATATTTCTTGGCAACATCTCCATCATTGGATCATCATTTGTATAAGGATTTTCATCATCATTAAGAGGAATTTTATCCACACTATGATCATCTCTACTTTTCAAATATTGACTTGGAGGATATTCTTCATCTTCCCCTTCTTCAGTGCTACTGTCATAGTCCTTAGAATTCGGACTAAATGGAAAATCTGACTCGATGTTTAATGGATATTCTTCCTCATGTGCATTGTCAGTGCTACTCTCATAGTCCATAGAATTAGGACTACGTCGAAAATGTGATTGTTTACTTATTGAAGATGCTACATCATGTCCTTTGTCATTGCTACCTTTATACTCATTAGAATTAGGACTAAGTGCATCATCATATCCTTCATCACTGCTGCTCTCATAGTCCTTAGAATTAGGACTAAGAGGACACAATGACACTCCATTCTTTTGAAATTCATCATCACGCTCTTCATAACTGTTGCTCTCATAGTCCTTAGAATTAGGACTAGGTGGACACCATGACACTCCAATATTTTGAATTTCATCATCCCGCTCTTCATCATTGTTGCTCTCATAGTCCTTAGAATTAGGACTAACCGGACACCATGACACTCCATACTTTTGAAATTCATCATCATGCTCTTCATCACTACTACTCTCATAGTCCTTAGAATTAGGACTAAGTGGACACTTTGACACTCCATTCTTTTGAAATTCGTTATCACGCTCTTCGTCACTGCTGCTCTCATAGTCCTTAGAATTAGGACTAAGTGGACACCGTGACACACCACTATTTTGAAATTCGCCATCATGCTCTTCAAAATTGTTGCTCTCATAGTCCTCAGAATTAGGACTAAGTGGACACTGTGACACTCCATTCTTTTGAACTTCACCATCATGCTCTTCAAAACTGCTGCTCTCATAGTCCTCAGAATTCATACTAAGTGGACATCGTGACACTCCATTCTTTTGAACTTCACCATCATGCTCTTCATCACTGCTGCTTTCATAGTCCTTAAAAGTAGGACTAAGTGGAATCTGTGACTCTTTATTTATTTGAAATTATTCATCCCCTCTTTCATCAGTGCTGCTCTCATAGTCCTTAGAATCAGGACTAAGTGGAAGAATTGACTTTCTATTCATAGTGGAAGAATTCCCGCTATATTCATCAATATGAATAGAGTTTTTATGCGATAAAGATGTTGATGGTGTATAAATCGAAACTTCACTATCATAACATTCTATCCCTTTCAAATAGAAGATGTTGAATGATACAAATGGAGAGTCTCCTAAAGATATTATATAGCTTAAAGAATGAAATTTTCCCTCCAAAAAGTTTCGCGAAAATATTTCCCTCCAAAAATTTTCGCAAAAATATTTCCTTCGAAAAAGTTTGTTAGATTTATTTACCTTCATTATTTTATTCTACAATTTATTGAAAAATGTAAACTAATTTTCTTATGAAATAAATCATTAAAATTAAAATTGTAAACTACAACTTTTACATTAATTATTTTAATAGTTAAAGTATATAATATTTACTAAACAATTGATTTTATTTTTTTTAATTTTTATAATATATTATAAAACAAATTAATCCCACATTCAACCCATTGTAAAACAATTCTACAATATTGGCTTTATAATATTTTAAAACAAATTATCTCACATTAACCGTATGGTAAAACATCTCGATAATTTCACTTATATATTAAAATTTCGTTATCACTATTACTCACATCACATACAGGTTTTCTGAAAATCGTTGAAAGACTTGTGAATTTGTGGAGCAGCTACATTGCTATCAACAACATATTCAACGAATAATTCTCGCAATTGAAATGTAAGTTAAACTTTTTTCCTTGAAAATTTTCATATTAAATTAGTTTAATGAAAAAGAACTTTTTTTTTTAAATTAATAATTTTTCTGAGCCAAAATAACAATTACGTCTGTCGTGAGCATGGTGGGCCCGATCAAACTCAATCGCCCAATAGCCGTGGGTGGGCCACTGTGGTGTCGCAGGGTGGGCGGGGTGTGAGGGCTTGGGGGGGCGGTAGGGGGTGTGGGGGCGGCCCAGCGACTTGCTCACCTGTCGCAAGGTTGGGCGATTCTGAGAATCTCCCAACCCCCCCAGCGGGCGGGCTAGCTGCCAGGGTGAGCGTCGCAGCCCGACTCGCCCCCTACCTTCCACACCCCCCTCCCGACACCCTCACTCCCTTCACCCACACCCTGCGCCCCTGCCCCCTTAACCCCCCCTCCACATTCTGCCCCCTCAACACCACCCTCATCCCCGACCACCAACCCCCTAGACCCCTCACCTCCACATCCCCACATGATTCGCTAACCTTCCCATCCCCACCTACACCACCCCCTTCCACCTTCACGCGCCCACGTCACCCCTATCCCCTTACCCACACCTACTCGCCCTCCCCCGCACCCTCATCCCCTACCATGATTCGTTAACCTTCCCATCCCCACATGATTCGTTAACCTTCCCATCCCCACCTGCACCACCCCCTTCCACCTCCACGTGCCCACGTCGCCCCTATCCCCTCACCCACACCTACTCGCCCTCCCCCTCACCCTCATCCCCCCACACCCACCCGACCGCACCCCACATCAACCCTCGCACCCACGCCACCTCACCTGCACACCCTCCCCCTCATGCACCCTACCCACCCACGCTCTCACCACCACCTGACGCGCATGCTCTCCCCCTCACTCGCCCTCTGCACGCCCTCCCCGTCACCTCCTTCCCACCCACGTGTCCACCACCCTAACTCACCCTCCCCACCCCCTCACTCGCATGCCCTACCCCTCACGCCCTACCCTCACGCACCCTCCACCTCTCTCCTTCCCGCACCCTCTCCCTCACCACCCCCTCCACTTCCCCTTCCCCCCTCCCTTCCTCCCCCTCCACCACGCCCCGTGCCCTCGCCCTTCATCCACCGTCCCCCTCCCTCACCCCCCCCATCCCGTGCCCCCCTCTCTCCCCCTCCCTCACCCACGCGCCCTCTCCTGCTCCCTCACCCCCACTGCTCCCCCTCTGCCTCTCCCTCACCACTCCCCCCTGGCGCCTCCTTCACCCCCCCACCCCTACGCCCTTTTCCTCCCCTCCTTCACCTCCCGTCCCCCTCCCTCACTGTCCCGCCCCCCCCCCCCCCCCCCCCCCCCGCCCCCCCTCTCCCCTCCCTCACCCCCCTCCCTCCCTCCCGCGGCCCACCCTCGGCCGGCGCCACCGTGGCAGCCCGCGCCCCCCCCCCCTCGACTGGTGGCTGAGCGATTCTTGGAATTGCCTAGCCGCCGGTCGGGCAGGGAGGAGGGCCGTCGGGTGGCATAGGCTTCGGTCGCGCCACCCCGGCGGCCCGCCCGCCCGCCTGACCAAAATCGCCCGACCACCGGTCGGGCGGGGGTCGGGCCGCTGTTGCGCCACCGCGGCGGCCTGCCCCCCTGCCTGACTGGTGGGAATCGCTCGGTCGCTGGTCGGGCGAGGGTGCGGGCTGCCGTGGTGGTGCGGCCAAGGCCGGTGCCACCCCGGCGCCCCCCCCGCCCGACCGGCAGCCGAGCGATTCCCAGAATTGCCCGGTCGCCAGTCGAGCGGGGGACCGGGGCACCGGGGTGGTGCTGGCTGAGGGCGGGCCACGGGAGGGAGGGAGGGCGAGGAGGGGAGAGGGCGCGGGGCGGGGGGGATGAGGGAGGGGAGAGGACGCGGGAGGGGGAGGGCACAGCGTGGGGGAGCGAGGGAGGAGGTGGGGTTTATGAGGGAGGGGAGAGGGCGCGGGGCAGGGGAGGCAAGGGGGGAGGGCGCGGAGGGAGAGGGGGGTGAAGGGGGGGGCGGGTGAGGGGGAGGCAGTGGGAGCGTGGGTGGGGGTGAGGGCGTGCAGGTGAGGGGGAGGAGGGTGAAGGGGAGGGCGGTGGAGGGTTGTCACTCACGATGGTTGTTACTCATTTTGAATTAATGGAAACTTCTATTACACACTTTCTGTTTATAAACAATTTTATTCACTTCTTTCATGGTTAAGTTTTCGAAGATTTTTAATGTGCACGGTTCATTTTGTTTCGTGTCTAACTGGGTGATATATTTTTTATTTAAAATCTTTGACGGTATATTATAATTACTTTCAGTCAAATATTTTTTTATTTCAATTTTTTTTATTCATTACATATATTTTTTTGTACTTATTAAAAAAATCAGACATATATTAAATGAAATATTAAAATAAATTGTTTTAAATTTGAAAATATTAGATTTTTGGGTTTAGTAGATATGAAGATGTAAATATCATTTTGAGCGTAAAGTTTAAAAAATGTTTACATGATTTTTTATTCTTCTACATTTTTATTAGATATAGAATCAAGATAGATCTATGAAGGCCTCGAATAAAAAAATAATAAAATGTAAGAATTTTATTATTTTTCACTACCTTCATATAATATATACATAGTTAATTTTGGAATGTTTTATTCGTGATTTACTTTTTCTACATTAGAATGTTAATGCATACCCTTTTAGAATGTGAGGGAGGGGGAGGGGGGTGAGGGGCAGGGCATGGGCGGGTGGAAGAGTGGGCGGAGGGCATGCGGGTGAGGGGGGCGGCGTTGGCGGGCGTGGGCAAGGAGGGCGGGTGGAACGGTGGGCAAGGAGGTGGAGGCCGTGGGCGAGGCTGTGGGGGGATGTCAGGTGGGCGAGGGTGCGTGGGGGTGCCTAGTGTGTGAGGGGAGGTGTGAGGGGGTGTGGGAGGGGTCGGGTAGGTGGGGGGGGCGAGAGGGGTGCGGGAGAGGCGGGTTTGTGTGAGGGGGTGAGGGAGTGTGTAGGGGGGGCGAGAGGGGTGCGGGAGAGGCGGGTGGGTGTGAGGGAAGAGGGTCGGCATGGGCGCATGGGGATGGAAGGGAGCCAGGTGCGGGTGAGGATGGGGAGGTTGGGGGTCGGCCCCCCCACACACTCGCCCCCGGCCATTTCCTACCCATCCACACCCGTGCACCCCTCTTGCCCCACCCACCCAGCCTGCCTACAGACCCCACCCGGCTGCCCACCCCGCCTCGCCGTCCCTCACCTGACCTCCCGCCTGCCCGCCGACCCACCCGCTCGCTAGTTAGGGGTGGCTGGGCGATTCTGATTATACAAATAAAAAATTTATGATATATTTTCGTTGTTAATTTAAGTTAATATGTTTTTGTTATTTACTGATTTATGTGTTTCTATTTTTCATGAAAATGGCATCAAAGAAAATTTCTGTGAATATTTATGGACCAAAGACTCTTAAAGGTGCATCTTCAAGAAACATTGGTGAACGAACTCCACCTGAGCTCATGGCTACAAATATTTCAAGTGCCTCAAGTGATAAGAAGTTGATTTCAAACTGGAAGAATTCAAAAGAGGTGAAATTTCCATCAAGAATCTGGTATGTGAAAGAAAGAGAAAGAACAAATGTGAATATATATCTATATATTGATATACCAAATGATAATGGAATTTTTGAGGTGATGGGAAGATTCATAGATATGTGTTCGGTACCGGACACTGAAGTTATTTACATACTTACGAAAGCTCCCAAGTCACATGAAAGGATTAAATACCGACTATCATATTCATTATATGACACGAGAGAGGTGTCTACAAAGTTATGTAAACAAATTGTAAATGGGATGACACAAAACATCGTAAGTAATGTTAATTATATTTGTATTTTGCGTTCTTGAAAGTGTCTTGCTATATTTTTTTAACTTTGTTTTTTATTGACATATGATATTTTGTTTGGCAGAATTTTGTTAAAAGTTGTTCAATTAGGTTGGGAGGTATTCATTTCATAGAGCATGATATCATGAAAGTTGTCAGTAGTTTTTACTCAATGTCAAAAGAAGATATGGAAGACAAGCAAAATGTAGTAGTTGATGATGCTACAAAACTACATCCAAAGAATAAAAAAAGGCCTCTGGTGGATAAATCTAGCAAGGGTGAACAAGTTACTTTTGAGGATGATGAAGTTGAAACTGACAGTGAAGCATATGTTGCCATTACTGAAGATGACATAAAAGACCAAAAGTAACAATTCCAAAGAATAAATCTGTTGGGAATGTTATGACGAAGAAAATTAAAGTTGAATATTTTGAAGCAGTCATTACCAGCGGTCAAAAACCTAGTGAAACTTCAAAAGAAAGCAAAGAAATCATTACACCAGGAGCTGATTTAGAGGATGGCATTATCAAAACAAAACAAAATTCCATTTGAGAGAATTTGACAAAGAGAAACTTAATTAATGGTGGTCGTACATTTTAACTTAATGTCAGGCAAACCTATAAGGCAAGTGAAGGACAATGTCAATATAAATTTAGAAAGCCACATCATCTACTTATTCACAACTTGAAGACATTGATGAGGTACAATCCATATGCTCATGTGGTTAGTTATGTGCTTCTTGTTGATCCACTTCAAGTTCCCAACAAAGAAGCATTTGATAAGTCAAAATGTTTTGAATACAATTATTATGTGCTTGGGGGGAACCATTCTGTAAAAGCTCAAAGACAATTGATGGAGGAATATCCTAATAACCCACGTTTTGAAACAATGAAATGTATCATTTATGCTGATTTATCAGATACAAAAGCAAAGCTAGTGGCATAGGATCATAATTCAGATAATGAATATAGGATGTTTATGACTTTCATCCAAAGGGTTAGATTTATTCATAGTGAATTTGAAGAAAAATGTGGTGGGGATAGGATAAATGTTACTGCAGATTTCCAAAAGGAACGTTGTATGGAAATAGGCTATCAAATTGAAGAGAAAACCAATTCAAAAGGTGGAAAAGGCAACAAAAATAGTGATTTATTCAGAGGTGTTGATAACATTTTCCAATTGGCATTTAGAACTGGAGATGTTTGGAAGTTGATTGATGAGATTTTTAGCATGTGGGAAGACATTGCCATTAAAAACCAGAGGGTCAAAAAGTCTAAGCCATTGATATGTAGCAATAGTAAATCAGCTCCTGAAATGAAGCAGCGTCCATACGATATGACTATCACACCTTGGAGGGCGATGCAAGGAGTGAAAGATGAAAAAATTGTCAAAACAATATTATCTCGTGTGAGGTTAGGGGAATTATCATTGGAGGAAATGTCTGAAGAATTTCAAAAGTAAGCTTGTTGAATTATTTTTATTTATTTCTAGATTATAATTATATTTTAAATAAAACATGTTGTTCTTGGTAGTATTTGTTATACATATCATTATATTAACTTTTTGTTATTTTATCTATGCAGTCACAAAGTTTACATGAAAATTCAAGAACAAATGGTTAGATTGTTGAATGAAAATAGTTGGGATGATGTTGTACGCAACTATCCAAATTCAAGTTCTACATCAACATTAAAAGCTTTTTATCTTGCATTTAAAAAGGTATCTTGATTTATACATTCATTTTTATTCACCTGTGTACTATTTTTAATTTATAACTTACACATATATTTGTTTATTTTATAAAAGATGAAGAAGGATGATAATGGAGTGCCAGATAGTTTCAAAACCTTTATTGAAAAAATAAAGATTGAAAGACTGAGAAAGCAATGTATTAAGAATGTTCAACTTGATCCAACTCTTAATCATTTCATTTGGAATGGGCTAGACACTATTCAATATCAAGTAATACAAGGCAACTGTGAAGACATTGCTAAACTCAGACCTAAAAGGGATTATGCCTTAGTCATTGCAGATATTCCCCATGGTTTCAATATTCCAAACATTGACTATGATAGTGACCCTTATACTTATCAAGCTCTTAGTAAAGTGGTTGCGGGATTTGTAGAAGTCACGTCATCACTATTATGGAGATTTGTGACATTTCATTCAGACACACAATTGGCAATGATATTGTCAAGCTTCAAGGGAAAAAAAATTCAAGGATGCAGCTTACATGGTAAGACGTTTAAAATGTATATTTGATTAATGTTGAAAAATTTATTTATGTACAAGTTAATTGAACTTTTACTATTTCATGTTATAGGCAAAAGTCAAATCTTCTTAACAATGAAGATCAACAATTTATAAATGATTGTGAGTTCATTCATATTGATAGTTGGGCAAAAGATGATAGCCATATGTCTATGATTTTTAATCGGGTATACGGAAAGAGTCATAGCCAAATACTGACTTATGAAGTTGTTGTGAGAAAACTAACATATGAAGACAAAGAAGTAAAAGGAGAGATAGTTAACATTTATCAAAACCCACAATTATTGATTAACTATCTTATAGACATATGTTCAAATGAAGGAGATTGGGTTCTGGATTTATTTTCTGGCTCAGGTAAGTTTTATTATATGGAATTGAATTTCAATATGTTATTTTTTAATTAATATGTCATTGTACTAATTTAGTTCATTATTTCTTTTGTGCTTGATAATTAGGTACAACACTAGCATGTTGCCTTAAAAAAGGAAGAAATTGCATTGCAATTGAAAAAGATCCAGTATAGTGCAATTTCATTCAGCAAAGGATTAATGCTCTTCAATTTCTTCCAGATGCAATACAAGAATTTGGGTTGAAGAAAGGGGACTTTAGTGAATCACGTGTGGTAAAAAAGGCAAAGGAACCCCAACCACCATTACATGGAATGTTTGCAAAGACATACATTGGAAGATTCGCAGATCAAAGATCCATTAAAAGAGGAAAATGAGCAAAAGAAAACAGAAAATATTGTGGAAGAAGACGATGATGAAACTTTAGAGGACGAAGAGTTTGGATTACCTGACATTGTTAATTAAATTTAAGTTATGCTTGGAAATCAAGCTTTGCAATGTTTTGACTTTGACATTTTATGAGAAGAATAAACACTCAATTAGGATTGTTATGCGTTCAATATTTATAATATGTGATTCGCATTGATTTTTAAGTTAATCATTATTTTTTGAAAAAAAAAAAGTGATTATTATTATTTTTTTGACATGAAATTCATAAAAAAAACTATTATTTAACCATTTTTAGTTAAAATTTTCGTATAAAAATTGTGATTTTGACATGTCAATTCTAGCAAAAAATTATCAAAGCGTGTAGTTTTTTAGCTATATTTATGTTAAAAATGGTTATTTTATGTCCATTGTTAAAAAATATTGTTTTTTAGAAACAATTATTTCATGTGGATTGAAAAATTAATTAAGGATGTATAAATATGTAGAATATCGAAAATTCAAAATATCGATTTTCTAATTTAAAAATGCAAAACAATAAAAACCTCACTACAAAAAAATTTAAATTAAAATAAAAAACAAGAAAATATGAAGAAAATGACCACTTCAAAAATTATCAAATTTACAAAATAATTATTTACATTTTATACATTAGAAAATTTAAAGTCAAAAAATAGGTCTTTTAAAAAAAGGGTGTGATGCAGAATACCCACTTTTTTAAATCAGCGTGAAAATCACTACCATTCTAAAACGTAATGTACATAAAATAAAAAATAAAACAAAAAATAAATAAATAAATAAATAATTTAAAAAAAAAAAAATTAAAGTGCTAAAAACTATGCTCTAAAAAAAATGTGTGTTCTGCATCACCCCTTTTCAAAATTAGATCACTTTTTTGCTATCTCTACGAAACGAGTGACAGTATCAATTCTTGTTTCAAAGTTTACACTGTTGAGAATTCCATCTAGAACCTTAGTGCATATTGCAGCGGAAACAATTCATGCTATGGAATCGAGAAATCGAGCAAGTTAAAGTGTGGTGGAAGCACTTTGGGCCTGATGAAGCTACATGGGAGATGGTTGATTAGATGCAACCTTTGTATCCTTCATTATTTACTAGTTCAGAAAAACAAGTTTTGGTATATGCATATATATGTATGGTTGCAAATACCGCAATGAAATGTGTTATAAAGCTCTAATAAGCAGTATGTTTATTTTGCTTTCAATAGGTTGTCATTGTAAATATTGCATCGAGTTCTGTTATAAAGCTCCATAGTCAGTATGTTTTTGTTTTCAGTGATTTTCTAGTCATAGGTGTCATAAAACATCGAGGACAATGTTCCCCTAAAGGGGAGGGGTTTGTAACAACCTCGGGTTAAAGTTTCATGTAATAAAGGATAAAAAAGGAAAAATAAGACCAAGGTCATGGGACACATATTCCAGGTTGAATGTAAGAAAACATTATAGTGGACATCACTTTTGGTTTATTATGGCTATGGAAATTGGCAAAGAAAAAGAGGCAATAATTGGCATTTATTTATGACAATAAAATAAGCTAGGAGGAAAGGGAGGTGAAGAAACACATATTTGCATGCTGAGGAAACTAGACGAAAAATGAAGGAAAATGAGGAAAATAGAGGCATCAATGATAAAAAGGCATCAGAGGATCAATTAAAAAATTTGTTCAGTTCAGTTTGGCTCTCTCCTTTCATTCTCTTTCCCATACACTCTTACACAATTAGAGTATTCTTGGAGCATTTTGGCATTCACTTGGATCTGGATAAAAGAAAGCAAAGGAAAGAGAAGGAAAACAAGGAGATGGTTGGGTTAACAACTTCATCAGGAGGATTTTGCAGGTAATAGGTTGCATGTGTGATTCCGTAGCTGAGGTGTGAATGTTAGGAAATTACATATTACGGAGCAATGGAACACATAAAATATTGCAGAAATATAAACACAGAGAACGCATAAAACAAGAGAGACACAGATATACGTGGTTCACCCAGTTTGGGCTACGTCCACCCCGAACAGTCAGTCCTTCCTTTCTATTATCCATCAAAATGAAGAGACACAACCTACAGCAAATCCACTATAATATCCTTTGTTTTCTCTCACAATCTCACCTCTCAGTTTCTCACTCACAAAATACACATCTATATCTCAGCCTCCAATACAATGCCCTCATACAAAGAGGGGGGTTGCCTTCTAGGACAAAAAACCCTAAACTAAACATAAGTTCTACCGTCAGATCATCTGCCTAATGAACGGCCCAGATTGACTAGAAATTACTATACTTTTACAAGGCAATTTTACATTTGTTTTTAGCTTCAGGGGCGCTGCCCCCGAGCCCCGCCGGGGGACCGCTGGCCCCCGGACCCCCCAGCCGGGGGGAATCGGCCCCCCCGGACCCCCGCGGGGGGGACAAGTCCCCCCCGCGTGGAGGGGTGTACAAACTTCCTGAGGTATACATCCAGCTGAAACAAAGACCTCTGAACAATCATGCTCCACACACAACAATCTCCCACTTGGAGAATGATTGTAGAAACTCCACCGCTGCTTCATTTGTTGGACAATGACTCCTCTTTGGACCTAGTTGTTTCTCATCTTCATCGTCATCCTTGAAGACCAATTGAAACTAAGCATATTCTCAGTTTCTCCCTGGTTACAACTTTTGTTAGCATATTTGCAGGATTCTGGCTAGTGTGTATCTTTTCCAGCTTCAACTCTCCATCTTCCAACATTGATCGTATGAAATGGTACTTGAGCTGTATGTGTTTAGTCCTAGAATGAAATGCTGAGTTCTTTGCAAGATGAATGGCACTTTGGCTATCACTGTATAACGTGCCCATATCATGCTCCTTACCCAATTCACCCATAAACCTTTGTAACCAAATCATTTCTTTACTAGCCTTTGTATCAGCAACATACTCTGCTTCTGTTGTTGAAAGTGCAACAACACTTTGGATTTTTGAAATCCAACTGACAGTTGTTCCACCAACAATAGATACATATCCTGTAGTGATCCTCCTGTTATCCCTGTCACCTGCCATATCTGCATCAACATATCCCTGTAGAGAAATGTTTGCACAACCAAAGCATAATGCTTGATTTGTGGTACCTTTCAAATATCTGAGAATCCATTTCACTACCATCCAATGTTCCTTTCCTGGATTGTTCATGTACCTACTTACAACTCCCACTGCATGTTCAATATCAGGCCTTGTGCAAACCATTGCATACATTAAGCTTCCAACTGCTGATGCATATGGAACTTTAGACATATAATCCATGTCTTCTTGGGTCTTTGGGCACATTTCCTTACTAAGTTTGAAATGGCTAGCAAAAGGTGTACTAATTGGTTTTGCATTGTGCATATTAAATCTTTTCAACACCTTTTGTATGTACTCATTCTGAGACAATGTTAATTTGTGATTTTTCCTGTCTCTAGTGATTCTCATACCAAGGATTTGTTTTGCAGCTCCCAAATCCTTCATTGCAAATGAATTTGCCAATTTTCTTTTGAGTACATTTATTTCCTGCATGTTAGATCTTGCAACAAGCATGTCATCCACATACAATAACAATATAATATAGCTACCATCATTTTGCTTTTTCAGATAAACACAATGATCAAAGTGACATCTAGTATAACCTTGTTCAGACATAAACTTGTCAAATTTTAGATACCACTGCCTTGGAGCCTGTTTTAAGCCATACAAGCTCTTCTTCAACTTGCAAACTAGTTTCTCCTTCCCTTTCACCTCATATCCTTGTGGCTGCTGCATATATATCTCTTCCTCCAAATCCCCATGGAGAAAGGTTGTCTTTACATCTAACTGCTCAAGATGAAAATCTTCAGCTGCTACAAAACTTAAAATAGTTCTTATTGAAGTCATTTTAACAACAGAAAATATTTCATCAAAATCAATACCTTTCTTTTGTGCAAACCCCTTCACCACAAGTCTAGCTTTGTACCTCTGTTTTCCTCCATCTTCTTCCTTCAGCCTGTAAACCCATTTATTCTTCAATGTAGTTTTTCCTGCAGGCAACCTGACTAAATCCCAAGTCTGATTATGCATTAAGGAGTCCATCTCTTCTTGCATGGCTACCTCCCACTTCTTCCTGCTTTCAGCCTGCATTGCTTCTTCATAACATTCGGGTTCACCAGAATCAGTCAACAATAAATAATATAATGAAGGAGAGTATTGTTCAGGGGGTCTACTTATCCTGGTAGATCTTCTAACACCAATTTCAGGTGTTTGGGGTGCCTGTTGCTGTTGTGGTGGTTGTTGTTGTTGATTATTATTATTTTCAGACACCTTTACCTTTTCAGTGATTTCATCAAGAACTGTGTATTCCTTGTTTTCTTTTTCTTGTTTCTTTTCCTACAACTGATTCTTATACAAAACCTTTTCATTGAATATTACATCTCTGCTCCTAATGATTTTTTGATTTTCGTAATCTTATAAGCGATAACCAAAATCATTAACACCATATCCAATAAAGGTACATTTCTTTGACTTTGCCTCAAGCTTTGTTCTATTTTCTTTATCAATATGGACAAAGGCCTCACAACCAAAAGGCTTTAAAAAAGAGTAGTTTACCTTTTTACCTGTCCATGCTTCCTCTGGAACACCACCATCCAAGGAACTTGAATGCCCTCTATTTAGTAGATAAACAACAGTATCTACAGCATCTGCCCAAAACTGTGAAGGCAATCCTGCATGTAATCTCATGCACCTTGCACGCTCCATGATTGTTCTGTTCATCCTTTCTGATACACCATTTTCTTGTGGTGTTCTTGGAACTGTCTTCTCTCTGCGAATTCCATGTTCTGAACAGTTGATGAGCCCCAAATTTTGGTAACAATTTGGGCTCATTTGGCCTACTTACCTTGCTCAACCCTTCATTTTTTATCACTTATGCATCATTTCTTAGTATATTCGTGTTATTTGTAGGAAGAAGGGCAGTCATTATGCCTATGTGGCTAATACATGATGATTTCGGGTTTTTTGACATTAAATGGAGCAAAGACCACGCAAATGAAGACAAGGAGACAGCCAAGGTGGCATTGCGGGTTTATAGGGAGGTTGTCCACAGCCTTGAATGACCTTCCTCGTGATCTCCACCCCAACTCCGAGCTCCAACAGCTATCACCACCGAGCTAGAAGGCAGCCAACGGATTCTACAGGAACAACAGTGTACTTTTAGTTGGACAGCCAAGCCCCACTAATTGAGGAGGCCAGCTTGGCCCTCATCATGTATAAATACTGAGGTTGTAGCCTTCGATGAGACTCTTGAACTTTTGTTGTAGATTTTGAATCACGAGCTGTAGCTCTGTTTTTGCTCTTTGTAAGCCAATTTTGGCATGTTGTTAGACTTATGATTATGATCTTTTAATAAAAGGCAGGCAGATTTGGATTCAATTCTGAGTTCTTAGAGGAGCTATAGCTCTCAGGTTAGGGCCCAACCTGAGAGCAATAGACCTCCTTTTCTTTGTATTGTTACTTGTCTTTCTTTTATCATTGCATTTCTTTCCTTTACATGCACTTGAAAAATACAGTTTGCTGAGTTGACTGTTTCGGTTTGGTTATGTAGGTTAGTTTCATGAATGCAGTTGTTTCAGTAGTTCAGAATTAGCATAGGGAGATTGAAGTTACGTTGAAGTTCAAAAAAAAAGGTTGAATGCATGCTCACTTTCACCTCTGTTTGGGGACCGGAAGTGTAGACCGTGCCAACTACCAAGAACACTGTTTTAACATGTGCATGCAAGTATTGATGTAATGTTTTTGGTTGAAGAATTGTCCATAAGATTATATCTTGAGTAATGACTCTTTGGTTCAGCATCATGCACGGTTTTCCTTCAGCTTACATTGCTGTTCTTTGATTCCTAATAAAACAGTTAGAATAGGTTGGTGAACTTTCGTTTACATGCAAGATAAGGGTGATTTGTTTCATTTACACTGCGCAGCACCACTTCATCGTGTTCTTATCCTTCTGAACCGTGCCTAAGCCACCTACTCATCCTCTGTTTAGCTCATTTGCCTTCCAACCCTTCTACTGTCCACGTTGCTCAATCTTTTTGACCTTCCACTACTCTACCCTTCTATCGACCAACCAGCTTTACACACGCCTTCCCCATCTCATCTCTCTGTCCATAGGTCATCAAAAGCTCCTCTTTCATCTTACCTATCCACCCACACAGCTCCTTAACTCCTCCATCACCCAAAATTCCGACTGCAGAACATCCTGTAGAAGTTAGAAGACTTCCTGTAGAAATCCCGAGCTTCCTGTAGGATCCCCTGCAGACATCCTGTAGAAGCCTGCAAACACGGTTGCCAAGCACCTGAATGTTGTGGACTTCTGTGGAATGATGTGAGGGATCCCCTGGAACCTCTCAGAGTCCTCCTGACCTTTCCCAAGCCTTCCTCCCCTTTGAACTACCCCTGCACAGTCAAGACCCAGTAAGAAGCACAATCACAATAACCCCACCCACTTGAGCAAAAATACAAAAACGTGTTCTCTTCAATGGAAGTAGTTTAAATTCATGCATCTCATCTCACTAGAAGTAATGGCATCATTTCTAGAAGTTGCATTCCCACCATTGCATCATAAAGATTAAGCTAGTCATATTAGGGTTTACTAGGGTTTTCATGTTTGGTTGGCTTTCAGTTCATTCTTGCAAAGTAGGTTAATTTCCTTTGAGATAGCCTTCATTCATCATTTAGAAAGCTTCTTCTGAGAACATATAGAAGTTGGCTTGAGCCCTAGCGGACTTGTGCCAGCTGACCAAGTGACAGCTGCGACAAGAGCTAGTACTTGTGCATACAGCACCGTCGCTTCCAAGTTTGTTACGAACTACCGGGTTGATAAAATTAGAGAAGGAAGCTCCAGGAGTTGTAGCATTATTGCTACAATACTGGAGCCCACCATCTTTTTGGCGCCGTTGCCGGGGAAGCGTCAGAGTATTAGTAATTGTTGCTTTTCTTCTATTTTCCTACTCTCGCCTTCTGCCAAGTAGTTTATTTCATTTCCATTCTGCAAAAGTAGCATAGACATTTCCTGCTTTCATAGATTAGCATTTCAATTCCGCAATTTCAATTTTGCAAGCATAGATTAGCATTTCAATTCTGCAAGCGTAGACTAGCATTTCCATTCCCGCAATTCCATTTGAGCAGAGTAGATTAGTCCTTTCCTGCTTTCATTTCAATTCTGCATTTTTATTTCAGCAAGATAGTTAGTTGTAGATCAATCTGTTTCAGTTTTGCAGGTACCAAAGAGAAAAAAAGCAAAAGCAATCAAAAAGTCTTTCCATTTCATGCCTCGTAGGAATCGAGATAAAACAGGCAAATTCCTACCCAACACCCCCACCACATCACTGAGTCACCCTTCTCTCTTCTTCGGTGACAGTGATCCAGAAGAACCTATAGGTGAACCTCCTGAGATATACGAAGATCCTATAGCAGAAGAAGAATTAGAAACCATCCCATCTGAAGCTATGGCTGACAATAGAGGAGAAGATGAGAGAATAGAAGGTGCCTTCCCCATCCGAGAAACCAATGGAGACATGAAAATGAAAAACATTAGCCCCTCTGCTCTGCCTCACTTCCATGGACTGACTACTGAAGACCCTGATACCTTCCTGTTTGAGTTTGTTGTCCTTTGTAGAACCTATGACTATACTGAAGATGAGCAGAAGCTTAAACTCTTCCCTTCAACTCTTAAGGATGCAGCGTTACGCTGGTTCATGGGCTTACCTGGGAATAGTGTCACCACTTGGGCTCAGATGCAGCAAGCTTTCAATACCAAGTACCGGGACTACTGTAGGTCCAAGGAAACCAAGGGAGAAATCTTTCGGATGACCATGGGAAATGATGAGTCCTTAGAGGATTATGAGGAGAGGTTCCAACTTAGCTATAAACGGGCCAGGTGCACACTTGACCCTGAATCCCTCAGGTTGGTCCTGCTCCGAGGAGTCCCTGAAGACCTTTTAGATACCCTTCACATGTTAGTTGGGGGAGATATTTACCAGCTGCCTTATGAGGACATCAAGACTGTGTTCAGAAACCACTCTAGGGCAGCCCGGAAACGAGGTAGAGGAAACCTTCTCTCAGCTGGTATTCCTTTCTCCAAGCATGAGTTTGCAAATCAATTAGAAGATCTTAAGAGTGAGGTGAGACAGACCATCGCCATGCAACTGGACACATTCAAGATCCAGCAGAAGAAGGAAGAAGCTGAGAGGGCCTTGGCTATCTTCTGCCCTAGATGTACAAGGAGACACCCTAAGAACGAATGCCCATTGCATTCGGTCGAAGTGTGCTTCATTTGTGAGGAGGACCATCCCACAAATCAATGCCCAACCTTACCTGGACTTAAATCTATGTACCAAGGGACAGAAGCTCCCACTGAACCTCTCTATTTCCTCAACCAAAGGAGGCCACAAGGACCTAGACCTTACCAGCAGGGGATGCAAGGGGCACCTCAAGCTTATTACAGCCCCAACCAATCGACTCCTATGCCTTCCTGGGGTCCCCCTGCTCATCCTTCCTGGTCTATGCCTCCTCCATGGTCTTATCCACCTCAGTACCCTACTCAACCCACTACTCATTCATATCATTCACATGCCCAGCCACAGCCTCAGTGGAATGCACCTCAGTCGGGGTGGAGACCCCAGTACAACACTCCTCCCGCCATTTTGCCTCCACCACAAGTTCAACCTCAACCATTACCTCCTGCTCCTCCAAGGCAACCTCAAATGCCTGCTCAACCGAACCCGAACCCCAACAATAGACAGGCCCAGCAGGTATACACTCGGGAAACATCATGTCCTACCTATGCTGTGGAGATCCAGGAGATCAATCTTCGATCTGGAAAGACTCTTCCGGATCGCCAACCTCCTCCCCCAGAGGACGAGGAGGACAAACAGGAAAGTGAACCAAAGGCTATTCCACCCTTTCCTGAGAGACTAACAGCCACCACACAACCCAACCCAGAGGAGGATGAGCTTCTGGGAGAGCTCAAGCAGTTGTGTGTGAAAATACCACTTCTCCAAGCCATCAAGGATGTGCCAATATACAAAAAACTGGTTAAGGAAAAGTGTTTCAAACACCCAGGCAGGCGAAAGAGAGATGCTTCAACCATCAATGTCTTAAGACAATTGTCTGACCTTATGTTAGGACAAGTCATCTGCCCAAAGTATCTAGATCCTGGGAGTCCTGTAGTAGATGTCCACATCAATGGCACCATCATACCTCACACCTTGATTGATCTGGGGGCGGCCATTAATGTGATGACCAGGGATACCATGCTCAAACTCAATCTTCAGGGTTCTTTGAGGAAGACCTCGACAGTACTGCAACTAGCAGATCGCTCCACTGTGACTCCCGAAGGGATTGTGGAGGATGTCTTGGTCTCTGTCGACTCTTGGGAATACCCTGCAGATTTCTTGGTTCTGCAACCCAAGGCAAAGCTTACTGGATACCCTCTTATTTTGGGAAGGCCTTGGTTAGCCACTGCAGATGCTTACATAAGTTGCCGTGCAGGAAACATGACCATCAAAAACGGTCCTATGTCCAAGCAGCTAGTCCTATATCCTCCTGCCCAACCCTCCTTAGAGCATGACTTACCACTGTGGTTGGAGGAAGGAGAAGAGGATGAGGTGTACTCAGCACCTTTGTGCACCCTAGATACCACTAGAAGAGACCCCCCAACCGAGGATGACTTGATTGAGACTTTGATCCAGAATCCACCTTCCAGTGCACTATCCTTAGAGAAATTGGTGGAGGACGCCCAAGCCAGCACCTTAGTGGACCTTTGTGCCACCAACCCTGTCACTCCCAGAGTCAAGAATGTGGAGTTCGGCCCTGAGAGAACGTTAAAGATCAGCTCCTCCCTATCTCCTTCCCAGGAAAAGGAGCTGTGTAGCCTGTTGGCCAGCCATCTAGATGCTTTTGCTTGGAGCTATAAGGAGATGAAAGGAGTCCATCCCTCGGTCTGTACCCATCACATATACATCAAAGAGGATTGTAAACCGGTTAGGCAACCTCAGAGGAGAATGAATCCAGCCCTTAAGGACATTGTCAAGGAAGAATTGCAAAAACTGTTGGATGCCGGATTCATTTACCCCATCTCAGATAGCGAATGGGTGTCCCCTCTGGTGTTGGTTCCCAAGAAAAATGGGAAGTGGAGAATCTGTGTGGACTACCGAGAACTGAACAAAGCTACCAAGAAAGACCATTTCCCTCTACCTTTCATAGATCAAGTGTTGGATGGACTGGCAGGAAAGAAGTTCTTCTCTTTCCTGGATGGGTTTAGCGGGTGCAACCAAATCCAAATCAGCCCGGAAGACCAAGATAAGACCACCTTCACTTGTCCTTGGGGTACCTTTGCCTACCGAGTTCTTCCCTTTGGGCTATGCAATGCTCCTGCTACCTTCCAGAGAGCTGTCTTGAGCATCTTCTCGGAGTTGGTCCATGATGCGGTGGAAATCTATATGGATGACTTCACTCCTTATGGGTCCAACTTCCAGGAAGCATTGTCCAATCTGGGAAAGGTCCTAACCAAATGCATTGAGATGAACCTGTCCCTTAGTCCTGAAAAATGTGAATTCCTGATGACTGAAGGGACCGTGCTATGCCATACCATTTCTTGCCAAGGGTTACAAGTCGATCCTAACAAAATTGCTCTCATCAAGAAGGTTCCACCGCCCCAAAAGGTAAGGGATGTCCGGAGTTTCTTAGGGTTAGCAGGGTATTACCAGAGATTCATTAAAGACTTCAACAAGCTAGCCTCGCCATTGTTTGGTCTGTTGGCAAAAGATGTCGAGTTTAAATGGACTGACGATTGTCAAAGGGCTTTGAATGAATTAAAGGACAAGTTGGTGTCAGCCCCAATCTTGGGAGGTCCAAACTGGGCCCTACCTTTCCACATCCACACTGATGCCTCAAACAAAGCCATAGGGGCAGCTTTAGGACAAGTTGAACAAAAACTTCCATATGCCATTTACTTTGTTAGCAAAAACTTGTCCAAAGCCGAGCTGAATTACACTGTAACCGAGAAAGAATTCTTGGCTGTGGTCCATGCACTGAACAAGTTCCGACATTATATCACTGGCTATCAAACCTTTGTACATACGGATCATGCTGCAATTAGATATTTAATGAATAAACCCGATGTGAATGCCCGTATTATTAGATGGTTACTTTTGTTGTAGCAGTTTGATTTGACCATTGTTGACAAACCAGGTAAAGAAAATGTTGTTGCTGACTTTTTATCTAGATTGGATTTGTCTGCAGATGAGGATGGAACAGTGGATGACCAGATGCCCGATGAACATCTGTTTGCTATCTCAGTACTCTCTCCATGGTTTGCTGATATAGCAAACTACCTTGTTTCAGCACAATTCCCTCCGCACCTATCTTCAAGAGAGAAGAGCAGAATCATCAGAAAAAGTGCCTCATTTACTTGGATCGGGGGCAATCTGTTCAAGCTTGGCCCTGATCAGATCTTAAGGCGTTGTGTAAGGGAGGAGGAAGTCTTTGATATCCTCCTCACCTGTCATGATGGGCATTGTGGAGGACATTTTGCAGCAAAGAGGACTGCCTTCAAAATCCTGCAGGCAGGCTACTATTGGCCCACACTTCATCAAGATGTCAGAAGATATATCAGCCAATGTGACCGATGCCAAAGAATGGGGAAACCGACTCCAAGGGATGAGATGCCTCTCCAACCTCAAGTGACTCTTGAGCCATTTGAGAAGTGGGGTATGGATTTTGTGGGTCCAATCAACCCTCCTTCGAGGCAAAGGTCTTACATCATTGTGTGCACTAACTACCTGACAAAGTGGGCAGAGACTAAAGCAATCAAGGCAGAAACAAAAGAGAAGGTGGCCGAGTTCTTAAGAGGAAACATCTTCTACAAATTTGGCTACCCAAGAGAGCTGGTCACCGATCAAGGGAGCCAGTTCACATCCAACTTGATTGAAGACCTGCTAGCTCACCACAAAATCAAGCATAGGACTTCCACCCCCTATCATCCACAGGCAAATGGGAAAGTGGAAGTCAGCAACAGAGCATTGGAAGGGATTTTGACTAAGGTGGTGAGCAGCAGTAGGAAAGATTGGGCAGATCGCCTGGTTGAGGCCACATGGGCTTACAACACCACCTGGAAGACCACCACCGGCTTCACACCTTATGAGTTGGTCTATGGGAAGAAAACTGTGATGTCCATTGAGTTTGAGTACAACACTTTGAGGATGGCAGCTCAGCTAGATCTAGATCTCAGCCATGCACAACAAGAAAGGTTATTGCAGCTGAATGGACTGGACGAGCACCGGATGTAGACCCTCCTTCACTCAGAAGTGGTTCAACTTCAGAGAAAGGTGTGGCATGACCAACACCTCCATGACAAGCAATTCCAGCCGGGAGATTGGGCATTGTTGTATGACTCCAGGTACAAAGATTTCAAGGGGAAGCTGAGAACCAGATGGCTAGGACCATATGCAGTGGAAAAATGCCATGACAATGGATCTGTTCTTATTCAAACCATTGATGAGGAAGCCATCCCCATCCTTGTCAATGGGCATCGATTGAAGGTCTACAGGAAACCTCTCTCAAGACAAGAGTTCATCAAAACTATGGAGAAATCAGTGTTGGTCATAGAGAAGGGTTCTGCCTCTGCTTTGGGCATACCCTGAAAGATTTAAAAAAAATAAAAATAAATAAATAATAATAATAATAATAAATAATAAAGATCCTTGGGTGAAAACCTTTCTGAGGCTCCCAAGGCAGGTGGTAGGGGTGAAAACCTCATTGAGGCGCCCCTATTGTCTTTCAAAAAAAAAAAAAGGAGATTTGAAAAAGATCCTTGAGTGAAAACCTCTCTGAGGCGCTTAAGGCAGATGGCAAGGGTGAAAACCTCATTGAGGCGCCCCTGCTATTTTTCAAAAAAAAAAAAAAAAAAAAAAAAAAAGAGAAAAGAAGACAATAAGCAAAAAGATAGGGACAGCAAGTTTATAATGTGAAAATGCATGCAGGTTGCAGGTGTTCTATGAAGGAGAGGAGGTCTTTTAACGCAAAGCCAGAGATCCTTATCATGCTGCCAGGAGACCTCACCAGCACCTCCTCCAAGAATACTCATTTTCTCCAAGGTATGTGCACAATTTCATCTTGGCTTGAGTCTTCTACAGGAAGATGCAGACTTTCTACAGGAAGGTGCAGACTTTCTACAGGAAACGCAAACCTTCTACAGGAAGTTCTGTATTTCTACAGGAAACTTCCTGTAGAAGTTCAGGACGGCCCGGAATTCATTTTATGAGGAGATCTAACGACCAAGGAGCGGTTTGGACGCATGCAAGCTACTGTTGTCACCCTTATACACTGTTGTCACCTCTTTCTACCATCCCTGTCGACATGCAATGAAGTTACCTGCACCATCAAAGCAGATCATTGAGTTATCAAGAGAAAAGCAATTTTTGAGATGGAAAAATGCTGAGAGGTCATACCATATCCATCCCAGCCATCCATGAGCTCTGTGAGTGTGATCGTGAGGCCAGTGCCTTCGTCGTGCAGCATGCACCCGAGGAGGAAAAACTGTTACAAGACATCCTGCAACAGTCCTGTAACAGTTGAGCCCGCTAGAGTGTACACTATTCACAGCGCTTGCCACATGCAATGAACACGCAGGCACATGCAGCCGCATCATAAGATCCATCGTCGGCGGCCTATGAATGTGAACCTCCGGGCCTGTGCAAATCAAGCAGCAGCAACCAAATCCACTCATCGTCGTCCAAGAGCCTGAACAATCGTGTTGCGGCCGCACAAGTAAGTGCCTCAACCCTTTCTTCCGTCGAATTGCATGAATTTTACTTTGAAAACATTTGCAAGTGTGAAGTGGATGGATTGAGCGGTTGTATGGTCAATCGATTGGCCACGTCGACCAGTCAGCTGGTCGAGCCAGATGTGTGAATGGTGGCCGTGGAAAAAACGGGTAGTGGACACGTGAGAACCGTCCACTCGGGGAGAAACGAGTTCTAACGAGAATGGCGGCGGCGGATCTGCAGGGAATGATGCGGCAGTAAGGGAACTTGCAGAAGAATGATGGTGTGACGTCGCCCAACGGTCCGGCAGGGACAACTCACCCCCGCGCCACGGATTCCGCCGATTCAAATCTAATCGGCTAGATTGCCACCCCATGCATTTATCATTCACCGTTTGAGACTCGAGTGATCATCCGGATCCCTCTGCAATTCGATACTCCGAGTCTTTGGCCATCAGAACGCCTGTGAAGCAACACCAAGAGCGCAGACCCACTGCAGTATCCCCCAGAGATCGCGCGTTGCTCCTACAGGAAAGCTGTTTCTACAGGAAGTCGGGTTCCTCACGTCAAAAGGTGGCGGATTAAAAAGGTAAGCCTGAACTCTCCATGCAATTGGTTTTTGAAGGTGGCAGAATTGTCGTCTAAAGTCTGTTCGTAGAAAATTTTTGCAAATGTTGTCTGCCGTGCATGAACTGTCGTCCTACAGGATGTCAGTGTAATTAGATGTGTTAAAGGTTCTCAGGGGATAAGCTGTGTGAATTATGTGCATGACAGAGGCATAATCCTACGCTCTGTCCCAGTAGACCAAATTTCTTCCGCATTTGCCACCTCCAGCTCACGCAACAGTTTTTCACCATGCCGGGTGGGTTCATCAGAAGGGAGCCCACTGATTCAGCGAAGTTAAGAGAAAATCCTGAGGTGGTGGAGCTCTTCACACGAGTGCAATGGATATCCTTCTGTGACAAATTGCAGGGCTATGACGACGAAGTGGCAGAAGAGTTTTTGCAAGCTCTGAGGCCGAAATCTAAAACATTGGCCACCGTTAACTTCAGGGGTTTAAGCCTCAAACTCACCCCACAATTCATCAGCCGAGTTACGGAGCTCCCAATGGGATTACCATGGGATAAAGAAGGAAGGAAATTGGGCCAACAAGCTAAGAAAGAATTCTTTCCACCAGAGGAGGAATTCTCAGAAGACAAAAATGGGGTTCGTAGAACCAGTTTACTGCCACCGTGGAATGAAGGTAGCCTGCAAATTATGAAGTACATCACCTGCGAAGACCGTTTTAGCATTGTATACGGGTATCATTTTCGGTTACTCACTGAATTACGGCACCAGATGGATCTACCTGTAGAAAACAAACTCAGTCTCCCTTACTTTCTACTACAGTCTCTGATTGAGTGTGCAACCCAAGAAGGCACACCAGACCAGGTAGCCCACCATGGACTCATCAAACTCCTTGTGGAGGATGCTCTCCACACATACAAGGTTCCTCTCTCATGGGAAGCCTTCAGAAACTTGACAAAGGATGGGGACATAAAGATGCTAACCGAAGAGCTCGGTTCATCTAGCAGTGAGGAGAAAGAGTCCATGCCCGCAGTGAAGAAAGAAAAAGGCCAAAAGACCCCGACCACAGAGCAGAAGAAAAAGCAAGAAAAGAAACAAGAGAAAAAGGGTGACAAGGAGAAATATGGCACACCCATCTTGACAGCAAGAGAGAAAAGGTTGCAAGGTAGAGTGGACAAGGCTGAGAAGGTCCACATCAGCAAGAGTGCCTCGACAGCGACCGCAACCAAGTCAAAAAGCAAAACTCATGCAGCAAAGCAAACCAAGGCGGTGACACCTGTTTCTATAGGAAAGCCGAAACCGGCTTCTACAGGAAGCCCGAAATTAACTGAAAAAGGGTCTTCTACAGGAAGCCCGAAATTGACTAAAACAGGGTCTTCTACAGGAAGCCCCGAAAAAGTGAAACCCAAGGAGAAGAAAGCTGACATTCGTGAAAGGGAGGCAGCAGCTGTGCTGGCCGCCCTCAGCACACCTCCTAAGCCAAAGGAGAAGAGAAAGAGGGAGACCCCTCTATACTTTAAAGCTCGAAGAAGCGTGAGAATAAAGATGGGCAAGCCACAGCCTCCATCCAGCAGCCAAATCACTACAGGGGATGCCCCTACTTCACCCAGTGAGAGGTCCCCCTCGAAGATATCGGTCACCTACGAGAGGGGGAGCCCAAAAACAACTACTTGGAAAGGAAGGTTAGACCAATCGGCTTCAAAAGCCCGGCTCAAGGTCAAGGAAACAGAGAAGAGGGAAGGAGCGGCACCCTCATCACCACCAAGGGCAGAACAGGCAGAGCCACCAAGAGTAGGAAAGAAAGAGCGTATTCCGGAGCCTAGTTCTCGGCCAAGGACAAGGAGCTGGAGCAAAATTGCTCAAGGATGAGCAAATATTTTAGCTGGGGGGTGATGATGAGCCCCAAATTTTGGTAACAATTTGGGCTCATTTGGCCTACTTACCTTGCTCAACCCTTCATTTTTTATCACTTATGCATCATTTCTTAGTATATTCGTGTTATTTGTAGGAAGAAGGGCAGTCATTATGCCTATGTGGCTAATACATGATGATTTCAGGTTTTTTGACATTAAATGGAGCAAAGACCACGCAAATGAAGACAAGGAGACAGCCAAGGTGGCATTGCGGGTTTATAGGGAGGTTGTCCACAGCCTTGAATGACCTTCCTCGTGATCTCCACCCCAACTCCGAGCTCCAACAGCTATCACCACCGAGCTAGAAGGCAGCCAACGGATTCTACAGGAACAGCAGTTTACTTTTAGTTAGACAGCCAAGCCCCACTAATTGAGGAGGCCAGCTTGGCCCTCATCATGTATAAATATTGAGGCTGTAGCCTTCGATGAGACTCTTGAACTTTTGTTGTAGATTTTGAATCACGAGCTGTAGCTCTGTTTTTGCTCTTTGTAAGCCAATTTTGGCATGTTGTTAGACTTATGATTATGATCTTTTAATAAAAAGCAGGCAGATTTGGATTCAATTCTGAGTTCTTAGAGGAGCTATAGCTCTCAGGTTAGGGCCCAACCTGAGAGCAATAGACCTCCTTTTCTTTGTATTGTTACTTGTCTTTCTTTTATCATTGCATTTCTTTCCTTTACATGCACTTGAAAAATACAGTTTGCTGAGTTGACTGTTTCGGTTTGGTTATGTAGGTTAGTTTCATGAATGCAGTTGTTTCAGTAGTTCAGAATTAGCGTAGGGAGATTGAAGTTACGTTGAAGTTCAAAAAAAAAGGTTGAATGCATGCTCACTTTCACCTCTGTTTGGGGACCGGAAGTGTAGACCGTGCCAACTGCCAAGAACACTGTTTTAACATGTGCATGCAAGTATTGATGTAATGTTTTCGGTTGAAGAATTGTCCATAAGATTATATCTTGAGTAATGACTCTTTGGTTCAGCATCATGCACGGTTTTCCTTCAGCTTACATTGCTGTTCTTTGATTCCTAATAAAACAGTTAGAATAGGTTGGTGAACTTTCGTTTACATGCAAGATAAGGGTGATTTGTTTCATTTACACTGTGTAGCACCACTTCATCGTGTTCTTATCCTTCTGAACCGTGCCTAAGCCACCTACTCATCCTCTGTTCAGCTCATTTGCCTTCCAACCCTTCTACTGTCCACGTTGCTCAATCTTTTTGACCTTCCACTACTCTACCCTTCTATCGACCAACCAGCTTTACACACGCCTTCCCCATCTCATCTCTCTGTCCATAGGTCATCACAAGCTCCTCTTTCATCTTACCTATCCACCCACACAGCTCCTTCACTCCTCCATCACCCAAAACTCCGACTGCAGAACATCCTGTAGAAGTTAGCAGACTTCCTGTAGAAATCCCGAGCTTCCTGTAGGATCCCCTACAGACATCCTGTAGAAGCCTGCAAACACGGTTGCCAAGCACCTGAATGTTGTGGACTTCTGTGGAATGATGTGAGGGATCCCCTGGAACCTCTCAGAGTCCTCCTGACCTTTCCCAAGCCTTCCTCCCCTTTGAACTACCCCTGCACAGTCAAGACCCAGTAAGAAGCACAATCACAATAACTCCACCCACTTGAGCAAAAATACAAAAATGTGTTCTCTTCAATGGAAGTAGTTTAAATTCATGCATCTCATCTCACTAGAATTAATGGCATCATTTCTAGAAGTTGCATTCCCACCATTGCATCATAAAGATTAAGCTAGTCAGATTAGGGTTTACTAGGGTTTCCATGTTTGGTTGGCTTTCAGTTCATTCTTGCAAAGTAGGTTAATTTCCTTTGAGATAGCCTTCGTTCATCATTTAGAAAGCTTCTTCTGAGAACATATAGAAGTTGGCTTGAGCCCTAGCGGACTTGTGCCAGCTGACCAAGTGACAGCTGCGACAAGAGCTAGTACTTGTGCATACAGCACCGTCGCTTCCAAGTTTGTTATGAACTACCGGGTTGATAAAATTAGAGAAGGAAGCTCCAGGAGTTGTAGCATTATTGCTACAATACTGGAGCCCACCAACAGTACCTATCAAACTCTTTGCTGTAATATTCACCTCCATTGTCTGATCTAAGACACTTCAATTTCTTTCCTGTCTCAATCTCAACCAAAGCTTTCCATTTCTTGAAAGTATCAAATACATCAGATTTATTCTTAATACAATAAATCCAAGTTTTTCTAGTTACATCATCAATAAAAGTAACATAATAACGAGAGCCACCGAGAGATGATACCTGAGTAGGTCCCCATACATCTGTATGCACAAGCTCTAATTTTTCGCTCTTCTTTTCTTTCCCAACTCTGAGAAATCTGACTCTCTTCTGTTTTCCATAAATGAAATTCTCACAGAAATCCAAATCAACATTCTTCAAACCCGGCAACAAATTCCTTGAGTGAAGAATCTTCATCCCCTTTTCACTCATGTGTCCGAGCCTATGATGCCATAATGCTACATCTGCTCCTTTAGAAGTTAAAGCATTAACAGAGTTAGAAATACCATTGCATAAATACAATGTACCAACCTTTTCGCCTTTTCTATTACCAGGGCTGCTTTGGTGACCTTATAAGCTTTATCTGTAAAAGTTGTCACATAACCTTCACCGCCTAGCTGCCCTGTTGAAATCAAATTTTTCTTTAGATCTGGAACATGCCTTACCTCCTTTAGTAGCCATTGGTTTCCATTCTGTCGTTTTACAAGAACCTTACCCATTCCAATAATTTTACAGGGTTTATCATCACCCAAACGAATTTGTCCAAAATCTCCTTGAACATAGTCATGAAAGTATTTCTTATCAGGTGTGGCATGGAATGAGGCCCCTGAATCTACCACCCAGGAATCAGTAATATTTTCGAAATAAATAATCAAAGCATCTTGTAACACCTCACCTGTCACATTTGCTTCGTGATTGTTTTCTTGCCATGCATCTCCTTCTTTTCCCTTCCGAGATCTACAGTCTTTCTTTAGGTGTCCTTTCTTTCCACATTTCCAGCACACTATCCCGATCTGGACTTGGATCTGCCTTTCCTTGATTTACTGCGATATCCTGAGCTCTTTCCTCTTTCCATTTTTCTTCCCCTAGACTCTGCACTCAAAGCATTACCCGATGTCTCACTGGAACTTTTCCGTCGCATTTCCTTGCTAAGGATAGCACCGACAACATCATCAAACTTTAAAGTACTAGATCCAGACACAGAGTTACTAATGGCCATTACTAAACCATTCCAACTTTCTGGTAATGAGCACAAGAATAACAGAGCTCTAACTTCATCATCAAAGTTTACCCCTATAGAACATAACTGACTTGTAACAGTATTAAAATCATTTAAATGGTCTGCAACAGATCCACCTTCCGACATCTTCATATTAAATAATCGTTTCATGAGAAATACCTTGTTTGAGGCCGAGGGTTTTTCATATAGTTTCAACAACGCCTCAATCAAACCCTCTGTCGTTGTTTCCTTCGAAATGTTGAAGGTGACTGATGCAACGAGGCACAACCGTATTGTTCTGAGTGCCTTTCTATCGAGAAGGTTCCATTCTTCATCTGTCATACCCGTCGGCATCTTTGTTTTTCCGCCCAATGGTAGGTACAGATCTTTCTGATACAGATAATCTTCCATCTGCATCTTCCACATCGAGAAGTTTTGGCCGTTAAATTTCTCGACCCTAAACTTACCATCTTCCGCCATTGCTCCCACTCGAACCAGGAACCCTTCTTTCCTACGAGTTTATCAGCCAAATAGACCTTCGGCTCTGATACCAGTTGTTAGGAAATTACATATTACAGAGCAATGGAACACATAAAATATTGTAGAAATATAAACACAGAGAACGCATAAAACAAGGGAGACACAGATATACATGGTTCACCCAGTTTGGGCTACGTCCACCCCGAACAGCCAGTCCTTCCTTTCTATTATCCAGCAAAATGAAGAGACACAACCTACAACAAATCCGCTGTAATATCCTCTGTTTTCTCTCATAGTCTCACCTCTCAGTTTCTCACTCACAGAATACACATCTATATCTCAACCTCCAATAAAATGCCCTCATACAAAGAGAGGGGTTGTCTTCTAGGGCAAAAAACCCTAAACTAAACATAAGTTCTACCGTCAGATCATCTGCCTAATGAACGGCCCAGATTGACTAGAAATTACTATACTTTTACAAGGCAATTTTACATTTGTTTTTAGCTTCGGGGGCGCTGCCCCCGAGCCCCAGCCGGGGGACCGCTGGCCCCCGGACCCCCGTGAGGGGGACAAGTCCCCCCCGCATGGAGGGGTGTACAAACTTCCTGGGGTATACATCCAGCTGAAACAAAGACCTCTTAACAATCATGCTCCACACACAACAGTGAAAGTATGGTACATTCATTTGTATATTTGGTTCATTTGTTGTCAATGGAATGGGCTTTTCCAGGTTTGACAGTGGTTTCAGACTTGCCTTTTTTTATCAGTGGTTGTCATTGATGTCAACCCAAACAGCACTAGGGGCTACCTTGATCTTGCATGGGAATTTTGACTTGACAACTAATATTATTTTGCATCAAATATTTTCTCGTTGGATTCTACTCGTCGAGATGTTTCCTTGATATATGGTACGCCTCCCAGTTCTTAACGGTTTGAGAGTTATTTGCGTTTGAAGTCAGAAACCCCCATTAGTGGGCTAAAACCCCAAGGGTTGAGACATCATCTTATTCACCAATAGTTGTCAACATATGACAGGGATTCTCACTGTAATCTCACCTCGTATAAGTTGAATAACTTGAAAATCCAAAGATAGTGAACCAATCATTGACTTAATACACTCATGTGTCACCTACAACAACACTAAAAAGGATTAGTGTACAAATTCCTTGGAGCTTAAACAAAAAATCGATCAAAAACTATTAAATTAAATTAATTTTATTAAAAGAAATAATCTTAAATATCCTCTAACATCTAGCTAAGAAGCTCTTCTTCAACGTCTAATTAGCCCTCCTACACTCCATAAAATAATTCCTCATACAACTCAATTAGTCAATGAATTTTTCAATATTATAGCTCTGAAAATTTGTTGTGACCCTAGGGAATTTAACGCAGGTATTTCAGGAAGGGTTAGGGTTTGTTTCTGGTTAAGAATTTCATTTGTTGTTTGACACATTTATGTGTGGGATTTATTAAGATTAATTTGCATTATGAAGATGACACAACAACGAGGGTTTGTTTAGAGGATTGGCACAAATTCATTGTGAATATAGGGCCTTTTATCAAAGAAAACAAGGTCTATTTTGTGGTTGCATTACTATTCTTTTTCGGCCCTCATCTAGGGCACAAATAATTACACAACAGTTAGCAAACTGCGTATTTATGGATCCATTTTTTTCTTGCTTGTAACTAGGTAAGTTTGTGTTTTCTTTTGTGAATTACCTTTCTACATATTGTTCCAGTCCTAAGGCAACGTGAGGGTTTCTGAGCCACTTTAAGAGGTAGGGTTTACTTTCTTACCATATGGGATTTGGTCCTTTTGTTGGATGCTTACCTGAGGCATGTGTAGCCATATTAGGTCTTGATTAGATCCATTTTTATTGGCAATACACGCAGACCTTGAAGTAAACAAAACCCTGTAATATACAATGACATACCTCTTGTGATTGAGGCATGTTTTGTCTTCGCTAGCATCATTCTTCTACATTTGGCAGACTTCTAAAGATCATCCACAAAATCAGCCTTGGAACAAAACTCGGGTATCTCTGAGTACTCAACAAAGAAGATAAAACATGTATTTCAGAAGTCTCAGATGAAATCTATCTCCTCATCATCATAACGAAGAAGTAAATAAAATCCACACGACATAGCCACAAAGGGAAGAAACATACTTGTGTTAGAACTGTGGTAGCCAAGGAAGTGAAGTCAAGGACTAGACAATGAAATCTGAAAGGGTACAGTGACATAAAGACAAGTGCAAATATTGAAGTGTGTAAGGTTGAATAGTGCAGTTGAAAATGACAAGCATCTTGAAGGTCCCGACTTAGGTCCTTTTGTTGATTTTATGACTGCTACAAGGAAAACAAAGGAAGACTGGACATCAACAGTCAGGCCTTCATTACTACAAGATTTCTTCAACAAAAGTGTGACAACTACTTGTGGTGACAGAGTTGTGGAAGGGTAGCTAAAGATAGGTGGTTGTACAATCTGATTATGTTAAGTTGTGTCTATAGGGATTGTTTGTGTTAGGTGATAGGATTATCATAGTTGTATGGTAGTGTCACAATATGCATTCAAAATATCATTGTAGCTAGCAAGGAACACACATCCACAGTCAATGGTAATCTTCTACAACAAGGTAAATCAATATTTACATTTTAAATTGTGATTTTTCCTCTGACATATGTTTTGCAGGAAAATGTAAGTATTTTGTTTGTGTATTGGTTTGGATCTTGTTTATTAATGCATGTGAAAGAAGGAGGACACTTTAGGACAATTCAGACACATATTAGAATGGCATGCAGCACTAAAGTACCATTAATTCAAGCAAGCACGAGAGTACATCATCAGCTGCAAGTGATCCAAGAAGTCATGCCAAGTCAAGCGTCAGTTCTTGTCAAGAATCAGTATTGTAAAATATCATCATTGTAAAATTGTAAAAGAGTCATTATTGTAAAAGAGTCAATCTGCCTAGAGTTGAAGAGGCATTTTTGGGAGGTATAACAGTCGTTGTTGGATGATGTCATGGTTAGTTAGCTGGTCATAGTGTGATTGGGTAATTGGTCAATTACAAGAAAACCATTGTAAATCATATTGTATCGTGGATCATTGTCCCTGGTACGGGAGTCCATACTCTTGTCTCATTTATGGTCATTTTAGGGTGGCAGGGAGGTGCTAGGCAAGTGCATGAAGTCACCTACAGGTTGGATCCTGTGAACACTTCAGGGTGGTAGGTTGGTCTAGGGTGTTGGGGCATCCATTCAGTTGATTACTGAAGAAACTAGGGCATTGAGGCATCCTTCCAATGGGAGTTGGAGAAGAATGCTTTTCTAGAATTCTAGGAAGTTGTTGCTTTCATTTCAATTGGGGCTAGAGATTAAAGAATTTATTAGAAAAGTGTTCGGTGGTTTTTGACCCGAAGGGGGTTTTCCACCTAAAATTTTTGTGCCTACTGTGTTCTTTTATTTACTGTTATTATTGCATAAACATTAATAATAATTGAATATTAACTAATGCTCTAAAAAAATTTAAAAGTGCTAATTGCTAAGAAATACTGATTCACCCCCCCTCTCAGTATTTCCTACAGCCTTTCCATTTCCTTGATAGCCATGGTGTGATGGGATTCATTATTGGTTGAGATTTGGATTTCCAGAAGGTTTTGGAACTGGGTGAGGTGGTCTCAAGAAAATTATCAAGGGTTGGGGGTGGAGATGGTTTTCTCTGGGAAGCCCTTGACAGGTAGGTGGAGACAGGAAAATTCCTTAAGGTATGGTGAAGAAATTTTGATGCATCCAAGATTGGTTTGGTTTTTTTTATCTCAGGACCGGTCTAGGTGAGATCACTGTAGCTTGAGGGTGGAGGTGGTTTACCCTCTAGATTCCCAGTTTGATTATGTTTTGGCTTATCCCATGAGATCCCACATTCATGCTTGGAATATGGCAGTGGTGATTGGATAAAAGAAAGATTTGGTTCAACCCAATCTATGGTTGGGTGGTACGTGGAAGTCCATGACTTGGTTGGTTTTTTCATATGTTAATAAGAGCTATTTTCCTATTGTTATATATAAGCATTTGTACTTGGTCTTATGTTGATTTGATGGTTGATTTGTCATGGTTATTATTCTGGATATATGTTAATTATAAGCATAGTTCTATGATGTGCTCTAGCTATGGCTCTTATTCATGATTTGATAAGTATTTGAATGGTTAATGAATGCATAGGATAATGAGTATTATTGTAGCTACTTGAGAGGGCATTAAACCTTCTTGGTGATTCTCAGATGAAGTTCAAAGATTTATAATTAGATATGTATTCATGACCTATAACTCATGTGTTTAAGATATGTTTGACGAAATGTCTAATGTGTACTAGGATTTCTAGGGCAAGTTTTTGCTTCAAGTTTGAATGTTTGGCATTGTCGTCATGTTAATTATGATTTTGGAAAGTTACAAGAAGTTTTGGGAAGTGGTCTGGAGGCTAGTCTAGAAAAGTGGCTTAGATTTTGGGACCGTTTGCATTGAACTGAAGGGTTTAGGTCATAACCGCACGAAAGAAGGCTTGTGCATGTGGTTGGGACCTCATAACCACACTCTTGCCTTGTTGTGTGTGCAAGTGGATGTTAGGTCAAAGAAAAAGGGTTCCAACTCATAGATTGACCACTTGGGGTGGTTTGAAACCTCCTGAATGGTTTTTGGTCTCTAAGGGATGTCGTTTTGTGGTTAGATTGTAGGCCCAACTTCCATAACTCGAAATTGGAGGTCAAGTCATGTCATAGTAGCACTCAACCTCACATTTACCCTAGGAGCTTGTGAAAGTGGGTAAATGTTGGGAGGGTTGGTTACAGCTTGGTCGACTGTAAAATAAGGGTTTGAAGGTGGAGGTGAAGCAAGCGACGATGAAAACAACAACAATTCTTCATTTAGGAGGAGTAGATCAGACTCCTCTTCTTTGGAAAGAGCTTTCCATAATAGGGGGGCATTGGAGGACGTGTTCAAGCGATTTGGCGCCAATGACGATGACAAGATATCGTCCTTGGTGTTGGGATAAATTTTACACTCAATGGGTTATTGCATCGAGTCGCAGGTGTTGGGGCACATGATGAAGGAGTTATTTGGGGATGGGGTTCATTGACATGAAGGATGTCTTTGTGCCATGGGCCTTGCGACCATTTTTTCTCCCTGCATGTTTGCCAGTGCAGGGTTTTCTCTTGCATCAGGGCGGTCTTGGTTTTTATTGATGGAGCTTCACAACCATTTATGTTCTTATCATATTTTGTTTAGGTTATTCCATGACGACACTATTGGTGGCCTTGTGCCATTTTTTTCAAGTTTATATGTTGGGTTTTTTACCCTTTTGTAACCTTTTGATGCTTGTTTTTGGGCTTTTGACAGATGCACCCTTCGAGTTTTCTAAGGGTTCTTTTTTTCAAGCTTGTGTTCCTAGTTTTTTTTCAATCTTATCAGAGCATCTCCAGGATTTTCTAGTAGGTCAGAGTATCTTTTGATGATTTAATGTTCTTGTCGGTCAAAATATATTCTGGTGTGTTTATCTTGTCGGTCAGAGTACCTTCTAGAGCTGCTATATTGATGAGTGGTTGCTTGTTGTTTGGGCCATTTCTCGTGTTTCCCTTCAGGTTTTCTTTGAGGGGCTTGAGTTCCTCGTAACTTGATATTAGTCGTATGTAATTTGGGGTTTATTCTAGCACACATGTTATATGCATGATTATGTAAACATCTTTTTATTCTAATATAAATTTGTTGTTTTTTATTTTCTCAACAAAAAAGAAAAAGAAAAAACACTCGCATCAATCTAACCTTTCATGGCATAAATGGAAACTCATGTGAACCATTCCAGTGTTTCTATGTCCGACTGTGGTTGACATGCTTTGCATTCCCAATAGAATTATAACCAAATACCTGGACCAGTAATGCAAGGAAAAACTGAATCTAATGACCAAGTTTGGTTGAATAATTACAGGTATATATATTTTGGAGGTAAAGTAGATTTGTGACAACAAAAGTTGTGGTTGATAGGTCCCTATTATTACACACACAAAGAATCATATCCCAAGCACAAACTCACATAGGTTCACTGTAAATTTCAAATGCATATACAAGAGTTAGATGACTTATCTAGTAATTTGATTCTTTGTTAGTGATTAGAGTGTGAAAATTCGATTACCAGAATCACCATTGCAACAACTGATTAAGTTCCTTCTATTTGTCAATTATTGAACAAATTATTTATTGTTACCTACAGTAAACACTGGAACTAATACACTGTAATGTTCACCAATTAAGTTATAAGCAGAAACAAGAAACTAAGCAAGAAATAAATCCACAACACATTACACAGTTATTTTTGGATAAAATTCCTCGGAAAAACCCAATGCAGAAAATCGGTGCAGCAGTTGAGGGTTTTATTTTTAGACAATAATAATTCTGAGTACAATTCGTTGGATGCCCAGCTAGCTGTATGATATAGAGAGAAACTAGACAAAACAAAATAGTGAGATGATCTCACCCTGTCACTGGAAGATTTGGCTCTGATCTACTCGAAGTGAGCCTATGCATCCCTTTTGTGTTAGCCTCTACGCAGAACTACGCCGACCCCACAAAGTCTCTACATCACCTCTGCTAGGGAATGCACTGCTTTTCCTCCTGACCCTCTTCTGGCTAGAAATTCAACACTCAGCCTCATGGTCTGACACCCCGACTCTCGGCTTCTGAAACTTGATTTCCTCAGTAGGAATTCGATCTCCCTTCAAGCTTTTCGCTTCCACTGTGTCATCTCTTCGTGGCCCAGCATTAGCCTCTCTAGACGTCATTCTACCCTCTTTTCCTTGTACTCTCTGGACGAGGAAAAACTTCCCTCCAAATACTATCTTTGACCCTCACTGCAAAAGACCACTTCGAATTCCTCTTCCGGCAACTGTTGTGCTTTAGAAATTCGATCTTCTGATCTCTACTCAATGTGTCTTCCAAAGGCCCCTCAAGCCTCCTCTTATAATCCTTCTATTGAGAACCAATGGCCCATATTAGATCCTAATCAATGGCTTAGATAATTTTGGATTGATCCTCATCTTCTTCTAGAAGTTTCACCCATAGTTAGATTGATACCCTTTAATTATTTTAATTTCCTAAGTTTAGACTTAGGCACCCATTAAAAATAATTAATTATTTTAATAAAATTGTCTCTGGGTGGAATTCCCAAAACAATTTTCGGGTATTGTGGAATGCATGTGTCCAAGCCTCCCTGTAAATTTTGAGGCTTAGAGCACATTTGATGCTACCAGAAACCAACACTCCCTCTTAGCGAGGAATGTACTCTAGTAATGCAACATGTTGAAACATCACTCTGATTCTGTGACATCAACCTTTGTGTTGTTGATGTCTAACACCACTATCCATCAACTACTACACAAATTTTGCATTTGTACTGCTCCTGGCCTTGCCACCGCCAACATTGCATTTGTATTGCAACTCCCTCTCAAATTCTTCATATGTGCTGTTGTTGGCACTGCTACTGCCAACATTGCATCTGCACTACATCCTTCTCCAACTATTGTTGCTATTGCATCAACAATGGAAAATCATCCAAAATTACTGAACTGGTGTTCAGCACGATGTATTTTTTGTTGGAGTTTTGACTACTGCTAGTCTCTACACTGACCATCTGAATTCTTTGCGCTACTGCTGACCTCTACTCTATGCCAACTGCACTGCTACCAACACTAGCTCTGTGTTGCTCAGTCTCTAGCCTTTCTAGCCACTACAGTCGTCACTCCGACACTTCTTTGCACCAATTGACATTGGTCCATCCTGCTACTACTAATCTAGGCTCCCCTAGCAAGGTATTGATCTAAGAGATGGACTCCTCGAGGATCCTACCCATTTGTAGTTATTTCGAACTATATTTCTATATCACCTCACCTCTAGGTGATCATGGCAAACTCGTCCTCCTCGATTTGTGCGGAAGCAGCTTTAGGATCATGCTTCTTGTCCTTGTCCTTCTTCTTGAGAGAACACAATGTAGCATAATGACCAAGTTCACCACATCGGAAGCACTTGATCTTCGAATCATCTTTCTTCTTCTTCTGTTTCTCCTGTTGCCCCTTAAATGTGAGGGTTGCATTCTCATTCTCTTCCTTGGGCTTCATCCCACTACTGTTGTTGCTGCTTTCAGGTTTACACTTGACTAAGTCTCTCCTCATCTCTTCCTACTGAAGAGTGGCCCACATTCCTTCCCAATCCGACAATCTTTCTCTGCCCAGGATGCTCTGGAAAAACACTTGCCATTCTTTTGAGACTGAATTTAGAGCCAGCCTCACCATCTCAGAAGGTTGATTTGTTGACCCCACAACTTCCAACTCGTCACGAGTCTCCTAAGGCTTTGCAAGGAACATATCAATGTGTTCCCCCTTCTTCATCTACGTGGATCTCATATTCTGCTCCAAGTACATCTTCTATTGCTCGAAAGATCCCTGATATAGCATGGAAAAAGCATCACACATCTCCTTGGCAGTCACTTTGCCTAAGATGTGACATACTACATGATCCTTCACTCCATCAAGGATCATCTGGTTAACCTTCACCATGTCTCCATTGTACTTTTTAAGCAGATCTGGATCTGCGGGCTCAACTACCACACTGTCCACGTAGATCTTGAAAACATGTTCATCCAGAAGGAATGACATCCTCGCCTTCCAAATCACATAGTTGGATGCACCATCCAACCGATGTTGATCTCTCAACACATTGGCTGCCATCGCTGCTAATCGAAAAAGTCAAATGACCTCCTCTCTCCTTTGCGCTACTACTGGGCTAGCCTATGCGAGTCAGTAGATCTACTTCCCCTTGCTGCTCAGAAAATGAGAATTCACATTCCCTAGCTAGGAATTTTTTGAGGAAGAAAATCCCTCAAGTGTCTCTCTTATTCCTTCTGGAATTTTTCTGCCAAGCAATTGCTGCAAAAAACTGCTTCAAACCAGAAAACTGCCTCTTTGCTGAAGCTATGCGCTGCTCTCTCTGAAACTGACAAACTTCAATATGAAAGTCTTACCTCTCTATCAACTCACTCGGAGAGAGACCTTCCTCGAAAATATTTTCCCTCCTGGTCTGGACTGCACAATCCCTCTCAAGATTCGATTTGTTGCCTACGCAACACTTCGTCCCTCCTTCTCTTCAACACTGGGCTCTTCCAGCTCTACTATCTTGTTTCATCTGCAACTATGATACCATGTGAAAATTCGATTACCTAAATCGCCACTGCAACAACTAATTAAGTTCCTCCTATTTGTTAATTACTGAACAAATTATTTACTGTTTCCTATAGTAAACACTGAAACTAATACACTGCAGTCTTCACCAATTAAATTATAAGCGGAAACATGAAACTTAGCAAGAAAGAAATCCACAACACATTACATAGTTATTTTTGGACAAAAGTCCCTGGAAAAACCCAATGCTGGAAAACTGGTGCAGCAGCTAAGGGTTTTATTATTATGCAATAGTAATTTTGAGTACAATTCGTTGGATGCCCAACTAGCTATCCGATACAAAGAGAAACTGGACAAAATGAAATAATGAGATGATCTCACCCTATCACTGGAAGATATGGTTATGATCTACTGGAAGTACGCCTCCGTGTCCCTTCTGTGTCAGCTTCTACGCAAAACTGCATCAACCCCACGCAGTCTCTACGTCAACTTTGTTGGGGACTGCACTGCTCTTCCTTATGACCCTCTTCTTGCTGGAAAATTCAACTCTCAACCTCCCAGTCTCACACCCCAACTCTCGGCTTCTGAAACTCGATTCCCTTAGCAAGAATTCGATCTCGTTTTAGGCTCTGTGCTGCCACTGCATCAGCTCTGCGTGGCCCAGCATTAGCCTCTCTGGACGTCATTCTGCCCTCTCTGCCTTGTACTCTTCGGTCCAGGAAAAACTTTCCTCTGTATGCTATCTCTACCACTCACTGCAAAAGACAGCTTCGAATTCGTCTTCTGGCGATTGTTGTGCTTCAGAAATTCAATTTTTTGATCTCTACTCGATGTGTCTTACAAATGCTTCTTAAGCCTCGTCATATAATCCTCCTATTAAGAACCAACAACCCATATTATATCCTAATTAATGGCTCAGATCATTTTGGCTTGATCCTCGTATTCTTCTAGAAGTTTCACCCACAGTTAGAGTAATACCCTTTAATTATTTTAATTTCATAAGTTTAGACTTAGGAACCCATTAAAAATAATTAATTATTTTAATAAAACTGTCTCTGGGTGGAATTCCCCAAAACGATTTCTGGGTATTGTGGAATGCACGTGTCCAAACCTCCCTACACATTTTGAGGCTTAGAGCACATTTGATGCTACCATAAATCAACATAGAGAAGAGGAATCACTTATCCTCCCAACCATAGGTAAGTCGCATACACTGTTTGGAACATGCCACCTCCATGCTAGATATAGATCTGAGAACTTGTATTTTTCGAGCAAATATTCGTCAGGTTGGATAGAGGATCCTTGTCACTTGCAATTGGTCTTTCAACCTAGACAAGCATGGTGGTTTATCGGCCTTAGCAAGCACCATGGTTTGTTAGTCTCGGTAAGCACTATTGACCAGTCGTGCAAGTGGTTTCTAAGCTAAGGGAAAGAACAATGGTTTATTAGCTGCAACAAGCACCATGGTTTGTTAGTACCAACAAACACTTGTATGTACACTAACGTGTGTTCCGGCTCAAACCTAGTGATATCTGCACAAGGAAACTAGTAGAAAAGAGAAAGGTCGTAATCTCTTAAACTAAAGGTGATTTAAGGATGACCACCAACTTTGAAACTAAAGGTCAAAGAAGTTCTTGGAATAGTTCTGAATCTGGCTAGAAGCTGAAGTCTTCTAATGGTGGAAGTGCTCCCTAATGATGCTTTAAAGATAACCACAAAATTTTGAAAATGGTTGTTTGAATTTGACCACAAACTATTGGAACTTGGCTCCAAGGATCAATGGTTCCCAAAAAAAATTAAATATGACAAGGAGTTGTTGGCTTCCGCTGATTGGAAGTGCTCATATATGGCGATTTGAAGAGAACTACAAGATGTTGTCAATTTGAAGATAACTACAAAATAATGTTTGTTTGAAGATAACTGCAAGCTAATGTCGGTTTGAAGATGACCAAAAAATTGATCACATTCATAATTTTACTGTTGGCTACAATTCTAATTTTAATTCGGGCTTGAGGCTCTAGTTTTGATTCAAACTATGGCTCAGGCTCTTCGAAACTACTAGCTAATCATCAATTCCCCATTGTCAGATACAAGGTGAGAATATGATATCATTGTTGCTCAATCTCAATTGTACATGCTTGATTGACAGGGCTTCAAAACTAGAAGCCTCACAATCAATCACTTATGTCAATCCCCTCTTATCCCGTACAAAGTGAGAGGATGAAAATGTTTCTAAAATGTTCAAATGGATGAAGATTAAAAAGAAATATGATCCTCCATGTGGAAAACTCAATAAGGGTGTTGGCTTCTACCGAAAACACACCCTTTTACAAATCAATTTCATTGGAAAACTTGCAAAAATCACCGTTTGCAAATTACCATTACTATGCTTTTTTGTCCCAACCAATTTTCACCTTATAACTCCATAAGCCCATGGATCCTTACAATAAAAAAAAAAATACACTATTGTTTTTGTTTAAATTAAATGACTAATATTACAAAAACACCCATGTAAAAAGGGAGGATAAAATTCATTGTTAAGTGATCCCTGATGCAATATTACGAAACATTTGTTTGTCACCTAATTTAATGAGATACTAGCATAATCTCGACCTTGGTAAATATTAGTCAACTTTTCTTGGCACATAAGTCATATGGATCACATCGAGATAATTCTGCTCTAAAACATGTTCTCTTGTTATTTGATAGTGTAAATATTGAAGCTATGGATTTACCCCACGATAATCAATATCAATTCATGATGAGGAAGCTTCACCATAGTCAACTTTTCTTGGCACATAAGGCCTATGGATCGCTTTGAGATAATTCTTCTCTAAAACATGTTCTCTGTAAATATTCAAGCTCCGGATTTACCCCACGATAATCAATATCAGTGCATGCTGAGGAAGCTTCATAATAGTCAACTTTTCTTGGCACATAAGGCCTATGGATTGCATCAAGATAATTCTGCTCTAAAACATGTTCTCTTTGATAGTGTAAATATTCAAGCTTGGGATTTACCCCACAATAAATACAATATCAGTTGGTTTTAACTTCCATCATATTTTATACTTCTAGTAAATAATTCTATGTATTCCACACCATAGCCCTAATGAATTAGGTGTCCAACAATTTTATACTTAAGTAGAAATTTTAAAATGTGACATGAGTATAAGAGCCTTATTAAGTAATGCCTATTAACATTCCAAACATCTTGCCACATATTAGATACTATTACATTTAATATCTAACTAGAAGAATATATTGTCTTCTAATCAATATATATAATTTTTTAGTAACTTGCATCGTGAAAATATAAATCTAAATTAATAATACTAAATTAATCCATCATTATCTTTTAAATACTCTTTAAAAATTAGTTTCTATCCTAACTTCACTTTGAAATACTAATCAAACCTTAATAAGCCATTAATCGTTTTATATTTATTTTAGAATTTGTTCCCTCACATATATTTATAAAGACTAAATAATAAATTTGTGCCATTCTCATTAGATCATATACCTTTTGATTCTCTATTCCCTTCCCTTTAGGTATAATATTTCAAATTCATACTTGATATTTTTATTTAACATTATTGTTTGTAATTTAATTAGTTTAAGTAACAATATATATTGGACGTTGTTATTTACCGAGGTGGAGGAATTTCTTGGACGACCAAAAGTGGTCGAAATTTGAGTAAAACAATTTTAAGAAATCTTGCAGTGGCAGTGTTTGAATCATGTTTTTGATGGTGGAAATGGATTCAACACCATCAAAAACCCCTGAGGCACCCAAAATCTTGAAGTTTGACGATTGTAACCTGGATTTACAAAAATCCCTGCCGATATTGTCAAAATATTGTTGAAATTTCCATGATTTCCAGGGCAAAATAACAATTTGGTTAGACTACGGCTATATTGGACCATTTGAAGTCAAAATTTCAATAAATAACATCAGAACATCCCATGGCATGACTATTATCACTAACCCAATGTCTTCAAGTCATTATTATCTTGCATCAACGTCCCACTTGAACGATCTATTAAGGAACCCATAGAAACAATTAAATTCTTCATATTTAGTAAAGGCTTAAGCTTTAAAAAATCTTCTTTGGACTAATAATTCCAAAAAATTTCCTTATCCTTCCTCAACCACTACTAGTAACAAGTAGGTGATAGATTTATTATTCTAAAGTTTTTTTCATATATTTATAATATTTAATTATTAATATGCAAAAAGTAGCAATTTTTCTAACTTTATCCTGTAAAAGATTTTATCAAGAATTAACTTCTTTGAGTGTTCATGATTTGATCCTTTTATTATCTCACTTCTTTTATATAACCCTCAATTCCACTTTGCTAGGGTTTTCAAGATTTGTGTATGATCAAAAGTTTTCAGAAACCCTCATGGTAGTTGAGACTATCATTACATCTAAGTTCAAGGGGTCCATGTGCCAAATTCTTCAACTTGCTATCAGATCTTTTTCAAGCTCCCCTCTGGGAGATTACTGCTCATTAGGGTTTGCTCCTCATATCTGGTTTGCAACCTCAAGCTTTATTTAGAGCTTCGAGTAAGTATCCCCTCAGGTATGCAACACCTACCTTTTTAAGGTAAGTAACTAGAAGATGTTACTCCTCTTTCACTTTACAACATTAGTAAATATGCCACTATTTTTATGGTTCTTTTTCTACGAGGAGGGATTGGAGGTAAGCCTTCCTCCTCTTAATTTTTTTTCTTATAAAGATGTCGTCCATGCTCTGCCCCCTCCTCCCCCCCTCTCCCTAAGGAAGATCAGACTCAAACAACTTTGGGGCCATTTTTAGTGGAAAAATTTGAGGAAGTTCCCTCCCTAGAAATCTCTCACTCATATCTAGAGGATGTTCATGAGGTGTATTCATAGGCAACCCTAATCTATCATTTTAATGGCTTTTACCCCTGCCTAGTCGATCTCTACCAATTCATCCATTCTGTATGGACTAAGAATCACAAGGTTATTTTTTGCTTAAGAGGCTTCTTCATTGTGTTATTTGTGGAATATGAAGATTATCAGAAAGCTTTATCTAAAGGGCCTTGGTTTTGGGGCAATGTTGGATTGTTTTTAACACCTTGGTTCCCAAATTTTTACCCTTCCACATATGTCATTACCAAGATACCAATATGGGTCAGGCTTCCTAATCTACCAATTCCCATGTGGCACTACACAATCTTTAGGGCATTAGAGACTCTCTCGGTCGTTATCTTACTAGTGATGTCTCTCATGGGAAACTTGGTGTATACACCTATGGCAAAATTTGTGTTGAAATCAATATCAGTAAAGGTCTTCCCGACCAAATTAATTTAAAAATTAGTGATTTTCATTGGACTCAAGCTCTGGAGTATGAGAATACTTATTTTCGGTGTCACTTTTTTCATCAAACAGGCCACTTACATAACTCTTGTTTGGTGTTTAATTCTCAATAGAAGCAGAACATTTGCAATTCCAAATATTAAAGGTAGAAGCCCTATAACACTCCTCCTATGGAGGGAAAGGCCTCTACGTTAGAGAAGGATGATGAAGAAGTTGATGATGAAATCCATCTGGTGGATAAGGTCCAAGACTCAAGGCCTCAAACATCTCCTGTGATTCTTAGTTTGGACCATGCTCCTCCAGTAAGCACAAAGATATTGAATAATAGTGCTTCTCAGGGTATATTGAAACAACTTCATGAATCGGGTTCTTCAGGCTCTAAAAAGGAATCTCTTTCAGCTTGTAATGATAATTTACAGATTTTGTGCCCACGGGGTGTAGAATAGATAGTGACAAGGTGTATTGTTAAGTCACTATGTGATGTGAAGGTCATCGATTCAAAACTCCATGGGAAAAAAACCATGTCATGTTAAGGGATGGTGTGGCCCAGGCTGGGTGTGATCCTCAGGTGATTTTGACGGCTTATATTCCCTTGGGTCGTGGTTTCTCAAGCCATAGGTTAAGCTTGATGAACTCAGACCACTTGACAATTTTATTTTATTTTGTAGATCATGTAAAATTCTCCTTCACCACCTAGCCTAAACTAACTCAGTGGAAGGTGTTACTTTTGCCTAACTCAACCTCCATAGTTTTGTAATGGAAGTGGGATAATATAACTCCTCATTCTTTCAACTCCTTCAACTATAAACAAACATTACTGTCACATTTCTCTCTTTGAGACCTTCCTGGCAACATAAACTTTGACCCAAATTGACTTATCAATCAATAGATATGGCCACTTAGTGTTAGGCCCATTAAACTTGCCACATCAGTGGTGGCCCTTTTTTATCACCCACTTAGCTTCTTACAGTGCCTATGTAGCTACTTTTCCATCATGGTTAGACCCACGTAGAACAATCATGCTTGTGGATGGTCGGTAGTCAGTCAATTTCACAAAAATATCAGGCATAACACTAGCTGAAGCTCTGACCTCAACCTGGCTGACTGGATAACAAGACTGACTAGGCTACTGACTCGACCTACTCCTAGGCTCAACTAAACCGACCACAACTAGCATACCATTCCCAACTAGTCGACAATTCCAACTCACTTCCAGTCCTGACCTACCCGGTCTGGCCGACTGTCCTGACCTCCTGACCCGACGGGTCCCACAGGAAATTATTGGCTTGTTTTACAAGTGTTCCTCAACTTAGAAGTTTTTCCCAAACTTCTTTTTGGGCTTTTGTATGGACCTGTATTATATGAAACTTATCTATGTGCAGATTCCTTCCAACATGCCTTAGCCATGAAAGCTTACCCTGACTAACTGACCTCACCCGACTAGTCAACTCACTTCAACTAGACAAACCAAACAAATCCCAATCAGTTGACTTACCTCAACTAGAAAATACCTTGATCTAGGCCGATGGAACTTAATGATGGAAACTAGTGGAAATCTTCATCTAAGTCGACAACAATGAATGTATCCCATTCTCTTTAGGTAACTATGCTCCACGCATGTGACTTTGTATGTGTGAATGACGATCAAGCCACAACCTCATCAATTGATGACCCTCAAATGAATTGGGTGCCCAACCATCTGGGTCCTCTCGCCAGGGCCCCACCCTAGCTAATGAGTCCTATTTGTGGAAATTCAACACCTTCCCACCATACACAATTCATAACTTGTCAACTCAAATCATCCTCAACTGACCATAGAATATCGAGTACTCTTTGATCAACTTAGGGTGAGCCACACTGGTTTTCTCCACCGTCTACTAGATTACTAGTAACCAAACAATGGAATTCACACATTGTAACAACTTGGTCGATCATATTCTATAGTCACACAGGACCATGTGATCAACTCTGCACATCGTGAATTTATTAGCTTAGCACAAAATGCCTCTATTCCCTTCATAACCATGATAATTACAAGAATACATATAACATATCATCATAGACAGACAAGAATAACATATTCCTACATTAACAATGCTAATACATGCATGAATCATCATAGCAACAATATTCATCCTCTCAATATGTTAAGTACACAACAAGTAACTTATCTTATTATGTTCAAGTGGTCAGCAACTGAGAGTGGGACTTTAACTCTCCACCCAACCTTAGATTGGCCTACATTGTAGTCTTTCTTGCAACCAATCACCCCTGAGCCAAATTCCAGAGTTTGAGAAGGATTTCTCAAAGGATGAACCAATATTTCTATTTGAAAGAGGGACTGCAAAGGTAAGCCACCTCCACCCACCAACTACTCAATGTAACCAACTAAAACAAGGAATCCAGAGGTGAACCACCTCCACCCACCAGTTACTCAATGTAACCAGCTGAAATAGGGAATCCAGAGGTAAACCACATCCACCTACCAGCCACTCAATGCAACCAACTGAAACAGGGAATACAAAGTTAAATCACCTCCACTCACCAACCACTCAATGCAACCAAACCACCTCCACCCATCAGCCACTCAATGCAACTAGCTAAAACAAGGAATATAGAGGTAAACCACCTCCACCCACTAGCTACTCAATGCAACCAGCTGAAATAGGGAATCTAGAGGTAAACCACCTCCACTCACCAACTACATAAGGGAATCCAAAGGTCAACACCTCCGCCCTTAGCAACACAAGCATACACAATGGTTCCACCCAAGCCTAGGAATCCAAAATGAACTACAAGAATCATAAAACAAGTAAGGAAGCTTCAAAACTCTCCTTACCAAGAATCTAAGGGACATGCCTCTGTTGAGAAATCATTATGTTTTCCTATTAAGTTAGATTTATTTTCCTTAATAATTGCTTGTGAAGTTTGTTTGATTCTTATTCATTATATTATGTTCTTTTGTTCAAAAAATTATCAAAATGTAAACATGAAGATCATAGAAAAGTAATGAACACAAGATATAGGCTCCAAGCCAAGGTGAAAACCCCACAAGGGGGAAAACCCATAAAAAATTATCTTCTTACAGAATCAGATCAAAGAGAGATATCCAAGACCCTTGACCATAAAGACTCCAACCTTCTAGGTGCCAAGTCAAACACTTGTTCCTCAGAGAAAATCCATCAGCAAGATACCAACAACAAATCTTCAACAAGAGATGCAATGAGGCAAAACTTTCACACAATTAAATTCAAGAAAAATCCTTCTTCAACTTTGGAATTTGTCCCTCCTCTCTTCTGTGATATTTTAGATCATATTGTGTGAATTATGTGTGTCCAAATGATCTCCAACTTCCTTCTATTTATACTTGTCCAGAGGGTTTCAAACAAACATGTCTTTTGGGGCAGGGCTGACTTGATAGGTAGTCTGACTTGACATCTAGAGGAAGTTTTGACCCAAAATACACTTTGAAAAATTCATTTTCCTTTTTCTTTACAATAGGTCCAAATAGGACTTTGACTCTTTGACTCAACCAATCCTAGAAGCATGAAGAACATGTTTATCTAAAATAATAATCTGACTTGAGCATGAAACCCATGCTTGAAAAATAAAATTATTTTTTCTTTCATTTTGCTTTTACATTAAATATGTAATGACAATGACAATTATGAAGACCAAACCTAGTTACAACTTTCAACAACCTCCTCCCCAACTGTCAAGGGAATCCATAGATCATCCATCTCTACCCTCCAGTTATCCAGGGAATCCAAAGACTACGTCCCTCACCTAAGAGATGCTCTTCCAACCTTCCAATGCTTAACCAAATGAGTTTTTGCTCTTCAACTCCTACAATAATACCAATATTTTTGTCTCCCTTCTCTGTTTCCCTCAGATCTTTTCCTTATTCCTTTTTCACTAGCTCTATGTGTCTTCTCATGGTTCTCTTTTCCATTATCCTTTACAACTGAATGTTTCGTCCCCTTATGCACTTTGTTACAATGGTCCTCTGATACGCTTGTAACCATTTCAACTCCTTCTCCTCCTTCTTGCCCAATTTTTGTCACTGTCTTTTAGTTAGTTGTGAGGATTCCTTGTGTCAGCTTCTTAGCCCATGTTCTTATTGGTTGACTTGGCCTGTCAGACCTACCAGCGTGACCCATCGTCTTCTTTGATTTTTGCCTTGTTCTGCCTTGCAAACTCATCCAAAGAAGTATGAATTCTCTATCCTCTTTCCTACCCCATTAATTGTTATAACTAGTCTCATTTAATGGAACCTCTGCCAACCTTTTCTAGCTATAAGAAAAGAAATCAAATTTTCCTTAAATCCCAAGCGTTCTCCTTCCTCAAACTTTGGAATCTGTGTTCTAATACTCAAGCTTGTTTTTAATTAAAATTACATAATTGCAAGATTCACAATGAGGGGGTATTATCTGGGGTTTTCAAAGATCACATTGATCAAACCGACTTTGAAACGTTGGGTCAAGGTTTCAAAAAACAAAGGAAAGAAAGGTTTCCATTAGAATCAACCCCAATTTGGGTGACTATCTTCTATAATTGTGTCTTCTCTCCCTTTACATTTACTTTTCTATTCTCTATACTATTCATCTCTGCTTTGTTACCACTAGTATAGGGCAAACTATGCCAGAAAAAGAGTCATGATGAAAAATGATGTAATTTTTTTTGTTTGATCAATACGATTTTTAGATTTAAGTTAAAAAACTATTAATATCATAAATTTTTGTATTTATGATTATAATTATAAATATTAAGTAATTGAGGTTTATAAATATATTAAAAGCTTAAGTTTTGAAAAAACTCCTTTAAATTAATAATTTCAAAGAAATTCCTTGTCCTCCTTGACAAAAAGGTAATAGATTTATTATTTTCGAATTATTTCTCAAAGTTATATAATATTTAATTATTAATATCATAAAATTTTATATTTAACTTTATCATAAATATAAGGTAATAAAAGATTATATACATGAAAAAAATGTTCCATTGAATATAATTCATAAATGTTAATTATGATGCTTCATTTAACAAACACATCAAGTAAATCAATGTAAGTGATTGAATATACAGTCCCTTATAAAATGTTCAAAGCACTCAACCATTCAATCAAGACGACTAAATAAACTTACCATAGATATCTTATTCAAATCTACATATTGGTGACATAATGGATCCCCTTTTGACGAAAGGAACACACTCACAAATTTCTATAAATCGTATATCCATGAAACATTTCAAATATATTCACCATGCTATTCCAAAATTAATAATTAAATTAATATAATACCAAAAATATACTTCATCAACCAATTTAGATGTTTCCAAAACATTGTAATCATCAAAACCCCAAATGTTGTAGGAACATTAATCCAGCCAAATAAAATGACAAAAAAACTAATAATATTTAGCCATATTTATCATTTCATTTTTAAAATATAGTTTTCTTTCACCCTTAATTAGTATATTAAATCTAAGATTTACAATGTAATACATGGTAAAAAATTTCATTACCAATTTTTGATGCATATTCTTATCCATTGTTATCCATGAAGTGTAAATATGTTGGTTTTGTGGGGTTTAGTTTTTTAGTGTAGTTTAAATTGTACCAGAAAGTGTTAAAGATGAGAGTCAATTATAAAGGTTACAGTATTTTAAGGAGCCTCCAAATTCAAGTCTTTCTGATAATAATATTTTAAATATCAAATACACTATTTTTTCATACAATTTCACACAATTTTGATAATAACATCTTAATATTAGATAGACATGAAGATGAAAACAACATTAACAAGTCTAATATGCAGTGTTGTTGCTTAGTACCCACCTCTTATGCAAAAAGTAATTGATAGTAGAAGTATAAAAATTCCCCTCATGCCCATGCATAAAGATCTTAAATTTTTTTAATTATTAAAACTTATGATTTGCAAGGTTCCATTTTGTAAGCGACATTATAATAGTTTAGATCTTCTTCAACTTTTGAATTTAGGTTTCTACTTTAGAATATTAAAACAAATAAAATTATTAAAGTTTTAAGTAGGGAGATTTTTATAATTGAATTCACAAAGTTAAGATTTAGCAAGTGTTAAGTTAATTGATGAGGGAATTGTAATTGGGGGGAGAGCTCTGATGCCCGCATGCGCCCTCCTCTGAGATAGCTCCTGTGCTCCAACTCCGCGGCCGCCTGGGCCTTGGCCTCCTGCCATGGCCCCTTCGGATCCTCCTTTGGAGGGGGTCGACCCTCAACGCGCTTTTTCTGACTTGGTGAAATCCCTCCAACCGCAACGCACCAAACCTGTTCTTTCAAGATTTGTCAAGAAGTTGGATGTACTCCAGGAAGTCCAGTTACCTCCAGTCCTGCCTCACATGGCGGCATTGTCACTCGCTGAAAAGGGTCTCATAGGTCAATTTACAGGCCTCTGGCCTTCTCCTAGAACTGTTCAAAGATGGGTTGAACGAAATTGGTCTAACAAGATTCAAGGGAAAATCTCCATCAGGTTTTGTGGGAAAGGATACTTCACATTCCACTTTGAATTCAAAGAGGATAAGGATTTAATTTTCAGAAATGGGCCCTATTTCATGGACTCCAGGGGCCTTTACCTCAACAAATGGACCCCAGACTTTGACCCTGAAATGGATGTCCCCAGTGCTGTTCCGATTTGGGTCCATCTCCCTCATCTCCCTCTTCACTGCTGGGGAGATGAGTCTGTTCGAGCCATCGGGAATGCAGTGGGCAAATACATTGATCGTAGTGAACCAAAAGATAACATGCAGGCCTGCTCAAGGATTTGTGTCGAAGTGGATCTTGGCAAAGGGCTTCCAGAAGCAATAAAACTGAAAGTGGACGAATGGAGCCATATCCAGCAGCTGGACTACGAGCAGATTCCATTTAAATGTAAGGTATGTCATGAATACGGACACTTTGCCAATAGATGTTCTAAACTTGTTGATGCAGAGAGCGGCGAACAAGAAGGCCAATGGGAAACTGTCAAAAAGAAGAAGTCTGCCCCGTCATCTAAGCCTCCCCTGGAATCTGATCCTCCAGCTCCCTCTGCTTCTCGTCCCTCTTCTTCCTCCCCTCCTTTATCTATCCACCCCCCTCCAGATCCGCCCCTCCCCTCCTCTTCTAATCCCTTTCTAGTCTTATCTTCCCTTGATCCTCCTTCCGTGGACCCTTCTCCGCCCCCCTTGATCCTTCCCGAGCCCTCTGATCCTCCTCCCTCCCTGATCATCTCATCGCAGGCTTATCTTGAACCCTCTCTTTCCAGGCATACCAGAAGCTCCACTAAAGACCATGGAACTTCCAGCGACACTTATAAGAAACCTGGACCTGGTAGAAAATCGGCCAAGCAGCATAGGGACGAGAACGCTTAGAAAGACATAGCCATGGGAACTCAAACCCCAATAGAATATTTCATTCTGGGGCATCAAGAGAAAGAGACAAATTACAAAGATCAAGAGAGGCGAGCACCTTTCCGCACGCCAAATATCCAATGATGAAAATTCTATCTTGGAACAATAGGGGATTAGGGCGCCCCTCCAAAGTTTCAGCCCTCAGAGATTTAATACATAGTGAAAAGCCAGAAATTTTATTGATTCAAGAGACAAAGCAAGACCAACAAGAAATGAGAGGAATAATAGATCAATAGAAACAATACAAAGGATGCACCAGTGATTCAAGAGGAGCTTCCGGAGGAATTGCCACCCTCTGGGATAATAGTAAATGGAACTATGCTTTAGTAAATCTTCATTAGCATTGGATTAGAACCGCTTTGGACAACATAATAGACAACCAAACTGTAATCATCTATAATGTTTACGCCCCCAACCACTACAGAGAAAAGGAAATTTGTTGGGATGATCTTAAGGCTAGCATCGATGGTGAATTAAGCTTAAATATCATAGTGGCAGGAGACTTCAATCTCATCTTACATACCAACGAAAAACGGGGAGGTTGTTTTTCTCCAGACCCCTTTAGAGGCCGGTTGGAGACTATCATTCAAGATCATGATCTAGTGGACGTTGCACCTAAAAACCGTAGGTACACTTGGAGCAACCGCAGCCTTGGCATTGGCAATATAATGGAAAGGCTGGACAGGTTTTTAATCAACATTTCCTTTCTTTCCTCCATCTCCATGGGATATGCTAGCATTCTTACCACTTCAGCCTCTGATCACTATCCCATAATCCTCACTCTGGAAACTCACTGCCCCTTTGGGCCCATACCGTTTAAATACAGTCCCCTCTGGAATTGGGTTCCAGCTGTCAGAGGAATTGTTCAGGGAACTTGGAATCAGCACGTTGAAGGCTCACCAAGGTTCATTTGGGAAACTAAACAAAGAAGAACCAAACAAGCTATCAAAGAATGGTCAAAGCTAATTATAAGGAACCTGAGGAGACCAAAAAGAAAATCAAGAATGAATTAGAGAGCATCCAAAGAATGATAGAAGAACATGGCATCTCTCAGCAGAATATGGAGCAAGAAAGCGCTCTCTATTCTCAACTGAGTCACATAAATAGGGAAGAAGAATCCAAATGGCATTTAAAGTCAAGGCAACTCTGGCTCCAAGGTGGCGATAAAAATACAACCTTTTTTCACAAACAGGCCACTACTCGAAAACTCAGGAATAATGTAAGTTCAATCTTGGATAATGAGGGCAACCAACAAAACACCCAAGAGGCCATTAGAAACGCTGCCACTGAGCATTACAGAGATCTTTTAACTGAAACTAAAGGTGAAGAGGATTATGCCGACCTTCTTCAATACTTACCCAAAGGAATTACTAAGGAAATGAATGACAGCCTGAATAAGGAAATTGATGAGGAGGAAATCAGAAGAACGATTTGGACTCTGAATCCTGATAAGGCTCCTGGGCCTGATGGATTCCCCATTTGTTTCTATAGGGCATTCTGGGGTTTAATAAAAAAGGATCTGATCAAGATGATCAGATGGATCCAGCGAAAGGGTAAGATAGGAGGTTACACCAATGCCACTTTTCTCGCCCTCATCCCTAAAGAAAATCGGCCCACTTCCTTCTCTCGGTTTAGGCCCATATCCCTCTGCAACTCCTCCTACAAAATTCTGTCCAAAATCTTAGCATCTCGACTCAAACCCCTCCTCCCCTCTCTGATCTCTGAAAACCAAGGAGGGTTCTTGCCCAACAGGAAAATTAGTGATTCTATTCTTCTTATGCAAGAAGCCATCCATTCGAGCCTCTCCAGGAAGGAGAAAGGGTTTATCCTCAAACTTGACCTGGCCAACGCCTTTGATAGAGTTAGACACTCCTTCCTTATAGTTGTTTTAAAAAAGATGGGATTTGAGTCACCCTTCATTAGTCTTATCACTGCTTGCATCTCTGGGCCATGGATTTCCCCTCTGGTTAATGGTAGACCAGGTGAAGCCTTTCAATCCTCCCAGGGTCTCAGACAGGGTTGCCCCCTTTCCCCTTATCTTTTTATCCTTATGGCGGAATCCTTTAGTCAAGCTCTAGACTTCAACATAAGAGTGGGTCTCATCACTGGAATAAAATTCGGGAATGGAGCCAAGAATACCAACCACTCTCAATTTGCTGATGATACCTTGCTCATTAGAGGAGCTTCCACTACTATAGCAAGGAGGTTCAAAACACTTCTTGATCAACTTATGGGGTACTCTGGAGGTTTGGTCAATCAGCTAAAAAGCTGTATATATGGATGGAATGCATCAAATCAGGTCATCCACAATATTGAAAATATTTTTGGTGTCCCTTGCAACTTGGACTGGACTCATTTCTCTTACCTGGGCATGCCAGTGAGCCTAGGACCTCTGAAGGCAGGAACTTGGGACAGTATCATTAACAAGGTGAAGCAGAAAGTGCAGCAATGGGGTTCAATGTGGCTCAACCCAGCAGGCCACCTCATTCTCCTTAAATCAGGTATTTCTTCTCTTCCCCTCTATCGTTTTTCTCTATTCCAAGCCCCAGCTTCCTTTCATCACAAAATGGAAGTTGTTCTCCGCCATTTCCTATGGCAAGGAGGGAAAAACGACAAGAAGAAATTCAACTTAGTCAGTTGGAAACAAGTCATTCAAGCCCAGGACAGAGGAGGTCTCGGTATTAGGTCCCCCACATTTTTAAATCTTGCCTTTGGAGGGAAGATCGCTTGGAGGCTCATCACTGGCCCTTCTACGTGGTGGAAAAGGGTTCTGGAAACCAAATACTTGAACTCCCCCAGACAGCAGCTTCTAGACTCTGATATCCCCAATAGAGACTCTTCAAAAATCTGGCGATTATGTAAAAAAGCTATTCCATTCATGACTCAGAATATATCCAAAGTTCCCAGGGGAGGAGCTAGTATAAATATTGGGGCTGATAAAATTCTGGGACAACAGCCAATAAACAGGCATGAAGAAACCATTCCTATTCTTACTTTTTTCAACAACATTGGTATCCATTATCTGGATCAAATTTCTAGCTTGGATCCACTGTCTCATATCTGGCTTGGGTGGTCCTTTCCTGTTATCCCCAGTGACCTTAAATCTAGTCTGTCCACTCTACAGTCTCTCCTTCATAGTAAATCTCCCGTCAAAAAGAATGAGAGGGACGGCTTTCGATGGGACCCATCTGGATCGGAATACATTGTCCAAGCAGGCCACCAGCACATCTACTACAGCACTTTCCTTATGACATTATGGAATCACTGGAGAATGGTTTGGAAGTCAGAGGCCCTTCCAAAAATCAAATTTTTTATATGGGCCCTTCTAAAAGGGAAAATCTTAACAACAGAGAATTTGCAAAAGAGGGGTATCAATGGTCCTTCTTGTTGCCCCAGCTGCTATGGTGCTGAAGAAACTATGCATCACCTTTTTGTCGAATGTCCCTTTGTTGTTGATTGCTGGAAAAAGTTATCCCTCATTGATAATTTACCTTGGAACTCCCAGCATTCTATAGGGGAAGTGATCCATGTCTGGAAAAAGAGTTGTCCTTGGAAAAATAAGAGGAGTAATCTAGTGAAGAGAGTATGGAATACTCTCCCCTACACCATGTTATGGAGTATCTGGCTAGCAAGAAACCGTAAAACCTTTAAGGATAAGAGCTCGGCTACAAGAATTGTTTGCAATAAGGCTAAGAATCTTGCTCTTGAAACTATTGCTGTCAAAACCCAAAGCAACATCGATGTAGCAATGTATAGTGTTGAAGAAAGAAGTTTCATTAGCTACATTCTGGACAAAAACAACAGCACTCAGAAAGGCAATATAGTGAAAGATCAGCGCAGTCAGGAAACCCATTCTTGGAAAATCAAGTTAAAAGAGGAGGAGTTTGCAAATTGGTTACAAAAATGCAACAGCTACTACCTTTTCTTTGACGAAGCATCTAAGTCAAACCCAGGTGTCGCTAGAGCAGGGGACTGATCCTTAATGCTAATGGGGAATGTGTCCTCTATTATGAATGGGGACTAGGGAATTTATCTAATAACAGGGCAGAAGCGTTGGCTCTTTATCAGGGGCTAACTCAGCTCAACAAACTAGGGATAAGAACATCAAAGATTTTCGGAGATTCTTCGGTTGTTATTAGCCTTATGATTCAACAGAAAGAGTCTCCCAACCTTCTCCTTCAGCAGGTCATTCAAAGATGTCAACTCTTGAACCAAACAATGGGCAACCTACAGTATCATCACATCCTTCGTACTCTCAATAAGCAAGCTGACAGGCACGCCAATAAGGCTTGTGATAGGACAATGGGCAATTTATGTTGCAACGCCGAGGAGATTCATCAGCCTTTGCCATGATAAGAACCAGTTTATCCTGCACCAAATCGAACAGCCCTGACAGAATGAAGTGGATTCAGATTTTCCAGATATTCAACAAGATCATTATTTGCATAGGGATTTGGCGCAGATTCGATCTCCTTAAAACTCTATTCATATTCAGTAATCTCGCTGTTTCCTATCTTATCATTCTCGACTCTCTGACTTCTCAGGACAGTCTCCTGGTCTTCCCGTGTCTTTCTCTGGATTCCCATTCATTCCCCGTGTATGATCCTCATCCCCCCCGCCTTTCTATATATTATCCCTCCCTCTTCCTTTTCTCAACGCCCTTCCTCCTGTTAGCCTCTCTGTTCGATCACTCTCAGCATCGTCATCTTGCCTCTGTTTTGCGTTGGATCCCTATAGACCGAGTTGTTGTTTTTGCCTCCTCTTCTGACCAAAACCTTAGGCAGATCTTCATTGCCTCTTTCCGAATTCCCATCCTCTCCTTCCCAGCTTCTTCAATGGCTCGCAGTGAGGATTGCCTTCACTGTTCGGATCTTCAAGTAGAGCTGGAAGAAATTAGAGCTCAGCAGAAGATATTAGACAATCAACAGAGGATCTTAGATGAAAAAATCGACAATCAGAACTGTATCATCAACGACAAGTACCGAGCAGAAATCAATTTGTTCCTACACAGGGTTTCTTCTCTTCATCAGCAGTTCAACCATCTATCTAACAGATGCAGCCATGCAAAAGAGTTCATTGCGGTTCTGAAATACATGATGGACAAGTGTAACAATGTAGCCCCAAGCTCTTCAAGCGCCAAGCACACTGATGGGGATGAAAAGCCGGAGAAATCCACAGCTCGGTATATTAGTCACATTAGCATAGATTAGATATGTTTTGCAAATGTCAGTTTTTGTTGCTTCAATTTGTAAGAGTATACTTTTGTCTAGAATTTCTCAAAGCCAGAACAAGCAGGATTAAGGAGAATATTCTGTTTTGTAACTCCTCTGATCCTGGCTTACCTCGGCACTTAATGTATCTCAGGAGTCCTAACTCCCTTCTTTTTTTCAGATATTAATACAGCAACCGACTTTGTAAAAAAAAAAGTGTTAAGTTAAAACAATGAAATTTATATTTTGCATTAAAATCATTTATAACAAAAGTTTACACAATAAATGACATCTTTATTTGACTTTTGTTTGTTGTATATATTCTTCAATAACTAATGCATCTACATATGTTTATTAGTCGTTACCTTGCATTATTTGACAACTTGATATTTCAAGGCCTTATATAACTCCTACACAAGTTGTCCATAAAATCAGACTAGCTATTAAAGGTAGGTAAAAGTGTTTGAAAGAAAAATATTTAATATCATAAAATCAAGCTAGCTATTAAAGATAGGTAAAAATGTTTGAAAGAAAAATATTATATAATATTAAAGGAACACATAATTAATTATGAAAAAGCATGTTGACTTAGGGGCATACCAAAGAGCTATAAAGATTTATAATGGAGGGTTTATTATTTTTTCTTATCAATATATTATATTATTTTGAAATATATTGTTAGTAAAAGAATAATTAAGTTTTAGGCATTTTATATTTTTATGGAAAAACAATAGAAAAATATTTATAAGTATTGAGAGACTTTAAGTTATTAATAGATTAGATAGGCAATAAATGTAAAATTGAGACTATAATATTAGTTCCAATTAGAAATCAATTTATGAAGGTAAAAAACAATCTAGATAATTTTTTTCGTATACATAATTTAACTCAAAAGTTGATCATTTATCTAAACAAGTTGTATTAATGTAGGAAGAGACTCAAATGCAGCAATAATTTAGAGAAAGAACTTAGATTGCATTTTCAAAAATATCTTTATATTGATATAGGAAGTGATAGAAAATCACGATGTGTTTGTTGGATTTTTTTGTAGTTGTTGCAATAGTATTGGAGTCCTACTTGGAAAACTTAAAATAAATTTTGTTAAAGATTGCCCATTATAACTTAGAAATATTTTATTTAAGTAGTGACAATAATTTTAGATGTTTTTCTTATATTAAATAGATTATATATGTTAATGTTATATATATAAGTGAATCTCATACTTGCGCGGAGGTGTTTCCCTTGTCCCACAAACAAAGGGGTCTCATACACCAATTTGGTGTATTGCTTGGTCGTGACTTTAAAATTGGATAATAATAATATATAAAGTAATTTCACATTTAAAATGCCATATATATATATATATATATATATATATATATTAAACCACCAAAAAATATCATAAAATAAAATGTGATTGTTAAAATTTTTCAAAGATTTCAGAAAACTTTGTAAATTACTTTCAAAAGTTACACATTAATTAAAACTCAAACATGAGTTTGACACACTTACTTATAAATGAAATTTTCATAAATTTTGGGATTTGATGTGTGTACTATTATGACACTTGGTGGCATATTATTTTTATTTTTATTTTTTTATAAATAATGAAATTTTCATAAATATTGAGATTTGATGTGTGGACTATTATGACACTTGGTGGCATGTAAATTATTTTCATTTTTTATTTTTAAAATAATTTTTATTTCTGACAAATTATATTTATAACCTCATAAAATTAGTCATTTCATCTATATAAGCCAATAAGAAAATAGAAATTCAAATTTCAAAAATTATTTTTCATTTTCAAAATATTCAGTTCAATAGTTATGTTTTTCAAAACTTCAATAAACTTTATAAAAACTTTTTAAAATTTTCATAATTAATTGAAAGTCATTTTAATCATAAAATGGTTACAATATAACCTGTCATAATCAGGGATAAAAACAAGCTACATAGTAGCGAGTACCTACCACCTAGTTTAAATATAGCTAAAATAAAGTAAAAAAAAACTATGAACATTTGGCAAAATGGAAGCCTATATAAGTGCATGTAGAGAAACAAAAAACTAAAACTAGAAGAAAAATAGGTAAAATTGAAAAACAAGAGATTAGAAAAAATGGAGCTATAATTAATTATATAGAGTCAAAATCTACAATGTTGTCCTATATTTTTTTAAGATTAGAAATAAATATTTAGGAATATTATTTTATAACTTTAAAAAACATGCTTCATAAGTCATGGTCAATTTAAAAAAATTGTAGTTTGATGACCAAAACAAGCCATGGATGCCAATTTCACTATCAAATTCCACTCTTCATGAAGATATTAATTAGACTTATGAAATGAACAATATCTATCCACCATGTAGAGCTTTTACTCATAAAGTTAAAGAATTTTACATTCAACTTGAACTCTTTTTTGATGAATGGTTTTGAAACAAGTTATGCAATTTGTAAATTTTAAAGATTTTGATAACAAATTGTTAATTATTTTCCCTTTATAAATATACCCCATTTTATGAGTTTTCTTTTAAATACAAATTTTGGTTTTTTTCATAAAATTTAAATTATCTAACACAAATAAAGTTTGTCCAAAGTTGATTGTGAAAATTTTAGAGCGAGCGAGCTGGGTGAAACAGGGGTTTACAGTTCACGGAATTTTCAGACCTAGGGTTTGAAACTGGAAAGGAACAGGGTCAGAGTGGCAGAACTTTTCAAGAGGGGACAGATCCTGACCCGACAGATGGTAAACGAGGGGTCCATAGGGACCCCTACTTACAAACAGATAATCATGCACAAACAAACAGCACAGGAAGGTGTGCAAATTGCAGGGTATGAAAGGTCACAAAAAGAGGATGGGACAAGCAAGGGAAGGAGAAGATATGAGGGCAAGGAGGAACACGGCACTCAAAAACTGAAAGCAAAGGAGAGTGATGATAGAACAGACAGTAGAAGCAAGGAGAAGGTAGCGCAGGCACATCCCACACATGAGAATAAACAAGAGAAGGAGCAAGAAGACGGTGAAAAGGGAGCCCCGGAAAAAGAGAGCGAGGAGAAGGGGAACAAACCAGAAAACCTCAATGGCAAAACAACTCAAGGACCATGCAAGCCTAAAACAGCAGAAGCCCTAAGGGTGGTGATAACAGACCCAGAAATTCAAGCCTATAGAGAACATATGACTGAACATGTAGTGATTTGCAAGTTCATGGGACTCTGGCCAACGGAAAGGGCGATGTGTCAATGGATAAAGCATCAATGGAAACCCAAAGGTGATGTTAGACTGCACTTAGGAGCCAAAGGTTTTTTCACTGTTGTTTTTTTGAATCTAGAGGATAAGGATAGAATATTTGATGGTGGACCTTATTTCTTCGCTTCAGCGGGCCTATATATGAGGCCTTGGAAACCCAACTTCGTGCCAGAAAAAGAAACCTTCAAGCAGGTGCCAGTCTGGATTCGCCTCTTCGCACTACCAATAGACTATTGGGGACATTCAGCTCTGAAACAGATAGGTGACAATTTAGGGACTTTTATCAAAGCTTCAGAAGCCACTCTGCAGAGAAGATATACTTCCTGTGCTCGAATCTGTGTGGAGTTGGATGTATCGGGGGCATTGCATGAAGGACTGTGGTTGGAATATAGGGATGAGGACTATTTCCAAGCCATTGACTATGAGAAAATTCCATTTCGCTGCAGGAAGTGTCATGAGCATGGACATTTAATCAGAGAATGTCCATTAAACAGAACAGCGGAAGAACTCAAGGGAGATCAGGCAGAAAAGAACAGGGACACCTTCATTCGGCCAAGAGCAAGACAGAGAGCAAACAGGAAACGCCCAATCAGAACAAGCGCAACACAAGGTAATACTAGTAACGCTTTTGAAGTATTGGAGACTGAAACCGAATCAGAGGACCAAAATAAGGAACAAAATACCTCTGAAGCAAACAAAACTACAACAGAGTATGCAACCAAAGCAATGGAGGAAAATATTCAAAACATTACAGCACAGACTCAGGAAGTAACAGAAGGGGCAGATGAAGATTCAGAAATGCTCATAAGTGACATCGGAAGTGAGGAAATGGAGCTCAATGAGGTATTAGACCAGGAAGGAGTTAACCTACCAGACATGGTGGAAGACTGGAAAAGAAGGGGATGGAAAACATATCGGAAGAGGAAGTTAGGAAAATTAATGAGATATTCATAGCAAAACAGAAAGCAGAGATTAGTAGGCAAAACAAGAACCTGGGAGTAGCAAAAGGAATGGACTCCGAACAAAAAGCCTACTTCAAACAACCACCAGCTCCAAACAAAAGAAGAAGAGAGGGCGCAGATCCAATAATGAGGCACTGCAGGAACTGGGACAAATGCTTTTAAACTCTGGTAAGATGAAAGCTCTAGAAGCTTTTTCTCTTAGCTACTAATTTTTTGTGTTAAAATGAAAGTCATCTCTTGTAATGCTAGAGGGTTCAATAGCCAAATAAAACAGAGACTCTTAAAGAGGAAGGTCCAAAAGGAAAACCTTGACATTATATTTGTGCAAGAAACCAAATGTGCAAGTAATACTATTTATAATGCAAGCAAAAAGCTAGGTAGACAAATGGAATACCTGGAAACCGCTAGTCATGGATGGGAGGGAGGTTTAGTTACCCTGTGGAATCCGCATGTAATCAAAATCCTCTCCGCTGAAGCTACCAGGTCCTTTATAGCCATAGAAGTTCAAGTGATAGGCAATTCAGAGACATATTTGTGCTGTACAGGCCTCAGAAGTTAGAAGAGAAATACATTTTTCTTAGAACTTTATTGAATTTGAAGCTCAGATATCCTAGTGCGAAGGCAATCATAGGAGGGGATTTCAGTGTGATAACTACACTATTGGAGAAGAAAGGAGGGATCAGGAAACTCAACAAAGATTCTGAAGCATTCTTAGATTTCATCAACACAACTAGATTAGTGGATGTCCACCCCAAGAGTGGGGCTTTCACTTGGAATAACAGAAGGGGAGGTGAAAGACAAAAATCGCCTCTCGTCTTGACAGGTTCCTAATATCTGAAAGTATTCTGTTAGAGGGAGTGATAGTAGAATCAGACATCCTACCTAGTGGAGGGTCAAATCATTGGCCCATTTCTCTGATTGCTGCTATCCAGGGTACTCCTAGAAATAAGCCATTTCGATTTGAGAAATTTTGGCTTAACCATCCGGACTTTACTAAACTTGTTGAGAAGTGGTGGCATGAACCGATGGATATCAGAGGCACCAAAATGTACAAACTACAGGGTAAATTGAGATACATCAAAAATAAAATCAAAACATGGAATATAACAGTTTTTGGGAACATATTCAAAGAAAAATCCAAGATAGAGGAGCAGCTAGAGCAGATTCACAAAGGCTGGATAACTGGAGATAGCAACCTAGAAACTGCAAACAAAGAAAAAAATTTGATGCAACAATGGCAGCTTCATTGCCAACAGGAAGAGACCCTTTGGAAACAAAAGTCCCGGATTCAGTGGCTCAAGGAAGGGGAACAGAATACCAAATTCTTTCACAGATCAGCACTGGACTACAGAGGCGCCAATAAAATCCTCAGTCTCAAAAGCGAACAGGGGGACATTATCCAGAATCATCAAGGAATTTCTACCCTGCTCAATACGCATTTTAGCAGCATAGCTCAGGAGCCAGAGGTAGATAGAACAAAATCAATTTATGAACTCATCAAATCCATTCCTAAAACAATCACTAATGAGCAAAACCTTGCACTAACTAGAGAAATCTCTTTGGAAGAGGTGGAAGAAGCGGTGAAGAATATTCCAAATGACAAAGCGCCTGGGCCTGACGGCTTTACCATCAACTTTTACAAGGCTTGCTGGGAAATTGTTAAAACTGAGGTCTGGGCAGTGGTGGAGGACTCTCGGTGTTCTGCCTCAATTCTCAAATCTCTAAATTCAACTTTCCTGGCCATGATTCCAAAAGAAGAAGAGGCCAACACCCCAGCAAAATTTCGGCCTATTGCCTTGTGCAATGTCATTTATAAGATTATCTCTAAAGTCATTGCCAACAGATTGAAACCTATTCTCCCGGGCCTCATCTCAGAAGAACAGTCGGGATATGTTGAGGGAAGACAGATTCTGGACAATATTTTACTAGCACAGGAAATGATTCATACACTTCACTCCAGGAAAATCGCAGGCATGATGATGCAACTTGACTTATCAAAGGCTTATGACAAAGTCAACTGGAATTACCTAGAAGCAATCTTAAAAGCTTTCGGTTTCGCCAATCAATGGATAAAGTGGATTTTAGCTCTGATCAAATCTACTAAATTTTCTATACTGGTAAATGGTGCCCCTGCCGACCAATTCTCCCCCTCACGAGGACTCAGACAAGGAGACCCATTATCACCTTTTCTTTTTGTCATCCTGATGGAAGGTTTAAGCAGACTCATTCGTAGCGCTAAAGAGGAAGGAAGGATCAGAGGATTGCAGCCCTTGCCTTCCATTCCAGCGACCACTCACCAACAATTTGTTGATGATACAATGTTACATGGTTCTCCTACAGTCAAAGAAGCCCTGGGCTATAAAAGGATCCTCAATCTTTTCAGCGAAGCCTCAGGTATGGAAATTAATCTATCTAAATCCACCATCTTCTTTTTCAATATGCATTTAGCTGTGCAAAAAAATCTCTCTATCATTCTAGGCTTCCGTAGAGGCAGTCTGCCCTCGAGGTACCTAGGAGCACCTCTAATGGATAAACCTTGGCAAAAAATTCATTGGGAGAAGATCCTAGCCAGTTTGGAGAAAAGATGTCATCACTGGACCCATAGGGCCCTCAATTTAGCAGGGAGGCTAGTTTTAACCAAAGCTGTACTGCAAGCTATTCCTTAATATATGCTCTCCATAATCCCAGCTCCCAAAGGAGTCCTGCAGCAAATGAGAGTGATTCAGAGAACTTTCTTATGGACAGGAAATGCAGAGAAGAAAAAGTGGGCACTAGTCGCATGGAATAAATTGTGCAAACCCAAACATTTGGGAGGGTTAAACCTGCTAGACCCCTTCACCATCAATAGGGCCTGTGGGGCCAAGATTTGGTGGAAATGACTGAAGGAACCCAATCTTCCTTGGGCTAGACATTGGAAGGAGAAATACACTCCAATTCATAGCACTCAAAACTTGATCAGAATGCAAGAGAATCCAGAGGGTTCACCAATCTGGAACCTAGCAAGGAGAAATCGAGGAATTATACAGGATAATAGATTTTGGGAAATTCGCAATGGGAAAACGGCCCTCTTTTGGGAGGATGCCTGGCAACAACTCCTTAAGTTAGAGAGGCCAGAGTTCGCAGATCTACAAAGAAAGTATCAAGGGCTTGGGAGAACAACGGTGAATCACTATTGGACTCCTAATAACAGGGACCCGGAATGGAGAAATTGGGCAATCAATGAAACAGAGAACATAACTAAAGCAAACAACGACGTTAGGGACCTGCAAACTCTATTAAACAAAAGAAGAATTAGGAAGGCGGATGACAGTGACCAACTAAGATGGGGAAAGCAAGGAGGGGGAAATTTCACGCTCAAAGAAGCCATAAATTGTATCGAAGATTCAGAGCAAATTGAACAGGTACAATGGAGCAGCAAGGTCTGGGATTCTCAGTTCTAGCCAAAAATTAAAATCTTCCTCTGGCTCCTAATGCACAGGAAAACCCTAACTTGGGAGAATCTTCGCAAGAAAGGGTTTTGTGGCCCTTCTAGGTGTCCCATGTGCAACAAGGAAGAAGAAACTATGAACCATCTCTTCAACACATGCGAATCAGCAAACCTAATGTGGAATTGGGCGGAAAATATATTGCAGCAAATGGACAGAACCAGAGATTCCATCCAAGAGACCATCGAGAATTGGCGAGGCAATTTCTCCAGTAATCAAAGGGTCAACATCATTTGGAAAATAATGCCAGGGTTTATTACATGGACAATCTGGAAAGAACGGAATAGGAGAGTATTCTTAAATGAAACCAGGGATATAAATCACTCAATAGAAATTATCATACAAAATATAAGACAATTGGTTCTTGTCAAAAGCAAAGCAGATCAAGATAGTAAAGCTTCAAATCGGGACTTACAAATTTTGAAAGCCTTTGACCTGGATAATGGAACTTGCGTGGCTACAGTGAATCGCCAACAGGAGATAAGCACCACATTAAGCATCTGGAAACGACCACCTTTAGGCTTCCTCAAGCTAAATTTCGATGGTGCATCGAGAGGTAATCCAGGAATGGCTGGCATCGGTGGCATTATAAGGAATAGCGAAGGAGAAATTCAGCACATCTACAGCAGAGCCTTAGGGGAAGGAACGAACAATGAGATGGAGTTCGCAGCAATGGAACAGGGTCTCAGAATTCTTAGAAATTTGCAGGCAGGCGCAACAGTAGTTGAGGGGGATTCCCAGCTCGCAATAACAACAGCCAGAAGGATGTATGCGGGAGCTAAAGCTAGCAAGGTAACACAACACTGGCGACTGGCTAAAGTAACAGAAAGTATAGCTGAGCATTTGGGGTGGCTGAAAGGTTTAATCTTTCAGGCGGTTCGTCGTAAAGCCAATGCAGCTGCGGACCATCTGGCGAATTATGGTATAGAGAACCCCACTAGCATATTGGACAGCTGTTGGCAGGACGTTATCTGCCCGGAATTAAGAAATAAGTGTACCCTGCTCTCGAGGCAGGATTTGGTGAATGAAAGGTAAGGATGAAGAGTCGGCGATCTATGCAGGCCTAACAAAATGATGAGGATAAAGCGTACTGAGGGAAGAATTAAAGGTTGGCAAAAAAGCGAAGGACAGGCAGAACATGAGCATTCAATGCTCGAGCAGGAGGGAGTCATTCCCATCAGATATATGATCAAAAACAATGAGCGCCGCCGACGCCCATATAGAAGATGGGACACTTGGCATGCTTCGGAGGAAGGCAAGAGAGGTGACCGTAAGAGCAGGAAATCAGGTCATTACCGAAAATATAAACCACCAAGCAAGAATAATTATGATAAGACCTGCGGGCAACAGGGGATAGGTTGGAATGTACCCAGCAATTCTCCCAATCTCATCTATTTATTCTCAGCCCCTTGGCAACGGAAAAGCCACTGTTTCTTCGAGCTGTAGGCTGAAATTTTTTTCCCTAATCCTTAGAACGCTGAGCTGTCAGTCGTGTGTGGTTACGATAATGGCGGGTGAGGGGAGCCGAAGTGCATCGGTCAACCGAGATCTGAAACGAGCTCGGGAAGCCTATGAAACTCGAACCTCACAAAAAGAAAAACGAATAATTGAGGAGCTGGAGGCCATTGTTACTGAGGAGGAGGAAAATTTGGAAGCAAAGGCGTTGGAGAAGGAAATGGACTGGGTTCAGGACCCTGGCACAGTAACAACGCGTGCAACTCAGTATGTGCGTACGCAAGCAGAGATGTGGAGGATGAAAACAATGTTGGCTAAGGCCATTAGTATGCAGGGGGACTATACCAACCAAGTTCGTCAAGCTCAACAGGCAATTGCAGTCACGTCAGAGGAGCATATGGCGATTCTGGAGAGTCTGGAGTTCAAGATCAGCGGACTGGAGCAACAATTTGACAGTATTTCAAAGAAACTCTCAGTCCTGATCAGTCTCTTGCGTCATACTATAAGTCAAGATGCCAGGAATGCTGGGGAAAAGATGGAGGGGCACACAGGCGATAATCAGAGTACACTTCCAGCGCCATCTCAGGCGGGCAAAGCTAAGGCGTCGACTGGTCCGGATACCTCCAAGAATTACATTGTTCTTGAAATGTAATGAGTCTCTGTTGTCTGATCTTGCTGAAGTTATGAGGGATGGGTCAGTTTATGTGTCTGTCAACCTTGGTTTTTTCTTTGTTGTGTCAAATTTTGCTCTGGGCTCAACTATGGATGTCCTCGGCTCTATGTGAATCGTTGTTTAGTTACTGTTGTTTTTGTCAACCCCCAACTTTCTCTGCTGCCCTGCGTGGTGCGCCCCGGGGTATTGTGGATGCTCTTTTTGATCATGACAAGGTGCTTGCTTAGTAGGATGGCAGTCCACTGTCTGCTTGAGCAGACCTTTTGTAAAATATGTACTTTGATACTAATATAATTTGCTAATTTACACACAAAAAAAAGTTTGCCCAAAGTTAGACTACACTAATGTGCTTTGTCTCGATTTATCTTAAGGCTTTGTATTGCTTAGGTCCCACATAGATGAAATAAAGTTTGTCCAAAGTTGGACTACACTAATATGCTTTGTTTCTATTTATCTTAAGGCTTTGTATTGCTCAGGTCCCACATAGATGAATGAATTTTAATGTTAATGTCCATTTCTATGGACTGCACTTATGTGCTTAGTTTGTTATTATCTTAAACATTTATATTACTATGGTCCCACATAGATGAAGTAGTTCATAAAATAATTTTAATGTTATTGTTCATTTCTATCTATGTTATGCTTTACACATGGTTGGCTTGTTTTTATAATTTTGGGATTGTGATTATTGTCCAACATATTCATCATTTTTCATATATATGTGTGTGTGTGTGTGTGTTTGTGTTTTTTAACAAGTCGATGAATTGAAAGTTTAATATCTTAATAAAAAAATATTCATTTTATAATTCTTCATTTGCCTATGATTTTTATTTTGACTCACAATTTTTAATGGACTAATGGTCCACTTTGGCCCATGACTGCCTCAATTCTCTACTCACATGCACACGTTATTAATGTTTAATTATTGCTTAGAGAATTTTTTTTACATAATCTCATAGCAAATTTGTGAGCATTTTATTGTCGTGACATTAGAAAAATGTATAATAAAATACGCACAACACAACAAATTACAATTTAATAAAAAAACTTAGAGAATGAATCATGAGATTACAAGGTGCGCTAATATGTAGGTGGTAAGCAGTTGAAAGACTGAAATAGTTGTTAATCATGAAAATGGACAACCCTTCACACGTCAAAACGAACAACCCTTTGTTTTCACATGTCAAAAGATCATGAACCACCCTCCCATTTCACATTAAATGCTAACTAGTCCATCTTTTAATAAATAATAAAAATAATGTGGACGGTACATTAGTAATTAATGATGCAGTGTATCGAAGTCAATTACTCTCATCATTACATAATAAAGGATGAAACATTTCAACCAATAATATTTGAGATAAATAAATTTAATTTTTATTTAAAACTAATAAATTGCATTTTATAATGTTAAACTTTGGATAAATTTATTTATTTTTAGTTAAAGATAAACTAATAATAGGTCAACAAAAATTGAATATGATTAAATATAATAAAAAATCTAAAACATTGTATGTTGACAAACTAATAATAAGTCAATGAAACAATAAAAAAATTTAATATGATTAAATATAATAAATTTTTGAAAACATTGTATGGCAAAAAATATATATATACATTTTTAATATTAATAATAAATTAGATAGTTTTTAATTAAAAAAAAACTTAAAATATGATAAAAAAATAATAATTTATTTAATATTATTAAATATAAATAATATAAAATTAGTGAAAAACATCGAATAAATATAAATAATTAGTAACACAGATACTTAGTGACTTAGGTTTAAAATAAACTTTAATGTGATTATAACCATTAATTATATAATTAAATTTCAATTAAAATGATTTAAATTTATTTTTATTATCTATTTTTTTGTTTGGTTTATCAACTACCGAATCAAAGGGAATTTGAGGAGAACTATGGTTGAGTGATGTCAACCATTTCCTCTAAGTGGAGCTTGTTGCCCAAGGAAACTATGGTTAAGAAAAGTTAAATTGGCCAAGAAATGGCCAACCGATAGTGACAAATGTATTTGTTACACGTGACAAACATGGCCATTCAACCAATATGGTCAAAAGTTCGGCATGCACATTGCATTCTAATACTATTATATACAAATAATAGTGTAATTCGGAAATTTATTTTACCAGGCTGCGTTTTCTATTAACATAAATTATCATCGATAAAAAGGAAATTGAGAGACTTGGTTATTAAAAAAACATTTGGCAATAATATGGACATAAGTATATTTAGAGATAATTAATGAACCTCGTTGTATTATGGAGTGCCTGCCAAAGAGATACTATGTGGATGTGCGGTCAGCCGCTATCTATGGGTGTGATTCGTGAGAATTTCTAGACGTCGATGATGATTTCTTGTTGAATTATGGTTATCACGGACCAAATTTGAAGGGTTGATTTTAATTTCAATTAAAAAGATATATATCTATACAATCTTTCCATAATGACAAGTTAAAAAAAAATTACATTTCAATGGATAACAATATATTATCTTTACATTTCATTTTTAATGACACACAAATTCCTAACACACAGATGCATCACATCTACAAATATATAATCATTGTATATTTTATATTTTTTTTAATAAGACTACTATCATGTTGAAAGAGATAAATGAAATGTTCATATTTATTTGAGTATGGTGCACATAGAAAGCATGGATTCTTTCATTAGTCATTATCATAGCACTTTAATTTGGTCCTAGACTTTGAGTTGTCACAGTGGTAAGCATCCTCATCTACAAATACACCACAACTTGACAAACTAACCATTTCTTGAGGTTAAAACACAATAAATTTGAATAAAATTATGGAAAGTTGCCAAAACATGAAGTAGCTTCTGACTTACTTTTAAAATTGTAAGGGTAAACATAAAGTAGCACCAGACCTACTTTAAGAAAATTGTGTAGGTATATTTAATATAATTTAATTCAAATTATAACCACTTTTAAGGATCCTTATTATACAAATCTTTATTATTCTTTCAGATTTAAGATTTTTGCGTTTGTTCATTGATTGTAATTGATTTTCCGGATCCATCCCATTCATGTTTATTTGAAATCGGCGTTTCGAACCTACAACTAGGTTTATTATTCTTATCTTATTTCTCATAATTTTTTTCGGTGTTAATCAAGTCAAAATTCATTTGTCGATGCCTTTTGAACCAACCATTGTAGTTCAACAATCACTTAAATCTATTGAACAACATAACAAGGATTTCCACCATATGACCATTTTGACCCCAAACATTAAGGTGATTACAATCTTGTGTTGTGAATTTCATCTTTGTAATGTGTTACCCAATTTCCCATTGCAATAATTTTTTTATATGTGTCCATTATGCTTTACTCTTTTTTTTTTCTAATGCTTTGATTGCACTAAACTCTTTTTTATTTAAAATGTTTTTGTTACACTTAGCTTATCTACATAAAATTATGTTTCCTTGCACAATATCATTTGTGAAAATCAAATTGTAGTGGAGCATAACAAAGCTCTACTTTAACCACTCAGCCATTTTGTTCGTCGAAGTGCTCCAAATAAAAATTAAAAAAACAATTCACCCCTTACCACCTAATATTCCACCTAATTCAATTGAAAAATATACTAGCAAATTAGCTTGGAATTTTCTTAATATGATCGTTTTTCCTTTTATATTAAAGTAATCTCAGTAATCTGCTCGTTAATTTCATTTGGCAACACTTTTTGATTTGAAATTCTTTCGTCACATCTGCTAATGTATGAAACTAGTGTGATTAATAATATATTTAATTGAGTAATTTTATGTGCGAAATTCACCATGTACACATATTACACCTAAATCAATTAAGCAATATAAAATCTGGAGAAATTTAAACCTAAATCAATTGAACATATAAAGTTGGAAGAGGCTTTAAAAAAATAAGCTTTTTTCAAGTGCAAAGTAAGAAACTAAGTTATTCATTTCATGACAATCATAGCACATATAAAGTTGGAAGAGCCTTAAAAAAAAAGCATTTTTCAAGTACAGAGTAAGTAACTAAGTTATTCATTTCATGACCATCATAGCACATGTCATCACTTTTTTCTTTAAAAATTCTCAATATGAATCTTTCTATCCTTTTTACCTTTGTAGAGTGCCCATGAATTTTAGATTCATTAATAGCATGTGTGTTCATGTAGTAATAAGTAGATTTTGTCTCTCCCTTATCCCTATCTAATTTTTAATAATACATTTCTTATTGTGCAGAGAACCAACATTTAATTCCCGAATTATGAATTTGGTTCTCATGAATTTATGATGTCATTAGTTTCACTTTCTAGGGAAAAAACAAAGATTAAAACCCATTTCCAACCCCATGAAGCTCGTGAACGGGTGAGTCATTCCATGCCACTTTAGAAGGTTGAGATCTTCAAATCGCTGTAGGAGTGGGTAGGAAAAAATATATTGATTCATTTAAACCCTGTTGACCAAGTCCTAGAAGCCATAAGACCTTTTTTCTTTTTTCTTATCGTTCTTTGAGGGCTTCATTAACCAACTTATAGAATTGCCGAAGCGGTCCCATGAATTTCCGAATGACTATTTAGTTTCTCTAGTAGGAAAGATGACTACAGAGGAGGCATTGCCTACTTACCAAACTCTGCTTAACACATACAATGGTGTAAGAGATGAGACTGGTGCCAGTCCCACTTCGTTGGCAACGTGGACACATATGTAGACAGCCGAGGAGAATAGACATGGTGATCTTCATAATATCTTTACCTGTCTAGTCGAGTGGACATGAAACACATTGAAAACATCAGTGTCTTATTGGGTTTAGAATGGTACAGTCTCTTAACGTTACAAGCATTTTTCAAAGTATCTTATTATGTTTACTATTGTTGCAACAGGATGTGGGATTCCACTCTATTTGTTTACTGAACTCATTGCATGCTGGAAGCTTTCTGCAAGATATTTTATGTTTTTTAATGAAAATTTTCCGACTTTAACCTTTTTGACTGTTTAGTATCCAAGCACAAAAAATGGTCGCTATCTTGGATTCTTATACACTTCCTTCCAGCAAAGAGCAACATTCATTTACTCCGATTTGGGTAATTCAAGGAGTTGACATGAACTTTCAATCTAAGTTTTCGATTTCTGTCAAAATACACTCAACGCAGACTACTTCTAAAACATTAAAGCAGTCGTGTGTCAATCTATATTATGCGGGGACCAATTTCAACATACAGGGCTTTCAGTAGAATACCTAATCAATTTCCAGTTTGGCTTCTCTCCAATGGAGGGCCTGATATTTCGAATTCGAGCAAGATGCAATACCAAAGCTTCAGGAGTGAGGAGCACAACACAAGTTACACTGCTACATAATACAACCCTCCTCTAGCTTTGTCTTTACAGCTACAGGGATGTGATGGTGTCCAGTTTTCTATCAATGCAGTTTCGCCTCCATTACAATTTACGCTTTATTTATTGCCTCCAGGCTCCATTACAGTTGAGAGTCACAACTACTGCAATCAACCCCAGCTTTTACGTCACAATCACCTGAACGTGCAATTATACGCAAATATTTGGAAATCAAAGCTAGCTCAGTGTTCCAATGACAAGATGGGAAAGAAAGCGCTTTCTGCTTTGAATTTTGAAACAACCGATTACAGGGCTTGTCCTTCCAGCTGCTGTTGCTTTCTTATCGCAATAGAAATAAGAAATCCGTTTTTTCAATTTTGAAAATAGTATATCTCCAACAGCGCCTGGATAAAGCACGTATCATTAACATATATGGCATTTGGTGGCACCCTATTTATCCGTTCATATATTTTGCTCAGCCATCCCCTGCAGAAAACTCGTCAACGGTTTCAAGCTTAATGTCCACAACGCTACAATGGGCTTGTTTTGATGAAACTCGTGAGTCTGTTATAACCACAGATTTGCCAATCACATTCAAAATACGTATTGATTCTCGCCATCAATGGAATGGAATGGTGAGTCTATAATCAGTGTACATGCCTATCATGGTTGGACGATTTTATTGTCCCATTCTCAAAATCTGATGGTGCAGGGTCTTCGTATATCCACTAATAATATTTAGTAAATGCTTTCTGTGTTTTCACCGGTTACTTAATTTTATAGACTCAACCCTACCAACTTGAAATGATGGCTGCGTACTTGGAGTTTTAGTAAGTTGCAATCAGGTGGCACCGTGGTGGGTCCAACTGTCCAAGATATCCATAATCCGACAATTTATCAGACAGGTTGCAGCCCTTCACCAGGCACTTTATTAAAATTTGATTTTTTTAAAAAACCAGTAAAAACAAAAAATTACATTTTTTTAAGCTTAATTTTATCTTAGCACTTCTTGGACGTGCTGGTGCCCTTGACGGGTTGTGAAGGGTTCAATTTTGAACCATGATTCGTCATCCGCATGGGGCCTTCACATCTTTTTGTCTCCAAAAATGGATGTATTTGATAAATGTAGTGGTTTGCAACAAGTATATAAATGTAGTGACAGATGTAGATATAAACAAGTGACTATATAAATTAGTAATTGCTTTTAAAGGTGCAAAAGTATATCTAAGGAATAATAAATTTGGAACTTTGTTATTTTGAAAAATTAAATCACTAAACATTAAAAACTCTTATTTCTAATAAAGTAAATATTATATAAAGATTGATCTTTGTCGAAGGTCAGTGACTAGTTCCCCAAGCCACACAATGGGTTTGGCCGCTCTAATCTTGCTTTCCCAATTTATTTCAAAATATTATACCACCCTATATCGTTCCAACATCCATTCACCAATTTCCTATCCTTCCAACTGCCACTGATATGTCTTCCACTCAATGGAGTTTTAGTTACATTTTAAAATGGAGATGTTTGACATCTCTACAAGTTTCAAATCTAGTGAGAAATTTGTTAGCAAAACATTTGGTGTTAGATAGAAATAGTTGACAAATTTGTTTAGTTTAGTTTGATGGAGATAGGGAAATAGTTTGCAAATTTGTTGTTGTTTTTTTTATTATTATTAAAAGGTTTTTGACACTGTTAAAAGGGCAACTGCCAATCTGAAATTCAAGAAAATTAATATACGGTTTTTGAAGATAAGCAACATGTTAATTGAAGTTCAATATGATATTCCTGTATGAATAGGAAATAAGGAATTTAACGGTCAACCCATGTTTAAGGCCCATATCTACTGGAAGACCTATAGTTACTCCATTTTCATTACCCAGTTAACACATGCATATGTATTGACTTATTACGAGATGCACAGTACCATTCACATCAATAAAATTTGCCCCATGGTTTAAGAGCGTGAAGTTCGTTGTTACAGTTGTAATTTCTAATCCACCATGGCTGGTATTTGTTTGCGTTGAGTAATTCTATGAAAATGAGACAGGAAATGATAATTATGAGTCAATCCTAACCTTAGATTTATTATTCTACTAATTGGATTTGCTAATTCAAACATAAATTCAATTGATAGGATCAAAAGTTTTATGGCGTAGTAAAAATCCTAGAATATACTCTTTGGCACTAGAAACTGAAAGTCTGAAACTCCCTGGGAATTGCGGCGTCAATGGGAAGAAATTTCCCTGTTGTGGTCTTGGAGACAGGGAATTGTGGCAAAAGAAGTTGTAATTATGCTAATCATTGGTGAAGAAGGGGGAACTGTACCCAGGTCAACCAAGCATTTAATTGTTCCGTCTTTGTAGACTCTCACCATACCGGGAACCTCGATGACTACAATAGATAAGGAAGACGACGACAACTCCATAGGCACGCGACGTGGGTTCTAGTGTGTCTACAACTAAGTTGAGACGAGGCTAGAGAAAGTTGCATTTCCTATTACGAGGTGTGGAACATTGTTCACATAAGGAAGTGCACTCGTTACTAACACATTCCTCTTCCATGGTATTAGCAACTTGGGAGCAACAACATCTTCATTCCTAATTTTTGAAATATCACCCATGCTTCTTGTTGATATTTTTGAAAACACCCCACACAATGAAGCAAATTGGGCATCGAGAATCACAAAGGAAAATGGAAGTAGAGAGAACAAATCCCTCTTCTTGTAAGCGCACACTAGAGCAAGTTTCATATGGTCACAAATGCCAGTGGCAGATTGCATTTAAAACTACCTATACCCCATAATTTCCAAGATAATCTGTCTGATTAGTTTAATACTACGCTGCTGATTGGCATAAAAAAAAATCCCCGTCAATTCCCGGATCTGTGACGCGAATTCCGTCTCCAATGCCCCAACGATATCGTGGTCCTCTCGATGGCTTGTGTATGTTTGGGATTATTACTTTATCAATCAAAGAGATTGTGAGTGAGCAATCATCTTCAAATTATTATACAACATATCATTATGGTAGATGATACGTAAAATTAAGGTAAAATATAGATTAGAGTAGGTAAAATAACATAAGTCCGAACAAAAGTGGGTGAGGGGACTTGAGATGAGATCATCGCTTCTCTAAGAAGAGGGACTCACTAGGAGTTCTATAGATGTACTGGATAAAATGCCAAAAACAAATCTCAGAGGGACTCTCTAGGAGTTCTATAGATGTACTGAATACAAAGCCAAAAACAAATCCCAGAGGTACTCTTTAAGAGTTCTATAGATGTACTAGGTATAAAGCCAAATACCAACACAGAATCCAAAATTTATGAATCTCGTATTGTTCAGTTTGTACTACTCTAAGAACTGAAATTGTCCCTACAAGTTAAGGTAAGGGAGCTGGGAGTGTCATTCCAAAGGGCATGTGCATTAGGATATTGCCCACGATCACAGAGCCAAGATAATTACGGTGGTCTGCAGACAAATCAATGATGACCACATAATCATATTCGTAAAGGAAGCTTCTCAAGACATGGTGCCACAATTTGGGTTGAAATCCAAAAAGGACTTCTTGGGTCCAAAAGAAAATAAAAAGATGGTGTTGCCCACAATCTCAATTGTAGATAGGCCCAAACTTCTAGTTGTCAAATGTTATTCTAGTTTGAGGTGACTGCCGAATCGTTATGTTAACTAGCTTTGGACGATTATGTGTGTACAAGGATCAAATCCCTCAAGGAATTTGTGTATATATTAATTGGCAATGCCAACCCTATGTATTTTCACTAGAAAGTTGCCTTTAAATTCATGGCATTTTCTATTGTCCTGGAAGATTCGTTGATGTCAATATCAGTTTTCTAGTGATATATCTTTTCTATGTGTGTGAAGAAATGACTGTTTTGAGTGCTCTCTTGTTTAAGAACTTACAGTTCTTGATGATTTTTGTATATTTGCATTTGGCTACTTTTAAGTTCAATTATGTATGAAGAACATATGATTTATTAGATGTTTGCTGCATTTGGTAGTGACCACTGTGGATACTTGTCGTAAAATGTGCTCTACAAAATAGTTGAATTAATACCTTGATGTTGGGGTTAGTATGCATCTGGACACGTGCATAATGCAAAATCTGCGCAATATTGAACTGAAGCTTCGAATTCTAGGTCAAATTCCATTTGATCACTCTGCGTACTTTAAGTTGTGAATTGGATCATGCAAAACACTGAAGCTAGGCCCTTGAATTTGGCCTTAGTCTGAAATTTGTCCTCTGGGGAAGAAGATTTTTAATTATTATAACTAGAAGGCCTGGTTGGTGGGTTTGGAACATGAAATATTATTTTGGGGTGGATTAAAGACTTGTAACTTCTTATTGTTAATTGACTCGTTGGAATACAATATTTTGTTAGAGTGTTTTCATCTCAATTTCGTGTAATTTATATTTTAAATATTAATAAAATATTAAACTCTTAATTGGGTTTGATTGAATATCAAAATTCAAGAGTCGTGACGCTTATTTTTCCTTTTATTTCTTAATGTATATATAGTTTTCTCCATTTATCATTTAAAGATTTGTAGTTTTTTAATGTTAATTTGTTCCAATATTTTTTGGATGTAATTTCCAAAATCATCCATGTCATTACATAGTTTTGGAAAATGATCACATTGCTATTTTTTTTTTAGTTTTTGTGTTTTCACCAAACTTTTTAATTGTTGTGTTTTCCTGCAGTGTTAAAAAATTGTTGGACACAGGAGGATGAAATTAAGCCTCTACTATTGGTTGAATTTGCTCAGCCAAACCCATCATAGGAACACCTTCTGTGTAATCAATGATGCAGTATATAAATAATAAAAATAATATGGATGTTACATTTATTAATGATGCAAATTACATTGAAGTCGGTGGCAACCATCATTAACCAATGATATTTGAGATAAATGAATTTAAATTTTATTTAAAAATAATAAATTTATTGTATAATGTTAGACTTTAAATAAATGTTAATTTTTTTAGTCAAAGGGAAACTAATAACAAGTCAAAAAAACTGAACACATTATTATATCCTCGAGAGTTGGTGCGAATTTTTAAAACTTTCCAGTGTTGGATTCTGAGGTGAAATCTTAGTTTGTGTTATTTACATTGATTTTTGACTCTATATATGGATTCAGCGAGCTGAAAAATCCCCAAGGCAGTTCAATTTTGCACGGATTACCCATCAAACTTCAGATTTCAATAATCTTAGTTTGTGTTATTTACACTGATTTTTGACTCTATATATGGATTCAGCAATCTGAAAAACCCCTAAAGTACTGCAATTTTACAGGGATTACCCATCAAACTTGCTATTTCAATAAATTCCCACTGAATTTTAGAAAAATAAACTAAAAACCCAACATAAACACTTTCAAAAATATCTCACTAAAAACCACTCCTATTCACCCAACAAGTATAATAACTCTACCCTATTCACAACTTACGACTCCATAGAGTAGGACGACATATCTTTCTTCTTATTGGTCATATAATTACAGCAGGTGATAATTTGTCTTGCTTGCTGTAAATTTACAGTTTACTTACTGTGTCAGTTGAAAAAAATACTTCGTCATATAATTACACATATACCAATCAAATTATATGGTCATCATTGATAGTGAATCTAGGTTCAGTTCAATCAGTGGTTTGCAAAGCGTTTCAATGCATTTTTCAAATAAAACGCTGCGGCATTGGAGTACCAAAGGATTTGTGAATTTAACTACTCCGATCAGAGAGGAAGCCATTACAGAAACAGAGTTCCATTGTCTTGCCAGCAAAGGCTTTGGTGACATGGGTACGTTGTGTAGGGCTGGCAGATTGAAGGAGGCATTGGGGATGCTGTATTCCATGGACAAACAGGCCATTGTGGCTGACTCCAACAGCTACGCATCCCTCTTGCAGGCTTCCGCCAATATGAAATCTCTGATATATGGTAAGCAAATCCATGCCCACATCATCGAATCGGTATCGAGCTAAACAACTATTTGGGTTCTAAACTCGTTCTGATGTATGCTAAATGTGGCCTCTTAGCGGATGCATGCAAAGTGTTTGACAAAAGGTGTGAGCGCAACATCTTCTCATGGACTGCCATGATTGGCGAATATGCCAGGCGCGGGCATTACGAAGAAGCACTTGCGTTATTTAGTCGAATGGAAACAGTTGGTATGTGGCCTGACAGATTTATATTTCCTTGTGCACTTAAGGCGTGTGCCGGGCTAGAAGCCTTGGAACAGGGTAAGATTATTCACAATTATGCTGTAAGATATGGTTTTGAATCGGATGTTTTTGTGGCGAATTCTCTAATAGACATGTACTCTAAATGCAGGAGTATCAAGGATGCACGAAATGTATTTGAAAAAATGCGTCAAAGAGATGTGGTATCATGGAATGCAATGATGGGGTATTATGTTCGCGAGGGCTTCTGGGACGAAGCATTTGAACTGTTTCGTCAAATGCAAGCTGCAGGATTAGAACCCAATGTGATATCATGGACTACAATGATTTCAGGGCATGTTCAAAATGGATTTGGCAGAGATGCAATACATCTCTTTCGGGATATGCAGGTGGCAGGAGTGCAGCCAAACTTGCATACTATATCTAATATTATTATAGCATGTGCAGAGTTAGTAGCTTTACACCAAGGTAGGGAGATGCATGGTTTCATAACCAGGCACGGGTTTCAGTTGGATGAGATTGTTGGGAGTGCCCTTGTTGGCATGTATACAAAATGTGGATGTTTAGAAGATGCACGTCAGGTGTTTGGTAAAATGTCTGAAAGAGATTTGGTTTCATGGACTGCAATGATTGCGGGATATGCACAATGTGGTCAAGGTGATGAAGCCTTGAAACTCTTTCATCAAATGCAATTGGCAGGTTTGGAACCTGATTCAGTTACTATTGCGAGTGTTCTCCCAGGGTGTGCTCACTTAGCAGCTCTGCAGAAAGGAAAGGCGATTCATGGTTATGTAATCAGAAGGCAGTTTGAGTCCGATGCTGCTGCGTGTAGTGCCCTTGCAGACATGTATTCCAAATGCGGATGTATAAGGAATGCACGCCAAACGTTTGACAAATCATCTCAAAAGGATTTAGTTTCATGGAATGTCATGGTTTCAGCATATGCGATGCATGGGAAGGGATGGGATGCTCTTGCACTTTTTGACAAAATGCAACGAACAGGTGTGAAGCCAGACGAAGTTACTTTCACTTGTCTGCTTTATGCATGCAGCCACGCAGGCCTTGTGGATGAAGGATGGAAGCACTTTGATCTTATGATTTATGACTTTGACATTACACCCACTGTGAATCATTATGCCTGCATGGTTGATCTCTTAGGCCGTGCAGGATGCCTGGATGAGGCATATAAGTTCATCAACAAAATACCAGTAAAACCCAATGCACATGTATGGGGAGCCTTGCTGGGTGCTTGTGCAGCAAGATCTAATATAGAGCTAGGGGAGCACGCAGCAGAACGCCTTTTTGAGTTAGAGCCTCAAAATGTGGCACATTATGTATTATTGTCAAACATTTATGCTGCAAATGGCCGTTGGGATAATGTAGCAAATATGAGGAAAACGATGAAGGACAGAGGTCTAAGAAAAATGCCAGGCTGTAGTTGGATTGAAGTTAAAAACAAGGTGCATAAATTCCTGGCAGGAGATAAATCACATCCAGAAATGGACAAAATCTATGCTATCTTGAAAATATTGACGGAAAAGATTAAGGAGGCAGGCTATGTTCCTGTAGGCTGCCATTGGATTTAGTGCTGCAAGATACTTAGGAAAAGGAATGCATTCTCTTTGGTCACTGCAAAAGGCTGGCAGGGCTTGCCATGCAAGCCGTGGTGATTGAAAACCTATTTGGCTATTCAAGAACCTTAGAACATATGATGGGTATCATTCAACCACCAAATTCATCTCCAAGAGTGTTTTGGGTAAGTGAAAAATGCCAACAGTTCCCTTCGATTCAAAATCAAACGTGTTTTTCTGGGAATTAAGGCAATGCTCTTCGAAACAAGGAAGATCTTATAAGTCTTGTCTAAGAAGCAAGATTGATTTCCTTTGTTGCAGTTCAAAATGACTTCTCACTGGAAGTGGAGATCTAAAGAACCCACTCCTGGGGAATAATCAGTGTGAATTACAACTAATTCTCCCCCCAAAAAAAACCTTCATACCCTACATTCCTGTGTTTTGGGGACTTGGGGACTTTTAGGAAACATCCCTAAACTGTTGGGAACTTAATAGGGAATTCAGGGACTTGGTGGCTGTCCCCAAGATGTCTCGGACAAGATTTCAGGGGCGTTCCAGACATATTTCAGGGATGTTTTTGACAGATTTATGGGGTTTTCTAGGCATATATCTTCAGTTTCAATAATCATGGATGATGATGATTGGACAATATGATCATTTTTTCCATCAATTATTTTTGTATTGCACTGAATTTGACGCTGTCGTACAAGTTGCAGCTCAAAACATGGATTTTGTATGATGGGTTTCAATTTGGAATTATATGATTTAAATATTGTATTTTCAGCATCGATGCCTCCATGTCAAGAAAACAAGAAATGCAACATTTCAAAGGGTTGATCCTTGTGGTTATTGCTCCTATTCTTCTTATTTTTGGGGTCATCTAAGCGTTTACATATTGTACATGAGTTTTCAAGAGTCATTCAAGTCTATTGCTTCCACCATCCCAACCTTAAGCATTGTAAAAATAATCAGCATAGTAGTGACTTGGATTGGTACTAGATGTTTGAATAAATTCTTATTCAATCACCTTCTTAATTTGAAATTGAATCTAATTTCTTTACAGAACCAAAGTGTTTTGTAATGGTTTTCAATGCAGCGATAAGAGTCTACAAAACTATTGAGAAGGGAGTGTCTTTTATGTTTTAATATAATCATCATTAACAAGAAATATGAGGAAGAAACACTAACATAAAGATAGTTCTCTGTCTTATGGACCCTTCATGGACCTTATTGCAAATTGAGACATGTAAGTTTCCTAAAACTAAAGTGCATTTTGCTCATGTCTAGTGGCCAACATGAATAATTTTAGGGGAAAAATTTCACCCATGGGCAAAATTTGGGGGTTTGAAGTTTTCACTGGGCAATTTTTTTGCGAAGAAAGGGTCTATTAGTTTTAGCCCACCATTTATTTAAAAGATTTAGCTAAAATACGTTTAGCCATCCCGTATTTATTACGAGGAGCACAAAAAAACCATTTCACCCTCACATATTCAATACTGAAGGCTTCATTCACTCCCGATTTCCAAAAATGGAGGCTTTGGGAATGATTTTGCCCCTTACTCTTTAAAAATAGTAGCATTCACTCCCGATTTCCATAAATGGAGGATTTGGGAATGATTTTGCCCCTTACTCCTCTTTAACTAGTAGCATTCACCCCCAATTTATGGTTTGAAGGTGCCTTTTACTTGCAAATCATCCACATCTCATTGACTCATGGATGGTAGGGAATGATTTTGTCCCTATTTGATGCTTTCCCCTAGCAATTCACCAGATAATAACATATACTTGGAAATTGCTCTGTATGGTTTCATGTTCAAGTCACTCTTGATCCCCCCTTCTCTCCACATATACATATAATGAAAGTGGGCATTGGCAGACATGTGTGCTGGTGACTCTAGTAGAGAACGTTTCATATATTTCTTCTGTTTAAGTCCAGGTAAGACAGTAGACCCATTCTCATTTTTATTCTTGGCTTGCTGTATTATCCCTTAGGGGAATTTACCCTTAGGGTTGAAAAGAGCACACGACAAATTTTGTATTCTAGCTAGTCTCACAGTATTCCTTCAACTTTCGCAAACAGAGATATATTAAATAATCAAACAAGTATTTGATTACACCAACAACTTGTACAAATAAGCCAATTCAGCAGTAGGTTACAAATACATGATCCATCCAAAACACACTGTAGTTTAAATTCATAATCTAACATTAATTGTGCCAGCAGTCCCTGCTGTCCCTATACTACTGTTCTGACCTTACGACCAACTATGGTCTTGTTGGCTGCCTGAAATCTCTCACTTCTTTGCTGCCTCAATTGTGCTGTCTTGCTGCCTGCTGCCACCATCAATTTAATTACCAGGTTGCTAACAATCTCTCACTGCCACCAATCCAGGCCTATTAGATGCCCCAGATGATATTTGCTTTCACAACCAAGGCTGGAGAAATGATCTGCTGCCACTACAGTGCCCCAGAGATACTGTAATATCCCCTAGGGAATTTCACCACCCAGTTAGGGTGTCGTTGCCACAGAAAATACACCTCCAAGATGGCCACTACCTCAGGTAGGGTTTTGCTACCTAGTTAGTGCCTCAGTGTGACAGAAAAGACACCTCCAAGATGGTTGCTGCCTCAGGTAGGGTTTTGCTGCCCAGACAATACCTCAGAATCTTTGTTGTCACAGACTTGCTGCCGCAAGATAGATGAATGTTGCCTTAGAAATTATGCTTATAAAGAGAAAAGTGGATTGGCTAGGGTGGACTCTTTCACCACTGAAACCAATCAGAGAAAAGGATTGTTAAAACCCTCAAGAGCCTTAACTCACAAATCAGAAAGAACTGGCACTCATGATGATTAAAATGAATCTCCTCTCCTCTTTTTATAAATTCCATTTGGGGTTTTCTCTCCTAATTTTAATTTGAGTGGTTAACAAGTTTTCCCTCCATTTGCCCCAAATTTAGCTTTTATTGCAAATTTCCCTCCATTTGCCTCAAATTTGGCTTTTATTGCAAATTTCCCTCCATTTATCACAAATTATCTAATATTACCCCTAAAACATTAAATAATGGGTTTTCCCCTTTACAAATGACTATAGCCAACGGAGTTGGATAGACTACTTCGTCCTCCCTTGGGTAATTTAGTTAGAAGAGGACTTTACAGTCCCCTCTTCTTGATATTGTTTTCCCTCAAGCAATTGCAGAGTCTGCCCATCAGTACCATGATTCCAACTATTTTGATTGTCGTCTTCAGTGTAGTTATGATACTCTGTATGGTCTTTGCAATCTTGTACACATAAATCATGACCCTTTCCATGCAATAGTAGATCCAGATCATCAGGTCTAAAGCTCAAAGAAACTGTTGGAGTGATGAATTCCCAAGCAAATCAGAAACCCCTAGGCACAACATTTTACTTGCTGTACAACTGGCATCACAAAATAACATTGAAGTAGCAGTTTAGCATATCGATGTCAATTCTTACTATTTACAACCAAGTCCTTGACCCCTGGACAAAGGTCCATGACCTTTCGGGAACCTAGTACTTCAACTTCTGTCACAAACACGAGTCCTTGTAGATCTGAGTCTAGAATATCTAAATCCATTTCGAAGATTTTCTTGCAACTTGAATACAAGTATGGATCTGCATCTTGTGTATCTTCCCAGGAAATAGAGAGACCAGCCAATTGTTTGAAGAATGTTTGGGCTAGGACCATGTCAATTTGCATCCAGTAGACCATTGAAGTTTCTCTCCCTTTGGATGGATTTAGTGTTGATCCTGCCTTCTCCAAAACATAGCAAAAACGTAGCTTATTAATTGCATTCAAAAACACTTGAATTGTCCTTAAGGTTTGTTAAATTTGGCAACTAGGGCCAAGCATCACTTTGGACAGCTCTTGTGAGGCAGCTGATATTTTTCTTGGATTCCTCTTTCCAAGAGGTGTAGGATTGATCTAAAGATCATTCCATTCTGACATGTACAAATGAAGTTATGAATTTATTTTGATTATGGACAAATTGTCAAGGTTGGCCAGCCATCAAATTAGCCTCCTCCAGCGTTCAACGTTGCATATAAATACAAGGTGCCCCCTCCTCATTTTGGCATCTCATCTCATTCATGTTTCTCTCTCTCATCTTGATTGGGTATGGAGTTCTGGGCCTCTCTCTCTCCACATGTGCAAAAGGAAGATTGCCTTTTTTAGCTGCTGCGTTGACCATATTTGACTGAAATTTCAGGAGGCTGACTTTGACTAGTGTTGACCCATTTGACTTCGGTTTTGTGAGGGAGACTTCTATTTGGGCAGGCCACTGTTCTGCGCACAAAGACTGAGTCAATTTGACCCCAACATTGACCAACATTGACTGCCCTAATTCAGGTTGATGCGTTGAATTTTGTTGACCATATTTGACTGATTATTTTTAGATTGTTTTGAGCTGCATTATCTTGTTGTTGGAGGCCGAGTTGACCAAGGTTGATCGCGCTGTTTTGGAGGTCAATTTCATCCCTATTGACCAATGTTGACTTACTGGTTAGGGCTTTTTGTTTTCGCTGTTTTGACTAATCAGTTTTGGCAAGTGAATATTGTAAATTGTACTCTCTCTCTCTGTTGAACTTTTGAAGAATTATAAGAAGAATTGATCAAGGGTTTCCCAACATTGGGGTTTGTCCCTGGCTAGTGCCATATCTTGTGTCCTCTTGTGTTGGCTTGTCTTCCACTGTGATTATTTATGTTCTATCTACATTTTACTATCATGTTGATGTAATTGTTAAACTGGATATGATATTGGGCTAATAAAGAAATTGAAGTAAAATTGCTCTAAGCATAGAACATACCATTGTTATCTTAAAATTAATATGGTATCAGAGCTGAGGTGAAGAAAAAGCCCAAGCAAGAGTGAAGAGCAATCATTAAGAGGAGCAATCACTGATGAAGAACAAGTCTCAATGGCCTCCACATCCTACTTCAAGTCTGATGATAAGCTTCATGATAAGTCTGATTACCATGCATGGAAGATGTCTCTTGATTTGACTTTAGAAGAGCAAGATGTTATGGATTATGTGCAGGGAAAGATTCCAGAATCTCCTTCAAATTCACCGGCTGCTGCTAAGACAAAGTACAAGAAGGGTGAAGTCAAAGCCAAGAAGATCATCAAGGATTCTATTAATAAGCTCTTAGTTGCTTACATCTCCGATTTGAATTCATCAAAGAAGATATATGATAGGTTGGTATGTTCAAATATAGCAATGCAAATCAAATTCTTTTCCTCAAGAACAAGCTGAAGGATATAAAGAACGGAAAAGGTGAGGATATTCAATCCTACTTCATGAGGATTACTGAGATAAAAAATGATCTTCTTTCGATTGGTGAAGCTATTGTTGACAGGGAGCTCACTCTCATTGCCCTTGGAGGTCTTCCTCCCGAATGGCATGTGTTCAACACTACTATTCTCAATAACGACAAAATTCTAGGTTTTGAAGAATTGCTGACTAGATGTTCTCAAGAAGAAACAAGGATGATGGAATTGGAGATGCATTCCAATAGGAATAATCCTACTGCATTCTCCACTAATGCCTAGAGGAAGAACAATACAGGTTCAAAGAAGCAAAGTCAAGGAAGACTGGGATTCACAAATGGAAGAAAGGGAAGATGCTTCGTTTGCAACAAGTTTGGTCACTATTCCAGGGAGTGTCCAAATAGAAGGGACACATCTCATGATGATGATCACGATCATTCCAAGGGAAACAACAACAATCAAAGGAATGGCAGGTTAAACAACAAAGGGTAAATGAATGCTTCTGCTACACAACTTGGAAATGATTGAGCTTCTAAAAGAACACGAAACTCCAGGTAAGATGAGTCTAATGTTGTAAATTCTAAGCAAAAGGAATTTTATCTTATATTTTCCCTCTCTACTGCCTCTTCTCTGGATACTTTGGGAAATTGGTTGATTGATAGTGGTGCCTCAAGGCACTTCACTGGGTACAAGGAAGCTCTTTCAGATTTGATAGAGAAGGATACAAATTTGGAAATTATTCTTGGAGACAATGCCACCTATCCTGTGAAGGGAGTTGGGAATGTTATCCGTCAATTGAATCAAGGTAACACCGTTCATCTTCAAGAAGTACTATATGTACCTAATCTAAAGAAGAATCTAGTGTCTATCTTAGCGATGGAAGACAAAGGATTCAAGATGGCATTCATCGATGGAAAGGTACGTGTGTGGAAAAGAAATTTCAAGGAAGCATTTACTCTTGGATTAAAGGTTGACAATTTATATCAAGTTGGAGGAAGTCCACTAGAAACTATGTCTTGCGACACATCTCTTCAATCCGAACTATGGCACTGAAAGTTTGCTCATCTTCACTATAAGGCTCTACTCGATGCAGGGAAGATGGTTACAGGGATGCTCGAATTCAAAATAGAGCATGAAGGTGTATGTGAGGGATGTGCCCAGGGAAAACATACAAGGGGACCATTTCCCTCAAGTAATAGCAAGACCACAAACATTTTGCAATTGGTTCATTCTGATCTATCTGGTATGTTGCCTGTGATATCATTAGGAGGATATTTATATTATGTTGTCTTTGTGGATGACTTCTCTCGCAAAACTTGGATATATTTCTTGAGGAAGAAGAACGAAATATTCTCATGGTTCTGTGCCTTCAAAGCCTTGGTGGAAAATCAAACAGGGAAGAAGATCAAGATATTGAGAACCGATAATGGAACGGAGTATGAGTCAAATGAATTCAATGTCTATTGCAAGGAAGTTGGCATTAAGAGGGAGACTACTATTGCATATACTCCTGAGCAAAATGGTGTCGCTGAAAGGAAGACATTCCGTTATAAAAGCCACTCGTGCCATGCTTCATGATCAAGGCCTTCCAAAGTTCTTATGGGGAGAAGCTGCCAACACTGCTGTGTACATTCAAAATTGATGCCCTCATCAAGCATTGGACTCCAAAACTCCCGAAGAAGTTTTCACCGGTAAGAAACCTGATGTTTCTCATTTTAGAATTTTTGGTAGTCCCGTATACTTTCATGTCTCGAAAGAAAAGAGAAGTAAATTGGAGGCATCTGGGAAGAAAGGAACTTTTGTGGGCTACAGTGAAACTTCTAAGGCATATAGAATCTATGTGCCTGGTCAAAGAGAAGTAGAGTTGAGTCATGATGTCACCTTCGATGAGGATGCTGCCTTAAGGATGATTAGCGACCTTCCTATTCCAAGGAAGGAAAAGAAGCAGATGCAGGAAATTAGGGAGATTCACAGGATGAGTCGATGCCCGATGCTGAAGGACTAATGGATCCCATTGATTCTCCTTCTCATGAGCCCTCCTCCTCCAAAAGGAGACTTTCATGGCTTAGGGAAACTCTCGAAGATGCCGAGAGACATGTTGCACTGAGGGGGACATTTCATGAAAGTAAGAAGCCGAATAGGTACCAAGGGTATTTAATTGCTATGAGCACCATTATTTAGTCTGAACCTTGCTCATTCGAAGAAGCTGTGAAGCAACATGTATGAAAGGATGCTATGAATGAAGGGTACGAGTCAATTATGAAGAATGATGTTTGGGATGTGGTCCCGGGACCCCAGGACAAATCTGTTGTCACCTCTAAATGGCTCTACAAGATCAAGCATGGGGCTGATGGAAGTGTTGAGAAGTTCAAGGCCAGATTTGTTGCTCGAGGCTTCTCCCAAAAGGAAGGTGTATATTATGATGAGATATTTGCACCCATTGCTCGCTACACCACCATCCGTTCGATTATAGCCCTTGCTTCCTCGCAAGGATGAAATCTACACCAGATGGATGTCAAGACTGCCTTTTTGCATGGTTCACTTAAGGAGGAAGTCTTTGTGGAACAACTTGAGGAGTTTGAAGTTCAAGATTTCGAGACACATGTATGCAGGTTGAAGAAAGCCCTCTAAGGGTTGAAGCAAGCACCCCGGGCTTGGTATGAGAGGATCGATAACTATCTGATGAAGCTGAGATTCACAAGAAGTGAAGCTGATGCAAACCTTTACTTTAAGGTTGAGAATGATAGACCTTTTATCTTGGTACTCTATGTGGATGATCTCTCTCTGACAGGTGCAAACCCTCTTATTCATCAATGTAAGAGAGAGTTGGCTTTTGAATTTGATATGAAGGACCTAGGACTGATGCATTACTTCCTAGAGTTGGAGGTTTGGCAAAAGCCAGGGGAGATTTTCCTTTCTCAAGGAAAATATGTTGTGAAGCTACTTGAAAGATTTGGGATGGTGGACTACAAGTTCGTGACTACTCCGATGGAACTTAACTTCAAGAAGTTATGCGGAAATGCTGTCGGGCCTGATTTGGGAAATCCTTTTGAGTATTGTCAACTCGTAGGGGCCCTGATGTTCTTGGTGAACTCCCATCGGGACATATGTTTTGCAGTGAACACATTGAGTTAGTTTATGGTCGAGCCCCATCACGTACATTGGATTGCTGCCAAGAATCTTCTAGGGAACAATCACTTATGGACTAAGATACATTGTCGGGAATGTGAGGCTCCATGGTTACTCTGATGCAAACTGTGTTGGCAGTGTGGTGGACCGCAAAAGCACATCTAGATGTTGCTTCTCTCTAGGTTCTGCTTCGATATCATGGATGAGCAGGATGCATAAGTCGGTCGCTTTGAGCACCGCTAAGGCCAAGGTTGCACGAAGCGAGGGCGAAGCGGAAGCGTTTTTTGGAAGCGGGGACGCGGAAGCGTCATTTTCCAAAAATCTAGGAAGCGAAGCGTCCGCGGAAGCGTATGCTATATATATATATATATTATATTTTTTTGCACTTATACTCAAAACAAACATCCCAAATAGCAAATTAATTGTAGAAGACATGAAAACATGCATATTTTTGCATAAATCAAGATAGATATAACATCCATTGTACATTAATGATTAATTAGTCGAGCATCAACCATTTAGATGCATCAACCATCTAGAATCTAGATTCTTCTCCTCTTGTCTAGCCTTTGCCTCTACCTCAATTGTCTAGGGATATTAGTCAACGTTGCCCAATTTTGATCAAACTACCTAATTCAAGACTTAAAATATGGTAGAAATTCTTAACATGCTTGATCGATGATTTTGACTTGATTGAAAGGTAATTTTTTGCTAAGGGCGTGCCACGTGACAAAGGAGTTCAACAATTAACACCACCAACACTAGGGTACATATCGGGCTTGGTGCTCTTGATTAAATGCTAATCGCATACCTTCATACTTGATATAATCTAATGAAATGCCACAATCCCATTGATCCTGGATTCCTGAAAACTGTTAAGTTTGCTGAATTTTGAATAGGATATGAAATTCTATTTTCTCCATATGAAGTCCAATGAGGCTGGAACCACTCTCAAACATCTTGAGTCATTTCATGGTAATGTTAAAAATTTAAGTAAAAGGATGAAAATGAAAAATAAAGGAGAATGTCACTTTTACTTTAAGAATTTAACATTACCATGAGGGAGCATCTGCTATATTTAATTTTTTTTTTTTTTGCCATCATTTGTCACCCTAACCCAAGGTGGACCCACCCCCAACAAGCAAACTCACCTAAAATTAAAAAAAAAATTGAAAAAAAAAAACGATTTTCTAAACGATTTTCCGGAAGCTTTTCCAGAAGCGTATGGGAAGCGTACGCTTCCTCCTTCGAAGCGCCGTACGAAGCGCGCTTCGGTGCTTCGGAAGCGGTGCTTCCGTACCACGCTTCCGAATTTCGGAAGCGCACTTCCGGCCAAGCTTCCTAGGCGCTTCCGTATGGGACGCGCTTCGGGGCTTGGAACCATGGGGGGGGGTGCTTCGTGCAACATTGGTTGAGGCTGAATACATTGTTGCTAGTTTGGCCTCCTGTGAAGCTGTCTAGTTGAGGAAGCTCTTTAGTGAGCTGTTTGGACATGTGCTAGATACCACCATGATCCTCTGTGACAACCAGAGTGGGATTCGTCTTTCTGAGAATCCCATGTTTTATGATCGCTCCAAGCATATTGATATCAGGTACCATTTTATCTGGGATATGGTACAACGAGGAGCAATAAGGCTCCATCATATTGGGATTGATGAGCAAGTCACCGGTGTTCTTACGAAGCACCTCGGGAAGGTCAAATTCTTAACCTTCCATGAACGACTTGGAGTCATGGAGAGACCCTCTTATGAGGGTCTTGTATGAGATGGATAGTGAGCTTTGGGAGCTCTGGGGGCTTGGGGTACTTCTTGGAGCGATGAGCGACCATACGGTGACTCACCCTCCCCTAGTGGTGCGCTGTCTACATGGTGAATGGTTCATCTTCCGCTGTGATACCCCATGCTGGCATATGAATAGGCTGAGTGGTTCACCCTCCCTTTTGGCATATGAGCAAGATGAATGGTTCACCTTCTCTTGCCAGCACATCCTACCCATGTAGTCCGGGACTCATGGGAAGTACCTCTCATCTGGCCAATGAGTAGGGAAATGAGGATAGGGACCATAGTACTACCGATGGACGCATCATGTACTACCGTACTCCCTATGCTAGGATGTTGATATTGATCTGGGATCAATGGAAACTGACTATGGGTCAGTTAAGAGTGGTATGACACTCTCTGTTGTTGGAGACTGACTTTGGGTTAGTGGAGAATGGTATGATACATTCTCTATCATTTCTTCTTTCTTCATGGTTCAACAAAGCAGTGCAATGACAAGAATGGTATAGATTGTCAGACAGTTTGGCAGGTGATGTTCTCCCTAGTTGAGAGGGAGTGTTAAATTTGGCAACTAGGGCCAAACATCACTTTGGACAACTCTTATGAGGCAACTGATATTTTTCTTGGATTCCTCTTTTCGAGAGGTGTAGGATTGATCTAAAGATCATCCCATTCTGACATGTACAAATGAAGTTATGAATTTATTTTGATTATGGACAAATTGTCAAGGTCGGCTAGCCATCAAATTAGCCTCCTCCAACCTTCAATGTTGCATATAAATACAAGGTGACTCTTCCTCATTTTGGCATCTCATCTCATTCATCTTTCTCTCTCTCATCTTGATTGGGTACGGAGTTCCTCTCTCTCTCCACACGTGCGAAAGGAAGACTGTCTTTTCTAGCTGCTGCGTTGACCAAATTTGACCGAAATTTCAGGAGGCTGAATTTGACCAATGTTGACCCATTTGAATTCAATTTTGTGAGGGAAACTTCTGTTTGGGCAAGCCACTGTTCTGGGCGCAAAAACCGGGTCAATTTGACCCCTGCGTTGACCAATGTTGATTGCCCTAATTCAGGTTGATGCATTGACTTTTGTTGACCAGATTTCACTGATTATTTTTGGACTGTTTTGGGCTGCATTATCTTGCTGTTGGAGGCCGAGTTGACCAAGGTTGACGAGCTGTTTTGGAGGTCAATTTCATCCCTATTGACCAGTGTTGACTTTCTGGTTAGGGCTTTCTATTTTTTGCTGTTTTAACTGATCAGTGTGGGCAAGTGAATATTGTAAATTGTATTCTCTCTCTCTGCTGAACTTTTGAAGAATTATAAGAAGAATTGATCAAGGGTTCCCCACATTGGGGTTTGCCCTTGCTGGTGTCATATCTTGTGTTGGCTTGTCTTCTACTGTTATTATTTATGTTCTATCTGCATTTTACTATCATGTTGATGTGCTTGCTAAACTGGATATGATATTGGGCTAATAAAGAAATTGAAGTAAAATTGCTCTAAGCATAGAACATACCATTGTTATCCTAAAATTAACAAGGTTTCATTGGATTCAATAAAAATATTTTTCTCAACCTGGTTTGAAATAATCTGGCAGTTTTGGAAGCTTGTATTATTTCTTCTAGCTAGAGTTCCAAGGACAAGAGGAAAAACAAGTCTTGCAAGTGACAGTTTCAAGAGTACTATATTTTGACACAAGCGTAGTGTTATATCATTTGTATGATGTATAAGAGAATAGACAAATTGGGAAATTGATTTCTCAAATATTTTTCCATGATTCTGCCAAAGGGAGGCATCTTCTAAAGGAACAACATTATCAGTAAATTTTGATTGAGCTTCGGTTAATAAGTGTTCTACAAGCTTGATATCAACTCCTTTTGTCAATATCCCAACATATAATCTCTCATTTGCACCAAGGGCCTGGAGACATTTTTGGCCCTTAGAAGCAAGAGAATTTGCATCTCCAGACACTGTAACGTCTTCCAAGAGGTTTCACACAGGTCCCTTTTCAAACTCATCCATATTGTCTAAGACTGCATGCTCACCAACCATACTAGAATGTTTCACTGAAGGGGAAGAGAATTTTTTCTCTGAATGTGGCATGGTGTTGTTTCGGATTGTCACATTGGTCATTGCCTCGAACATTTTAGCAGTGTCTTCTGTTGTGAGATTAGGAGTTCCAAACAGAGAATTAACATAACTGAGGACTTACGCTTTGCCTATTATTAACATAACTGAGGACTTATGCTTTGGTTATAATCTCTCATTTGCACCAAGGGACTGGAGAGCTTTCTGGCCCTTAGAAGCTAGAGAATTTGCATCTCCAGACATTGTAACATCTTCCAAGAGGTTTCGCACAGGTCCCTTTTCAAACTCATCCGTATTGTCTAAGACTGCATGCTCACCCACCATACTAGAATGATTCACTGAAGGGGAAGATCATTTTTTCTCTGAATGTGGCATGATGTTGTTTCCGATTGTCACATTGGTCATTGCCTCGAACATTTTAGCAGCGTCTTCAGTTGTGAGAGTAGGAGTTACAAAGAGAGAAAACATAATTGAGGACTTATGCTTTACCTATTATATTTGCAGAATGACTATACTTGCAGGCATGATGAGATATGTAACCATTCAACATATCATTTAAGGCATTCACTGCTATGGATTTATAAGTATCATAATAACTTGCTTTCCTAGTGTTGCTAAAACACAAGTATTGCATGCCATTAACGTCAAATAGTCTAGGTTTTGCAGATGGAATTATGAAAGAGTTGTCCATGTAATAATTTGATTGCAAGGTTTTTGCATTGTCATTTCTCCCTAGGTTTCTTTGCAAAACATGCACATCAACATATCTGGAAGATTCAACACTTTGCATTGCGTGTATTGCTTCTGACAGCAGCTTCCTAGTTTCAAAGAGAGAAGCCTGGACTGACACATCTGTAACTGCAGCAACTTCTAATGATTTTGCGGCCTTTTGAGCTTCTTCTATTACTAACCGTGCCTGTTCAGCTGCTTCTCTTTTCATCCTTTCAATGGATGATTGATTGGCTCGAAGTTGTTTTATTCTGTCCAATTTTTGTCCTGCCAATGGGTCTTAAAAAGGAGTAGGGGACATCTTTTTGTATTTAGTCAATACTGTTGAAAATTTAGAAGTGTTTCCTGCAGTTGATTGAACACCCTTTTTTAGAGTTTGTTTCTTAACAACTTTTCTGACAGATGAGTGTGGTCTATTTCTATATACCCTTTGCATTCTGTTAATTTTAGGTATGTTCTATGCTAGAGCAATTTATTTCAATTTTCACAGCTAGCTCAATATCTTTTCTAGATTAGCAATCACATCAGCATTAAAGTAAACTGCAGATAGAACATAAATATAAATCGCAGAAGACAAGCCAAGACAAGAGGACACAAGATGTGGCGCTAGCCAGGGACAAACCCCAATGTGGGGAAACCCTTGATCAATTCTTCTTATATGTTCTTCAATAGTTCAGCAGAGAGAGATAGTACATATACATCAGAAGTCAACACTTTGACTTGACAAGATAAGAGATTAGGCATCAGAGATCTTCACCATGAAGATAACACAATGCAGCAGATGATAGGCCTAGAGCAGCGCAACCAATTTCCCAGAATACTGAAGCTTTCCTTCTGTAATGCTCTTCCTCCTTTGCTGCTTCACTGATCATGTCAAGTCTGCCCATCTGGCAACTTGTGTAAGCTGAAAGGACTGAAGCATTTCATAGCAGACCTGGACACTGAATAGAGCACAAACACTGTGAGCTACAACATTCTAAATCAACCCCACAGTCCATCTATTGACTGCATCTTGCTTGCACATATTTGCTCCAATGATACCCTGCCTTATAGGGTCTGAACGCAGCACTTAAGGAGTCCTCCAACTGCTAGCTATGGCCTGCGGCCTAGCCCAGCAGTTGATTGTAACATTGTCCCTTTATAGAGTGATCCAATCAACCTTCAAGCAGTAGCCTCATAGTTCCTCCTCATTGGATACTTTTGCGCAGCATATCATACCCAATCATGGTCCTGCTGTCACCTACAACAACAACAACTAGGTGACTGTGTAAGGCTTCTTTTTGGATAGCTACCAATTGTTAGTATTGCGTATGACCATCCTCCTAAAGCTGCGGATCATCCTCTAGCTGTGAAATAGCAAGTCAGGGCTTCCTAGAACAATCATCCTCAATTGCGAATTGAGGCCTTTAATGATAGCGTATTTTAGGACACCTTATTACAGCAAACAAGGGCTTCTTTATCGCACTGCATATTAAGATCATCTCTTCTTGACAACGTTTAGGGTTTATGACTGTGCTTTGAAACAACAGTTAAGGCATCTCCCTTTAGCGCTGCGTTTAGATTTCTTCCTAACTGTTTGAGGGCTTCCTTATGACAGCGTAATACATCTCCCTTTTGCCTGCAGCCAGATCTCCTTGCTGCACTTCCAACATATAGGACTCTTCTCCTAAAGTCTTCATTATGACAGCATATTAGAACCTTTAATGATTGCGGACTGGAAGCTCCATAGACACCAGATCAAGGTTCTCTTCTTGTTGCGTTTGAGGGTCTCTTGAGACAGCAAATTAGGGTCCCTTCATGACCTGCGACTAGGGCATTTGGGACAACATATGAGGGCTTTACCTTCAGCTGTGTGAAGGCCTCTTTTACTGTGGCTAGGGCTCCCTCTAGGATTCCTTGGATTTGCGTTGAAGCTCCCTCAAACTAGGGAGCCTTTCCTTGGCTGCGTTGAGGGCTTACACTTCACTGCCCTTCTTGACTGTGGCTAGGGCACATCCAAGACTTCTCCATTAGGGTTGCGTAGAAGGCATCTCCTCTAGACCTCCCCTTCCACCAAAAACCCAAACAAGTGGAGAGTGAGATCATAAGAGATGAGTGTTAAATGACTTGAAGTCCACCTCTATTTATACTAAAACGTTGAGCACAAGTGGGGTTTATTTGGTTGCTGGCCGACCTTGACGAATTGTCCCATAACACTAATAAATTCATATCTCCATGAATACTTATCGGAATTGGATGATCTTTAGATCAATCCTACACCTCTCGATGAGAGGGATCCAAGAAAAATATCAGCTGTCATTAATAATATGACCCACATGGAGTTTGGCCCTAGTTGCCAATTTCAACACTCCCTCTCAACTAGGGAGAACTCCATTAACTGATCCATATGTTCGATTGTACTATCTCTGCCATCAGTGCCTTGCACTACTCTGCTCTGCTCTGCTGAACCATGAAGAAAAAGAATTGATCGAAAATGTCTCATACCATTCTCTACTGACCCAAAGTCAGTTTCGTTGATCCCAGATCAATATCACAAGAGAGTGTCTCAAACTAGTCATGCTGATCCCAGATCAATGGAGGTCATCGTAGCATAGGGAGTACGGTAGATACAACGATGCGTCTATCGATAGTACTACTAATGGTCCCTAACTCCATTTCCCTACTCATTGATCAGATGAGAGGTACTTCCCATGAGTCCCAGACTGCATGGGTAGGATGCTTTGACTAATCATCCTATCCCACAAGAGAATGAGTCATCCTGTCCCAAAGTCACCTCGGGGTATCATAGGGGAAGGCTGAGCTATTCACCCTGTACACAATGCACCATTAGGGGAGGGTGAGTCGCCCTATGGTTGTGTGTTGCTCCAGTAAGTACCCCAAGTCCCCCAAAGCTCCCAGAGCTCAATGCATGCAACATGCAGGACCCTTATATGAAGGTCTCTCAATGACTCCAAGTCGTTCGGATAGATTTGACCTTTCCCCAGGGCTTTGACAAAGTGTCTGCGACCTGTACATTAGTCTAATGCGATGGAGCCTCCTCGCTCATCGACTTACCCTATCCTAGATAAGGTAGCATCTGATGTCTATCTGCTAGAGCAATCATCGAATACGGGATTCCTCAACAATCGAATCCCCCCTGGTTGTCACAGAGAATCACAGTGGTATTCATCATGTGTACAAACAACTCATTGAAGAGCTTCTGCAACCAGGCAGCTTCACACGAGATCATACTCGTAGCTATGTATTTGATCTCGGTAGTGCTTATAGCAATCGACTTCTTCTTCCTATTCATCCATGATATCGAAGCAGAATCCAAATAGAACCAACACTAAGAAGTGCTCTAGCGATCCTTCACCCTGCCTACCTAGTCAACATTCGAATAATCATGCAACTTCATATTTCTGGCAGTGTATCTCAATCCATGAGAGATTGTGCCCCAAAGATATCTTAGAAGATTCTTAGCACCAATCCAGTGAGGCTCAACCAAATATGAGCTCACATTGCTCACTACAAAACATATATCCGAACAAAAGTTCACCAAGAACATCAATGCAAATGAGTTTATGAAACTCAGAGGCATTTCCCAAATCTGGTCCGGCATCACCATCATATAACTTCTGAAAGTTAAGATCCTTGAGGTAGTCACGAGCTTGCAGTTTACCATTCCATATCCGGAATCCAACTCCCTCTTACTTCTGCAAGTGAGAGGGTCTGCACCTGTCGGAAATAGGTCATTCTCAGAAGGTGCCGATATGAGAGGTTTATCATCCACAACCTTCAAACAATGGTTTGGATCGGCTTCACTCTTAGTGAATCTCAGCTTCATCTGACAGCTATCAATCCTCTCATATCAAACCCGGGGTGATTTGCTTCAAGCCATAGAGGGCTTTCTTCCACCTGCACACATGAGATTCCCGATCATGAATCTCAAACCTCGGGTTGTTCCAAACCTGTGGACCTGCTATATGAGGGGAATGGTCCCCTTTTGAGATTTTCCTTCGGTACATCTCAGACATGTACCTTCATGCTCCTTTTGAATTCAGGCATTCCTATCATCATCTGACTCACAGACCTCCGGTGCTATGTGTCAACTGACATGGTCCCCAATGGACTTTTTGCAATTTGATACAAATTGCCAACTCTGAACCCACGAGTTAAAGCATCTTTGAAAATTCTATTTTCAAACACGTACCTTTCCATCGATGAATGCCACCCTGAAACCTTTGACTTCCATTGCCGAAATGGACACCAGGTTCTTCTTGCAATCAGGTACATAAAAGAGATTCTGTAAATGAATTGAATTACCCTCATTCAATTGAGGGGTAACACCCTTTCCGGGATAGGTGGCATCAGCTCCAAGTATAATCCCACGAATGTTTCCGTTTCTATCAAATTAGAGAGGGAGCATCTTTCTATCCGATGGAGTGCCTTGAAGCACTACAATCAATAAGCTAGATTGCCAAAGAATATGAAGGAGAGGGCCAATACAAGATAACACTTTATCTTATCAGAAACAACATTTGATTCTTCATACCTGGGGTTCCTTGCTTTCTCTGAAGAGTCGGCCGTGTCCTTGATGACCTGCATTACCTGTCATTCCTCTAATCATTGAAGATGTCCCTGGAATGATTGTTATCATCATCAAGTGATGTGTCCCTACCAGTCAGACACTCCTTCACATAATGGCTGAACTTATTTCAACCAAGGCATCTGCCTTTCCTTCCACCCTTAGATCCAGACTTCCCATAGAAGTGATCTTCAGGTAGGCCATCAGAAACTTCCGCTGCGCCATTTTGATAATATTCTCTGCTTCAACTTCACCCTGGGTGAATTAGAAGAGGGATGAGGAATCCATTGATCCTTTTGTCCTTTCCCAATTGTTTCGGTGATTGCTCTTTAATTCTTGCTTGGGCTTTGTCTTCACCTCAACTTTGATACCATGTATTTTAGGTATGTTCTATGTTAGAGCAATTTATTTCAATTTTCACAGCTAGCTCAATACCTTTTCCAGATTAGCGATCACATCAACATTAAAGTAAACTGCAGATAGAACATAAATATAAATCACAGAAGGTAAGCCAAGACAAGAGGACACAAGATGTGGTGCTAGCTAGGGATAAACCATAATGTGGGGAAATCCTTGATCAATTCTTCTTATATGTTCTTCAATAGTTCAGCAGAGAGAGATAGTACATATACATTAGAAGTCAATACTTTGACTTGACAAGATAAGAGATCAGACATTAGAGATCTTCACCATGAAGATAACACAATGCAGCAGATGATAGGCCTAGAGAAGCTCAACCAATTTCCCAGAATACTGAAGCTTTCCTTCTATAATGCTCTTCCTCCTTTGCTGCTTCACTGATCATGTCAAGTCTGCCCATCTGGCAACTTGTGTAAGCTGAAAGGACTGAAGCATTTCATAGCAGACCTGGACACTGAATAGAGCACAAACACTGTGAGCTACAACATTCTAAATCAACCCCACAGTCCATCTATTGACTGCATCTTGCCTGCACATATTTGCTCCAACGATACCCTGCCTTATAGGGTCTGAACGCAGCACTTAAGGAGGCCTCCAACTGCTGGCTATGGCCTGCGGCCTAGCCCAGCAGTTGACTGTAACCTTGTCCCTTTATACAGTGATCCAATCAGCCTTCAAGCAGCAGCCTCATAGTTCCTCCTCATTGGATACTTTTGCCCAGCATATCATACCCAAACATGGCCCTGCTGTCACCTACAGCAACAACAGCTAGGTGACTGTGTAAGGCTTCTTTCTGGACAACAACCAACTGTTAGTATTGCCTATGACCATCCTCCTAAAGCTGCAGATCATCCTCTAGCTGTGAAACAGCAAGTCAGGGCTTCCTAGAACAGTCATCCTCAATTGCGGATTGAGGCCTTTAATGATAGCGTATTTTAGGACACCTTATTACAGCGAACAAGGGCTTCTTTATCACCCTTCACTGCATATTAAGGTCAACTCTTCTTGACAGCATTTAGGGTTTATGACTGTGCTTTGAAACAACAGTTAGGGCATCTCCCTTTAGCCATGCGTTTAGATTTCTTCCAAACTGTTTGAAGGCTTCCTTATGATAGCATAATACATCTCCCTTTTGCCTGCGGCCAGATCTCCTTGCTGCACTTCTAGCGTATAGGACTCTTCTCCTAGAGTCTTCATTATGATAGCGTATTAGAACCTTTAATGATTGGGGATTGGGAGCTCCATAGACACCAGATCAAGGTTCTCTTCTTGCTGCGTTTGAGGGTCTCTTGAGACAGCAAATTAGGGTCCCTTCATGACCTGCGACTAGGGCATTTGGGACAGCATATGAGGGCTTTACCTTCAGCTGCGTGAAGGCCTCTTTTACTGCGGCTAGGGCTCCCTCTAGGATTCCTTAGATTTGCGTTGAAGTTCCCTTAGACTAGGGAGCCTTTCCTTGGTTGCGTTGAGGGCTTACACTTGACTGCCCTTCTTGACTGCGGCTAGGGCACGTCCAAGACTTCTCCATTAGGGCTGTGTAGAAGGCATCTCCTCTAGACCTCCCCTTCCACCAAAAACCCAAACAAGTGGAGAGTGAGATCATAAGAGATGAGTGTTAAATGACTTGAAGTGCACCTCTATCTATACTAAAACGTTGAGCACAAGTGGGGTTTATTTGGTTGCTAGCCGACCTTGACGAATTGTCCCATAACACTAATAAATTCATATCTCCATGAATACTTATCAGAATCGGATGATCTTTAGATCAATCCTACACCTCTCGATGAGAGGGATCCAAGAAAAATATCAGCTGTCATTAATAAGATGACCCACATGGAGTTTGGCCCTAGTTGCCAATTTCAACACATTCCAAGGCACACCTTTTGCCGGTAATCAGGATCTGCCCATTTGGCTTTGATTGCCTCTGATATCTTCTTCTTCTGCTCAAGTGATTTAGGGGCTCTCTTGTCTTTATGTTTCTGTTTGACAACCTGCAACCAATCTTCATGCATCGTTTCTTCTACAATACTCTTTTTCCACTCAAGTGAACATGTTTCTTGCAATTTCTTCCTCTTACATTGTGTTTCAGTGGCCTTTCTCACTACTATTCAATTCTTCACCTTTGTATCCTCGCTCTGAGGATGACTGACCCAGTCTATATTTTCTTTCTATCCTTGGGGTCTTGCATTACCTGTTTAGTTTTTTCCCGTATAAGTGCAACAGTGTTTGGGCTGTGCCTTCTGCCTTTGTTCCGGGGTACTTTTCCTTTATTGGCTTTACTGATTCTCAATCTTCATTGATCCTTCTTGGAAGGCATTTCTTTTGTATCATCTATAAAGGTTCTATCTAATCCACTTTGTAATCCATTGTCTATATTTACATTCTCTTTGAATACAGGACAAATATTCTCTACTGGTGAAAACATTGCCACAACATTGATCACAATGGATCCCAGTATTATCATGTCTGGATTTGGAAGCTCCTCGGCTGGAGAGTTGTAGTCCAGTCTCCATCTTTAAGATAGTTTATTGTTTTTATCGCATTTTTCATTAGCAAAGCTTGAATTTCTATTTGGAACAAAGCCTGCACCAAAGCTTCTAAAAATGATCTTTGTACGAATGACTTCAGGAGCTCGAATGTTTTGGTATGATTACATGTTCATCCCTAACATTTAACTCTTCAAGTTTCTCCTGAAACTTAGCAGTTTTATCTTCCAAATTTGCAGAGATAGGAAATATGCTAGCGTCAAAAGCTATAATGTTATTAGTGGATGTACCAATGAACCCAGATATAGGCAGATCATTTTGGTCAATGGACTTTGGCTTCCAATCCTTGTTAGATCCAACAACTTTTTGATGACCAATAGGTTGTGGCTGAGACCTGCTATTGAAGTGACCCTATAACAAAACATCTAGTTAAGAGAAACTCCAAGCATGTCAGAAGAGGACGAAATTTCTTGTGCTTCAGACAAGTGATCCCCATCTAACTCTATAGGATGGCTAACATCAAAATCATGCAAAATAGAATGTGTTACTGCTGAAGCAGACTTATCACTCATAGATGACTTCACCATAGATCAAACAGACTCATGTGATATACAATTAATCAACTATGATAACAGACTCGTGATATACAATTAATCAACTATGATAACAACGTTAAATTAGACAAAACTGAACTACTCTCAGTAGGAACAACCACAACTGAAAATTCGAATGACGGTTGCCACACTCCCACCGTTCCAACATCATGTTTAATCATTCCTTCTAAACCTAAAGTACAATGATCATGTGATGGCACAAGTATAAGATCGGAAGTGTGCACATAGTTCCCTGAAACGGAATTGGACTAATTTGAAGAAGTAGAATGTTGCTCAACGATGTGTACTGCCTGTTCTTGTAGTGGATTAGAAGTAAATTTTGAACATGTGATTTTAGTTGGAATGGATGATGCACTAGTTGGTTTAATATCAGCCAACATGTTGTGCCAAATAATAGAACTCCAGCTTCCTCTTGACATTTGAGATGGCTGCACATATGCCACATCTCCATTCGATAATTTATATTAGCAGATGCTGGCAAAGAGCTTCCTTCAGAAGCAAATGCGTTAGACTTTTCGTTTTGTAGTGTCATGGATGGAGGCATTGTAGAAATGGAGCCTATGTTAGTGTTCTAATAGAATTTATTATCCCTTGTTATACTTAAGCCCCTAACAACAACGAACAACCATCTGTCCTCTTTGGAGTTTAACATTCTTTACTAAATGTTCTAGATGCTCATTTGGATATGTTTGTGCAACAACTCCATTTCCCAAATACATCCCCTTTGATCATATTCACGATCAGACTTGTAGATGCACTCTTCTGGAATGTTTTGCAACTCTTTTGGCTGAGATTGGATCAGGCTACGGTCTTCTACAGAAGGCTTCCCAGTTAATTTATGCGGGTCTTCATACGATCCTTGTTAGAAGGTGCTAGTAATGTAAAATAATCTGTCTTTGACCATTCTCCAACTTGATTTATCATTTTTGTTAGCTTCTTGTTATAATCCTCAATTTTTTCCTAAAACTCTGTGTACTCCTTTCTCAATAGGAAACTAATTCCTGCTGCAACATTTTTTCAAATAAACCCTCTAGGCTGGCTGGAGATCCAACTCTGATGAGGTTTAAATCCCTTCTTCCTTTGCTCCACCTTGGATCTTTTATTGTCATCCCAAGTTTTTTAGAAGTTTGGTCTATTTTTTCCTTGGTCATAAAGGTACTCTTTATTGCTCGTGGCTTCATCTAAATCCCTTGGCTCACCAAATTTAATTCTATCACCATACAATGGTGGCAACCCACTCAACCCACTCACAAATCTTTTTAGTTTTAGTTTTTCATCCTTTATAAAGCCAATATACCTCAACAATTCAGTCAATTTCCTACCATACTCTTCTCATATTTCCTAACTTGAGTTCAAATAAACCCTGCATTTTCCTTTCATAGTAATGCTCTGATAGGAGAATTTACCCTTAGGGTTGAAAAGAGTACATGAATTTTTTTATATTCTAGCTAGTATCACAATATTCCTTCAACTCCCGCAAACAGAGATAATATTAAATGCACAAACAATGTAGACAAGTATTTGATTGTACCAACAACTTATGCAAATAAGCCAATTCAACAACAGGTTACAAGTACATGATCCATAACATGTTGTAGTTTAAATTCATAATCTAACACTAATTGTGCGAATAGTCCCTACTGTCCCTATACTACTGTTTTGACTTTACAACCAACTATGGTATTGTTGGCTACTCGAAATCCGTCACTTCTTTGCTTCCTCAATTGCATTATCTTACTGCGTAATGTCACCATTAATTTAATCACTCGGTTGCTAGTAATCTCTCATTGCCACCAATCCAAGCCTAGGATATGCCCTAGATGGTATTTTCTGCCACAACCAGGGCTGGAGAAATGATTCGTTGTGCCACTACAATGCCCCAAGGATACTGTAATATCCCTTACAAAATTTCATTGCCTAGTTAGGGCTTCACTACCATAGAAAATACACCTGCAAGATGGCCATTGCCTTAGGTATGGTTTTGCTGCCCAATTAATGCCTTGCTTTCACATAAAAGGCACCTCCCAGATGGTGGCTGTATTAGGTGTTAGAAAATTGGAAAGGCAGAAAGATTTTCTTACGTTGATGATTACTTGTGATATCTTTGTGTTCTTATTAACTTCTTTTGTTCTTTTATCTTTGTTTCATCAGGGAATCATCAAAACAAGACACGAAGATCAATGGCACTAGATGCAAGCACTTAGCTAGGGCTAAAACCCCTCTATAAGTGAAAACTAGGTCAAACTCTTCCACTAGCAAATTCAAGTTGAGATAGACCAAGACCCTAGACCAAAAGACCTTTCTCCTCCACCAAGTCATCTCTTCCTTCCAATAGATGATCTCTTCCAAAGTCACCAAGTGTCAACTTCTCAAATGCAGCTTGAATCCAGAATTTCAACCCCCAGCTTAGAACTTCGACCCCCAACTTCAAAATTTCGGTCCAGCATTAGGATTGCAGTTTTGGCCCTTCCAGCAACTCAACAACTTCACACATGTGAGAGAAAGAGATAAAATTTCGAATTCTTGTGCTTGAGTCCTCCTTTTCGCTAGTCCTTTCCTCCTTGTTCCTTGAATTTCACACTTTTTCTTGCCCCAAAAGTTGCAGATTGAACTTGTTGAGTGAGTGCTCCAAATGAGGTCGAGTTGTTGCCTTTATATAGGAGATTTTGCCCCTCAATTAGGCCAACTTGGTGGAGGAGGCCTAGAAGACCTAATTTACATCAAAATAAATTTGTTTCTTGATTGACAATGCCCAAGAAGGGTCTATTACATTATGACATGGACAAGGACACTTGACATAAACCCTAGAAGCCTACAATGGAGGCTTTGACCTATAAACCATTGACCCAAGCATGAAACCCATGCTTTAATAAGTCAATTTCTTTTATAATAAAATTTATTTTTCTTTATTTTGATAAATACATTACATCATGACTCAAATATAATTATGAAGACCGACACTAGTTACATTCTTCAACACTCCCTCTTAACTAGGGAGGTATTAACAATTACATATATACAAAGGTACATGGAAGATCTCAAAACGATATGAACTATGAAGAGTTCTAGCACACACAGTGCTACATATTAGATACCTGACCAAGATACTCTAATCGGGTGGGATTAAGGTGAACTCAAGCTTTAGCCACTCTAGGTACCATCAGACTTTAAGCTCTATCACCAACCCATGGATCTAGGTGTGTATCCAAGGTCGAAGCTCTATGACCAACGCCAACCTCCCTACTTCAGGATCTAGACATCAACACATAGGTTGACCAAAGGTCCTCCCAAGCATCATGTTGCCACAAGATACTTCATCTCTCCTTACCAAATATATATCCATCAATCCAAGCATGCTGCAAATGTTCAATTTATTTATAGAGAGATCCTGCACAATCACAACCCCAATTAGTAATAAACTTTCAAATATATATACAAGTAAACACAAACCTTCAAGGTCCTTAATCATCTTGATGCTACTTATATTGTTATCAAGTTATCCAAATAAAACTTGTCAGAATTTTTCTTCTTTCACTTCAGTAGCACCAAGTAGTTTCAATACTCTTTAAGTCTTTTGTAGATCCATGTTAAAATTGGCAACTAGGGCCAAACTCCATGTGGATCATCTTATCTATGGCAATTGATATTTTTCTTGGATCCCTCTCATCGAGAGGTGTAGGATTGATCTAAAGATCATCTGATTCCAATAAGTATTCATGGAGTAATGAATTTATTTGTGTTATAAGACAATTTGTCAAGGTCGGCCAGCAACCAAATAAACCCCACACGTGCTCAATGTTTTACTGTAAAAGGAGGTGGCTTGCAAGTCATTTGTCACTTAACTCATGTGATATTTTCCTCTCCACTTGTTTGGGTTTTGGTGGAAGGAAAAGTCACTAAGAATATACGCTGTTATGGAAACCTAATCCTATACACTGTCATGTTATGGAAGCCTATTCCTATACGTTGTTATGGAAGCCTAATCCTATATGCTGTCATGTTTTGGAAGCCTATTCCTACACATTGTTATGGAAGCCTAATCCTATATGCTGTCATGTTAAGGAAGCCTAAATCCTATACGCTGTCCTAAACACAGTCTCCAAGCCACAGTTTGTTAGGTCCCTATACTACTAGTGTAACCCCTTATTGTTATTAGTACAACCCCCTTATTATATTGTTGTGTCCATGTAGTCCCCCTATTGTTATTATTGTGCCCTATAGAAGCCCACTATTATTATTATTGTGTCCTTACATTATAATTGTTATGTCAGCTCTAATTATATTATGACCCCTTAGACTCCTATATATAGAAAAGAGGTCTTGTCATTTGTATCATCTAAGAATTGTTCATTTGTGTAATGTAAAGGAGGTTGCCCCCTCGAAGAGGTTTATTTCTAAGGCATTTATCTATCTTTTCTATTTTTTTGTGAGTTGGATTAATAACATTTGGTATCAGAGCTTTGGATTCTAGGGTTTCGCTGCTCCAAACAGGTCATCGTAAGAGTTTCGTTATAACTATTTTTCTGCGACGTTTCAGAAGCTAAAAAAAAAAAACCCATTTGAGGAAAATCTCGCTGAACCTCGAGTCCAAATTTCAGATCTTGTCTCGCTATATTTTCGGAGATATGATTTGAGGAAGTTAGGGTTTTTCCAAGCTCCTGAATTTCATCTAAAACAGGTCATCGTGGAATTTTCGCTATAACTTTGTTGATATGAAGTTTCAGAAGCTAAAAAGAAAACCCATTTGAGAAGAATTCGATCTGAACCTCGGGTTTGAATTTCAGATCTTGTCTCACTATATTTGTGGATATATGATCTGAGGAAGTTAGGGTTTTGGAAGACGCCCGAATTACATCCTAAACAGGTGACCTAGGGAAAATCGTCATAACTATCTCTCTGAGCATCAGATTGAAATTTCGTAAGAAGTTACAGAAAGGGGACAGATTGTAGGTTTCTGTGTATATTTTTTAGATTCGAAGGTCAAAACAGTGACACGTGGCACTTCATACAAGTTTGATCTTCTGAAAAGGTATATAATCAGATCATCTTGGGAGATTGTGTATAACTATTTCTTGGAGAATCCAATTTCGATCAGACTAGTGGCATTGGAAGGAGGACGCAGAGGGCTACTGCAAGTCGTGATTTCAGAATTGGAAGAGCTGATATTACAAAGTTACAGTGGTTTCAAGATCGAGCTCCCAAAATCAAGAAAATGTGATATGAAAAAGTTTGATGGCAAAGATCCGGTAAATTGGATACTACAAATGGAGAAATATTTTGATCTATATGGTCTACCACTATTACAAAAAGTATGTATTACATCTAATTATTTAGAACCAAATCAATTTTTATGGTATAAAGGGCTTTGTTCTTGTAAACCATTTGTCACGTGGTCAATTTTCACGGAGGAAATGATAGCACATTATGAGGATACCAAGAGAAATACCTTCTTTAGCCAATTGATAAATCTCGAACAAAAGAGTTCAATGGCAGAGAAAATTGAAGAATTTCAAAAATTAAATATAAGGGTAAATGATATTCTAGAGAAGAAAAAGATAAATAGTTTTATCTATGCCATGGAAGCTGATATCAATGATATGAAAGCATATTGGAAGAAAGACATGGAAGATTTGAAGAAAGACATGGAAGGTTTGAAGGAAGGTGGGACAAATATGCTACAAGAAAGGCCTCCTAATGACGAAAAGGATCAAGAAACGTCAAAAGAAGAGGATATACACTGAGAACCAACCCTAGGAAAGAACAAATGAATCAGACCATATGTTGTATTGCAATGGTAGGAGTTACCATTCCTCAAACTCTCAAGATAGAAGGACATATCAAGAAGAAAAATGTTCAAGAAGTGAAATATGAGGAAGAAAAGTATCAAGAAACATCAAAAGAAAAGGATACTCACCAGGAACCAACCCTAGAGAAAGAAGAAATGAATCGGACCATGTCTTGTAATGCATTGGTTGGAATTAACACTCTTCAAACTATCAAGATAGAAGGACATATCAAGAAGAAAAATGTTCAAGAAGTGAAAGATCACATCGATCATCAAGAAATGAATCTGACCATATCTTGTAATGCATTGGAAGAAATTACCACTCCTCAAACTCTCAAGATATAAGGACATATCAAGAAGAAAAATATTCAAGCAGTGAAATATCACATCGAGCATCAAGAACAAGTTCTCCAACTTTTAAAGGATAACACCGCTTTGGTGCAAAATCAAATGAAACAACAGGTAGATCAACGTCGCAGTGAAAGAAATTTTGATGTAGGCGACTAGGTATTTTTACGGCTACATCTGAAGCAAGCTATTTATGAGAATGAAATGTTGGCAATACTACATGCACTTAATAAATGGCGACCTTACCTAATGGGAAGACACTTCAAGGTAAAAATATGATAGTCTCAAATACTTTTTAGAACAAAGATTATCTTTAGAAGAACAAAAAAAATGGGTCACAAATATCTTGGGTTATAACTTTGAAACCATCTACAAACAAGGGAAGAAAAATGTTGTTGCAAATGCACTCAAGAAAGGATGAGGATGTGGAAGCATTGTTTTGTGTTATTTCTATTATCCAACCAGATTGGATAAACGTAGCAAGGGATGAATGGAAGAAGGACAAAGAAGCGTGGCCACTCATTCAAAAGTTGCAGAAGAGCCCAGTTCAAACAATATTGCCAGAACTTGACGAGGAAGGAAAAATCATATTGGAACCTGGAGTAGTCACAGAAAAAAGAACCCGACAACTACAAAATCGATCAATTTCAGAGTATCTCATCAAGTGGAAGAACTTACTCGCTGAATATTGCACATGGAGGACAAGAATTTTCTACAGATGCATCATGAACTACTCAAGCGTTGAGGACAACACTTTTTGAAGGAGAGAGGCACGTTAGGTCCCTATACTACTAGTGTAACACCTTATTTTTATTAGTACAACCCCCTTATTATATTGTTGTGCCCATGTAGTCTCCATATTGTTATTATTGTGCCCCATAGAAACCCATTATTATTATTATTGTGCCCTTACATTATTATTGTTATGTCGGCTCTGATTATATTATGATCCCTTAGACCCTTATATATAAAAAGGAGGTCTTTTCATTTGTATCATCCAAGAATTTTTCTTTTGTGTAATTTAAAGGAGGTTGCCCCCTCGAAGAGGCTTATTTCTAAGGCATTTATCTATCTTTTCTATCTTTTTGTGAGCTGGTTTCTTAACACAGTCAATAAGGATTTATACGCTGTCATGAAATGGTGTTCTAGCAAGCCTTAAACGCTGTCCAAAGAAATCTATATGCTATCCTAAAAACAGAGAGTCGCAAAAGGGTATTGACAACACCAATGTCTTGGGTTTAGGTGCAATCATGACCATGTGTAAGGATGCAGCAACAGGTTGATATTCTCGACATATCTATCTCAGTATAACAATGATCTAACAACAATCATGACATACGTTGATCATGGTGAAGACTAGACAGTGAACAACAAACTATGTATATGTATATGTATTACAACCTTGCCATAACTCTAAAGGTGTAATAGGTCTTGGAGATGTACAAGAGATCTTAGGCATACCTATGAATGGAGACAGACAGTCTCAAGAGGTATCATTCAGATCTAGTATGATGCAGTCTTGATGTACTTCCAAGAATAGTAACAACCTTAGCCTTGATACAATACATCGTCTCACTCTACAGTAAGGCACAGGCACAAGATATGATCTTGGAGTTGAAGATCATGATCTCAATGAAGGTTACATCAGTGGTGCAACACAATGATGCATAGTGCAACATGGTGCAACACAGTGATGATGGACATAGTGATGGTGCAACACGGTGCACAGTGACAGTGGTGCAACACAGTGATGCACAATGCAACATGGTGTAGCACAATGATGATGGACATGGTGATGGTGCAACATGGTGCACAATGACAGTGGTGCAACACAGTGTAGCATGGTGCAACATAGTGATGATGGACAAGGTGATGGTGCAACATGGTGCACAATGACAGTGGTGCAACACAGTGTAGCATGGTGCAACATAGTGATGATGGACATGGTGATGGTGCAACATGGTGCACAATGACAGTGGTGCAACACAGTGTAGCATGGTGCAACATAGTGATGATGGACATGGTGATGGTGCAACACGTTGATGATGGACATGGTGATGGTGTAGCATAGTGCATAGTGACGATTATGCAACACAATGATGCATAGTGTAGCATGGTGCAACACAATGATGATGGACATGGTGATGATGCAACATGGTGCAACACAGTGATGATGGACATGGTAATGGTGCAACATAGTGCACAGTGACGGTGGTGCAGCACAATGATGCATAGTGCAGCATGGTGCAACACAGTGATGATGGACATGGTAATGCTGCAACATAGTGCACAGTGACGGTGGTGCAACATGGTGCAACACAGTGATGATGGCTATGGTATGATGGTGCAGCGTGGTGCAACATAGTGATAGGTACAACAAGGTGATGGAATCACCTGAGTCCAGATCAACTATCTCATGTGACATCTTCTTAGAGAAGATCTCTGCTCTTATTTTTGATAAGTCAAAATATTGACTTCTGATGTATATGTACTATCTCTCTCTCTGTTGAACTTTTGAAGAACACATAAGAAGAATTGATCAAGGGTTTCCCCACATTGGGGTTTGTCTTTGGCTGACGCCATATCTTGTGTCCTCTTGTCTTCTGCGATTTATGTTTATGTTTTATCTGCATTTTACTATCATGCTAAATATGATTGCTAATCTGGAATTGATATTAAGCTAACATGGAAAATTGAAGTAAATTTGCTATCAGCATAGAACATACCTAAAATTAACAATCCATCTGTAGTACTTTCATTCGATCTTCGATTTTCTTTCTTCAAGGTATTCACTATGACTGTCATAATATGCCCTCCCTCTCAACTGAGGAGATATACCTTTTTATTCTATCCAAACTCCCTCTCAACTTAGGGATATTAACAACTTCATAATATCAAAGACACTTCATCTTTTCAAGGCTTCATTTGTATCTTATGGCATCAAGGTCATCTTGATCATCATCATTCTTATAGCTTCCTTCATCATGCTCATTATTATGAACATATTCAACATATTGAATATCATGTACTTGCAAAAACTTTAATAGTAAGTCCAACCAAATACAAATCGAAGCATGAAGTTAACTACATCAAAATCATGTCATTACAATGGAAGCATCAAATCATTCATGCTTTAGGCATCAAATACCTAAACCTAGTTAGGTTCATATTTAACAAGGGTCACATCTTATTACATACTGGACTTTAACTTCTTGCTAGGGTTTTGTTATAAACCTAGACTCTATCTTCGAGACACAAAGTCTTAGCAATTCAATCAAATAACAATTATACGTCTAAGGTTTCAACAATCTGCTTTTAGAATTACATGTCACACTCTATTAGGGTTTGTTGCAAACCCTATATCAAAGCTAAATTATATCAATATCAACATGCCCTAGAATATCAATATCTACAAGGGTTTTGTTACAAACCCTATATTTTACAAACTAAAACATTAAGTTAGCATATTCACATATCCATATCTATTTCACATCAATATCTATTAAGTAAACCCAGATTAATACATTAAATAATTCAGGCTAGGGTTATCAAACAAACGAATATATACCCAGGGTTTAATTCCTAGGATATTATTATAACTATTAAAAGGGTTTTATTCATAAACCCTAATTCACCAAACCCTAAACATCTAGGGTTTCAATATATAAAATTAACAATAGGCCCTAAAGGACTAGGGCTTTTATCATAACACTACCAAAAATCTAAACTTCAAAAGAATATGATTTCTAGACTTTAGAAACAACCCCTGAGTAGATTAGGGTTTCATTATTCAATATTGACATATCCTTGGCATCAAGAGACGATGGTTTTACAGTGAACCCTAAGGGTTAGGGTTTCATAAGAATGATAAAATGACAAGAGATAATATAACGAGGGTAGATTCAACCTAATGATTAATCACCCTAACAAGAATCTCTATGATTCAAAGCTCTAGACATAACGATGTTAGTAATGTAAAGAAAATTAAAAGAGAATGGACATACTTTTTCTATGAAAAGAACCTTGTAACAAAATTTGTAGTTTAAGACATACCTTGAGTCGTTCTTTAACAAACCTTGTAGGACTTAAAGTGATTTCTTTGCAACATAACTTCTTTCATGATTCAAGTCTTTCCTTTGAAGTCTCCTTTATAACCTGTGTGTATTTTGCAAGCTTTCCTAACGAAGGAACATATAAAAGGTTATTAGCATACAATACAAACAAATCTTGATGGAAGGAGGAAACCAAACATTGAAAGATGAAACAATGAACAAAATACTTATCTTTTAGTAAAATGGCGGAGACTCCCTCTTAATTCAATCTTTCTGAGAGTCACCTATAACTTATCAAAATAATTCAAAAATGTTCTAGCAAGACATGTTAGACCTACAAAATCTAGAAATCAAAACATAAAGGTAAACAATATAAAACTTAGAATAGAAGACTAAGAAGGATATGTAAGAGATGACTTAGTAGTATAAATCTTTGACTTCCGATTATTTCGTCTTGTTCTTCTTAGGTGGTGCTTCATCAGTGATATTTTTTTGTTCGCTATCTCTCTTCTTATTCCTTGGATTCTCAGGATATTTATTTTTGTAATGACCCATCTTATGATAATTGTAACATTCAATTTTTGTTAGGTCAACTTTCTTCTTTGGTCCTTTGAACTTATTGAAGTTCCCTTCTTCTTGTGATGAGCAGAATAGGCATTAGATGCGTTGTCTTCTTCATCCTCCTTTTTGTTGTTTACTAATGATATTCAAGCTTTTTCTTGGATGCACGCATTCCGCATTTATTCGAAGGTTGAAGTATCCTTCCAAATGCTAATTCCTGATGCAAAGACACTCCAAGATTTTGGTAGACCTAGAAGAGCAACAATTACAAGTTCTTCTTCTCTCTCAACCTCATTTATTGGTTGGATTTCATCTCTTGTTCTAGACATCCTTACAAAATATGATGACACAATGTCATCTCTTTTCATCCTTATTGTCCTTGGTTCATTCTTGAGGCTAGCTATCTGACCAATGTTCTTGATGGTGAATAGATTGGAAAGAGATTCATATATTTCTTGAGAAAAATCTATGTTGGATATATATGGAATTAGGTTGTCCTTTACTCCATTTACTCTCATATTCATGGCCAAGATTTTGGTTTCTCTAAACTTCTCCTTTTCAGCATCATTTGTACGTTTCTTGACTTTTCCTTGAACAAGATCCAAAACTTTGTGCTTAACAAGGATAAGATCTATCATTTTTTTCCATGCCCTGTAGTTGAAGGCTCCTTCTAACTTGTTTTATCCCTTCATTGTAGTTGACATAGTTCCTATAGATGTAGGATTCTCTCCTTATATACTCCTTTTCCTTATTGACCTTCCTTTGATCCCCTTTTCTTCAATAGATATTCAAGCTTCCCTTTTATTCTTTCTTCTCCTTAGCTATGATACCATGTTAGAAAATCAGAAAGATAAAAACATTTTCTTATGTTGATAATTACTTGTGATATCTTTGTGTTCTTATTAAATTTATTATGTTCTTCTTTTATCTTTGTTTCATCAAGAAATCAACAAAACAAGACACAGATCACTGACACCAGATGTAGGCGCTTAGCTAGGGCTAAAACCCCTCTATAGGGGAAAACCCAGTCAAACTCTTCCATTAGAAAATTCAAGTTGATATAGACTAAAGCCCTTGACCAAAATACCTTCCTCCTCCAGCAAGTCAACTCTTCCTTCCAAAAGATTATCTCTTACAAAGTCACCAAGTGTCAGCTTCTCAAATACAACTTCAACCCAGGATTTCGACCCCTAGCTTCAGAACTTCAACCCCCAGCTTCAGAATTTAGGCCCCACTTCAGGATTGCATTTTTGGCCATTCTAGCAGCTTCACACGTGTGACAGAAAAAGAGGGAAAAGTTCGACTTCTTGTGCTTGACATTAAAGTCCTCCTTTTTCGCTAGCCCTTTCCTCGTTCCTTGAATTTCACACTTTTTGTTGTCCTAGAAGTTGCAGACCGAACTTGTTGAGTGAGTGCTCTAAATGAGGTTGATTTGTTGCCTTCATATAGGAGATTTTCCCCCTCCACTAGGTTGACTTGTCTAGTTTAAGGCCGATTTGGTGGAGGAGGCCTAAAATACCTAATTTACATCAAAATAAATTTGTTTCTTGATTGACAATGCCCAAGAAGGGTTTATTACATTATGACATGGACAAGGACACTTGAAATAAACCTTAGAAGCCTACATTGGAGGCTTTGACCTATAAAACATTGACTCAAGCATGAAACCCATGCTTTAATAAGTCAATTTATTTTATAATATAATTTTTTTTCTTCTTTTTTGACAAATACATTAATTTTATAATGACTCTAATACAATTATGAAGACCGACACTAGTTACATTATTCAACATTAAGTAGGGTTTTGCTGCCTAGACAATACCTCAAAATATTTTTTGTCACATATTTATTGCCATAGAACCATTGTTGCCACAAGATAGATGTATGTTGCCTCATAAGATATCCTAAACAGGGTAAAGAGAAAGGTGGATTGGCTAGGGTGGAATCCTTCACCACCGAAACCAATCAAAGAAAAAGGGTCTTAAAACTCTCAAGAGCCTCAAATCACAACTCATAAAGAACCATCACTCTTGATGATTAAAACGAATCTTCTCTTCTATTTTTATGGATTCCCTTTGGGGTCTTCCCTCTAAATTTTAATTTGAGGGGCTAACAAGTTTTCCCTCTATTTGCCCCAAATTTGGCTTTTATTGTAATTTTCCCTCCATTTACCCAAAATTATCTAATGTTACCCCAAAACCATTAAATAATGGGTTTTACCCTTTAAAAATGACTATAGCTTGCAGGGTTGGATATGCTACTTCATCCTCCCTTCATTAATTAAGTTAGAAGAGGACATTACCCTTGCCCATAAGTTTTTCCTAGTAGTTAAATCTGGTTATTGTTGATTATTTTGCTGTTGTTTTTTCTTTCATAATGGGCAACACGATTGTGTGTTTTTTCTCAACTCAACTAACCCAGTACCTCTAAAGATTAGCATATTGAACTAATTTGAGAACCTTTGTGTTTTTGTAACTGCTACACTGATTCAAGAACATTCGTGTTTGTTAAACATTGAATGTATAAACATTTTTCTCTAAAGCATTTTTTAAGAAAGACCTATTAATTTTCTTTGAACTTTTTTGCACTACTTAGATGAATTACTGAAGACAAGGCAATTGAAAACTGAAACTAAATTTACTTTCCCCAAGATACATAGTTTCTTAACTATCAATAAGCGGCAAAAGAAAAACACCAAAGATAAAAATGCATGCACACAATATTGACACATTTGTTTTATTCAGGAAACCCAAAAGGGAAATCCTGCTTTCTTTGTTGTAGTATCTAACTGATTATTCTTTGAGAAAATGGATCTATTACAATTCAGGTTTCTACTACAACCAACAACTTGTATACGAGAAATCACTAGGATTCTCCTCACTAGCCTCAACTCTGCACAATATATCTCTGTTGAAGATAGTCTAGACCTGCTCTTGAATCTTGATCGTCTTGCTCCACAATCCTTATGCACTTGAGGCCCTATTTCCTTGCACACATACTCTTATTTCCTTGCGCAATTATCCTAAATCCTTGCACACAATTTCTCCTTAATTATGTGCACACCACACATACAATGATATCTCAATTATGTGCCTCCATCCTTCTCTTTATAGATGAAGTTCGATGCATGCAAGTGCTCTAGTCGAATTCTAGTTCACACTATTGTCACACGTTTCCTTTGCTAGTTAATTGGAGCAAGTCCAAGTTAACTAGCTTGAGTTCCTCCTTGATTTACTCTATTTGTGATTGTGATTTAATTGAGAACTCAACTCATTCTCTCACCAATCAACACTGGAGTATTAAATCGTTCTAACTCAACTTGTCACTGCCACCTCATCCTATAGTCAAACTGTAGAAGACTTCAACTAACTGAAGCTCCAACACTATGCATGAAAACTTGATGACCATTCTAGTAAACTGGAAATGAAATCGTCGTAACTAAAGTCTATCTCATGAACTGGCATCCATACTAGAGAAAGACTATCTCATGAACTAGCATCCATACTAGAGAAAGACTAAGTAGTGGTCTTCATTGGCTAAGGCACAAGCTAGAATACCTTCCATTACTACATTTTCAACACTCCCTCTCAGCGAGGAAGGGATTTTGTACAACTCCCAACTTATCTCCTAAGTGGAATTTTTTATCTTGCTAATGCCTTCATAAATATATATGTTGTATGCTCCTCTATTGGAATGTACGATAGCTTCACTATCCCTTTTTGCACACAGTGCTTGAGATGATGATACTTGATATCAATATGCTTGGAGCAATCATGAAACACTAGATTCTCAGAGAGCTTAATGCAATTCTGATTATCACAGTGCATTACAATGGACTCCATCGTCTACCTAAAAAGTACCACAATCAACTTTCTCATCTAGATAGCTTCACACATTGCCAAACTAGCAACCATGTACTCGACCTTCGCTGAACTTAGTGCAATTGATCTTTGCTTCTTGTTGAACCAGGGAACAACTTCTGACCCAGTGTTGAAGACACAACCTAAAGAACTCTTTTGATCTGTGTAGCTCCCTTCCCTATATGCATATGTGAAGCCCTCAAGCCTCACTCCATCAACTTGTCTGTACCATAATCTAGAATCTGTCGTGCCTGTGATATTTCTCAAAACATGCTTTGTAGCAACCCAATGATCTCTGGTAGGATCCATCATGACCTGGATCAACTGGTTCATTGCAAAACATATGTTAATCTTTTGCGTTGACTAAGTACATAAATGACCCGATGATTTGCATGTACAATGTAGCATCTACTTGCTCTACTCTGCTAGTGTCCACCTTCCTCCAGTTTATGTCTAGAGGAGTGGTCATGGGCCTACAATCCTACATATGAAATCTCCTAAGGATCTTTGTATTGTTCTTCCATTTCCCCAAGAATATTTCCCCATCACCTCGCCACACCTCTAGTCCAAGGAAATAATGCATAAGCCCTATGTTCTTCATCTCAAACTCTCTTGCAAGATCTGACTTGCAATCATGAATCAAGTTGTTTGCTCCACTCAATATAAGATTGTCAACATAAAGCACTAGAATGAACAAAAGCCCTCCAACCATGATGTCGTACATGTTGGCATCCACGTCACTCTTAGTGAATCCCAATCCATGAAGGTAGCTATCAATGTGAGTGTACCATGCTCTCAATGCTTGTTTGAGTCCACATAGAGCTATCTTCAGCAAAAAAACACGAGTGTCTTTGTTGAAGGTCTCAAACCATTTGGTTGCTCCATATAAATCTCTTCCTCAACCACCCCATTGAGGAATGTTGTCTTCACGTCCATCTGGTGGATCTTCCACCCCATCTGATACGTAGGTGTAAAAATTGTCCTGATGGATGAATAACATGCCACTGGATTGAATGTCTCCTCATAGTCAATGACCTCAACTGCGAGAATTCCTTGGCCACAAACCTGGCCTTGAACTTTTCCACACTCCCATAGGCTTCATGATTCACCTTGTACACCTAGCATGAACCTACTACTGATTTTCCTTCTAGTCATGGCACAATCTCCCATACATCGTTCTTCATGATGGAGGAATATTCCTCCACCATGGCATCCCTCCAAACCTACTGAAAGTTTTCCTCCTCATAACAAGAAGGATTTATGTCCAACAATTCAATCATCAAAGCCATATATCTGGTGTACCTTTGTGGCTAACTTATCTACCTGAACATAGAGCTAGGAGTCTCAACCCACTCCTGGGCCTCTTGAATCAACCCCTAATCCCACGTGGCTCTCTTCCTTCCTATGTTGGGAGTCACTGACTGAGTGGCTATCTCCACTTGTCCTGGTCTCTCCTCCTCGTCCTGAAATGGCTCCTTGTCATCTTATTGTACGACCTGCTTGCCACCTGGCTGAGACTCAATCTATGATACTGGTTGAGGTTCTTGCTTAGGAGTAAGTAGCTCTTCCTTAGGTACTCTAACCTACTCTCACTCCAAGGATTCTCTTAGAGTTTTGTCCTCCTCAAACCTCACGTCCTACTTAATAACTGTCTTCTTGAATGATGGAATATACACCCCGTATGTCTGAGATGTTTCAAGGTAACCATCTATAATTCCCTTTTTCGATGTGGGCTCCAGATTCTTCCTGCTCTCTTTGGACACATGGTAGTATTTTTTTGTTGCTAAAGATGCAGAAGTGAGAAACATCAGGCTTCTTTCCTATGAAAGCATCGTCTAGTGTAACTCGTCCAAGCACACTATGTGGACTCCTATTCTATGGAAATACTGTAGTGTTGCACACCTTTTCCCACAAGAACATGGGTATCCCTTGGTCATGCAACATGGCCTTGACCGCTCCAACTACGTTGCGATTCTTCCTCTCAACCACCCCATTCTACTGAGGGTTATGGGGTGTTGTAATTTCTCTCCTAATTCCCTCCTTAGCATAGTAACGTCCCTGAAGGCATTGGAGACATATTCCCCACCATTGTCGCTCCCCAATGCTTTGATCTTCTTCTTGGTTTGGTTTTATACCAAGGCCTTAAAATCCATGAACTTAGAGAAGACATTCTCCTTCTTCTTCATAAATAGGATCCATGTCTTCCGAGAATAGTAATCTATGAAAGTGACATAGTACCTATGTCTCATGAGTGATGGAGAAGAGAAGGGCCCAAATATGTATGAATGTACCAACTCCAAAATCCCATTGGCTCTGTTATCTTGACCTTGAAAATATGACTCGACATACTTTCCAAGTGTGCACACCTTGCACACATCATGCTAGTCAAATGCTAATTGTGGTAGTCTTTTGGCTATCTACTAAAGAATCTTCAACACCCCATGATGCAAATGCCCCATGCGTCTGTGCCAAAGCCCCCCCATGTCTCTGCTTTGCACACTTCTTGCCTTGCTACTCAAGGTTGCACATATCTCAACCCCCAATCTGTAATGATTCGTCATCCTCACACCAATATGATTCATTGATCCAAAAGTTTAGTGCTTGAGGTAAGCCTTACCTATGCTAAAGATGACATCATAACCCTTGTCCTCTAGGGTAGAAACAGAAATAAGGTTCTTCTTAAGGCCTGGAACATAGAGGACATCCCTAAGATGGAGAGAGCTACCAGACTTCCTTTCAAAACTGACAGTACCTACTTTCCTAGTCAAGTACTTTTTTTCCAAAGGAAAAAACAGTAACTTTTATTAAGAAGATAATGAAAAGTTACACTAGCATATGCTCTGATACATTCTGTAAACAACCACAAAGGCTCGAGTGCTTTCGCACCCCCCACATCGTTAGAAGACTAACGTGCATAGAGAAAAAAAAGGAGAAGAGAGGAGAGAGAGAGAAAAGGAGCAGAAAAACTGAATTCCGGCTGTGAGTAAGACTCAGGCTTCAAGTTTTTCTCCCCTTTTTCTTTTCGACCTTACGCCACTCTCCTTGAGTGGGCTCGATCGAAGCAATGACTATCTGTGTTTCTGCATTCTGTGAGCCAGTTTCTTTGTCTGAATCTGAAGTATCAGAGTGGTGATGACGTTTGATGCCTCCCATGCTTGGATCCACCCTTGTCATCTCTGTCTTGTTGTTCGGAGTGGTTCCCTTCTGATTCTCCATTTCTTGAGGTACCTCAGTCTTCTCTGCAGGGGTCTCTTCCACCTCTGCTTCTGATTCTTCTTCCTCTGAATCTGGGGGTGAAAATTGCCATCCTTTCTTCTGCTTCCCTTTCTGCTTCTTTTTACTGTTTACTTTCTTTGCTTCTGGACATGAGCTTTGCAGGTGTCCTGTCTGCCTACAGAGCCTGCATCTGAAAGCGGTGTTTTCATAATCTAGTACTTGCAACCAGTTTTGTTGTTTGTAGATCAGCCTTATATTGTCCGGCAGCCCTTTACTTAAATCTACTTCCACACAAATACGTGCGAAAGTATAGATCCTTTCATCAATCCTTTCCAGGTCTGTTTTGATATATTTCCCTATACTGTTCCCAATGCCTTCCAAGACTTGTTCATTCCAGAAGTGCAGAGGGAGATTGTATAGTCTGACCCAGACCGGCATTTTGGTTACAGTCATTCTGTTTGGATCAAAATCTGGAAACCATGGGGTCATAAAAAGCCCCGATGTTCCCCAAAACCAAGGCCCTGTACTGATAACTGTATCTCTGACTTCCTTGGATGTAAATTTTACTATAAAAAACCCCTTTGAACATAAGTGAATCTCACATTCCATGGTCCAGCTGGTGAAAATCCAATGGAATAGATCCAAGGGTTTGGGCCAAAAGCTGTTGAAACGGCAGATTAGAGCTTGCGTTTCATAGGACTTGACGAAATCATCAAGCCCTGAAGAATCTAAATTTAAGGCTGGGGTTTGCTCTGACTGATCTACAATGTATGGCCTGGGTATGTTTCCGCCTGGATCTGAAGAGGGCCCTGAATCTCTGCTGCCCTGAAGAATGTTTTTGTAGGATAATCCTCCCTTGGGTTGGTGCTGGGGTGCAGGTTTTTTCCCCTTGTCCCCCCCTAAGGAGCTTGTCTGTCCCTGAGGCAGAGCCCCTCCTCTCAATCTAAAGTTTAAAGTAATGATTGATCCTGGCCCAATCTCGTAGCTATCCATCGACCTCAGATCCTGGAGAGACCGCCTGCCACTGACCAGATGCTGGATCTGAACTGGGTATCCCATTTCTGCCCAGATCTGTTGTTTCAGCTGCAAGGATGTGCTTCCTGCATGAACCCATACTAAACGAGTTTTTCCCTGAGGGGGTTTAATCAGAATCTGAAACCAAGAAGTTGTTACCTGCTCTGGCTGTAAGCAAAACTCCAGATCTGACGCTGTTTTTGTTTGTTTTCCCTTGAACTTGTCTGGATCTGCTAAAACTCTGCTCGATCTATGATTGGTGCCCTCGATCTGCTGCCTGGAAGCAAAACGTGCTCGGATATAGGCTAGATCGTGTAGATCCAAGCCGGAACTGCGATGTTTGGGCCCCTGCGTTGTAGGATGGATCGGATCTGCATCATGCAGCCCTCCCCTACCATTTCTCCGTTCGTTCTGGTTTTGGCGTTGTCTGGCCTCTGAACACCATACGGCACGGCAGCTTCTTTGTTCAAGTGCGCCGTTTAGGGCCTCAATCTTCCGCCAGGGACAGGCCTCCTCATATATCCACTTAATACGGTGATGCTCCGTGGATGCCCTCGCCTCCCGGTCTTGCTGGAAACTTAAGTTTCCTTCCCGATCCAGGATCGCATGATTCCTTTTGAACCCCACATATGCAGAGCCGCGCGGATCTGGGTGTAAATAAGGCGTTTTTCTGCGTGATTCGAGCCATTTCTCTGAAAACGATTGCAGAAATGACGACCCACCAGCACTGTTCTCCGTCGCCCCAAAACCTTGATCGGCTTCGACCCCTGAGGTTGGCTTGGGAGCCGATGCGGCGGCACCAGCGACTCTGCTCGCGTAAACCCTAAACATCGCCATTCGCCCTTTCCTCTAAAATCTTCCTAGTCAAGTACTTGCCATCATATCCTAGCTCAATGTGAAGTCGCATGTCCTTCTCCTTCAGTTGGATGAAATATTCATTGTTTTTAGTCATGTGGAAAGATGCTCTGAAATAAATATACCATACAATGTTACCTACTGAGCTTGTCATGCAAGCTATCAATGAGAAGATTTTCTCGAACTAAGAAGAAAACACATCTACCTTATTTGATGTGGCCTCATGGTCCTTACTGGACCCCTTCTTTCAGTTAGGACACAGTGGCATAGTGCCCGAATTGGTGGCAATGGAAACATTTGATCTTGCTCAGATATTTCTTCTTCTCACCTTTCTAACTGGACTCAGTCGTTACTTGTCCCTTCTTGCCCTTGACTTTTCTACTTTTTCTTGCCAAGGAAAATTTATCCTTGTCCTCTGTCTTCACTGATCTAACAACTCTTGTCCCCCTCCAAATTTCTTCTTAGACATAGTCTGACCACAATCTTTCCCAGTTGCGAAGGTTCTCTCTGCCAATGACTACATCTTGGAAATTCTCCCAAGACTTATGAAGTTTTAGTAGTACAAGATTCACAGGGTCTTTGTCTGCTACAGTCTCGCCCACTCCAACTAACTCATCCCAAACCTGAATGAACTTCCAAAGGTACATAATAATGGGCTCTCCTTTGCTCATCCAAAGATTAATTAACTTGCCCTTCAAGACAAGCTTCCTAGCATCAATAGATCCCTGATACAACTCCAAGATGAATTTCTTAGAGGTATATCATAAGTGCAAGAAGTGATTACTGAAAGTGGGACGGCTCAAATTTTTAAAGAAATTCCAAGGAACAATGTTGAAGTGACTCGAGGATTTTCCAGGGTATTTGAAAAAGTAGAAGTCGACATTAGTGATATCAGATTAAAAATTACAGAGTCTTTCTTTACAAAAGCTACTAAACTCACCAGGATCGGTTAAAATTGGTTTAAAGGTCAAATATTCAAGGATAATTCATGGAAGAAACTTGTAATAAATCTTTAGATGGCGACAAATTGAAAAATGGGAATTATTGTATCATTGTTCAAGAAGAAATGGTGAGACATTACCTTTGTCCTTTAGAAGTTCATTACTTGTGAAGGAAGGTATGTAAGAGTCTTATTTATCAGATTCTCCTTCTGATGCATATTCAAAGAGACCATGAAATTAATTTAGGTTACTATCTTATCTATAGTCTCAAGAAAATGGAATCTAATATCCAAAGAAATTCAAGGAATATTAACATGAGTTTATATCATTTCAGCCTTGTTAAAATCTTGGTAGAAGAATAATTGTGCCAAAGGGGAGACAATTGGGAGGATTTCCTCCTAAGAAATTATTTCAAGGAGGTGTTCGGAGAAGAGAATGTCCAAGGTTCCAAGAGGATGTTGCAAAAGAAAACACAATTGTGCAAAATATATATAAATATTATTTATTATTGAAGGAATGAATTGATGATTACATGCCTTCATGACAGTGTGCCTAAATAGGCATTGACTGGTCATGAAGGTTCGAATGGCCATGCCTATTGACTTTCCATTCATAAGTAATTTTTCATTAATTAATTAATTAATTAATTCATAACATTGGCACCCCCTTAGAGATACTTTGTCCTCAAAGCAGGGGAAATGTTGGGTGTTGTTCTTAAAACTTCTCTATTTTCCATGAAGAATCTTCTTCTAGAAGTTTTTTTCCATTTAATGATGTATTTTCTAATAGTTTTAGAACATAATACTTTTCCCTTGTAGCAGGGATGCCTTCTGGTTCTAAAACGATTTTTCCTTTGTCATCAACTTTGGGTATTTTTGTTTGAATTGATTGATTCTGACCAAGCATTTTCTTAAGACAAAATACATAAAACACATTATGAATCCAACAATTATGGTAATTTCAACCCATAAGCCACTTCACTGATTTTTTTGATTATTTGGAAAGGTCCATAAAATTTTGGAGCCAACTTATTCTTTCTTTGTTGCTTCAAAGATAATTGTTTGTAGGGTTGAAGTCTTACAAATACCCAATCACTTTCTTCAAATTCTCTCTGAATGGTGTTGATGGTGTTGATCCACTTGTTATTTCATCCAATTACTAGTTGTTAAATTTTCTTTCAATATTTTAATGATTTTTTTTTTTTTTCAATTGATTCTTCACTGCTTGAAAGTTGGAGACATTTAATGTGGATTCCTTCAATTTGGGAGGTTCATAACCATATAAAACTTTAAAAGAAGTTAGTTTAGCTAATGTATGTTAGGTGTTGTACGACCATTCGGCTAAATGTAACTATCAGAGGAAATTTCAGCCTAAAAGCGCCCATGAAATTTTCAAATAATTTCTCTGTCATAATGTTAACCAATCAAAATCCTTTAAATTTAAAAAGGGGTAATTTTAAATTGATTAATTTGGGTATCTATGAAATATTTTATTAATGTTATTTACCTACCTTATCCATATGAATTAGAATAAAAAAAAAGTTATTAATGCGATGTAAATCTTGATATTAGTGAAAAATATAAATTAAAAATGCGAACCCATTTGACATTAATAACCATGTACCAAAAAAACACAAAAAAATAATTAAATATAAAATAGAAATATAGAGAGTTATAGTTAAATATAAAATAGTTAAAAAGTTAAAAAATAATTAAATATAATATATAAATAGTTATATAGTTAAAAATAAAATATAATTATAGTTAAACATAAAATAGTTAAATAGTTGAAAAAAAGTATTCCAAAAAGGATAAATTACCTATTCCAGCCAAAGATATAAAATATATAGTTAAATATAAAATAGTTATATATAGTTAAATACAAACTAGTTAGAAAACTTATTTCAACAAAGACAAATTACCAAATTCTGTCCAAAAATATAGAATATATAGTTAAATATAAAATAGTTAGAAAATGTATTTCAAAAAATACAAATTACCGGATTCCGACCAAAAATATAGAATATATAGTTCAATATAAAATAGCTAAATAATTGTCAAGTCTCACTAGCACAACCAGTTGAGGATGGGCCTCGTCAGCAAGAGGACCCTGTATCAAACCTCATGGAGGGTAGTTGTGCCCTCTGCTAGAGGGAGGAGACATGCTAAAAAATCCAGTCAACTAAGAGTTAGTGTGGTCCAGGCTGCTAGAGGGAGGAGACATGCTAAAAAATCCAGTCAACTAAGAGTTAGTGTGGCCCAGGCCAGGTGTGATCCCTAGGTGACTTTGATGGATTAGATGCCCCTAGGTCGCGACTCCTCAAGCCACAGGTCAAGCCCGTAGGATCACAAATAACTTGACAAAAAAAAAGTTAAATAGTTAAACATAATTAAATACAAAATAGTTAAAAAACATATTCTAAAGATGACAAATTACTGGAATATGGTAATCAATATTTCTGGAGCTATAGATCCGGAAATATTGGTTGCCCAAAAATATAGAATATATATGTAAATAGTTAAATACAATTAAATATTAAATGGTTAAAAAAATAGTTAATAGTTAAAAAATATATTCTAGAAAAAACAAATCACTAGATTTTGAACAACAAATATATTCTGGGCAAAATTGTGGCTTCAATAGATAATGTCATTAAAAAAATAAAAAAATAAATTAAATATAAAAAATATATAGTTAATTCAATATAAAATATAAATATAGACTGTTAAATTTAAATAAAAATATGTATATACAATTATTTTAAGGAGTTGTCTTTAGTGTGACTTTTTGGAATTTTCGATACTAGAATCTGGTGGAAAAAATTGAAGTAAAATATTGATTTGTGTTATTTAAACTAGTTTTTTGACTATATATATGGATTCCACACCTTGAAAAACCCTTAGGACACTTCGATTATGCAGGTGTTACCAATCAGGCTTGTGATTTGAATAACTTCATGCTGGATTTTAGAGAAATTAGATCGGAAAAACCCACCACAAAAACTTCCAAAAAGTCTTACTAAAGACCACTGATTATTTTAATAAAAGTGTCATATATTGAGAGATTTCAATAAAAATAAAAATTTAGAAATAATATATTAATTTTTCTTATTAAATTTTGTGCTATTAAATATTGTGGAACATAGATAAATGTAAATTAATATTAAAAAATTGTCTACATGACATTTTTTATTAATTTCTTGATTTTTCCTTAGGAGACCACTTTTAAATTGATTTTCCTTTAATGCACGGAGACAATTTATTTTGCTTATTTGTTACAAAACAATGAAGATATGTTTCCAAACATTTATTCACTATTTCGGTCTGTCCATCTGTTTGCGGATGATACCCTAAAATTATGTTAAGAGATATTCTAGCCTAGTTAAAAAATTCCTAGAAATTCCCTTTAAATTTTACTTCTCTATCGTTGATGATGACCTTTGGAAGGCTGCGTAATTTATAGATGTTTTTGCAAAATATTTCTGCATTTTTTTTTAATCCATCTTCTTAACTGTAATCAAATGCGTGCGTTTGGTTAGTCTATCCACCACAACAAATATTTTATCCTTTTTGTTAGACATAGGCAACCCTTTGATGAAATCCATCGAGATTTCCGCCCATTTCTAATTTGGGATATGTAAAGGGTGAAGATTCTCATTTTTATTTCTCTGACAGAGATCATATTTATTAGCGAATTTTAGGATCTCTTTACTCATCCCCTTCCAATAGAATGATTGACGAGTATTATAGTATTTTTTGAAGAATTCAACGTGTCTTGCTACTGGCGAACTATGTGCTTCCCTTAAAACCTTCATTTTAAATTTGGAGGATGGGATTAGATAAATTATACCCTTATACCGTATTATATCATTTTTCCATTCAAAGTTTGGATTTAGATCTATATTTTTATTATAGAACATAAATATGGATCCTTGGCATATTTAGTTTGAATCTCATCTAACTAGTCAAGAACTGCTACTAATGTTGCACATCCTATTAGGTCTTCATCTTTTCATGAAAGAGTATCAACAACTACATTATCCCTTCCCTTTTTATGTAATATATCCATGTCAAACGTGGAGAGTTTCTCTATCCATTTTTGTTGTTTTGTAGATAATGTCTTTTGTTGTAACACGAATTGAAGACTATTTTGATCTGGGAGAATCAATACTTTTCTTCCCAATAGGTATTGACATTATTTATTCATTGCATGTATGATGGCAATCATTTGTTTATGACAACTATACTTCAATATTTCCCTTTTATTGAGTTTTTTACTTTCAAAAGCTATTGGGTGGTTGTCCTGCTTTAATACTGCTCCAATTATGAAACTTGAAGCATCACATTCTACCATAAAAGGTTTGGAAAAATCTAAGGTTGCTAGTATTGGAGTAGATGACATTACTTCTTTTAATGTCTCAAAACACTCTTCTACTTTTCTATCCCATTGAAAGGCATTTTTCTTTAACAAGTTTGATAGGGGTGCAGTCAAGTGTGCATAGTTTTTGATAAATCTTCTATAATATCTTGTTAATCCCAAAAACCCTCTTAGTTTCGATATATTTTTTGGTTTTGGCCACTCTTTGATTGCCTTGATTTTATTGGGGTCTACCTTGAATCCTTCCTTGGATATGATGTGACTGAGGTATTCGACTTCCTTTTTACCAAAGTACACTTCGATAATTTTGCATAGAACTGATTTTTTTCTAGTAAGGAAAGTACTTCCTCTAGGTGCTTGAGGTGCTCCCTATAGGTTTTGTTGTAGATAAGGATATCATCAATGAAAATTATTACAAAATTCCAAAATTATGGATGAAAAAGATAATTCATAGTTGCTTGGAATGTAGCTGGGGAATTTCTCAATCTAAATGGCATTGCTTTGAATTCATAATGCCTGTCATGATTTCTGAACACAGTCTTCTGGACATGTTCCAACCTTGCTTGTATTTGATAATAACTTGACCTCAGATCTAACTTTGAGAATTACTCTACACCGTGGATTTTTTCTAACAACTCATCTATGAATGGAATGGGAAATTTATTTTTTATAGTTATTTTGTTTAACCATTGATAGTCTATACATAGTCTAAAAGATCCATCCTTCTTTCGAACCAATGCCATTGGAGATGCATACAAGCTCTTTCTTTTTTTAATGACTCCAAATTTTAGTAAATCTTGAATTAACCTTTCTATATCTATTTTTGATGATGAGGATAGTGGTATGATTTGATATTAATAGGCGCTGCATCTGGTTTAACTTCTATAATGTGTTATATATTCCTTTTTGGTGGTAAGTTCATAGGAAATTCTAAAATAGTTTTTTATGTTAAATTTTATTAAGGTGACATTTTTCTTTGCTTTGATAGTTGCATTTCATCATTAATACATTAAGTTCACCCCATATCATCATTGCATTATTCATATCTACACCATTATACATCAGCATATGAAATTACATAGAAAGAAACAACATCACCAACATCATCAATGCAGCAGAACATAAAAGGAACAGTAGAAGAAAAGCATGCACACATATAGAGACACCAGGATTGGTCCAAGACTAGGGAAAAACCCACTATGGGGAAACCCTTGCAAATCTTCTTCTTCTTAGATCGTCATCAAATGATGCAGCAAAAGAGAGTACAATGATCCATAACTTTGTCTATGCAGAAAAACAATAATGATATCTATGAAACAGATCTAATCATGCTAGGAATCAGAACCCTCATACTGATGGTTGTAATGTGCTGTCACAAACTGATGTCAACTTCTACATATTGTCGTCACTGTGCCGAACACTACCGAGCACTGCTATCACTGTCGATGAGTCCAATACATATGTTTGTAGTAGAAACTAACAAATCAGATCTACAAATCTACAGATCTGTATAACAGTAGAGAGAAACTCAGATCTACAATATCATTGAAATCAATATTTTAACTAAAGTCAACTGAAGTCAAGATGTCAAACCCTAGATCTAAACTCTAGTTTCTCTCATCAAAATTGTGTGTGCGTGATTGAAACTCATTGGTCATTCTCTCAGTCACTGTATGTGGGCGATTGTGACTGCACGGTTTCTCTCAGGAAGTCTTTATGCGTGTGACTATGGTGCGATACACTTAAAACCTAGAGTTTCTCCCTTATTGTTGCTGTGAAAATAACCGATATGTCTTAGTCGCTCTTAGGACCACTCTGTGTGAGAAACCGGGGACCGAAACCTCCAGATCTGCCTCTAAAGCCATAGTCACTCCCATAAGCCTCTGTGCCAGCGTTCAAGAGTATATAGTCAATCTCATAGGCTTGTGTGCAAGCATCTAGGAACCATAATGTCATGTTCTGTGCTAGTGACCGAGATCCAAAAGACCCTAACCAAGAGTGAACCTTTCACCTATGATTTCAGACCCTTGAGCGAACTCCTTCCGTCAAACCTATGCGAACCAAGACAAAAGAGAAGAGAAGATGTGTCCAAATTATCTGGAGGTCTCTTCTATTTACACATTTTCCTGAGGGTTCACTTGGGGTTAAGATTGACCCAATTAGTTACTCATGTGGTTAGGGCCGACCCATTCCATAATACATGTATGAATAAAATAATTCGTAACTTAACTTCTGCTTGACCAAATTGGGTGATATTTAGGTCGATTTTGGTCCTCTCGAAAAGAGGAATCTAATGAAATCATAATCTCAATCATCTAAGTTGTCCAAGGTGGAATTTTACCACAGTTTCAAAAATTAACACTCCCTCTCAACTAGGGATAATTTCACCTGCCAATATATGTCCATCGAACAATATGCCATTATCGAATAACTGAGTGTCATCATGTATCATCACATATCATCTCTATCATGTAGTCATAATGCCATGTCCATGTCAAGTGTCTCATCATCACAAATCATCATTGTACATCCCGAGCTATCATTTTCTTATTCCTGCTTATCACTTGATTGATCCTACTTGTATGATGAACATTCTTGGAAGAAGAAGAATTTATTACCGAAGGGGAGCTCAAGCTACTACCCTCTATGCATCAGGATATTATCTGGAATCTCTGTTAGCGGGCTACTACCCGGATCATCATCAATCATCATCAGGGAGCATATCATCAAGGAGTGCATCTCAACCTAGAACCACATCGGGGAGCAATAGCTTTCACCCATACCAAGAAATAGGATAAATCATCACATATGGGAGTAAATCCTCGACCCCAGATCACATAGGGGAGTACACCCTTAACCTTGGAATTTCATTGGGGAGCTTACCCTCAACCCGAAATCATATCGGGTTATCTCAACCCATCATATTACCTACTGATCTTCCCATCAATGACCCTTAATAGTCATGTGGTAGAACACCTACATCATAATCACCTTGGGTTGTACACCCCAAAGTACACCCTCAACTGATTGGCCAGGCAAGGATTAATATTCCCAACAAGCCTGAATTGTGGGTATGATGCCAACTGGGGTATACTCTGCAAAGACAAGACAGGGGAGTAAAAACCCTCAAACCTATGGGTAACAGATATGGGTAACGCCATATTTTCCAAAGTTCCCTCAACCCCAGGAGCCCTTATCCCTCAATTCCTCACCCTGGGAGCTCAAAGAGGGGGGAAGAGTTGGCTCATTGTTCTCAATCAACGTTGCTCTCATCATACTTGAATTTGGTATCTTCTTGTCTCAATAGAAATTGTTTCCTATTCATACAAAACAATCAAATCAAATATCATGTAAGAATATAAATAATCATGTAAATGACAAAAATATACCATAATCATCTTCCCTCTCAAGGAGGTACCAATCACAAGCTTGAGCTTGTTTCGAACAACTGTGTTGTCTCAATATATGTGAGTATCTCGGTCTCAACTTTAAATATGGGACTTTCAATCACTGTAATGTAACCATGTCATATCCAGATCATCCTCAAACAACTCTCTAAGGAGCTTCAATATCCTGCCTCACAACTAGCCATGCTAGCAACTTCATGATCAACCTTGATCATGATAGGGATCTCTGATCCATAATATCATGGCAAATCTCATACTAAAGAAACATCCAAATGTGCTTATCAAAAACAATATTAAATATCAACAATACATATGTGAATACACATATCATAGGAGAAATATCTCGTTCTCAAAACTAGAACACCTCATGCAAATATTTCAAAGCATGCTCGATGGAAACTCTATGTAAGTGAAGAAACTCACTCATGAATTTATTCAAGTTCTATGTACCTCATACATATATAGATGGATGTTCAAAATGAACATCAATTCTTCAGCCGTCAGATGCCATGTCAAGTTCAACAACATCTTGAAATTCAAATCAGAGTATCCAAGGATTTGCAATTTTCATTATTCAAAAACATTTTCCAATAGCTTTGCAATATGGAATTTCTTTTCCCAAATTCTAGAAATTGATTCATCATGCCATGATACATTATTTTGGGCTTCATAAGCCATCTCCTTCTAATTTATATCAGGAGAGGCTCATCACCTATCACAAGTATATCATCAAGATATAAAACCAAAACCATAATAAATATCAAAGCCATACCTTGGAAATCATCATCCTAACTTCATCAGATAACTGTCAAATCTAGACATATCTAGATTGCAATGCTATAAGCATAATGCCTTTCTAAGCCAACATAATCATCCTTACATAACTCAATGTTGTACCATCAATCAACAAAGTCAACTCATCAGTGTTTATAAGCCAAATCAGGACAATTATCAAAGTCATCATTATCATAGTATTAATACTTTCAACCAGGGGATAGGTGGAGCTCATATTAAGCTCATATCAATGCATGACTTCATCATGCCAACAAGTTGTAATCAGTCATGCAATATCAATATAAACTTTATCAATTCATTCTCATAATCATAACATAAGTCATTTCTGTCACTAGGTGCAAATGCATACATTAAGGATGAGTCACACAGGCTCCATTTTCATGCTGAATCACAACTATCATCACCTCAACCATTGTTCTAGGAATAAGGAGGCCAATTCGAAATCATGCTTCCAAATATTCACATAAGTCATTATTCCCACATAGCATAGACATCAAGGAAAATTAACCATCGTTAAATAAGATCATTAGACATCAAATCAAGTCCAAATTGTTATCGTAGAGTAGTCAAAGCACATTTCAATCATCAATTCAAATTTATGGTCAAGCATCATGACAAAACACCAGTAATGCCAAATCATGCCAACATAGTGACATATCTATATGTATGTCCCGGTCACCTATAAACACAAGTTCAGTCTGCATGTTCATGCTATGGAAAACACTCAACCTTTTTCTACTAGTATATATTGTTGTTATCTGATATACATATGTGGTATTGATATCTTCCAGGTGACCATCTCATTTCATGCATAATAATTCATTATATGATCAACAATTTAACTCAAAAAATTCATAAATCAGTTAACAGTGGTAGAATATGTCAGGGATATGATGATTCAGAGTTTAGACAACTTTAGAAAGCTTCGGATGATGGTAAAAAATAGTCAAAATTTTGGTCGCCTCCTTCAGGTTAGCATGTGAGAAACTTTAGTTGCCTAGACGTTGTCTAGGCCTTAGCATGCGTGCGTCCAAGGATGATATCTCCCAGATCAATGATTGCGTCCAGAGTAGAAACCCTAATTTCTCTACGGGCTTCAGATCTGAGACCCTACTGCAGATCAATATTGTAAGATGCACATAAATCATACTTCAGCAACACATAATGCAAATAGTAGTATGAGTAAGAGTCTTGAAAAAAAATATTCTCCCTCTGACTGGGGATCTACTTCATTCATCTTCAATCATATTATCAGGCTGTCTCTACTAGAGTCATACAACAACAGATCTGTTAGATCATAAACATATGGCTATCAACATCATGACATCAATATTTCATCAAAGGTTTAGACTCAAAGCAGCATATAGATCTCAAACACAATAGCACTTTTTATCAAGTCACTCCATCAAGTTAGGGCATTCAATTTAAGCTTATGTCATCAAGACAAAACCATAGTTAGTAAGAGATATACTTGTCAATCTTACACTTATACCTCTCACATCAAGGTTACCATGCTCTTCATGACTAATGAGATCAAATTAGGTCATTCAATAAAGATTTATCAAAACAACAAGAGTGTCAATCACTCTTTCCATATGCTTTCATCATGCTTATTGCAAGAATTACTAGTAGAATCATGTATAGGGTTCGATGAACTATCCTTCTATATGAAATCCATCATGACAAGTATCAAGAGTATCATTTTCTATAGCCAAGGTGATATCTGTCTTTATAGGATCAAGAGATCCAATAGATAGATCAAACAACAAGTGTATCAATGTATCAACATTAGATAGCCTCATAGAATTCAATAAGATAAAAAATGTTCAACACCAGGTGCATATTTTCATCATAGGAAGCATAGATCCAAGTCACTTTCATATGCATGTATGAGCCAATAAAGAAAGAGACATTCTCATCAAACCTTAGGGCTTACCGAGCCAATAGTTGAAACATACCATGCATACCTTGTGGTATTCAAACACATGAGCACCTACTCATTAGACATAGGCCGCTAGAAGCACTTTGTCATCTTTTCATCAAGTACCTCTTTATCTCTTTCCAGATGTGCATCTCAAGGTGATCCTAAAAAAGGATCTACACATCTCATCTCATCAAGGAGATTAAAAACATCCATATACGCAAATACATATGCACGAAGTACAAGCAACAAACTTAATCATCAGATCCATAAGTCTAATAAGTAAGAAACATCATAAGTCAAGAAATAATTATCTTCAATGTGAGGTGCTCCTCTCCCTCTTAAACCAATCTTCAAGAGCCATCAATGTCCATGGTCCATATACCAATGTTGTCTTCAAGTATCCAACCAGATCTATTAGGGATTATCCCATCTAGGGCTTCATCAAATCTTCATCAAGTGTTTCACATAGACCATGCTATCAAACCTCAAGTATTTTCCATAAACCATGGTTTTCTCTCCAACCCTAACCTCATAGAATCCATCAAAACCTAATAAAAAATATGCCTAGGGTTTTTCTTCAAACCCTAGAATTGTTTTAGGTCTCTACCATCCTCTTCTTACTTCCATCAAAGGTGTCACCATCAAGGTGATTTCCATGACTTTTCTTCAGCCCAACTCTGATACCATGTTAAATTTTCTTAGGAAGACATTGTTCTTTGCTATAATAGTTTCATTTCATCATTAATACATTAAGTTCACCCCATATCATCATTACATTATTTAGATCTACACAATTATATATCAACATATGCAATTACATAGAAAGAAAAAACATCACAAACATCATCAATGAAATTGAACATAAAAGGAATAGTAGAAGAAAAGCATGCACACATATAGAGACACCAAGATTGGTCCAAGACTAGGGAAAAACCCACTATGGGGAAACCCTTGCAAATCTTCTTTTTCTTAGATCGTCATCAAATGATGCAACAAAAGAGAGTACAATGATCCATAACTTTGTCTATGTAGCAAAATAATAATGATATCTATGAAACAAATCTAATCATGCTAGGAATTAGAACTCTCATACTGATGGCTGTAATGTGTTGTCACTATGTCGAACACTGCTGAGCATTGTTTTCACTTTCGATGAGCCCAATACATATGTTTGCAACAAAAACTAACAAATCAGATATACAGATCTACAGATCTATATAACAGTAGAGAGAAACCCATATCTACCATACCACTGAAGTCAATTGAAGTCAATATGTTCTCTAAAGTCAATTGGATTCAATATGTCAAACCATAGATATGAACTCTGGTCGCTCTCATCAAAACTGTTTGTGTGCGACCAAAACTACCTAGTCGCTCTCTCGGACACTATATGTGAGTGACTGTGACTGCAGAGTCGCTATCAGGAAGTCTTTATGGGTGCGAATGTGGTAAAATAAACTTAAAACCAAAAGTAACTCCCTTACTGTTGTTGTGAGAGCGACCGAGATGTCCTGGTCGCTCTTAGGACCACTCTGTGCAAGTGATCGAGATGTCCTGGTCACTCTCAGGACCAATCTGTGCAAGCGACCGGGGATCGAAACCTCCAGATTTGCTTCTGAAGCCATAGTCGATCCCATGAGCCTATGTGCCAGCGTCCAAGGGTCTATAGTCACTCTCATAGGCTTGTGTGCCAATGTCCAAGGACCATAATGCCCTTTTCTGTGCCATTGACCAAGATCCATAAGACCCTAACCCAAAGCGAACCTTTCGCCTGTGATTTCAAACCCTTAAGTAAACTCCTTCCGTCGAACCTATGAAAACCAAGACAAAAGAGAAGAGAAGATTTGTCCAAATGATCTTGAGGTATATTATATTTATAGGTTTTCTTGAGGGTTCACTCAGGGTTAAGACTGACCCAAGTAGTTACTCATGTGGTTAGGGCCGACCCATTCCATAATACATGTATGAATAAAATAATTCATAACTTAACTTCTGCTTGACCAAATTGGGTGATATTTAGGTCGATTTTGGTCCTCTCGAAAAGAGGAATATAATGAAATCATCATATCGGTCATTTGAGTTGTCCAAGGTGGAAATTTACCATAGTTTAGAAAAATAACATTTTATACCTTTTGACTAGGGAAATCTCTAGTTGTTGTGATTGAACAACATTTATAGTTAATAATTATATTTGTTAACATTGTGCGATATATATTAGTGCTCCTTTTCAAATAAGTTTTTTCATTTGTTGTGTAGATACAATTTGAGTAGGAGGTGGTTGGAATCCGAACAATTTATATCTTCTACCATCCCATTTGAACTTAATGAATTGCTTTTGATGATTTACGGAGTATGTTCCCAATGTTTGTAGCCAATTTATTCCCAAAACAATGTTTAATCCTCCCAGGGGTACTTTGTTGAAGCAAGATTCCAATTCATAATCTCTTAATTGTAATTTAGTCGTGTGACATTTTCCAACTCCATCTATCTTTTTTTCCATCTTCCACGATGAATCTTATATCAACTATTGGGTACACAAATTGGTTTAGTTTCCTTGCAACATTTACATCTATAAAATCATGAGTGCCTATTGTGTCTAACGACATAATGACATTTTATATATTTATATTTCCTCTTAATTTTAGGGTTTGTGGTTTCACTATTCTTGTGATTGCATTAAGAGAATATTTAGGCATGGCTTCTTCTTATGGTTTAGTTCTTAGGGATTCAATTCCCTCGTTAGTCTCTTCATATGAATCATTGCTAGTTGATTCTTCCTCATGTTCAGATTCACAAGTGTATAGTTTCTGTGTGTTGAATTTATGATCTGGTGCATATTTTTGTCCACATGTCCATCATTTCCCTTCCTTCTTATTCTCTAGATTTGGGTAACGGTAAACTTGTTCTTGTAATTTGAATATTTGTTTGATTTCTCAGAACCTGTGAACGATGTCTTATTGAATCTATTTTTTTGTTCAATAAGTGTTATCGCATATTTGGCATCTTCGATGGTGCTAGGTTTCCTTAGTTTTATCTCAGCATGGATATAATATTTTGGTCCACATATATACATTTTAGGTAATTATTCTTAAGTGAATCTGCTTTGTCGTATCACCAATACTTCCCATTTGTGGGTATAATTACTCAAAGTTCCTCTCTACTTTAGGTGTATAAACTTGCTGTACAAATCATCATCCTCTTTGTCATCAAATATTTTTAATAATTCTCTTCTCAACCCTTTCTAATGAAAAGAATGAAGGTCAGACTTCTTTGTCCACCAAAGGAACCAGTCATAAGCTTCACCTTCTAAGGTGTTGGAAGCGATCATTATCTTTTTTATTTCACCTAGCAAGGTATTTGCTCCAAAAATTATGTCCATATTGTTGATCCATATAGTTTCTCCTCTATGATCCTTACCATCATATTTTGGTAATTAACTCTTAATTCGTTGATGGTTTGTGTCTTGAATTATAGTGTGATATTGACTGCCTAAAAAGTATATCTTAGGATATTCTTTATGGTCATGTTCACTAGATTCTTGTGGGCTATCGACCTTTGATCAGGAAAAGATTGTATCATTAAATTTATTAAAAATAGCAACAAGAAATCCTAATTTAATTTTTCCTTGAATTAAATTAGGAATTAAATTGAAATACAATTCTCATAACAACTTGTAATAGTCAACTAAGTTAATTTGACTTAGTTGGCTAAATAAATTCTAGTTGGAAGTCTGTCTAGCGTCATGTAGAGTGCTTCCGAAATTTTTGGGGTCTAGGTTGAGTTCCTTTGAGTTGTAATTAATTAATTCAGTTTAACTGAGTTATAGTCAGTTAAACTAGTTCAAATAATTGGAGAAACTAGTAGGAGGTTTAGTAGTGGGGATCAACTTCAGTGCAATTTCACTGCTCCATCAGTTAACTAAATATTCACTCATAAATAACTCATACATTTGGTCAGATACATAACATTGAACGAGACTAGAGCGAGAGCCGAGAGAGGGAAAAAAATGGCTGATTCTTCAAGCCTGGATTTTGTGGGTATTGGCGGCGAAAGCCCTGTTTCCGGGATTTCCTTTGAAGTAGACGTGACGGACTCTTATGGGACGCCTCAAAGTTTGCCGAAGAGGGTCAGACGCCACCTTTTGGAGGCGCCTGAAAACAAGCCCAGGACGCCATCTAGTCTTGAAGAAATTGAAGCTAAGCTCAAAGAAGCCGGCCTCAGGCGCCAACAATTTCATGAGTGGTTGGAAAACAAGGCTCGGCCTAAGCCTCGAAGTCCAACTCGGTCTGCAAGCCTTGAAGACTTGGCACTACGCCTCGAAGCCAAGCTTTCTGCGGCTGTGCAAGAGAGCAAGTCCTCTGTCCGCGTTGTAGGCCAAACCCAGAAATTAATCTCGATAAGATACTCGTCGCTCTGCCAAGGGTTAATGTTGGTGCCAGATCCCCATGCGAGTATTTTCCAGGACAGAACGCTGAATTTAGTGGAGCAGCGACATCTGATGAGGTTCTTTAAGTTGTTGCAAATCTATGGTGAAGCAGAGGAACTGAACTTAAAGGTTCTGGAGAATCGGTTCGTGGATTTCCTGGACCAGCAACGGATGTCTTCATATATCAAATCCAAAGAGGATGCGAGGCAAGTGTTTGAAGAAATGCCTTACCGAGATTTGGTCTCATGGAGGGGCCTGATCTCATTCTTTGCACAGAATGGTTTTTCTGAAGAGGTCTTGAGAAACCTGCGTGAGATGCAGTGTTCCACTGCCGTATGGCCTCTGCTCGACCTTGCAGAAAATGGAGCCGTGGGTTTCAGTGGGGCCTTGACTCCATGCAAGCCTAACTTAGCGATTAAAATCGCTTGCTGCCCTGTGAAGGAAAATAAAAAACAGGCACAGTTAGGGCCCTCAGCAAGCTGTGCATGTACCAGCTTCCTCTCGTCTCAGATTTACAGAGGAAAGCAGAAAGTAGATTTCTCTGCATCTTTCCAGATCTTGATTGTGCTCCTCTCTGGCAAAACTCTGCTACAGTGGGTGAGCTCTTTAGATCTTGTGCAGGACCTCAAGCAGATCCTGGAACTTAAGATGGGGATTCCCTCGGCATCTCAACGACTCCTCTACGAAGGTAAACAACTGGAGGATCTCTATCCCCTTTCTTTTTACAACATTCAAAGAAATGCATCCATTATTTTTTCCCTTCGTTTGAGAGGGGGAGCTGTAGGACAGTCATCTTCAGCTGCAGCTTCTTCTTACAAAGATGCTGTCCATGCTCAGATGCCCAAGAAAACAGCTCCACCAGATCAGGCTCCAAAACCTTTTTTGGTGGACAAACTGGAGGAAACCCCCTCCATTGAAATAATGCATCCTACGATGGATAGGCAATACCAACTGTTTGCAGAGCTTGGCATTATTTGCAGGTTCAATGGGCTATGGCCACGCACAACAGATCTTTACCAATGGATTCACTCTAACTGGACCAACAATTGCAGGGTTCTTCTCTGCTCAAAAGGTTTCTTCATTGTAGTGTTTGCTTGCAGTAAGGACTACCAAAAAGCATTAACTGAAGGCCCATGGTTTTGGGACTCAGCGGGTTTATTCCTAACCCCTTGGTTCCCAGATTTCGATCCTTCCACAACAATTATCACCAAACTCCCCATCTGGGTCAGACTTCCTAACCTCCCGACGCATTTATGGCACTTTGTTGTGTTTCAAGGAATAGGCAATTCTCTAGGACGTTTTCTTGATACAGATACCTCTAGAGGGGAAAAGGGCATATACACCTACGCCAGAATCTGTGCAGAAATAGATATAAGCAAAGGTCTACCTGATCAGATTATTCTCAAAATTGGAGACTTCCATTGGACTCAGACCCTGGATTTCGAGAACACAGCCTTTCGCTGCCGAATTTGCCATCTCACAGGGCACCTTCAGAGCTCGTGTCCTTCGATGCCTGCCCAAAAAAAGAAAGCCAATTCTAAGCCAAAATCCAAAAGCTGGAAACCTCATGATCCTCCCCCATTGGATGTTTTTGAGTCCAGCTCAGATGAAGAGGATGAGGATGAGGAAGTTATGGACGCAACGCTGGCACAGGATGCGCCCTCGTTTAGTCCTGAGGAATCCACTGTCCCTCCTAATTCTCAGAAAAGAACTCATGAATCATCTCCTTCGGATTCAGACAAGGAGATCTCTCCTTCAGCCCAGCTCAGTTTACAAATCATGCCAGCCCAGCAGAGTAATCTTGGTTGGGTCAAGGTTGGTAAAAAGAAAGGAAAAAAAGGCCGAACAATTGATTCTACCCACGTTGAGTAGAATCCGTGGTGCTGCTCTTGTTTCTCTGTTCTTCTGGTTTCTTCTTGCTTAGCACTGCTCTCTTCTTAACTTCTCTTCGGGGCCGAGGTGGATAGTCTATCCTTTCCGGCTGCCCGGTCTCTTCGGGATTCTGAAGATGATCCTTTTGGTGTCTAGTGTCTTCTCTGTCAAGTATTTTTATGATTATGTCCTTCTGATAGTTCTGGTTATCTGCCGCCCTGCGCGGTGTGCTGATCTTAGTTTTCAGTTTCTCTGTCTACTCATTTTAGTCTCCTGAAGATAGGCCTGCTGTTAAGCGGCCCGTAATCTGCAGTTGCAGAGGTTTTGTACTATATTTTCTTTTGTTAATATCAAATGCTGACTTACACAAAAAAAAAAAAAAAAAAAAACTCATGCATTTTAGTTTAGAGGAAAATCGAGTTGAGATTAGAGTTTAGGGAAAATGTACTATCAATTGTATAATTTTCCAAGTTGTACAAATGGTGCATGAAATCAGTAAAAGGCACAAGGAATTAGGGGCTTGGAAGGCAACATAATTGGCTAAGTGTTGGGCTGAGCTGGTTTGTGGAGCAGAGAGATAGATTGTACTTGTGCAAGAATTGTTCGGGGTTGAACAAGAATTGTATTTTCGTCTCAGATCTTCTCATTAATGCAATATAGATAGTCAAGGTTTTGAGCAGTTTCTTTCCCTAGAAAAATATTGTGTTATGTGCGATTGAAATTCTTCCTTTTCTGCTTAGTGTTTTCATCGATCAATTATGGTTTCCACTGATGAGTAGAGTATATTCTTGTCTTTTGTTTTAGCATATCACATAGGTTGTTGAATATAAAAGTAAAAATCTACATGGTATCGGATCTGAAGTCATTATAGAGGAGGATAATATGAGTTTGTTGTGTAGGTGAAATCAAATTTGTAGGTTCATACTTCAGAGCCATTAGTATGGAATTCTACGGTTTGAGACTTGAGTATGCCTCGGAGGGCAGCTCAAATTACATAGCTTGGAAGGATATGATGGAGGTAGTGCTGGAAGAAAATGGGCTGAAGGAATTCATAGATCATGATGTTCTGAAGACTCCAACATCTGATCCTAAATATCTGGTTGAATAGAGAAAGTGTGCGGCAAAGGTGAGAAGGATTATCCTAGAAGGAATTCAAGATCATATTGTCTTGAATCTCGATGACAAGATAACTCCATTTGCAATGTGGAAGGCATTGATAGACCTATTTCACAATAACAGTGCCCACATGAACCTAGAACTGAAGGAAAAACTTAGAAAGATCAAGATAGAGAAGGGTGACTCAATTCCAAAGTACTTGACCAAGTTCACCCAATGTCGGGATGAGCTTGGATGTGTCGGGATTACTGTTTCTGAAGACGATTTGGGGAGCCTAACACTTCTAGGACTTCCAGAGAGTTAGAATAGTTACCAGGAATCAATTAATGGGAGGGAGAAGCTACTAGAGTGGGAGCGATTGTGGTCCGACTTGGTACAGGAAGAGATTCGGCGGAACACCAAAGACGGATCCTCATCAAAGCATGATGATGAGGAGAATTGTGCCTTAGATGGTAAGGCAAAGAAAGGGAAGGGGAAGTCATTCCATTCCAAATCAGATTCTTGTCAGGGTGTCAAGAAGAAGGACATGTTTAAAATCAAGTGTTTTCACTGTCACGAGCTCGGACACTTTTCCACAAGGTGTCCACACAAGAAGGCCGATAAGAAGCCCTTAGGAGGTCTGGAAAGTGAAGCTCTTGCTTCACAGTTCGAACTCGATTTTACCCTCATTGCTTTTATGGTGTCATCGATGATGGGTAGTCTGTGGTACCTGGATAGTGGAGCTTCATTCCATATGAGTGGTAACAAAGAGCTCTTCAGTAACTTAGAGGAGAAAGATCTCCAGTTTCATATCGAGATTGGTGATGATGGGAGGTATAGTACAATAGACATTGGTGATGTTACCTTTCAAAGGGAGTCTGGTTCTCCCATCACTTTGCAAGATGTTATGTATGTTCCGGGTTTTAATAAGAACTTGGTTTTTGTTTCCATGTTGGAGGATAGAAGCTATGATGTGATATTTAGTAAGGGATAGGCATTCCTTTGTCACATAGCCATCGGACAAGTGAAGTAGATAGGGGTTTGAGTAAAGAACCTCTACAAATTTGAGGTAGAAAATTGCGATGCTTTGAGTACTAAAGCATAGAAGGTGCAGAGCCGAGATATTGATGAGTTATGGCACAAGATATTGGGTCACTTGCATCATGGCACTTTGAATGTATTGCAGCAAACATATACATGGCTTCCTAAGGGTACACTAGAGCAAAAAGACACATGCAAAGGGTTTACATTGGGGAAGTACACCAAAGCTTCCTTTCATGACAAAGACAGTCAAGCACAAGCGATCCTTGATTGGGTTCACTCAGATGTGTGTGGACCATTCTCGATAGCATCCACGACCAAGCATAGTTATTATGTTATATTTGTTGATAATTTCTCTCATAAGTGTTGGATTTTCCTCACATAGAAGAAATATTAGACGCTTGCAAAGTTTTTTGAATTTAAAGCACTCGTCGAGAAAGATACTGGAAGAAAAGTTAAAGCTCTTAGAAGCGATAATGGTGGAGGGTATATTTCGAATGAGTTCAAAAAATTATGTGCATCAAAAGGAATTTGACAGGAGTTGATAGCACCTCATAACCCACAGTAGAATGGGGTGTATGAAGGAAGATCAGAAGTATTGGGAGTGGCATGGGTGATGTTGCATGATCAGGGCCTACCATTACACTTGTGGGCTGAAGCATGCAACACAATTATTTATTTTCATAACATAAGCCCTCGTAAAATTCTCGAGATGAGTACATTGGAGGAGGCCTTTTCAGGAAAGAAACCATATGTGGCACACTTCAGGATCTTTGGTTCATCAATCTATTGCCATGTTACCAAATATGAATGGAAAAATCTAGAGCCAACAGTTGAGTTGGGCATATTTGTGGGGTACACTGATACACCTCAAAACTATCGAGTGTACCTACCAACCAATACGATGACAATGACTTGCAAAGATGTGAATTTTGATGAAGAGAAGGCCATGAGATGTTCCCTTGAGAGGGAGCTTCAACTACATGCAGTTGAGGAGCTTTTAGCTCCAAAGGATGAATCTCAGGATGATGTGGAGCATCCGCATGTAAAGGAGCAGGGAGTGGAAACACCCACTCGTGTAGAGTCTTCTAGAGATGGGAGAAAGCACACCAGAGAGGATAACAGGTTATTGCATGATTCTAGAGAGAATGTGGGAGCACCCACATCACAACGCAGACAAAGGAGGTCACCAGAGAGGTACACTGGCTACATGGCTTTGATGAGTGGGAATGTATAGATTGAGCCATCCTATTTTGAGGAAGCAGTGTAGAAACTAGTTTGGGTTGATGCCATGGTTGAGGAGTATGAGTCCATTATCACGAATAGTGTTTGGGAAGTGGTCCCAAGACCTGCAAACAAGTTAGTGGTGAGTTCCAGATGGCTTTACAAGGTAAAGCAAGAAACTGATGGTAGTGTGGAGAAACACAAGGTCAAGTTGGTGTCAAGAGGGTTCTCTCAAGTGGAGGGTATTGATTACGATGATGATTTTTCTCCTATAGCAAGGATCTCATCAATCAAATCCATTCTAGTATTGTTAGGGAAGATGGGATGGAAGATACATCAGATGGTTGTAAAGAAAACATTCCTCAACGACATGATTGAGGAAGAGGTGTATATTGAGCATCCTAAAGGATTTGAGAGCTTAAACCGAGAGTCGCATGTGTGCAGACTCAAGTGAGTGATGTATGGACTAAAACAATCACCCCGTGCTTGGTACACTATGATCGATAGCTATTTCACCGAGTTTGGCTTCACCAAAAATGAAGAAAATATGAACCTTTACCATATTGTGGTTGAAGGTAAATTGTTGATCATTATTTTTTATGTCGACGATTTGATTCTGACAGGTGATGATAAGTTGATCAAGTCTTGCAAAGAGGATCTTGCAAGAGAGTTCAAAATGAAGGACTTGGTGCTCATGCACTACTTTCTTGGGATGGAAGTATGGCAAGGATATGAGGAATTGTTTGTCTTTCAAGGCAAGTATCCCAATGAGGTACTGAAGAAGTTCTACATGGAGAGAACTAAACCCATGGAGACTCCTCTAGATGGTAACTTGAGGAGGGAGGATGCTATTTCCAGTGAAGGAGTGGAGGCTACTATTTATAGATAGCTTGTGGGTTCTGGTAAAAATAGCAACAAGAAATTCCAATTTAATTTGTCCTTGAATTAAATTGTAATTATATTCTCATAGAAACTTTTAATAGTTAATTAAGTTAAATTGACTTAATTGACTTAGGAAATTTAAGTTGGAAGTCTATATAGAGTAATGTAGAGTGATCCCTAAATTTTAGGGGCCCAGGTTGAGTTCTTTGGAGTTGTAATTAGATAACTTAGTCTAACTGAGTTATAGTTAGTTAAAATAGTTCTAACTGTTGGAGGAACTAGTAGAGGTCTAGTAGTGGAGTAGTGCACCAATACATCACCAATACCACACCAATTAATCGAAGATTCACTCATAAATAATTCATGAATGTCAGTTCAGATGAAGACCCAATTGAGATTAGAGTTCAAGGATAGTGTACTATCATTTGTATAATTTTCTAAGTTGTACAGATGGTGCATGCAATTAGTTGAGGACCTATGTTTGGATTGCACAGTTATGGAGAGTGGATTTCCCACTTAAATATGGGTTAATTCCTCTAGGGATTACTCAACAAAGAAGGGTCTTGGCAAGAAGCAAAATTGGCTAAGTGTTGCATTGAGTTGGCTTGTGAGGCAGAGAGTTAGATTGTACTACTACAAGAATTGTTCAGGACGAACAAGCATTGTATTTTCTTTTCGGATCTTCTGGTTAATGGAATATAGATAGTTGGGTTTTTTAGCAGTTTATTTCCCCAGATAAATGTTGTGTTATGTGCGATTGAAATTCTTCCTTTTTCTTCTTAATGTTTTCATTGATCAATTTTGGTTTCTGCTGAAGAGTAGAGTAGATTCTTGTCTTGTGTATTAGCATATCACATAAGATGTCAAATCAAGAAAATCTACATGGTATTGGAGCTGAAGACAATATAGAAGAGGAGAATTTGAGTTTGTTGTGCAGGTGAAAATTGAATTTGCAAGTTCATAATTTAGAGCATATATATGTCATTCTATGGTTTGCGACTTGAGTATTCCTTGGAGGGCAGCTCCAATTACATAGCTTGGAAGGACATGATGGAGCAGTGCTATAAGACAATGGCATCAAGGAATTCATAGATCATGACATTCCTAAGCCTCTAGCATCGAATGCTAAATATTTGGCTGAATGGAGAAAGTGTGTGGCAAAAGCAACAAGGATTTTCTTGGAAGGAGTTCGAGACCACATTGTCTCGAGTCTCCATGGAAAGGATACTCCACACTCAATGTGGAAGGAATTGAGGAACCTATTTCAAAATAGCAGTGGCCATAGGAAGTTGGCACTAAAGGACATACTCAGAAAGATCAAGATGGATAAGGGAGACTCTATTTCGAAGTACTTGACCAAGTTTACTCATTGTTGAGACGAGCTTGGAAGTGTCGGGATTACTGTTTCCGAAGACGATATGGTGAGCCTAAATCTTTTAGTACTTCCCAAGAGTTGGCACAATTTTCAAGACTCTGTCAATGGGAGGGAGAAGCTACCAGATTGGGAACAACTGTGGTCGAATTTGGTATAGGAAGAGATTTAGAGGAATACTAGAGATAGATCCTCAGTAAAGACTGATGATGAGGAAATTTGTGCATTAGCGGGTAAGGAAAAGAAAGGAAGGGGAAGCCATCCCATTCCAAATCAGATTATTGTCATGGCAGCAAGAAGAAGGACATGTCAAAAGGCAAGCACTTTCACTTTCACGAGCTGGGACATTTTTCCACAAAGTGTCTGCTCAAGAAGGTCGGTAAGAAGCCCTCAGGAGGAGCGGTAGGTGAGGTTCTTGCCTCACAATTTGAACTAGACTTTACCCTCATCGCATGTATGGTGTCATCGATGATGGGTACTGTATGGTACCTGGACAGTGGAGCTTATTTCCACATGATTGGTGACAAAGAGCTCTTCAGTAACTTGGAAGAGAAGGATTTCCAAATGCATATCGAGATGGGTGATGATGGGAGGTATAGTGCTCTGGGCTTGGTATAGCTCCCTTTCAGAGGGAGTTGGGTTCTCCCCTCACCTTACGAGATGTTATGTATGTTCCTATTTTGAAGAAGAACTAGGTATCTATTTCCATGTTGGAGGATAGAGGCTATGATGTGATCTTAAGTAAGGGAAAGACATTCATTCGTCACATAGCCATGGGACAGGTGAAGAGGATAAGGGTTGAAGTGAAGAATCTGTACAAGTTGGAGGTAGAATATTTTTCTTCCTTGAGCACGAAAGTAGAGAAGGTGCAGAGATGAGACAATGGTTAGTTGTGACATAGGAGGTTGGGTCACTTGCATCATCGCGCTTTGAAAATCATGCAGAAAATTTCTACTGGTATTCCCAAGGGTACTCTTGAGCAGGTTGACACATGCAAAGGGTGTACATTGAAAAAGTACACCAATGATTCCTTTCATGACAAAGACATTTGAGCATAGTTGATCCTTGATCGAGTCCACTCAGATGTGTGTGGACCATTATCGACAACATCCATGACCAAGAACAGGTATTATGTTATATTTGTTAATGATTTTTCTCATAAATGCTGGATCTTCTTCATGCAGAAGAAAGATCAGACTTTTGCAAAGTTTTTTGAAGTTAAATAATTGATCGAGAAAGATATTGGCGGAAAATTTAAATCTCTTAGGAGTGATAACAGTGTATAGTATGTGTCGAATGAGTTTAAAAAATTTTGTGCGGAAGAAGGCATTTGATGAGAGTTGATAGCACCTCATAACCCATAATAGAATGGGGTGGATGAAAGGAAAAAAAGAAGCATAGTAGGGGTAGCACGGGTGATGTTGCATGATTAGGGCCTACCACTATACTTGTGGGCCGAGGCATCCAACATAGCTATTTATTTGCAGAATAGAAGCCCTCATCCAATTGTTGGGATGAGTACACTGAAAGAGGCTTTTTCAGGGAAGAAACCAGATGTGGGCCACTTTAGGAATTTTTTTCATCAGTATACTGCAATGTAACCAAAGACGTACAAAAGAATCTTGAGCCAACAACAGAGTTGGGGATATTTTTGGGGTACACTGACACACCTCACAACTATCGGGTGTACCTGTCGACCAATAGGATGATAGTGGTTCGCAGGGATGTAAAATTCGATAAAGAGAAGGCCATGAGATGTTCCCTTGAGAGGGAGCTTCAGCTACATGTGGTTGAGGAGCTTTTAGCTCCTAAGGAGGAACTTCATATTGATGTGGAGAAACCACATGTAGAGACTCAGGGAGTGGAGACACCCACTCATGCAGAGTCTTCTAGAGATGGGAGAAAGCGCACTAGAGAAGCTGATAGGTTATTTCATGATGCGATAGAGAATGTGGGGGCACCCACATCACAACGCAGGCAGAGGAGGTCACTAGAGAGGTACAGTGGATACATGGCTCTTATGAGTGGATGTGTAGAGACTGAGCCATCCTCTTTTGAGGAAGTAGTGCAACAACCGGGATGGGTTGATGCCATTGTTGAGGAGTATGAATCCATTGTCAGAAACAATGTTTGGGATGTGGTCCCAAGATCGGTTGACAAGTCAGTGGTGATTTCCAAATGGATTTATAAGGTAAAGTGAGCAGCATATGGTAGTGTGGAGAAATGCAAGGCTCGATTTGTGGCCCGAGGATTTTCTCAAGTGGAGGGGATTGATTATGATGAGACCTTTGCTCATGTTGCAATGTACTCATCAATCAGATCCATTTTGGCACTGTCAGCATAGAGGGGATGGAAGATACATCAGATGGATGTAAAGAAAACCTTCCTTAATGGTATGATTGAAGAAGAGGTGTCTGTTGAGCAGCCTGAAGGTTTTGAGACCTTCAACCGAGATTCGCATGTGTGCCGACTCAAGTGAGCGCTGTATGGGATGAAACAAGCACCTCATGCTTGGTACACCAGGATCGATAGTTACTTTACTGGGTTGGGCTTCACCAAAAGTGAAATGGATGCAAACCTTTACCATATTGTGGTTGAAGGTAAACTATTGATTATTGTTTTATATGCTGACGATTTGATTATGACAGGTGATGATAAGTTGATCAAGTCTTGCAAAGAGGACCTTGCAAGAGAGTATGAAATGAAGGACTTGGGGCTCATGCACTACTTTATGGGCATGGAAGTATGGCAAGGTGATGAGCAACTTTTTGTATCTTAGGGAAAGTATGCCAACAAGATACCAGGGAAAATTTTAAGAACAACCCTAAATTTATATGTATAATAAATGGACTAATCCCCATGATACATAGGAAAAATGGGAGGCGATTTTATCAATAATATAATATGTATATATAATTTTTTTGGCGAATCTCTCACCAGATTATATTATCTTGTACAGTGATGGAGAATCTTTCACTGAATTATAAACTCTTGTAAGATCTTGGCAAATCTTTTACTGAATAATAAAACATTGTGAAGTCTTGGCGAATGTTTTGTTAAAGTATGAAACCATATATGATAATAAGAAAACATATTCATTAAACTGTAAAAAACTAACGTACATGTTTGGAAAAAGAAACATAATTTTCTCTTCCTACAAACAATGTTCCAAGTTTCAGTGGCCGTGTTTGTCAAGGTTATTACAATACACTCTTTCATATCCTTCTATTAGTTTTGATAATATTCCACAACAAAGTTCTTATAGGTGTTGATATTGACAACGAGTTCTGTCAAGGTAGGAGAGATTAATTTTTTCTCTACAACTTTTGTCAAGCTACCACTTTTTTCAAGTTATCAAATTTCTTTCTTATTCCATAGACTCCAACTGGGAGATAAAAAAAAAACACATCAAGTTTGTTTACCCCAACACGACAACAAGTAGCAAGCCCCAACTATATTATATAAGAAAGTATTAGGTATCCCAAGGGCTTCAAGGGGATCTAATTGAAAGAAGTGACCATTGTGAGAATCCTTCCAATCAATATATGAATATATAAATGTAGATTTATTATTATTTTAATTGGAAATCTTCAATTAAATAATAAAATTTAATTACGTCTCTCCCAATCTAAATTGCTTATTACCATAATTCACTACCCTCATAGGTCTCACATTTTTTAACAGTGTTGTAACATGTAGATTAATTTCCTTTTTGGTGAACAATCTCCACCTTTTAAGAAAATATGGTGTAGTGGCTCCAACCCCTACAGATCATTAGGACAAACTAAGAATAACATAGAAGATGAAAGGTTGTACAAACCAACTTATTTTACAAATAACTAATCCAACATCAGTACCTAAACTTTTTCATGAAGATATTATTTTACAAACAACTAATCCAACATCAGTACCTAAACTTTTTCACTAATCCAACATCAGTACCTAAACTTTTTCATGAAGATATCATATTGAGAATGTTTGAAAAATGGTGAGAAATCTTCTGCGAGGGTGATGCGGAAAGAGTGATAAGGTTTCATTTTTTGAATTTTTTTTGTTAAATCAGAAAAAGTTAAAAACCAATATTAATGGAGATATTGGTATTTTTTTACTAAATTTTGTGAAGTGACTAAATGTAGCTTTAACCATTCACCTTAAGATGTTTTTACAATATAATTTCAAATTCTATTTAATATCTTCATTATCATAAAAACCAACCTATATCCATCTTAACTCCACATCTACCACTCTTAGGGGGATGAAATCTATTTATCCCTCTGAGCACTTGTTAGACCTAGAATTAAGATGGATCTAAAATGATAGAATTTCCCCTTTAAATAGTCTATGCTCACATGAATACCATGGTATTACCATGGGTCAATACCATGGGTTATCATAAACCTGGAGCTTAAAAATTTCTATTAGTAATTTATAAAAATTAATAAAATTAATAATTGATTTTTATTTTAACCAAGTTAAAATGTTTAACATACATTAAATTACAACATCAATATTTGATACCTCTCGGGGCTCAGTAGATCGAGAGTAAAGATGGATCTATGCTGGTTTAATTCTCCCATTTAAATAGGCTACATTCCACGTGAATACCATGGGTCAATACCATGTGCCATTTTTATTTTTTTGCATGGTATTAATAATAATCTAGCCCATGGTATTTGGCCCATTGTATTTTGCCCATAGGTTTCACCTAAATATAACGCATTTTTTGAGTGTTCATAAATATAAGGTGACTTATGGAGTAAATATAAAAAAATGTTTTATCTGTTTACCATACCTCTCGTTTATTTATATTTTTATTAATTTACCATACCTCTTTTACAAATATGGTATTTGGCCCATAGGATTCACTTCAATAAAACCTCTTTTTTGAGCCTTCATAAATAGAAAGAGGATTATGGACTAAATATAAAAAGAGGTACCTCCACTTTATTTATATTTTTATTTGTTTACACCCTTGCATGTATATAAGGTGACTTATGGAGTAAATATAAAAAATGTTTTATTTGTTTACCACACCTCTCATTTATTTATATTTTTATTAATTTACCATACCTCTTTTATAAATATGGTATTTAGTCCATAGGATTCACTTAAATAAAACATTTTCTTGAAAATTAGGGCTAATGGAAGGTTATAACTCCTAATTTCAAGGGCTAAATTTACCTTTTTTACCCTCCCTTAAAATAAAGTGGGCTATTTGAGGCAATTTGTAAAAATGTACTATGATACAAAATATTCGCCCACTAAAAAGTTAAAACCCCTTAATTTCGCCAAAGGGCGAACATGCGCCTCTAAAATTTTCCATGCAAGATACTGAAAAGGTTCCACATGGAGAGAAGTAAACCCATGGAGAGTCCTCTAGTAGGTAACTGGAGGAAGGAGGATGCTACTTCTGGTGAAGTAGTGGAAGCTACTATTTATAGGCAGCTTGTGGGTTCACTCATGTATTTGGTGAACACATGACCGAACATGTGCTATGCAGTTAACCAACTTAGTCAAGTGATGGTTAAGCTGACCAAGTTGTATTGGAAGGTAGCCAAGCATGTGTTGAGATACCTCAGAGGCACTACTCAATATGGTTTATGGTACAGATAGACAGAGGGAGTGAAGCTTCAAGGCTTCACCGATGCAGATTGGGCAGGGAGTCCATCCGACAAGAAGAGCACATCAGGAGGGATCTTCAATATTGGGTCAACAATTGTTTTTTGGTACAATAGGAAATATAGATCAATTGCACTCAGTTTAGCAGAGGTAGAGTACATGGTTGCTAGTCAAGCAACTTGTGAGCCTATCTGGATGAGGAAGATTCTGGTTGGTTTGTTTGGTTAGCAGATGGATCCAACTGTGATTTACTATGACAGTCAGAGTTGTATCAAACTCTATGAAAATCAAGTTTTTCATTATCAGTCCAAGCATATTGATATCTGGTATCATCATCTTCGAGATTGTGTGCAGACTCGGAGAATTATGTTGTTGGAGTACATGTTGGGTTGTGTTATATTCTTTCCACGTAGTTAACAAGGGGTTTGAGGGGCACTCGTAACCCCACTTTATGGGGTCCGGGGCAGCGCCCCGGAAAATTTTGGTTTTGGACCCTATGTTAGGTTGGGCAAACCCACCTATGGTTTTGTGCATGATTTTTGCACATGTTTTTTGGACGCGATGGTTTTCGGTCGATGGTATTGGATGCGATGGTTTTCAGTCCATGGTATTGGATGCTTCAGCATGTATAAATATGTATTATAACATTAAAAGGAACATAATGAAAAATCAAGCTGCTAGTCCCGATTTTGGGATCCAGGGGAAAATCTCTGTGTATATGTGTTCTGCTCTCGCATTATTTCTTTTTTATGTTTTAGAATTCGTATGTAGGTAATTTATGTAAGGGGTTAAAACCTACATTTAGTATCAGAGCAGATTTGGCTTCAAGGGGATGCCTTTGTTGCTAAGGGGTTTCGCTCGGGCCTATGGTAGACCCTGTTCAGTGGGAGATCTGCAAGATCGATTCTGGTGGTGAAAGAAGATGGCGAGCAATGGAAAGATAGAGATCGAGAAATTTAATGGTCAGAGTTTTGAGTTGTGGAAACTCAAGATGGAGGATTTGTTGGTGGATAAAGATTAGTGGATTGCGGTAGATCCGGGTACTAAACCAACGGGAGTGTCTGATGAAGAATGGAAGAAGTTGGATCGGAAGGCAAAGAGCACAATACGATTATGTGTCTCAGATTCAGAATTGTTGAATGTATCAGGGGAAGCTACAACAAAGGCTTTGTGGGACAAGTTAGGGACTTTGTACCAATCTAAGTCTCTGGTGAATAAACTGTTCCTGCGGAAAAAGCTTTATAACCCGAGGATGAAAGATGGAGACTCGGTGACAGAGCATCTGAACGCATTTAATACTATGGTAAGTCAGTTAGCATCTGTTGATATTAAAATTTCAGATGAAGATAAGTGCATCAATTTGTTGTGTTCTCTACCAGATTTGTGGGATAGTCTGGTTATTGAAATAGGTAGCAATGTAATTGCCTTGCAGTTTAATGAAATAGTCTCAACCTTGCTGACGGAGGAGATGAGACGGAAAAATATGGAGAGCCAAAATGGTGATGCCTTGTCTATACGAGGACGGTCCCAGAACAGAAGCAAAAATAAGTCATCGAGTGGGAGATCTAAATCTAGAGGGAGATCTAAATCTCCAGGAAAACCTGTAAAGGTGGTGTGCTGGAAATGTGGAAAGGGAGGCCACTTCAAAAGGGACTGTAAATCTAAAGCTCCTGAAAAAGGAAAGGGATCTGATGAGGCTCCTTCTACAAAGGCGAAAACCACCTCAGATGAAGGTGGGGATGTGTACTTGGCTTCTTCAAGTACACATGTAGATCATGAGGCATGGTTGATTGACTCAGGTGCATCCTTTCACTTCACTCCCCATAGAGAGTGGTTTTGTGAGTATGAGAAATATGATGGTAGTGATGTCTTCTTGGGGGATGACAGGAAGGCTAGAATCATTGGTCGTGGAAAAGTAAAGTTGAAGCTGCAAGGTGGAAAGGTTAGAACACTTCCGGGTGTTCCGCGTATTCCTGCATTAGCCATAAATCTAATTTCTATTAGTAAGCTGGATGATGCAGGTGTAAAAATAGTGTTCGAGAAGGATACCTGCAAGATGGTTTGGGGAGCGCTGGTATTGATGCGGGGACTTGAGATTGGAACTCTGTACAAGCTGCAAGGTAGCACTGTTGTTGATGGGTGCAACAGTTCTGTGGTTCCTGAAAGTAGAGCAAAAAATCTAGTGGTCTTTGGAGAAAAGACCATGCTGTGGCATCAAAGGTTTGGACATATTGAAGAGAAGGGCCTTCGAATACTTCATGGTAAAGGTATGGTAGAAGGTATGAGTAAAAGCTCTTGGATTTTTATTTTTGTGAAAATTGTATATACGGGAAGCAAAATCGGGTGAGTTTCCCCTCTAGTGGTAAGAGGACGAAACATATATTAGAGCTTCTGCACAGTGATGTGTTTGGACGTGTGAAGGTTCCATCACTGGGTAAGTCTGTGTACTATATATCATTTATAGATGACTTCTCAAGGAATACATGGATATATTTCCTTAAGAAGAAATCTAAAGTCTTTGATAGGTTTAAAGAATTTAAGGCTCTAGTGGAAAAGCAGACAAAGAAGAAGATAAAGGTGCTGAGGACAGATAATGGTGGAGAGTTTTGCAGTAAGGAATTTGAAGAATTCTGCAAGAAGTATGGTATAGCACGACAAAAGACTACTCCATATACACCTCAGCAAAATGGAGTTGCAGAAAGAATGAACAAGACGTTGATGGAAAGGGCAAGAAGCATGCTCAGTGGTGCTGAGTTAGGACAAGAATTCTGGGCAGAGGCGGTGGATACTGCATGTTACCTGGTCAACAAGTCACCTTCATCAGCATTGGAGGATAAGACTCCACAAGAGGTATGGACTGGTAAGAAACCCTCTCTTTCACATCTGAGGGTATTTGGATGTGATGCATATGTACATGTTCCAAAGGAGAAAAGAACAAAGTTGGATAGTAAATCTGAAAAGTGCATCTTTATTGGGTATAAGGATGGTTTAAAGGGTTATAAGCTTTGTAACCCAGTAACAAGGAAGGTTATGTACAACCGAGATGTGGTGTTCAGAGAGGTGAAAGATGTTATTAAACATGAAGTCTAACCAAGGAACCTGAGAAGATAGAGTTTGAGCTAAAGGAGGAAGAATCAGACTCTATAGCAGAGGAGGAATCAGAAGATGAAGAGCCACAAACTCCGGCTATGAGAAGATCAGTTTGAGAAAGAAGGCAACCAGAAAGGTATAGTCCATCTGCTTTCTGTTCAAATTTTTCTTTGTCTGTTATTGATGATGATCCCAGAACTGTGAAGGAAGCAGTGGATTCAGAGGATGGAAAACTCTGGAAAGAGGCCATGGTTGATGAAATGGCATCTTTGCACAAAAATGAGGCTTGGGATTTGGTGGAGTTGCCGGATGGAAGGAAACCCATTGGCAGCAAATGGGTGTTCAAAAAGAAGACAATGCAGAAGGAAAAGTGGAGAAATACAAAGTTCAGTTTGTAGCAAAAGGTTATTCCCAGGTGTCAGGAATTGATTTTGGTGATATTTTTTTTCCTGTTGCCAAGGTAACTTCTATTAGATTACTTTTATCTGTCGCTGCTGCTTTTGATTTTGAGGTAGAACAGATGGATGTGAAGACATCATTTCTTCACGGGGATCTAGAAGAGGAGATCTACATGAAGCAACCTGAAAGCTTTGTGGTGAATGGTAAGAAAGAACTGGTATGTAAGTTAAAGAAGTCTCTATATGGGTTACAACAGTCACCAAGGATGTGGTATTAGAAATTTGATACATTTATACGGGGACTTGGCTTCACCAGAAGCAAAGCAGATCATTGTGTGTATTTTAAATTAATTGATGATCGTGTTATTTATCTGGTCTTGTATGTGGATGATATGTTGTTGGTTGGAAATGACAAAGAAGTTATCCAGGATTTGAAGACCCAATTGTCCTCCAAATTCGACATGAAAGATCTTGGTGCTGCAAACTATATTTTGGGCATGGAAATTAAAAGAGATCAAACAAAGAGGAAGCTCTGGTTAAACCAGAGGAAGTATGTCGAGACAATATTGCAGAGGTTTAATATGCAGGATAGTAAACCGGTGAAGGTTCCTATTCCTGTAGGTGTGAGGTTATCTGTTGAATAGTGTCCCAAGACACAAGAAGATGAAGAGGACATGTCTCGTGTTCCATATGCAAGTGCAGTCGATAGCCTGATGTATGCAAGGGCCTGTACTAGACCAAACATTACACATGCAGTGGGAGTATTGAGCAGGTTTATGTCAAAACTAGGGAAGGAGCACTGGACAGCAGTGAAGCGGGTTTTCAGGTATTTGCATGGCACTAGTGATTATGGTTTGTGCTACCAAGGAAGACCAGGATTGGACAGAGTGTTGGATATTCATGGCTTTTTTGATGCAGTCTGGGTTGGAGATTTGGATCAGAGAAGATCTACAAGTGGGTATGTGTTTAACCTATTTGGAGGTGCAGTCAGTTGGATGAGTAAGAAACAATTTGTAGTGGCACTGTCAACTACAGAGGCAGAATACATGGCAGCCACTCATGCAAGCAAGGAAGCAGTTTGGTTGCAGAGATTGTGTTCAAGCATGGGGTTAGTACAGGAAGCTATAAGGATAGATTGTGACAGCCAAAGTGCAATTTTCTTGGCAAAGAACCCCGCATATCATTAAAAGACAAAGCACATTGATGTTCAATATCACTTTGTGAGGGATATGATAGAAGACAAAAAGGTGTTGCTGGTAAAGGTGGACACTTTGAAGAATAATGCAGATGCATTGACAAAATCTGTGAGATCTGAGAAGTTCTCTTGGTGTAGAGAGACAATGGGCATTTTGGGGCTGGAAAAATGACTAAGCTCTCTTGTAGCCCCTTGTGGAAAGAAAACAACAAGTGGGAGAATGTTGGGTTGTGTTATATTCTTCCCACGTAGTTAACAGGGGGTTTGAGGGGCACCCGTAACCCCACTTTATGGGGTTCGGGGCAGCGCCCCGGAAAATTTTGGTTTTGGACCCTATGTTAGGTTGGGCGGACCCACCTATGGTTTTGTGCATGATTTTCGCACATGTTTTTTGGACGCGATGGTTTTCGGTCCATGGTATTGGATGCTTCAGTATGTATAAATATATATTATAACATTGAAAGGAACATAATGAAAAATCAAGCTGGTAGTCCCGGTTTTGGGATCCAGGGGAAAATCTCTGTGTATATATGTTTTATGTGTTCTACTCTCACATTATTTATTTTCTATGTTTTAGAATTCATATGCAGGTAATTTTTGTACAGGGTTAAAACCTACAATACATTCCCACAGAGGAGAAAGATGCAAATATTTTGACAAAGGCTTTGTCAAGATGAAAATTCAAGCTTCACAAAGATAGGATCAGGGTAGCTGATAATCCCTTTCTTGTTGAAAGGGAGTGTTAAGAATAGCAACAAGAAATTACAATATAATTTTTCCATGAATTAAATTGTAATGCTATTCTCATAGCAACTTGTAATAGTTAATTAAGTTAAATTGACTTAGGAAATTCGATTTGGAAGTCTATCTAGATTCATGTAGAGTGATCCCTAAATTTTAGGGGCCCAGGTTGAGTTCTTTGGAGTTGTAATTAGATAACTAAATCTAACTAAGTTATAGTCAGTTAAACTAGTTCTAATTGTTGGAGGAACTAGTAGAGGTCTAGTAGTGGAGTAGTGCTCCAGTGCATCACCAATACCACACAAGTTAACTGAAGATTCACTCATAAATAATTCATGCATGTCAATTCAGATGAAGACCCATTTGAGATTAGAGTTCAGGGATAGTGTACTATCATTTGTACAATTTTCTGAGTTGTACAGATGGTACATGAAATTAGCTGAGGACCTATGTTTGGATTTCATAGTTATGGAGAGTGGATTTCCCACTTAAATATGGGTTAATTCCTATAGGGATTGCGTAATGAAGTAGGGGCTTGGTGGGCATCATAATTGGCTAAGTGTTGGCTTGAGCTGGCTTGTGAGGCATAGAGTTATATTGTACTAGTGCAAGAGTTATTCATGATGAACAAGCATTGTATTTTCTTCTCAGATCACTGGTTAATGCAATATAGATAGTCGAGGCTTTTAGTAGTTGCTTTCCCCAGAGAAATATTATGTTATGTGCATTTGAAAATTTTCCTTTTTCTGCTTATTCTTTTCATCAATCAATTTTGGTTTCCACTGAAGAGTAGAGTATATTCTTGTCTTGTGTTTTAGCATATCACATAAGATGTCAAATCTACAGGTTCACTCATGTATTTGGTGAACACACATGTAGACACATGTTATGCAGTTAAAAAACTTAGTCAATCTATGGTTAAGCCGACAAAAATGTATTGGAAGGCAACCAAACATGTGTTGAGATACCTCAGAGGCACCACTCAGTTTGGTCTTTGGTACAGACGGGCAGAGGGAGTGAATCTCCAAGGCTTCACTGATGCAAATTGGGTAGGGAGTCCATCTGAAAGGAAGAGAACAACAAGTGGGATCTTCATTATTGGGTCAGCAGCTATTTCTTGGTACAACATGAAATAGAGATCAATTGCACTCAGTTCAACAGAGGCAAAGTACATGGATGCTAGTCAAGCAACTTGTGAGGCTATCTGGATGAGGAAGATTCTTGTTGGTTTTTTTGGTCAATAGATGAATCCAACTGTGATTTTCTGTGACAATGAGAGTTGTATCAAACTCTATGAGAATCCAGTTTTTCATGATTGGTCCAAGCATATTGATATCCGATATCACCATCTTCGAGATTGTGTGCAGAGGAGAATCATGTTGTTGGACTACATTCCCACAGAGGAGTAGGATGCATATATTTTGACAAAGGAATTGTCAATATGAAAATTCAAGTTTCACAAAGGTAGGATCGAGGTAGCAGATAATCCCTTTCTTGTTGAGAGGGAGTGTTAAAAATAGAAACAAGAAATCCTAATTTAATTTTTCCTTTAATTAAATTAGAAATTAAATCGACATTCTAGTCTCATAGCAACTTGTAATAATCAACTAAGTTAATTTGACTTATTTAGCTCAGTAAATCCGAGTTGGAAGTCTATCTAGAGTCACGTAGAGTGATTCCGAAATTTTTGGGGTCCAGGTTGAGTTCTTTTGAGTTGTAATTAATTAATTTAGTTTAACTAAGTTATAGTTAGTTAAAATAGTTCAAACAGTTGGAGGAACTAGTAGGAGGTCTTGTAGTGGGGATCAGCTTCGATGCATCTTCACTGCTCCACCAGTTAACTGAATATTCACTCATAAATAACTCATGTATGTTAGTTTAGAGGAAGACCCAGTTGAGATTAAAGTTCAGGGATAATGTACTATAATTTGTATCATTTTCCAAGTTGTACAAATGGTGCATGCAATTAGTAGAAGGCCTATGGATGGATTGCTTAGTTATGGTGAGGGATTTTCCCAATTAAATATGGGCTAATTCTCTCAGGAATTGCACAAGGAAGTAGGGGCTTGGTAGGCAGCATAATTGGCTAATTGTTGGGTTGAGTTGGTTTGTGAAGCAGAGAGATAGATTGTACTTGTGCAAGAATTGTTCAGAGTTGAACAAGCATTGTATTTTCTATTAAGTGTGAAGCCAAATTCACGGAGGATTCTAGATCTTTCTACACCGCCATTAGTTTCTAGAATCACATGCAGGATTCTAGATCCTCCTACACTGCCAGTGGTTTCTAGGTCATTCTAGATCTCCATCTGAATCACACATAGGATTCTAGATCCTTCTTCTGCCTCTATAAATTTGTAATTTCTCTGGCCAAGGAAAGCAAGCCAAGGCCCAAGCCTGTTATGTAATGCAAAGTGATTTCTGTTCTCTAGTGATTGTTTTATCTATTCCATTGTTTCTGACTAAGTAATCTTGTTGTTTCTCCATTTGTCTGTCTCTGTGAATTATTCTCTGCTATTGCCATCTATGTCTCTGAGTATAAATCCGCTGTGTGTTATGTATGCTCTGGTCTAACAATTGGTATCAGAGCAAGGTTCGAATATTCACCGTGCAAGCTACTCAGTGCCATCGCCTTGCTCTGGCAGCGTTCGTTAAAACGTTGGTTGTTACCCCTGGAGCTGTTGAAGGATCTGTCCAGGAAATAGCTGAGGAACGCTAGAACTAAAAGACAATTGCAGCAAGAAAAGCAAGGTCGTGGATCTATGTTGAAATGTGTTGCTGGAGTTTGAAAAGTGGAGATCCGTGGAATTTGGAGTTGAAACGTGGTGTTTGTAAGTTTTTTTTACATCAAACTTGCACGTATATGTCAAGTTTTTTTTTTAAACCAACATATGTATATGTGAAATGTGAAAAGGTTAAAACATTATATATGTTTTTATATTTATTATCAAACATATATAATTATATGTTGGAATTTTGAAAAGTATATTTTAAAAAGGAGAAGGAATTTTGAAAAGGGCATTTTAAATGGAGGAAGGTCATTATTACTAAATTTTAAAGAGTAATAATTAAATTTTTATTTTTAAGTGGAGTTTTTTTGTGTTTTGGGGCGTGAATTTGATTGAAAATGGAGACAACAGTTACAAATATGGAGAAGTTGAGTGGGGCTAAATTTTCCCTATGGAAATCACAAATGGAGGATATACTGATTTTAGAGGATCAATATTTTCCGATTGAGGGCACAACAAAGAAACCCTCATCGATGACAAATGAAGAGTGGAATAAGCTATATAGAAAGGCAATTGCAACAATCCACCAATATTTAGCAAAGAATGTTTATTTCAATGTGTCCGGAGAAAAGACGGCTGAAGGATTATGGAAGAAGCTCCATGATCTATATGAGAAGAAAACAACATCAAACAAAGTGTTCTTGATGAAGAAGCTTTATAATCTCAAAATGAAGGAGGGTGCTTCAGTTGCTGAGCACTTGGATGCATTTAATATTATTACTAATCAACTTGCCTCTATTAAAATAATTTTAGATGATGAGATTAGAGCTATTTTGCTAATGTGTTCTATGTCAGAAAGCTGGGAAAATTTAATTGTAGCTATGAGCACTTCAACAACTACAGGGACACTGAAGTTTGATGATGTCAGCAACAATTTAATGAATGAGGAGCTGCAACGCAAGTCAATTGCGAAAAACCAGGGAGGAGAGGCTCTAGCTCTAGCTGATCATGGTAGGAGAATGGATCGAGGCCGGCAAGGGCGATCAAGATCGAGAGGCCGATCAAAATCAAGGAGAGGAAGGATCATCTACTTTCATTGTGGCAAACCCGGGCACATGAAGAAAGAATTTCGATTATGGAAGAAAGGACAAAAGGATAAAATACCGTTCAATGCAAATCACAAGTCATCCAGCACAAATGAAGGTGAGACTACTGCTGTAGCTACAGATGGTGATGTGTTGTTTACTGTTTCAGTAGAGGATGCATGTGTATATACATCTAGCAGTAGCTTTGATTGGATCCTTGACTCTGGGGCATTTCACCATGTAACCCCATGCAAAGATAGCTTTGTTTCATATAATCCCGGTGATTATGGTAGAGTACATTTGGGGAATAATAATTTTTGCAGTATTGTCGGAGTGGGAGATGTCCAGATCAAGATGAAAGATGGACAAGATATATTGTTGAAATAGGTCAGGCATGTACCAGAAATGCGCATGAGTTTAATCTCTATGGGACGACTGGATGATGAAGGCTATTCGACAAGCTTTGGAAAAGGAGGCTGGAAAATTAGCAAAGGTGCATTGGTCATGGCCAAAGGACCCAAGACAGGAACATTATACACATTGAAGACACTAATAGGAAAATCAGATTTGGCTGCTGTCACAAAAGAAGGAAATTCAACAGATCTGTGGCATAAGCGTTTGGGTCACATGAGCGAGAAGGGCTTAAAAATCCTTGTTGATAAAAATTTATTGCCAGGTTTGAAATCCTACAATCTTGATCTTTGTGAGCATTGTATATATGGTAGACAAAGAAGGGTTTCATTCCTTAGAGGTGGCCATGACAGAAAGAAAAATGTGTTAGAATTGGTACACTCAGATGTGTTTGGGCTTGTTAACATCAAATCATTAGGAGGAGCATCATATTTTGTAACATTTATAGATGATGCATCCAGGAAGGTTTGGGCATATCCTATGAAAAATAAAAGTGAAGTGTTTGGAATATTTCAAAAATTCCATGTTGTTGTTGAAAGAGAGACTAACAAATTGCTGAAGTGTTTAAGAATAGATAATGGTGGAGAATATTGCTCAAATGCATTCAAGGAATATTGTAACAGGTTTGGCATAAAGCATGAGAAGACTGTGCCTGGTACTCCTCAATGAAATGGTGTTTCAGAAAGAATGAATCACACCATTATGGAAAAGGTGCGAAGTATGTTGTCCAATTCCGGTTTGGAGAAGAATTTTTTGGCTAAAGCAGTCAGGACCACTTGCTACCTCATAAATAGATCTCCAACTACAGCCTTGGATTGCAGTATCCTTGAAGAAGTTTGGACTGGTAAGAATTTGAATTATTCTTACTTGAAAATCTTTGGATGTGAAGCATTCGTACATATTCCCAAAGAAAATAGAACTAAGCTAGATGATAAATCTATGAAATACATTTTTTTTGGATATGCAGATGAAGGTCTTGGTTATGGTCTATGGGATCCAGTCAAACATAAAATTATTAGAAGCAGGGATGTTATATTTAATGAGTCAGAAATGTTCAAGAGGACTGTAGGTGAGTTGGAGGTCAAGAAGGTTATTAACAGGTTTGAAGAGTAGCGAGAAAACATACCACCAATACAAGAAAATGAACAACCAATTCAAGAGCATGAAGAACAACAAGTGGAAAATAATGAACAACAACAAGAAGGAATCTTGCAGGAACCTTTACAGGAGATTCAACTTGATAATGCACCACCACAGTTGGTTCGCAGATCTTCTAGGCCTCATAAGCCTTCACAAAGGTATCCTCCTTTAAACTATATTTTGTTGACTGATGAAGGTGAACCTAATTATTTTCAAGAAGCTTGTAAAGTCGAGCACAATAAAGAATGGAAGAAAGCAATGGAAGAAGAAATGAACTCTTTGCAGGAAAATAAAACTTGGAAGTTGGTAAACCTCCCAAAAGGTAGAAAGGCTCTACAAAACAAATGGGTGTACAGGATTAAGCATGAAGGTGACGAAAAGAAGGAGAGGTATAAAGCAAGACAGGTGGTGAAAGGTTTTGCCCAAAAAGAAGGTATTGACTTCACTGAAATTTTTTCACCTGTTGTTAAAATGTCATCCATTAGAGTCATTCTTGGTCTAGTTGCTGCTTTAGACCTAGAATGTGAAAAGTTAGATGTAAAAACTGCTTTCATTCATGGTGAATTGGAGGAAGAAATTTATATGGAGTATCCAGAAGGCTTCATAGAAAAAGGCAAAGAAGGCCTTTTTTTTAGGTTGAAGAAGAGTCTCTATGGGTTGAAATAGGCACCTTGACAATGGTCCAAGAAATTTGATTCATTCATGTTGGAACGTGGTTTTCAGAGGTTGGAAGCTGACCATTTTGTCTATATCAAGAGGTATGATCAAGGAAAGTATATCGTATTATTGTTATATGTGGATGACATTTTGATTTTTGGGCATGATAAGAATAAGATCAATAGGTTGAAGAAATATTTGGGTAGCAAATTTGCAATGAAGGATTTGGGACCAGCACAACAGATATTGGGCATGCGGATTATGCGTGATAGGAAAAACAAAAGGTTGTGGCTGTCACAAAAAAAAATATATCAAGAAGGTGCTTGACAGGTTTAATATGAAGGATGCCAAGCCAGTTGGTACACCGCTTGCAGCCCACTTCAAGTTGAGTACTGAATTATGTCCTAGTAATGACAAATAGAAAGAAGAGATGAGCAGAATTTCTTATGCTTCAGCAGTTGGCAGTTTAATGTATGCCATGGTATGCACACGACCAGACATTGCATTTTTAGTGGGAGTAGTGAGAAGGTTCCTTACCATTCCAGGCAAACAACATTGGCAAGCAGTAAAATGGATTTTAAGTTATCTCAAGGGTATTAGTCATTATTGTTTATGTTTTGGTCATGATGAGTCTGTGCTTGAAGGATTTACAGATGCGGATATGGCTGGAGATATGGATACCAGAAAGTCCACTACAGGTTATTTGTATACATTTGCAAGTGCAATAGTAGCTTGGGTGTCAAGGCTACAAAGAATAGTAGCCCTCTCTACAACAGAAGCAGAGTACATAGCTGCAACAGAAGCTTGTAAAGAGATGTTGTGGATGCAGCGATTCCTAAGAGAGATAGGAATAAAGCAAGACAAGTATGTGTTATATTGTGATAGCTAGAGTGCCATTCACTTGGCGAAAAACCCAGAATTTCATTCAAAAACCAAGCACATTGACTTAAGGTGCCATTGGATCCGACATGTGTTGGAGGAAGAACAGTTATCCTTGGAAAAGATCCATACAGATAGGAACCTTGCTGATATGCTCACTAAGATTCTACCACAAAATAAACATGAGTTATGTAAAGGCATAGTAGGACTTGGTGTGACTTGATGACTCTTATTTGGCTTCAAGTGGGAGAATGTTAAGTGTGAAGCCAAATTCACGGAGGATTCTAGATCAGATCTTTCTAGATCTCCAGGATTCTAGATATTTCTACACCACCATTAGTTTCTAGAATCACATGCAAGATTCTAGATCCTCCTACACAACCAGTGGTTTCTAGGTCATTCCAGATCTCCATCCGAATCACACATAGGATTCTAGATCCTTCTTATCCCTCGATAAATTTGTAATTTCTCTAGCCAAGGAAAGCAAGCCAAGGCCCAAGCCTGTTATGTAATGCAAAGTGATTTCTGTTCTCGAGTGATTGTTTTATCTATTCCATTGTTTCTTGACTAAGTAATCTTGTTGTTTCTCCATTTGTCTGTCTCTGTGAATTATTCTCTGCTATTGCCATCTATGTCTCTGAGTATAAATCCACTATGTGTTATGTATGCTTTGGTTTAACATTTTCTTCTTAGATCTTCTGGTTAATGCAATATATATAGTCGGGGTTTTGAGCAGTTGTTTTCCCCAAAAAAATATTGGGTTATGTGCGATTGAAATTTTTCTTTTTCTTCTTAGTGTTTCCATCGATCAATTTTGGTTTCTGCTGATAAGTAGAGTAGATTTTTGTCTTTTGTTTTAGCATATCACATATGTTTTTGAATCCAAAAGTTAAAATATACAAACATGTCCATATTCTCCATCAAATTTGTTTGTCCTTCTTTTAAATCTGTTTGTGACTTTTCCAAGGTGTTGAGACGATATCACACACTATCGAATTCGTCTCTGCAATGATTTATGTCGACTTGTAGCTTATCATTGTTCACCATTTTTGTCTTATTCTTCTTGGCAAAACCCACTTCTTCCTCCCTATTTTTATTTTTTTTAATTATTTAAATAATAATAATAATAATAAAGCCTTTCTTTTTTTGATAGTTAAATTATATAACTATTAATTTAATCTATTTACTATAATTAAACTATATAATAAAATTATACAAATGCTAATTATGTAATTATCAATTAATTATAACTATATACTACGATCGCAGAGCTAGGATGTTCGAGGCTTGAAAAAAATGACAGAATGCGTTGTGGAGTAGAAAATGAATCAACGGCTCTAATGGTTGTTCAATTCAAAAGAAGCATGATGGGAGGGTGGTAGAGACAAGTGGTCAACAAATGATTTTTTCATGGCTTGACACATTTGTGGGGGAAGACAGATGAGGCGTTGTCAGTGGCAGGGAGAAAATGTCTGGGAGGTCTACGGATGTTCGAGAATAGAACACATTTTGTTTTCTGGGGAATTGTGGGATACGACGCAATGTTAGACGTGGTCGGGAAAGACATAATGACAACATGGTAGTCCAGAAGATGACACGAAACAAGTTGCCTGAGACACGTGTTGGGAGAGGGGAAGGTGAGAACCACGAATTAAGTTGACATTGTGGTGGAACACAGGTGACGGGTGTAAACGGGAAACGATGGTGTAGGACGATGATTATGTGCAGCAAAATGATATTTTCTTTATGCAATGATTTTGGCCATAGGACTGAACCACTCTGTTACCACTGTTGCAAAAGAAAATGCAATTGCACAAAATATATATAAATTTTATTATTGAAGGAATTAATTGATGATTACATGTGTTCATGACATTGTGCCTACATAAGCATTGAATGGTCACAAAGGTTTGAATGGTCATGTCTATTGACTTTCCATTCATAACTAATTTTTTATTAATGTCTATTTATCTATTTAATTAATTTATTTATTCATAATAGAGGAAATGCAAACATGATAAGGTTTCAATAGTATAAATTCCAAACCCCGAGCCTATGGAAATTCAAAACAATGAGATTGTGGAATTTGCAAACCTTGAGTCAGTTGAAGAGAAGTTTTTGGGTTTGAATTGGAAAAAATATTCTAACCAAAACTCAAAAAGGGAAATTAGTAAAGTTAATAAAATCAAGGGTAAAGAAATCGCCAAAAGAGAAGAATAATAAAACCCTTATGTAAAAGACAAAACAAGATCCACTTACAAAGAAAACTTCAAAGAATATTAACATGAAGAGAAAGGGTTTTGAGAAAGAAATCAATCCAGAATTCAAAGGAAAGTATCACAAAATTACTCACAACATGACTCACAACATGATGAAAGGAGTAAAATTGAGTGATAAGCAAAAAATAATTGACAACGAAGAAGACTTTGGTTCTCTTGTAGCAACAAACGCTAGTAGAAGGAATCAAAGGTTTCCAATCCTTTATCATTGACACCATTACCAAAACAGAGGAAAGAAAGTCTAGAAATTAACACATCTAATCAAGAAGTTTATGATTATATTGATTCCTTGGAGAAAGAATCACAATAATAAAACGTACAACAATTATTTACTTATTACCCTGATTACAGTTTACCTACATCTCTAATTCACAATCCAATACAATCTCCCATAAACAATTCACCATTTGATGTGTTTGAGGAAAAGGATACAATAAAAGCATTGAAACAGGAGATCACATAGCTACAAGTCCTGGAAAGACACATCAAGAATGAGAATGAAGTTCTCAAGGGACATAATCAATATATTTTGAAAAGAATGTATTATCGGTAAAACAAGAACTTAAAACTTAAGAAATCCAACAAGAAATTACATTCTAATATCAAGGATTTGAAGGAAAAAATCATCACGACGGAGTTAAGGTGGTTGATTTCCATGAAGAATAGAAGAACTTAGAGCAGCTTGGATATCCTTATCTAGGCCACTAAAATAGTGTTGTGACAAGAAGTACAAAATTTTGCAATTTTGTCAGTTCATGAGGACACACAAGATCTTCAGTGTGGGGGAATGATGAGGCCAAAGAATTCACTCTTTTTTCCACTTTGCTGACCTAATTTTGACCATTTTATATTTAGGAAGCCATCATGACTGTCCTTTTCATACTTTAATGCTATCATCTATGCATATAAATTCTATCTGAGCTAAAGAGGTTACAACCAAGGAGTTTTAGAGGTAATATGTCCAATTTTCTATTGTTTTGTATGTTTCTTTGTAAAATAAAGTTAAAATGTAATAGTTGTAGAAATTGACATTTTTTGTAGATACTGTTTTGTAGTTTCTTTGAGGAAGCACAAGTTAAGGTTTGATGTATAAGAAAACTCTGCTATTAATATAGTTTGAATCGACTGATTATCTTTGTGTGTTTGAATGCATTGTTCATGATTTAATTCAAGGAACACAGTGACACTGATTTCGAGGTTTTGAATTTTCTTTAAGTGCATGCTACCCCATCAGGAAGGCCCCCTTGTTAAGGATGTGTGTTACCTTTTTTTCTACATGATTTTAATCTCAGTTCATTTTGAATAGAGTAGAATCTTGCTACTACATATTTGTTTTTATGTTTACAGTTCATAATATCATTTTTGCAAGCTCGTAGATAAGCTTAGCAAAGTGATCCGTTAGTGTATGATTCATTGCCCATAGTATGTTTTGAATTAATTAAGCAATGTGAATTTTATTTCCTTATGTCTATCAATATAATGAAGGCTAATCACACAAATGTTCCAAGTGAATAGGAATTATTATTTTAAGCCACAACGAATTATAATCCAGATTTTTGAATAAGTTTGTTGTCAAATCATCAAGATTCTCTACATGGTTACGAACATCTATAAGTGTTTTAGAACCATGATTATATTGAGTTAGCTCGTGGTCAAATTATTTTCATAGATTAGCATCTATTTTAAATGTCAACTTTTATTAGATTAGATTAGAAGCCAAATCCTAGAATATATTTTGCATTACACTTCACAAGCATACAAACTAGGATTGATAATTTAATATAACAGAATTCTAGTACAATTGAATTGACCAACAACCCAAGGTGTATTAATGCTTTGGCTGACTGGTGACCTTACACTTGATAATGGACCTATTGAGCCCTCAACAACCCCCCTTAATTTTCGACGAAAATAAAGGAGACCCCCATTAAAGTTTGAAATTACTAGTTTTTTCATGTCATTTGATCTTATGTTTCTTAATTTGAAAAGGTGGTTCTATGGTATTTTATTTTTCATTGTTTTCCTTATTTTTAATTTTTTAAGTGCTTTATCATTAATTTTGGTACATTGAATGATGACTTGAATCCCTAGAATGAAGTCTTCAAAATATAATAAGTACATTACGCCTTATCTGTAATTTTAAAAAGTATGTCTTATGTGTAATTTTACATTTTTTGGCAAATTAAAACAATTTAATTCAGACTTTCACATATGCAACTCAATCTTCATCTTAAAATAAAATATCTAAAATAATAATTCCAAGTTAATGATATTTAATTTGAGCAAAACATTATTTTTTACAAAGCTCTTACTTTTGTTAAAACTATTTTTTTGCATTATTTTGTTTTTGATGAATTTGATTTTTTTTCCTCAAAACACATTGCTTTTGGTTTTCAATATTCATGAACTTATTTGAATCGAAAAAACATTGAAAAAGTATAAAATATCCTTACTCCATGGATGAAGTCCATTTGATTTCCTAATGATACTTTCTTGAATAAATTATAATTGTTAAACATTTTTAATTTTAATTTTGTAAATAAAATATTTAAATAAAAAAAACTTTATATTTCAAATATCATGCTTGAAATTTTTCATAGTTTTATTTCCCAATTTTATTAGTTTGGTTTTTTGTTAATATTTTATTCTATTTTTTTTATTAATTTTTTGTTTTTATAAAAAACATATAATAAATTTTTGTTTTTATAAAAAACATATAATAATAAATATTTATTCTATATATTAGGATATTGACAACTTCTTAAAAAAATTATAAATCTTTAAAATATATTTTGGTTGTTATAATAGATAGTTTTCTAGCTACTCTTAAAAAATAAAGCTAAAATCCTAAAGAAAGACAATTAAATAAATATTAATGTATTCATCCATTATTTTCTATTTTCATGTTTTATTTTTATTAATTAATTATTAACTATAATATTTTGGTATTATTTTTATTAATTAATTATTAACTATAATAGTTTGGTATTGATTTTGTGCCTATACTTAATGAATTTGTTTTTTTAAAACATATTTCAAGTATCAAGGAGTTAATGTGAAGGATTGTTATCAACTACAAGGTTTTCAATTAATATTTAAATATTCAATTGAAAAAGAAAGAAATGATTAATAATATGATGATTTAGAATGGTATTCCTTTTTAATATGTGGCTTTTTCAAATTAATTGAATGAAAATCCAATTCATTTTTGGGTCAAAAGAAAATGTTTGAGAAAAACATTTTATTTTATTATAAAAGGAGTCATCACTTTAGAGTTGGGGAGTTGGAAATTATGGAATTCAAACTTAGGCATTTTTGTCCAAAAGAGGAAAATAATTTAAGCTCAAGGGGGAGGGTAAACCAAAGTAAAAATATATTATGTTGTGGAATTTTCTTCTCAAATTGCAGTCACAAGAGCATAAAAAAATATATAGTCAAGATCTCTGCACTATTGTCAAGACTTGAGGATCAGATGGAAGACCCAAAGGTGGACGAAATGTAATAAAATTTGATATTACTATCATTTTTGGACTATCATGGAAGACATTGTTCTCTTTTGATTAACTTTGTTGCCAATAAGTATAAATGTGTGTATGTTGCACTATTTTTAATATATGCATATTTGTATTTGTTTAGATTCACAATGAGCTATCTTCTCATGAATTGTATGAATTTGTCAATTGAATATATTAAATGGGAGAACATGTATTTATATTACCTTTGATAACTATTTATTGAGTTAATTATTTATATGTATTGATTTAATTTTCATTAAGTTATAAAGATTTGAAGTGTTTTAAAATAATGTGTAGAATGTGTTTTTGATCTGAAAATTGCCCTAAAGAAACCATAAACCTTGCTCGTCACTTGTGCTTAACTTGCAAACCCTGCTCATGGAAGGAACTATGGGAGGGAATAGTGCTGCCTCCTACAACAACATAGTCATGGAAGATTACAGACAAACAAGTCCCACCTCAAAACCGAATGCAACCAAATCCCAAGCTTCAACAAGTCATGATGATGTGACTTGGGATATTGGAAACACCTCCAACGACAAGGCCACGTGAAAAGAACTAGTAATTTTCCTTCCTAAGGTGGTTCTAGATCCTCAATTCAAGGTCCATTCAACCTATATTGGTGATTACACTCAATATATGAGATATCATGCCATCATAGGAAATTTTTTGGGACTTTGGCCCTCAAAAAAATCCCTCACTCTGTGGATTCAACAAAAATGGAAACCCAAGGGCCAAATCAAATTTGAGTTAGGATCCAAGGGCTTCTTCACCATTATTTATGTCAACAGGGAGAACAAAACTCTATTTTTTTATAATAGCCCATATTTATTCAATTCGGTTGGTATTTACCTTTGCTTCTAGGTGGATCACTTTTTCCCTAATAAGGAGGATTTCACAGTTATCCCCATCTAGGGACACATGTACTCACTACCTTACGAGTTTTGGGATGAATAAATCTTAGCAAGCATTGGAAACTCCCTAAGACATTTTGTAAAGAGCTTTGAAGCCACGAAACAATCCAAGTATATATCCTACACCCATATATGTGTATATGAATATCTTTGAACCATTTGCTGAATCAATATACATTTACTATCAAGATGACCTCCAGAAACAATACCTAGACTATGAACTCCAGTTGCAATGTCATCATTGCCATGAATAGGAACATATCTATTATAATTTCCCTTTAATCACTCCCTTACCAACCCCTGGTCAGATGGAATATGAAAACTTTAAAGAATTTTCCGAGCAGACCTCTAAGAAAAGGACCAATTCCCCCCTCCATCACCTCACTCTAGAAAAAAACCTAAAAATAACAATATATTTAGCCCTTTCTCAAGCCTTGAGACAGATTATATTCCCTCATAACCCTTTCCAACCTTGATATTCCTAACCCAGTGGTTCAGAAAACCCAAAGTCAACAATTGCAACTAATCCCAATTCCCCTCACAAAGAAGAGAAGGGAATCCTTCAAGAAATCCACATGACAAATCTAAGGAATGAACAAAACACAAAGGAAGTGGAAGATATGGATCTAGATGTTGTATACCTTAGAGGTCTTGTTAAATCCTGGAAAGATAAGGGCTCTCACTCCATCTCAAATCATTAAGTAAACATTATAAGCAAGGCCTTCCTCAAATATTGATTTTAAGCCCAAAAGGTAGGATCAGGAGTCACTAAAATTGTCTTTATATGGGTTCAAATGAAACCCCTAAAAGTCTCTACAAAATCCCAGAAAGAAGAAAAGAAAAAGAGCCACAAAATAATAAGCAAATCCTTGAAGAATTGAGAGAAATTTTGGTCAACTCTGACAAAATCAAGCTGATTTCAAAGGTTTATCACTCCACCAATCCTTCTTCTTAATGAAATTCATTTCCTAGAACATTAGAAGCCTCAACTATAAAGGAAAGTAAATGTTGCTTAAAGACAAATTGAGATCAGATAGCCCCATGTTTCTAGCAGTTAAAAAACTAAAACCTCTTGTTGTAGCTCTGACAATGACCCTTGAATTTCTTTTCCTAACTCAATTTTGGAGCCTATGTGAAAGTATCGTTCCAAGCTATCCAGTGTCATCACATTGTTTTCTTGACTATCCTTTTTATTTCTCTAAGTGTCACATCCTCCTAATTCAATGATTTCTAAGTGTCGTCATCTTATCTTTGTGAGCACATGTGTTATCTTATCCAAAGATAGGTGAAGTCAGAGCCTTTCTTGACCTAGAAACTAGCTTTGTTCGCCATGAAAAAAACACACAAAAGAAAATAAGAGCACTTTCTTAAGCAAAAGAGCACTTCAAGATGATGAAGAGATGCATGCAGAAAATCCTGTAGATTCACAAGCTCATGTAATCTACAAAACAAGAGACAAGAATCTACTTCCAATCTTTACAGTGGAAGCCCATAAAGATCGAGCAAACAATAATCAACAAGAGGAAGAACATCAATGGAACATAACACAATAAGTTTTCTCGGGGAAAGGAACAACTCAAAACCCCACTATCTGTATTGCATTAAATTAGAAAATCAAGATGAGATTACAATGCTTGTTCTCACATGAACAATCCCAACACTCAGTAAAATCAATCTCCATCTCACAAGAAATCTCAAGCCAAATCAAGGCCTCTTCTCTACTCTCCAAGCCTCTTATTTCCTCGCGCCCTTGGTTAAAGAATTTGGAGGAATACAATATGCTCTACTCAACCTTGAGCTTAACCTGCACAAGTATTTCCTATCCTCCGCTTGATGACTTCCTTTGGCCAATACTTAGCCAAATTTCCAAGCCACCACACTTCTAATTCTTTGCACAATTCCTAAGAGAATTAGCCCGTATTTAAAGGGAAATTCCTCATCCATAATTACGCAATCCAAAATTAGGTCCAGTTCCTGAATGTATACACTATCAGTGCAACTCAAAAAAATATAAAACAAATAGTACTCTGTCCTTGCACTCTAGTCTCAACTGGGTCTTTCTCAGAATTGACATCCATGAGTTTTTTATGAGGGAATCTTCAATTAACTGGATTAGCACTAGTTGAGTGAACTAATGCATCAACTGACTGTTAACTCACTATTAGTTCCTCAAACAATTTGGAACTAATTTAACTGAACTTAAATCAATAAACTGAATTAAATAATTACAACTCATACTTAACTCATCCCAGACCCCTATAATATAAGGAGAACATATACATGACTTCAGAAAGACTTCCAACTCGAAATTTCTAAGCTAATTAAGTTAATTAAACTTAATTAACTATTTACAAGTTGCTATGAGAATATAATTCAATTTTAATTCATAGTTTAATTCAAGGATAAATTAAACTGGAATTTATGGATTCTATTTTTATCATTTCTTATTGCTATTTTCAACACTCCCTCTCAACAAGAAAGGAATTCAAATCGATCATGATGCTGAAACTTTGGAATGTTTTACATCCAACACTTCTCTCTAGTGTTGTTGCTACAACAACTCCAGAAACAAAAAAACATCTAACTTGAGTCAGTATGATGCATCCGTCATCAAAGTCTCGACTGAAAAAATTGCGGTTTTGCTGACTCTTCCTTTCTGCACTATTGTCAACCCTTCTCTGTGCTCTTCAGTATCTGACTGCTCTAGCCTCTGTCACTATGATCTATGACTGCATCAATCCCACTGATTCCTCCCACTACTATGTACTTTGGGCTCCCGTAGCAAGGTACGATCCATGAGATAAAACCACTCATTGGACCCTGCCCAATTTTAGCCCTCTTGGGAATAGCACTTCACATCACCCCACCTCACACCTGGAGGTATGGCTGCATGTGCTCCCTCTGCCCACTTGGCTCGAAGTTTCCCCCTATTGGAGGTCTCTGCATGAGTGGATGTCTCCACTCGGTCTCCTCTCGGCTTCTCTAATTGTGGCTGCTCCAAAATTGTCTGAGACTGCTTCTGAGACTTCTTCTTCTCTGTTTGAGTGGATCTCTCCACTCGGTCTCCTCTCAGCTTCTCTAGTTGTGGCTGCTCCATAAAATTCCTATAGCTGCTTTAAAGGCTTCTTCTGGGGTTGCATGTAGAGAGGTAATTTACTCTCCCTCTCAACCACCAAGTCTCTAACATTTGTATTTATCCTCAAGGATTTGCATGCATCTTGTACCTCAAGTGCATACAGGTTCTTGGCTAGCACACCAATCTATTTCATATGTTCCGCCGTCACGAAATTTTCTGGAAAAAGAGCTGATTTTAAATCAACGATATCCCCCTCATCCAAACTCTGATTCGACAAATTTGTTTCTTGACTTTGGGTATGTTTTCCCAACGAATCCAGATCTGCAATTTGTTTAAGAAAATTTTTCACAGATATTCTCAGATCTGCTCTGCAAAATCTCAACCTAAAAAATAATCTTGCTCTGATACCATGTAGAATTTTCCTATAGATTCACAAGCTCATGTAATCTACTAAAACAGGAGACAAGAATCTACTTCTACTCTTTACAATGGAAACCCATAAATATCGAGCAAACAATAATCGACAAGAGGAAGAACATCAATGGCACATAACACAATAAGTTTTCCCAGGGAAAGCCACAACTCAAAACCCCACTATCTGTATTGCATTAAATTAGAAAATCAAGATGGGATTACAATGCTTGTTCTCACAAGAACAATCCCAACACTTAGTAAAATCAATCTCCAGCTCACAAGCAAGCTCAAGCCAAATCCAGGCCTCTTCTCTACTGTCCAAGCCTCCTATTTCCTTGCGCCTTTGGTCAAAGAATTTGGATGAATACAATATTCTCTGCTTAACCTTGAGCTTAACCTGCACAAGTATTTCCTATCCTCCACTTGATAACTTCCTTTGGCCAATACTTAGCCAGATTTCCAAGCCACCAAGCTTCTAATTCTTCGCACAATTCCTGAGAGAATTAGCCTGTATTTAAAGGGAAATTCCTCATCCATAACTACGCAATCCAAAATTAGGCCCAGTTCCTGAATGCATGCACTATCAGTGCAACTCAGAAAAATCTAAAACAAATAGTACACTGTCCCTGCACTCTAGTCCCAATTGGGTCTTTCTCAAAATCGACATGCATGATTTTTTGATGAGGGAATCTTTAGTTAACTGGAGTAGCACTAGTTGAGTGCACTAATGCATCAACTGACTGTTAAATCACTATTAGTTCCTCAAATAGTTTGGAACTAATTTAATTGGACTTAACTTAGTGTTGTGGTATTCAACAACCCCCATTTAGTAATAATAGTAGTTAATGTTACATTAACTAAATGGGGACCCTTCAAAATTTTTATTCAAAAAACAAAACTTAGCATTTAGTCATTTCTTTTATTTTTGAATAAAGCAAAATAACAATCAAGACCTTTTTGGGAACTACTAAAAACTCACGTTTTCATATATAGCACGTCTAAAAAACCCACTAAAGGAACTTTCTAAAAAACCTCCAAAGTCAAGCAAAGCGTTTAAGATAAGGGCTCCATGGTCTAAATTATCATAAAATCCAACAAAAAACGGAACTCCTTAAATTTTTTAGGCTTAAGTCTCGCATCGCATAACACGACCCATAAAGAGTTTTCTCTTAAATATGATATAGCAAAGTTTGCGAGTTGCGAAATCGCGATGGCGCTTTGGCTTTTATCGCATCGCATTTTGGGTATTCAAGCAAACACTTTGCACCTACCATAAGCCGATATTGCAATATGTGATTTGCGCCCAGACCCACACTATAGAGTATTAAAAGCAAATATTTCGAGTTTGTCAAGTCTATTGCCTAAGATGAGCCTAGTAAGTAACCATACATGAGACAACTAATGGACAGCTCGCATCTCGCATCTCGTAGACACACAACAGGAGGTAAGAATTCTAAAAGGCACACCTTGCGATATTGCGATCTGCGATATTGCTTCGCAAATCGCACAATTGCTATCATCGCAATATAATGGCTCGCTACCCTAAAAAAACTTTCATCCCATTTTTCGATGCAAACATTTATGAGCAATAAAGCTAAGGGATAACGAATCATTAGTGGGCATTAGTGGGAAATAACTGCATTTATGTATGAAAAGCCATTTAGCTTGATATAATATCTTGTTATGTGTGTTCAAATAATTCTTCTTTTACAACCTTTACAAGCTATTTGCATTATTTCATTTTTACGTTCACCTTTGAGTGTTCGACAACTTTTATTCTTCATTTCAGGAAAAAACCCGTAGAGCAGAGCGTTGAGAAGAATGGGGAAGAAAGGCAAGGCTATAGCCTCTAAGAAGATAGAGATGACTCCCCTGTTCACAGACACCACATGCAGCAAAGAGGGAGGAACCTCTACATGGGAGACTATGTACAACATACTGGAGGAGGAACAACCAAGGATTATGGAAACAAATATTACAGTTGATGGCTGAGATTCCTCAGACGCTTCCATGCTAGAGACGGCTTGCTCGTTTTTGCACTACATAGCTGCTCGGCCGAAGATAATCCCTTATACTGATATGGTAAAATGGGTTATCGATGAAGTAGATATTTCAGACAGACAATTCAGGACGAGAAGCCAAGGGGCCATCGAATCTTTCACCCCGGACAATTTATGGCTTATGTACCACCTACCAGAGCCATAGGTCATCTACAATAGGAAATTCGTGGAAAATTTTGTTAAAGAGAACAACAACCCAGCGGATTGCACCCGTGCCTGGTCGAATAATGAAGAAAAGATCAAGAAAGACAAAAATGGTATGTACACTACTGCATCTATTTGTCCCCCTTATAGTTTTGCTGCGGCTATGTTATGTCGACTGTTTGGTAGACTTGATAGTACCAAGTTCTCCCCAGATTGGTTGCCGTTAATTGAAGCAGTCATTAACGCAACTATCATGAATTGGGCCCAAATCCTGTCAGATAATTTAGCAAAAACAATTATCAAGTATAGAAGGAGAAGAAGCATTGCTTCGAGGGTTTACCCTCCATTTTTTATGAGCGCCTATGTTATGGATGCTATTTGTTTTAGTTCAAAGTTACCCATCATGGGATGGAAATGGATAGTTCAGAATCCACTTCCCATTCACGTCTACCACAAGGTCACGCGGGAATCCAATTTTCAACCACATTTTTTCAAGATTTTCCATGGAGTTATGCTCCCTATTTATAAGCGGCTGTATAATCGAGACGCCCCCAGATTTTCCCAAAAAGTTGAAGTTGAAATCCTCCCAGTGGCCAGATGGTTTGGGGAGGAGACATTTACATATATCAGAGTTTATGGCAACATCACCTCCCCCACATCCTCCCATATTATGTTCTAGATAAATTGATGGCTAGGGAAATAGCCTACCAGATAGCTACTGAGGGAGGAATGAGCCATACATTGAAAGAGTCAAAGAAGGCCATTTGGCCTGCATTCCCTGTACAGTGTGGAGCATTTGCACTACACGACCTGGGACACATGCTCAAAGAAGCAGAGAACATGCTATCTCTGCAATTACCCAAATTCCCTAGATGATAGTATGACCCGTTTGGAACAGTCAAGAATTTCACCACCATGGTGAAAATAAAAGTATTCACCAATGAGGAGGATGATTTTGATGATATATTTTTGCAGAAAAACACCTTTTCAGAGGTGAAACATATGGCCCAACTACTTTTTGACCATGAAGATCTGGAAAAGTTTTACAGTTACAGAGAAAGAAGGCTGGCAACGGTCCCATTGGACCAATTGTTAATTGAACCAATAAGGGAGCCTACTCCCAGTGTGACTATAGAAGGTAACTCCAAAGAGAACTCCAAATCTGATTTTGGAGCAAAGTCCCAAGAAAAATCTATCAGAGAATCGCAACATTCATCATAGAACGGAAAAAGCAAGAGCATCGAGGATGCGACTGAATCTACACAGAAGATAGCTGAACAAGCTTCATCTAGCAAGCAAGTTGAAATATCTACTACATTTGCACAACCAATAAAACCCACGGTAATTGATTTAGAGGAAGAGTGGGATAATTTTAATAAAAGTCTTAATATAGAGGAACAGGTGCCAGAGCTACAAACGCTACAACACAAGACAACTTTGGAAATTACAGTGGAAGAAACTGCAAATGAACCAGAAGTAGAGCATAACCCTGTCACCCCCACCTTGGAGATAATTCTGAAAATTGAAGAAATACCCCCTTTGGATGTATTCTATAGCCCAAAACATAAGGCCATGGTGAAAAGGCAAGGAAAGAAAAGAAAATTGGACTCTATAGCTGCTACTACCCCCGAAAACGAACTAATGGATATTCAATGGAAGGACTCGCCAGTTGATCCATCCGCCAACTTAACTAGACTCTCACAGTTTGCAGGCGTTTATGCTACAGTGACCATAGATAAAGAAACAAAATTACAAATGTCACTTATAGATAAGGGAAACAAAATAAAGTTGCTCGAGCAACAGTTACAACAAGTTAAATCTGACCAGCAGGCAGGGGTACAGTTGGCCAAGCTTCAACAGGAATTTGAAAAGATGCAAATAGATAAATCGAATCATCTTAGTTTAGAAGCAAGCACAGGTGTAGCCGATAATTGATCTTCATAAATATGATCCAAAACTTGATCAATTTATCACCAAAGCGCTCACACTTAATTCCCAGTTGACACATCAGAAAGAATTAATGTGCCAGAAGATTTCACACTGGAAATATTATTGCGGAATAAGTGATAAACTGACAAGTCAAGTCGTAGAAATGCGACTTCAATATGATCAGATCTTTAAAAAGTTCTCTGACCACATCACCTGGCAAAATACAGAGGAGGGGAGAAAAGTCGACTTGCCCAAACTAGAAGAATCACATAAGGATATTATGTTTGCATGCTGGGATTCTCGGCTAAAAGAAGCAGAAAAGGCAATAGCGGACGCGGCGGCAGCAACAAACATTATCATAGAAAATATAAATGAGAATTTGCATGGTGCCAATCTAGTAGCAGAGTCCATTCCATGGTTCCTTCTAGATGCAAAACAACTCGATCAACAATGGAAACAGGCAGTGAAAGACAAAGCGGAAGTGATAAGGTAGACGACCAGGCTAGACTGGGATGTTGGCATTGTGGCACTGATTTAGAGTTATGGCACAGGTGTTGTCCTTGATGGCAACTCACTCTGGTGACAGATCTCAGTTCAGGCTTTCAGAATGAAGGAAAAGACATATACGCAGGTTCACCTAGACGAAGACGCGTATACACGCAGGTTAGATGTTACGAAGGCGCGTATGCGTATACACGCACTTTCACGCAAGGAAAAGCGCGTATATGTTGGAGAACTTACTTTTGGTCCGTGGTATCTAGTCCTTGGTAATTGAACCTATGGTTTTGGGCCATGGTATCTCGTCAAGAGTGTTGATCCTAAGTATTGGGTCCATGGTATTGTTTGTTATGGTTTTGGACCATGGTATTGTGGAAGGCCTAAGACTATAAAAGAGGAAGGAGATCACTTGGCAAAGTATCATCTGAATTATTGAATATCTGATAGAAGGGCTAGATCTGGAATATTGGTGATTATGTTATGGTGCAGATCTGGATCTGAATGAAGGAGGAACCTGAGCGCAAAGAGAAGGATAAGTTATATTGATGGGTCATAATCTTAAGGCTTGAATAATAATATCTTTGTATGATTTTGATCCGTTATATGTGGTGCATGCTTGATCTATAAATCTGGTAATCTGGGTTAATTAAGGTTTGAATATTTGAAATTATCCTTTATAGATCTGTACGCAGGTTTAGTGAAGTGAAGGCGCGTATACACGCTGGTTCTGTGAGTAAAAACAGCGTATACGCAGATTGGTCCAAACATAGAAGCGTATGCACGCAGGTTTCTGGTTATTGAAGTAGCATACATCTCTTGAGTTGTGTTCTAGCTGCTTATGCTTGATTGGTGCAGTGTTCTGGGTTCAGAATTTGGTGTGTGATTACTGTTATTGTGTTCTGGGTACAGCTGTCAGAGAAGTATCTACTTGATTCAGTTCTAATTGGTGAAAAGGAGATTGTTTGATGCAAAAATTCTTAATGATTGATTGATGTTCATAGATCCAGTCTGAAAATTTATGAAATGTGGTCCCTAGAAGAAAGAGAAGGTTGTAGCCTTCAGTAGGCCAGCACCTACGTACTAGTATCTTGGCTAGTGCAAGAGCAAAGGGGGTTGTAGCTCCCTTCCAGGAGAAGCTGGAGAATGAGAGAGGGTTGTAGCTCTCTACAAGTTGCAGCCTACGTACTGGTAAAGGACTGCACCAGTACATTGTAAGAAGAAGTTTCTAATTAAAAGAAGATAGAGACGAATTGTAGCAGGTGGTTTTCACCCACATTGGGTTTCCACCTTATATCTTGTGTTCTTGTGTGTGATCGTCTTCAGCTCTGTTTTACTGTTTCTGGTTACTGTTTAGTTGATTCTGATACACATATTAATGATCAACATATGTAAGATAAATTAAATTATAACTCTGCATTCTATACGCGGGTTTCCTTCTCTGTAGTTGCGTATATACGCAGTTTTTATCTAACTGAAGTAGCGTATATGATCTGGGTTTAAAAATAAAAATAATTGACTTGATAATACTGATTCACCCCCACCCCCTCAGTATTATTTCCAAGAATTGGTATCAGAGCAGGTCCTTCAGAAGTAGCTTGATCGCTTGAAGGAAGATCTATCATCATGAGCAACTACGAGAGAGAAGCATCAATCAGGCCACCAATTTTTTATGGGACCAACTTCGTCTACTGGAAGGTAAGAGTTGCAGCCTATCTTCAATCTCTTGGTACAGAAGTCTGGGATATCATAGATACAGGGTACACTTTTCCTTCAGCAACTCCTACAGATCCAGCTGGTAAGAAGCAATATGAAACAAATGAAAAGGCTGTCAATACTCTATTAGGATGTCTATCTCAATCAGAATTCGTCAAGGTTATGCAGTATAAATCCACAAAAGAAATATGGGACAAGATTGTTCTGAGCTATGAAGGAGATGAACAGGTAAAACGAACAAAACTTCAAACCCTCAGAATTCAGTATGAAAATCTCAGAATGCACAATGATGAAAGTGTGGCTAACTATTTCCTTCGTGTAGATGAGATTGTTAATTGTATGAAAAACTTGGGTGAAGAAATAAAAGAGGCTGTTGTGGTTGAAAAAGTTCTAAGATCTTTGTCCCCTAAGTTTGAATCTAAAGTTTCTGCAATAGAAGAAAAAGAGAATCTATGAAACCTTACCATGTCACAGTTGCAAGGAATTCTGACTGCTTATGAAATGAGGAAAGGAGGACCATCAGACATGAGAGAAGCTGCTTTCAAGGCTTCAGGCAAAGGAGATTACTATGAGTCAGGACACGTGTCAGAAGAAGAGGAAGAATCAAATTTTGTCAAGAACCTTCAACGGGGTGCTGGAAGATTCAGAGGTAAGTTACCTTTCAAATGCTTTGCTTGTGGAAGAGTCGGTCACTATGCTGCCAAATGTCCTCATAAGGATAAGATTGACAAGGGTAAGGAACCTGTTCGATGGAACAAGAAACATAATGTAAATAAGAAAAGCTATTACACTCATGAAGATAGTGATGGACTTTCAAATAGTGACGAAGATGAACAAGGTAATAAATATAAACTCTTAATGGCTTTTGAAGATGATGATTTTGTGGATGCTATAGATGAAGAAAGTCTTTATGAAGAAATTTCTAGACTCAAAATTTGTTTAGAAGAGAAGAATGTGATCATAGATACTCTACAATTCCAACTTGCTGAAAAGGAAAAACATCATGAAAAGTTAGAATGTGAAGTTGTGGGACTGAGAAAAGATATTGAGAAAACAAAAGCTCTTAATCTTAGATTTGTTAAAGGATCTGACACGTTAGATGAGATTATCAAAGTGCAACGCTCTCCACTAATCAAGACAGGTCTGGGATATAATGAAGAAACAACTCAAGCGCAGAAACCATCTACCTCCAAGAGTTATTTTGATGCTGCAAGGAGAAGTGAACAAAGACCCAATGGAAATCACCAGGTAAATCAGGGACAATTTACCTCAAGAATTAACAAAGACTACCAGGTAAATCGGGGGCAATCTACTTTAAGGACAAACAGAAGCTACAACCAGCCACAGGTAAAACCTTCTAAATTTTCCTCAAGAATGGATGTCAATAGGAACTACAATCATTTGGCTGGTAGATTTGATAATCACAGGAGTTTCTTCAATGGCCAATGTTTTTCTTGTCATAACTTTGGTCACAAAGAAACTCAATGTGTTGCCTATAAGACAATCATGACTAGAGAAGCTCATAAACAGAGGAGTATGACTGGGATCATGAAAAGGACCTACAACAACTTCTCTGCTCTTGAAAATGAAATATAATGTTATATTTGTAACAATTTCGGTCATGAAGATTCTGAATGCAGGAGCAGGTTTCGGCAGACAACTCAGAAGGAGCAAGCCTCAAGTGCCAAATCATGGAGAATAAAAGAACCCCAACCAGAAAGATGTGGTATAGCCTTATATGCGGAAGGGCAGGAAAATCAATGGTACATCGATAGTGGATGTTCGAAACATATGACAGGTGATAAAGAAAAACTTCAGTCATATAGTGCCTTAGAGAAGGAGAAGAAGGTTTCTTTTGGAAATGACACCCCTGCTCTCATAAAAGGTAAAGGTTCTGTTCAGTTGAAAGAAAGGGTCAAAGCTGGAAATGTCATGTATGTTGATGGCTTAAAGCATAATCTATTAAGTGTCAGCCAGATGTGTGATCAAGGAACCGAGGTAATATTTTGATCAAATGGATGTAGTGTTCGTGATCTTGATACAGGAAAAATAGTGATCAAAGGCGAAAGGACTCCAAATAATTTATACATATTCAAAGAAGGACAACATCAATGCTATCTGAGCAAGAATGATGAACACTGGATATGGCACAGAAGATTGGGGCATCTTAGTTTCTCACAGATAAGGAAAGCATGCAAATACCAAGCAGTTCGTGGTCTTCCAGACATCAGAATCCCAGACAATACAATATGCAAATCATGTCAGTTTGGTAAGCAAACCAGAACTAACTTCCCTGAGAAGGAAGGATCAGCCAGCAGGCCGCTTGAACTTGTCCATACTGATGTATGTGGTCCAACTAGGAAAAGGTCACCTCAAGGAGAAGAATACTTTATATTATTCATTGATGACTATTCCAGGATGTGTTGGATAGGACTTATGAAGCACAAAGACAAAGCCTTTGAAAAGTTAAAATCATTCAAAGCCTTGGTGGAGAACGAATTAGATCACAGAATCAAATGCCTCAGGTCTGATCAAGGAGGAGAATTTACCTCGAATGAATTTTTCGATTTTTGTGAAGAACATGGAATAAGAAGGGAATTCTCTACAGCTAGGACTCCTCAGCAAAATGGAGTAGTGGAAAGGATGAACAGAACGGTTAAACACATGGCTCGTGCAATGCTTGATGAGTCTGGAACTCCCGTAACCTTCTGGGGTGAAGCCGCATTTGCTGCAGTTGTTATTCTCAATAAGACAAATGTCCGGGTGAACAACACTCAAACTCCTCATGAGCTCTGGTATGGTGAGACTCCTTCGGTAAAATATTTTAAAATTTTCGAAGCAAATGCTATATTAAAAATAATGATGAAAATCTTGGCAAGTTTGAACCTAGAGCAGATGAAGGCATTCTCCTTGGTTATTCTCCCCACAGCAAAGCATATAAGTGTTACAACAAAAGACTCAGAAGAATTGTTGACAACATTGATGTAGTGGTTGATGAAGAAGGAAACATTCCTAGGCAAGTGAATTCCGAAGATTTCGAAGATGATGAGGACTATCCTTCAACATCTAATCAGACTTATGATGAAGAAGAAGCTCAAGAGGCACCAGAAGAACAGATAATGATATAGGATAAGACTCCATCCAGGTACGTTCAGAAGAATCATCCAGAATCTCAAATTTTGGGGCAGAAAGAGGCAGGTATACAAACAAGAAGAACAATTGCAGAAGCCTCAAGCTATTTGGAATTACTCTCCTCCATTGAACCACAAAATGTAAAAGACATGCAAAGATGAATGCTGGGTAAAGGAAATGGATGAAGAACTTGAGCAGATCGAAAAGAATAACACTTGGGAGTTGGTTCCTAGACCAAAAGATAAGAATGTCATAGGGACAAAATGGATCTTCAAAAACAAGTTGAATGAAAATGGGGAAGTGATTAGAAACAAGGCCAGACTTGTTTGTAAAGGGTATGCTCAACAAGAAGGAATAGACTTTGAAGAAACTTTTTCTCCCATTGCTAGACTTGAGGCCATCAGAATGTTCCTTTCTCTCTCTAGCTTTCAGAAGTTCAAAGTATTTCAAATGGACGTGAAATCAGCCTTTCTGAATGGAGACTTAGAAGAAGAAGTATACATTGAACAACCAGATGGTTTCATTCTTGGGAATGATCCAAATCTTGTATGCAGACTAAAAAAGGCTCTCTATGGTCTTAAACAGTCTCCAAGGGCTTGGTACTATCATTTGGAAAAATACCTTCATCAACAAGGTTTTTCAAAGGGATCAGCAGATAGAAATCTTTATATAAAAATTAAAAATGACAAATCGCTAATACTTGTTGTGTATGTATATGATATTATCTTTGGCAGCAATGAAGAAGTTATGAGTCAAAACTTTGCCTTGGTGATGCAGAAAGAATTCGAAATTTCTTTACTTGGAGAGCTGACATATTTTCTTGGTCTACAAATCCAACAAAATGAAGGCGGTATCTTTGTGTCTCAAACCAAGTATCTCAAGCAGATCTTGAAGAAATATGGCATGGAAGATTCGAAACCAGTATGTACCCCTATGGTTACAGGATGCAGCCTCAGTGCAAATGATGAATCAGCATCAGTACATCAACCAACCTATAGATCCATGATTGGAAGTCTGCTTTATTTGACAGGTACCCGGCCAGACATCATGCATGCAGTGGGAATGGTTGGAAGATTTCAGGCAAATCCAAAGGAAACTCATCTTCAGGTAGTAAAGAGAATCTTCAAGTATCTTCAAGGAACTCAAAACTATGGCTTATGGTATCCGAGAGATACAGATCTCACTCTTCATGCTTATACAGATGCAGATTGGGTTGGAAGCATGGATGACAGAAAGAGCACAAGTGGTGGTGCATTCTTTATGGGTTCCAGATTAGTATCTTGGTTCAACAAGAAACAAAGTTCGATTGCTCTATCTACAGCTGAAGCAGAATATGTGGTTGTTGCATATTGTTGCACTCAACTCCTTTGGATGATGCAAACCTTGTAGGATTTTCAAATCACTTGTACACCACCTATCTCCATCTTATGTGATAATACAAGTGCAAACAACATTTCAAAGAACCCAGTTATGCATTCAAAGACCAAGCACATACCTATCAAATATCATTTCCTCCAGGAACAAGTGCTGGAACAAAAGGTCAAGATGGAGTATGTTCCCTCTAAGGAACAAGTTGCTGATATACTCACCAAACCACTGCCCAGGGAAACATTTGAATACCTCAGACAGAAGCTGGGAGTAGTTGATGCTTCATCCTGCTGTTGAAACTTGTCTGTTTGAGAGAAAAGTGGTTGTACGCGAGTTGGATGAGGAGGATCCACGTACATACGCTGGTTTATGCAGATACAGTCGCGTATATGGAGGTTTGAAGGATATCAGTAGGGAAAGGCTCTGGTTGAAGATAGTCTGATATGGGTCTGACAGAGACCTTCTGGCACAGGTTCAGGGGGAGCAGATAAACTTCTAATGATGCATTGTTGGCATTATCTTAGAAGCCTTTGGTTCAAGTTCACTGCTGTTGTTGGTTTCAGGTAGAACACATGCAGAGGGAAAACAGAAGGAGAACATGGTTGCTGATCTAAATAATGGTGATTGACAAATGTTGCTGATATCAATTATTGATGACTTTCATAAGTCTTGCTCTAGATATTTCGTCTCTATGTCATGTATCTCTTTTATGGTGTCAAGGTCATGTAATGACCTATTTTGGTTTCCCCACTATGCCTGGGATGAAGATGTAATGTTCTTGGTTGTCATATGTAAATTTCTGATGTATCCCCACTTGGTTGGGTGGATGATCCCCACTTGGTTGGGTGATGGATGTATGTATTGAGTCTTTTGGTGATAGGAAGATCTTTTATGATGTATAAGTCATGGTTCTTCTTGAAGAACATCTTTTTCCAAATCTTGCCTATAGTAAGGGGGAGCATGGTCAGCACAGCAGGGCAGAGATTTCAGCATGTACTCAGGGGGAGAACAACCCTTTTCCCTTGATGACAAAGGGGGAGAATGACTTTGAGGATCTTGGGGTTGCCATCAAGTCCAAAGGGGGAGATTGTTGGCATTGTGGCACTGATTTAGAGTTATGGCACAGGTGTTGTCCTTGATGGCAACTCACTCTGGTGACAGATCTCAGTTCAGGCTTTCAGAATGAAGGAAAAGACATATACGTAGGTTCACCTAGACGAAGACGCGTATGCGTATACATGCACATTCACGCAAGGAAAAGCGCGTATATGTTGGAGAACTTACTTTTGGTCCGTGGTATCTAGTCCTTGGTAATTGAACCTATGGTTTTGGGCCATGGTATCTCGTCAAGAGTGTTGATCCCAAGTATTGGGTCCATGGTATTGTTTGTTATGGTTTTGGACCATGGTATTGTGGAAGGCCTAAGACTATAAAAGAGGAAGGAGATCACTTGGAAAAGTATCATCTGAATTATTGAATATCTGATAGAAGGGCTAGATCTGGAATATTGGTGATTATGTTATGGTGCAGATCTGGATCTGAATGAAGGAGGAACCTGAGCGCAAAGAGAAGGATAAGTTCTATTGATGGGTCATAATCTTAAGGCTTGAATAATAATATCTTTGTATGATTTTGATCCGTTATATGTGGCGCATGCTTGATCTATAAATCTGGTAATCTGGGTTAATTAAGGTCTGAATATTTGAAATTATCCTTTATAGATCTGTACACAGGTTTAGTGAAGTGAAGGCGCGTATACACGCTGGTTCTGTGAGTAAAAACAGCGTATACGCAGGTTGGTCCAAACACAGAAGCGTATGCACGCAGGTTTCTGGTTATTGAAGTAGCGTACATCTCTTGAGTTGTGTTCTAGCTGCTTCTGTTTGATTGGTGCAGTGTTCTGGGTTCAGAATTTGGTGTGTGATTACTGTTACTGTGTTCTGGGTACAACTGTCAGAGAAGTATCTACTTGATTCAGTTCTAATTGGTGAAAAGGAGATTGTTTGATGCAAAAATTCTTAATGATTGATTGATGTTCATGGATCCAGTCTGAAAATTTATGAAACGTGGTCCCTGGAAGAAAGAGAAGGTTGTAGCCTTCAGTAGGTCAGCACCTACGTACTAGTATCTTGGCTAGTGCAAGAGCAAAGGGGGTTGTAGCTCCCTTCTAGGAGAAGCTGGAGAACGAGAGAGGGTTGTAGCTCTCTGTAGGTTGCACCCTGCGTACTGGTAAAGGACTGCACCAGTACATTGTAAGAAGAAGTTTCTAATTAAAAGAAGATAGAGACGAATTGTAGCAGGTGGTTTTCACCCACATTGGGTTTCCACCTTATATCTTGTGTTCTTGTGTGTGATTGTCTTCAGCTCTGTTTTACTATTTCTGGTTACTGTTTAGTTGATTCTGATACACAGATTAATGATCAACATCTGTAAGATAAATTAAATTATAAGTCTGCGTTGTATACGTGGGTTTCCTTCTCTGTAGTTGCGTATATACGCGGTTTTATCTAACTGAAGTAGCGTATATGATCTGGGTTTAAAAAGAAAAATAATTGACTTGATAATACTGATTCACCCGCCCCTCTCAGTATTATTTCCAGCATGGGAGGCATATTGGCAACATTTGGTCAAGCCTCATAGACAATGGATGACCCTGCGATGCCTAACCACCTCTACCGAGAAAATGGCACCAGCACTAACCGATGCCGTATTCGATGGACAGTTGAAAGCTGAAGTTGGTCGGCCTACACAGTTGAAGCCTATGGTGGATATCTGCAACCTGAAGGATCGAATGGAGCATAGTTAGTCACCCTATTTGCTTTAATTTTGATTTTATTTTTGTATAAATTGAGGCAGGTTGTTTAAACCTCCTCAACTATTTTTGTAATAATCTATTTTTAGCATTATAGTTTAGTATTTAAACCCTTCTCATGCATTTAGAGAGGGGTCCAAAATTTTTATCAAAAACATTCTTCAGAACATACACTTATGCCCCTTTGAGGAAATTCTGGTGGAATTAATGGAACAGGATTTATTTTCTACTTGATTTAACATCTTCTACTGAAATTGCACTTTTGTACTCTTAGATGATGTTGGGTGACTTGAAAGTAGATCAATATTGCTGGAGCATATGAATAGGACGTATTATAAATGGTACTTTTATCTCTTAATATTTTTTACATATAGGTCAAGCAATAACTTATCTTCAAGTTGTTTATGTATGAAAATTTGAATTGTTGATTGCCATTATTGCACTTTTGTATGATGATGGTCTATAGTTTATGCTAAGTACATGAACGATTTTTATGCGATATATCTCTCACAATTGTTTCGACTAAATTTTTATACGAAACGATTATTGTTAAATGGATTCACTTCTCATCGCAATTGAGTAATATTTATTATCAATTGCTTTCAGACATTCTTATAGATCGCATATATTACGTTACTCCTGGGATAGTTATATTTAGATAATGTTTTAGATTAGAATGAACTGCACATGGTTGTTAGTTTAAATTAGATTAGTTTTAGGATAAGCATTATTCCAAATCTCAAGTATCACCCCATTTGCACAATCATAAAAATAGATTGGGAAACTGGTCCCATCATCCCTAGTCGGAGCCACTACTCCAAACGGAAAAGGAGCTACTAACCAAGGTCTGGACCAGCTGGTTATCCCCCATTGTTGAGGCAACGATTTTTGGGTCTTCAACATTTTTGGCGCTAGAAGGAGGGCCTTACTTTGAATGGAAAGTAAATCTAAATCTACAGGTCATTCTAAGAGTAAAACTCCCTCACCATCACCTCCAACTTCTCGTTCACATTCTCAATCTCCTAATCCCAAGCGAGAAGTTGCAAAGAAAAATACAGAGCCCACTGCTGAAATCCTAAACAAGCCAGACAATTCTTCTTCTGAACCGCCTGAAGTACAATCTTTGATTCATAAATTGCAGGGGATTTCAATATCTCAAGAAGAATATGAGTTATCCCAAGTTAGTGTCACTTTTCAATTTACCCCATCTCAATGACTAACTAGAGCACAAAGTGAAAAACTTGGAATCCCACCATTTGAATTCCCTCTACCGAGTCATAAGAAAGCTAAGAAAACACCGTCAGAATCTCACAGCGAGGTTCTTTCATCATCTACGTCCATTCCATCTATAACATCACAAGGTCACACATCTGCCTCCCAACTCCAGATCGTGATTCACACAGGTACAAGAGACATACCTTCCTCTACCCAATCACCTTCAACCACTGCTACACCCTCTTCTGCTCACATCCCAACAATGGCACAGAATCCTCCCAGGCCATGGACCAACCCAGGAGCTGTTAGAATGGCTGGACCTTTATCCCAATTGTCAGCACATCCAAAAAAATGGTTACCTAAATTCAATCCTGATAATGGCCTGCTAGCTAAAGAACATATAAATAATTTCATGTTGTCCATTAATTTGAATGGAGTATCAAAAGAAGACGCAGTTGTAAGATTATTCCCATATACTCTACGAGGAACAACATGATCATCGTACTTTTCGTTACCATCAGGCTCTATTAATAGCTGGGATGCTTTTGAAGAGAAATTTTTAACTAAATTTGGAGATGATAGATCTACAACAACTCTGATCAATGATCTCTCCAAATTGAAAGCCGAACCTAAAGAACCCATTAAGGACTTCAACTCTCGCTTCAATGAGTTATTAAATAAAATACCGACGACATCCAAGCCTAGCAATGAGGTCCAAAATGAATGGTACATTTTTTCTCTGCCTTCAAACACAACCATCTTCGTTGATAGGGCTGCCAAAGCAACATTAGCAGAAAATATGAAAGAAACAATAGTTGTGGAAAAACACATTCTAGCCATAGAAAAGAAAAACGCATTAGAATAAAGAAAATCTAAGAAAGTAACCTTCAGAGATGACTCTAAGAAGAAACCACCAAAGGATCCTTTCGATTTGGAAGGATTACAGAAAGTCCTTAAGACCGTGTCTAACAAAATGGTTGACATAAAAAACAAGTGGCAGAAACTTACTCCAAAAAAACTTTTAGACCATTTAAAAGGAATTCCCCAACTGATCCTAAACCTTTGAATGCTATATCAAACGCTGAATCAGACAGAGATGAGGAAGAGGTTTCAAATGAAGAACAAACAGATGATGAAGAAGTAACAGAATTACAAGGGATGTGGGATTTTATCCTTCCCAATGAGGAAAATGAAGAAGCACTGGCTGTTGCTACTAGAAGCAGAAATCAGTTTGACCCACCCCAATCAAATTCAAAACAGAAAATTCCAATGCTACCTCCCAGATATAAAGTCGTATGAAAGAAATCTTCACCGAAATCCACTCAAACAAACCATACCCAAATGGATTCTTCACGTTCATCTAAAACTTTGATATTTTTTGACGAAATGGAATACAATATTATTGATGATATGAAGAAAACTAGGGCAAACATCACCTTTCATGAGGCTAGTAAATTAAAACATCAACAGAAGGTAATTCTGAAAGAACTCAAAGCAGTACCCACTACACCGCTTCTTACCGCAGTAATATCACAAGCTGCTCAAGAAATGGGAAGACCCCCTAGCACTTCTTCAAGAAAAATTGATCCAACCGACATTGCTCTAATTGGCGGAAGATCTAAATCCCATACTCCGCCGTTTCTCCTTACTTTTGAATTCTTTAATAAGAACTTACACAACTGTTTAGTTGATTCTGGTGCTTCATCTAACATTTTTCCTAGAACAGTCTACGATAAGTTAAATGTTCAGCCTCATAAATATGTAGTACGAATAGTACAATTAGATCAGTCTCAAGTCGAAGTTGTTGGGGAACTAAATAAAGTAACCATTAGACTTTCATCAAACCCAAAAGTTTGTCAAATCATTGATATACTTGTAGCTGATATTCCTAAATTCTATGGCTTAATCCTTAGTAGGGATTGGTCAGAAAAACTTCATGGTTACTTCGCAATTGACTGGTCTCACATGTGGCTTCCCTATAACGTCAAGCCAAATCAAATAAGGTTTGACTGAGAGAAACATCAAAAGTATATAGTAACAGAGTTGGAAGGAGAAAATGAGCCAGTAGCATATAACAACGATATAATCATAAACTATTCTGTTGAGTCATTCCTACGGAATTTCAATGCCCATATTTCACCTTTCTTAGAAAACTCTGTTGTATCTGAAATCGAAAATTATTCCCAAACAGACATTTCTAAATGTGTGAATTTTGTAGATAAACCTGTAAATGAATCTTTGTTTTGGAAATTATTTTTTGATGGATCTCGATCCAATGATGGAGCAGGGGCAGGATGCATATTAGTTAGCCCAAAGGGAGAAGAGACTATGTTAGCATGCAGGCTTGAATTTGATTGCATGAGCAACACTATTGAATATGAAGCGCTAGTTCAAGGTTTGTACAAAGCAATTGGTCTTAATATCAAATACCTGCAAGTGTTTGGAGATTCTGAAATTGTCATTAGGCAAGTAAGAAATACTATACACTTTTTTTCGGGACATCTGAAACACTATCAATCATTATTCCAAGACCTGACCTCACATTTTACAGCGTTTAATATTTCCCCCGTGTTGAAAATGGCAACAAGAAATGATAAAAATAGAAATGCTATAAATAGCATCTCAGGTACCAGTGTTGGATATAGAAACAAGGAATGAAAAAATGGAAATGCTAAAAATAACATTGCTAAAAATAGTATTTCAAGATAGATTCCAATTTTAGTTATTCCTTGAACTAAAATTGAGAAGTAAAATTCGAATTTGATCTTAGCAGCTGTTTGTAAAATAATTAATTAATTCATCTTGAGTTAATTAGTTATAGGAAATCAAACATGAAGTCTATGTGAAGACATGCAACATTTTCTCCATTGATTGAGGAAGTTATCCCTTGATTAAAGGCGATCAGGATGAGTTGTACTTTGAGTTGTAATTAGTTAGCTTAGTTATCTGATTTAAGTCCAATTAGATTAGTTCAAATAGTTTGTTGAACTAATTGTGAGTTCAGTTAGTTAATGCATGCATGCATGTAACTGCTACACTTCAAATAACTGAATATTCTCTCATAAATAACTCATGCATGTCAGTTCAGTCAGAGACCCAATTGAGATCAGAGGAAGGGACAATGTACTATCAGTTGGAGGAATTTTCCTATATAGGAAAATCATCCATGTAGAAGGAATTATCTCCTTCAGGTTTGTGCATTTATTTCAGAGGTCAAAGCAGTGTGTGAGGGATTATTACACACAGGTGGCAGCTTGAGGACCTAGGAGAAATTGCGCAAGGAAATAGGAGGCTTGGAGGGTAGAGGAGAAGGTTTGTGAGAAGCCTTTGACTGTCTATGAGCAGCAGAGGAATTGTACTGAGATCTGGATAGCTTGACAACTAAAGCTTTGTGTAATCTTGAGATATTTCCACTTGTATGATAATACAGATAGCAGGGTTTTTAGCTGAGGCTTTCCCCGGAGTATTCTTCTGTGTTTCATGTGTGATTGAATCTTCTTCTCTGTTATATGTGTTCTGGTTGATCTTCTTCAAAATCGATTAAGCTTCCACAAGTTTCTTTGTAGAAGTAGATCAAGTATTTTGATTTAGTTACATTGCATTATCAGGTGATCTACAGTGAGAATTTCTACATGGTATCGGAGCAAAGGTGATTAAGGTGAAGAACATGATACAAGAAGGAGGAGTTCGAAGGTTGCGGTCCCTGAATATAGAAATCGAGTTCTTATCACATCTCAATTTCACCAATGGCGTTCAGGGGTTTAAGACTCAAGTATGCCCTTGATGGCAACTTGAATTATATAGCCTGGAAGGATCTCATGGAGGCAGTATTAGAGGATAACGTTCTAAAGGACTTCATTGATCAAGAAGTCCCCAAGCCAATTGATGCTACTCAACTGGTAGAATGGAAGAAATGTGTGGCTATAGCAAGGAGAATCCTCCTGGAGGGAGTTCGAGAGCACATTGTCTCGAGCCTCCATGGGAAGGAGACACCTTTTTCGATGTGGAAAACATTGAAAGATCTATATCAGAACAACAACGATCAGAGGAAGCTGGCGCTAAAAGACAAGCTTTGTAAAATCAAGTGTGAAAAGGATGACACGATCTCTACATATCTAAACAAGCTCACCACCTGCAGGGATGAGCTTGGAAGTGTAGGAATCATGAACACTGATGATGACATGGTGAGTCTTGCACTCCTCGATCTTCCTAAGAGCTGGCATAGCTACCAAGGATTGGTTAATGGAACAGAAAAACTTCCAGATTGGGAACGAATTTGGTCGGATCTGATGCAGGAGGAGATAATAAGAAGCACCAGAGATGGATCTTCATCATCCAAGGAGGATGAAGAAAATTGCGCCTTAGCGAGTAAGGCAAAGAAAGGGAAGGAGAAGGATTCTCATCCCAAATCGAGTTCTTCCTATGGTGGGAAGAAGTTTGAAAAATCGAAAGTGCGATGCTTTCGTTGTCATGAGGTGGGCCATTTTGCTACAAATTGTCCACTGAAGAAATCCAAGATGGGATCCAAGGAAGGATCTGAAGGTGAGGCATTGGCCTCACAGTTCAAGTTGGATTTCACCCTCTTCGCATGCATGGTTTCATCCATGGTGGGATGTGGTTGGTTTCTTGACAATGGAGCTTCTTTCCACATGACCGGCGACAAGAGTTTGTTCAGTACCTTGGAGGAGAAAGATCTCCAGATACTCATAGTGATGGGTAATGATGAAAAGTATAGTGTCTCAGATGTAGGCATGGTTTTTTTTCAGAGGGAGCATGGAGCTCGCATTACCTTGACCGATGTCATGTATGTACCAGGACTGAGGAAAGATTTGGTGTCGATCGCAATGCTGGAAGACAAAGGCTATGATGTAGTCTTCAGTAAGGGAAAGGTTTTCGTTCGACACATCACCATGAGACAGGTGAAGCAGAACGGTTCACGAATCAAGAACCTGTATGCTCTTGAGGTTCAAGATGCATGTAAAGCCTTTAGGAGCAAGGCAACTCATGGAGACTTGGTGGTTGAGAGGGAGAGTACATTACCTCTCAACATGCAACGCCAGAAGAAGTCTTAGATAATTGTGGAGGAGCCACAATTGGTGAAGTAGCTTCAGGAAGTTGTGGAGCAACCACAACTAGAGAAGCCGAGAGGAGATCGAGTAGAGACATCTACTCATGTAGAGACCTCTAGTAGGGGGAAATTTTGAGCCATGCGGGTAGAGGGATCACATGCATCCATACCTCAAGATCGGAGGTGGGGCAATGTGGAGTGACAATCCCAAGAAGGCTGGAATAGGGGCAGGATCATTGAGGTACCCAACCTCTTTGATTAGACCTTGCTACGGGAGCCCCGACGAGGAGTAGTAGGACTGGATGAGTGGGTAGAGACAGATGCGGATGGAGCCGCAGAGAGCTATAGTGAAGGAATCCAAAGGCAACTCAAAGCTAGCAGGTTACAACAATGCGAGAGGCACAGGAGTTTTGCACCAATGCAGGATGGCACAGAGAGGTGTGCAACAGTGCGAGATGCATGGAGTGTTGCAGCAGCTCAGAGGTCATAGAGGGAGCACTTGTCAGCGGCAGAGGAAGCTTCAACATCAGAGGATGTTTCTAGCCCAACAAGGAGGTCAGTTGGGAGATTTTTTTTGTTTCTAAAGTTGCTGGAGCAACAACACTTGGGAGAAGTGTTGCATGCAGAACATTCCAAAGGTTCAGGATCGGGTTCGAGTTGAATGTCTTTCTTGTTGAGAGGGAGTGTTGAAAATGGCAAAAGAAATAATAAAAATAGAAATGCTATAAATAGCATTGTTATAAATACCATCTTAGGTACCAGTGTTGGATATAGCAACAAGGAATGAAAAAATGGAAATGCTAAAATTAGCATTGCTATAAATAGTATTTCAGGATAAATTCCAATTTTATTTAGTCCCTGAACTAAAATTGAGAAGTAAAATTCAAATTTGATCTTAGCAGCTGTTTGTAAAATAATTAATTAATTCATCTTGAGTTAATTAGTTGTAGGAAATCAAACATGAAGACTATGTGAAGACATGCAACAATTTCTCCATTGATTGAGGAAGTTATCCCTTGATTCAAGGAGATCAGGATGAGTTGTACTTTGAGTTGTAATTAGTTAGCTCAGTTATCTGAGTTAAGTCCAGTTAGATTAGTTCAAATAGTTTGTTGAACTAATTGTGAGTTTAGTTAGTTAATGCATGCATGCATGTAACTGCTGCACTTCAGATAACTAAATATTCTCTCATAAATAACTCATGCATGTCAGTTTAGTCAGAGACCCAGTTGAGATCAGAGGAAGGGACAATGTACTATCAATTGGAGGAATTTTCCTATATAGGAAACTCATCCATGCAAAAGGAATTATCTCCTTCAGGTTTGTGCAGTTATTTCAGAGGTTAGAGCAGTGCGTGAGGGATTATTAGACACAGGTGGCAGCTTGAGGACCTAGGAGAAACTACGCAAGGAAATAGGAGGCTTGGAGCGTAGAGGAGAAGGTTTGTGAGAAGCCTTTGACTATCTATGAGCAACAGAGGGATTGTACTGAGAGATAAAGCTTTGTGTAATCCTGAGATATTTCCACTTGTATGATAATATAGATAGCGGGGTTTTTATCTGAGGCTTTCCCTGGAGTATTCTTTTGTGTTTCATGTGTGATTGAATCTTCTTCTCTGTTATATTTGTTCTAGTTGATCTTGCTCAAAATCAATTAAGCTTCAACAAGTTTGTTTGTAGAAGTAGATCAAGTATTTTTCTTTAGTTACATTCCATTATTAGGTGATCTACAATGAGAATTTCTACACCCCATTCCAAGACTCCAAAACTCTAGTGCCGATCTCCTAGCTAATGTGGCTTCCAAGCTAATTCCACCAGAAGATTACAACCCAGATCGATTTTCCATTGAATTAATTTTTAGGCCTTCTATTCCTAATAATATCACCAACTAGAGAGTCTTTAATAACGATCCAGATATCGTAAGTTTCCTTACTTCAGAAGGCTCTTATGATGACCAGATAATTGATGAAGACCAGCATGATGACCAATTGAAACAAGAAACTACCAACAATGCTATACCAAAATCTGTAGTTAAGTTGGAATATTTATATGACCTCAAAGATAGATTTAAACGATCTACTAATTCAAAACTTCAGAGTTCAACTCTGAGGTATGAATTGATCAATCTTGGAACTGACACAAAACCACAAAACATTAATCTAGGTCTCGGACTTACATCAGAAGAGAAATTAGCTTTTATACATCTGTTGAAACAATATAAGAATGTCTTTGCTTGGAATTATGACGATCTTAAAACCTATGACACTTCTATTATTCAACATACTATTCCCTTGACTTCTGATGAAAAACCTGTTCAGCAGAAATTGAGGAAAATTCATCCTAATTTGGAAAGCCAGATTAATTCTGAGTTAAATAAATTGCTGAAAGCCAAGATTATTTTTCCTATCAGGCATTCCAGGTGGGTCTCCAATCTCGTCCCAGTCAAAAAGAAGAACGGTGATATTCGAGCTTGTATAGACTTTTGCAATCTCAACAAAGCTTGCCAAAAGGACAATTTTCCATTGCCTCCTATGGAATAGATATGCAATCAATTGCAGGCTCAGAACTAATGTCCTTTCTAGATGGCTTCTCAGGGTACAATCAAGTCTTAGTCCATCCAAATGATCAGCTGAAAACTACATTCAGAATGAAATGGGGCACTTATGCCTATTAAAAGATGCCATTTGGACTAACCAATGCTGGTTCCACTTTCCAAAGAGCCATGGACATTGCCTTCAAAGGTTTAGTAAACAGGTCAGTGGTAATCTACTTAGATGATATAGCTATGTAGTCCATAAAATGTAGTAATCATCTAAGAGATCTTAAACAAATCTTTGAACGTTGTCAAAGGTATGGAATTTCTCTTAACCCCAGGAAGCCTTTTTTCGCGTTAAGTGAAGGAAAGCTCCTTGGATTTATTATGTCCAAAATAGGAATTCATATTGACCTAGACAGAAATAGAGAAATTTCTGAAATACCTTTACCCCATAACAAGAAATCAATGCAATCTTTCCTTGGTCAAATAAATTTTGTCGAAAGATTTGTCCCTGACTTCTCAAGAATTGTATTACCCTTTCAAGCCATGATAAAGAAAAATTCTCTATTTAAATGGGGTCATTTGGAACATGAAGTTTTTAGCTTGATAAAACAAGCAATCATAAACACCCCATCTTTAGCAACGTTAAATTTTTCCAATCATTTCATTTTGTACACTTTCACTTCCGAGAAATCATACACAGCCATATTGACACAAGTAAATCAAGAAAAAGCTGAAGCCCCGATCTCTTTCTTTAGCTCAAATTTACAGGGAGTTGAATTGAATTACTCAGATGTTGAAAAACAAGCTTATTCTTCTTAAAACCCACACCAAGGTGATAGTACCATTCCCAACAGTAAGAAACCTTTTAGTACAAAGGGATGTGGGTGAAAAGAGAGAAAATTGGGTTACAACACTGCAAGAATATGACATCGAAATCAAACCAGCAAACATTGTAAAAGGTCAAGGTTTTTGTAGGATGTTGGCAGGAGCATCAAATATACCAAAATTACAGCATTCAGGTGACGAGGTACAAGTCTATGAGGTAAGCCTTAACGACATTGAATCTAGATATGCTAATATTATATTCTACTTTAAAAATGGATATGCCCCTCCACATTTGAATTACACCAAGAAAAGAACCTTGAGACTGAAAACTAAACAATATCAAATTGTTAATAATGTGTTGTTTAGAATGAATTATGAGTTTGTTTTGCTTAGATATCTTGAAAATTCTGAATCATAGAAAGTATTGCAGGAACTTCATGATGGACCAGCCGGCGAGCACTTTGGAGGAGATGCTACAGCACATAAAATCCTACTTGCTGGATATTATTGGCCAACTATATTTAAATATGCACACAATTATGTAAGGAAATGTAAGATTTGTTAGATAGATGTCGAAAGACAGAAGAAACCAACATTACCGTTACAGCTAGTCAACATTGATCAACCATTCGAACAATGGGGATTGGACATAATAGGTGAGATCGTTCCTCATTCTTCTAAGCAACATAAATATATCCTTACAGCCACCGCCTATTTCACCAAATGGGTAGAAGCAATTCCACTCAGGTAGCTAACTCCGAGAACATTATTGAATTTATAGATCAATTTATCATCACCAGGTTTGGCTTACCTTATGCCTTAATGCTTGATAATGCGTCTTATTTTTCAGGAAATGCTATGACAAATTTTGCTCTTAAAAGAGGATTTAAACTTAAATATTCTGCTAAGTATTATCCACAAGGAAATGGGTTAGCCAAATCCACAAATAAGAACCTTATCAAGATTATTAAACAAACTGTTGATCAAAGTCAAAAGAACTGGCATAAATCTTTAGTGTTTGCTCTATGGGTAGATCAAATAACTTAGAAAACCTCCATTGGCACTTCTCCTTTTAATCTGGTTTATGGGAAAGAAGTTTTACTTACCAAAAAACGTAGCTATTCCCTCATTTTCCTTGGTTCAATTCATCGATGAAACTCCTTCCTCATCTATGAAACTTAGAGAATTACAAATCCTTAAACTTGAAGAGGAATGAGAGAAGGCTAGAATTACCCATGCACATCATCAGAAGTTAGTCTAATCCTCCTTTGATTCAAATTATGTATCTTCAAAAAATTTCCAACTTGGAGACTTAGTATGAAAATGGATAAAGCCCACGAAGAGAAAGGAAAGCATACCAAGTTCCAGTGAATGTGGCTTGGCCCATTCCAGATTGTCGATTTAATAGGCCCATCAAATTTTCTGCTATAGGATTTATCAGGTAAGAGAGAATCTCTACTGGTTGAAGGGTAGGTCCTAAAGAAATACTTTCCATAGAAAATGATCTCTTCTATTCACTGTATATTATAGTCTTTAGTTAATTTTCTTTTGAAAAAATAATACAAGTTCAAAACATTTACTTTTGGTTTTACAAAGAATAAGCTTCTCTTCTTAATTTTGACTTTTCGCTTGTATAAGTAAAGATTTTTATGAAAGTAATATTCACATATGAAATGTATAGTTAAGTTTGATTTCTTTTAAATTCACTGTCTTCCTCCTTAAATTATCTGATTTTGATGAAACTTAAATTTGAAAGAGAAACTACTGCTTTATACCAGTCTAGAAAATTATCTATACAAAGCAAAGTCTCTCTCCAGGAAGGCATCTCTAAAAACTCCACAACTGTCGTCCAGAACCTCTTAAGGGGCCAATGATCCTCTCCACTTAGTCAATTTTCATTTTTAGAGTGTAATTCTAAAATATACCTAAACTTAAGGGATAAGAGGTCTCATCACGAGCCGACTTACCATGATCATAAGATTATAACTGAACTAACATTACTAAAACTGCATATCAAAACAGGGTAATGGCTTGTGATTATAATAATCAAAAGACAAGGGGTCTCATCACGAACCAGATTGTTCAGTTAAGTTATGAATCAAGTGAATGGAATTGTCAATATTGGTCACCAAACCAAGACATTGTCCTTTAGGACATACAGATGAAAACCTGAAGCAACAAATGAATAACTCCAGAAAATAAAGAAAGAAATAAGTATACTTACGAACTTATCTTTAAAATTGCATTCTGATTTAAGTGGAATACTGGGTCATTGTTGGTTAAAAGGTAACCCTGTCGAGGCTATGAATGAATGCTGGCAGCAGAGGCTCTACCTACGACAACGGAGTAAACCAAAAACCAATTTGGGGAGAGACTTGTTAGCGTTCGAATTTGCCTCAGGCTGAGGAAGGCAAAACTCGAGGCAAATTCGAACGCTAACATAGTGGCGACCATACTGGGGAAGAAAATGGTTTGCTTGTTGATGTCATTTGTTTTATAGCTACAGACGGAGTCTGAAGTCACGCCAAGTAGCCTTCGAACTGCACATTGCTCTGCGAGTGCATAGTAGATAAACGCTGCTTCAGTCAATCTCCGGTCTAGCTTGTAATCGTGACATCTAACTTGTTAATTGCCCCAGTACATGTATCAAGTTCAGATCTGATTGTTGATGGTGGACAACGATCAGGCATAAGAAGGTTGAAATCATTCACCTGGCGACTTCATTCACTGAAAAAATCCAGAGATCAATGCTTCATGGTGACTTCACTGCAGGAAGATTAGTAGCTTTGAGCTTTTCAAGATGGATCGGGTTGCAAGAAGATATGCTCCCATGAGCCGAGATCACATCCCTGGTTTTCCAAATAAAATTCCGAAGGTCGATTGGTCAAGGAATTTGCCTACGTTTAAAGATGATGGTAGGAAGGACGCTGCTCTACATCTTGTTAGATTTCACATGCATATTCGCAAGTTGAAGGTTGATTTTCCTGAAGATTGCTTGATGAAGATATTCTTGGCCACTCTGGAAGGTAAAGCCCAATCTTGGTATGAAAGTTTGCCGCCTACTTGTATTTACTGTTTAAAGGATTTTCATGCTATGTTCATTGAAAGATATAAGGACTCTTATCCATCATTAAATTTAGTTCAAGACTGTTGCAAGCATGCTTATAGTTTTATTGAAAGCCTTGAGAAGTTTTATGAAGATGATAATTTCATGGATGAAGAGATCATGGAAGCCCTGTATGAAAATCCGTTTTAGCAGCACACAAAATCTTAGAGGATACTTGTCAAGATCAGCAGGCTGAAGATTTCCATATGGTTGAAAATGATGAAAGAGAAAATGTTGTTTCAGATCTGTCCATAGAAGAAGACAGCATGCAGGGAACATAGGAAAGTAATGTTCCAATCTCAGAAAGTGATGATGATAAATCAGATCGAGAGATAAATTGTGATGAGGCAAAACATGTTGTTCCGGATCTCATAAAAGAGAGTTGTATTGTAGCGGTCGCCTCAAATGAAGAAAACGGAGTAGCAGACCTAAATGCTCTCATCTCACCAGCACTAGATCTTCATGAGGAGGTAGTTCATTTCCTCTGTGAAAAACAAGACAAGATCTTTGTTCAAGTAAGTGAAAAGGTTTCTCTGGATGAATCTATGGTAGATGATAGAAATGTTAGTGTTGGGTTTCACGAAACATCTGAAATTTCTTTTCTCATGATTGATGAATGTAATGAGAATCTGGCTATCATATCATATGAGGATGACCTACCATATATTCAAACTACAAAAGATCAGACCATTCAGGATTCCATTTCAGATTCTTCCTCATATGTCTCATGTTTTGAAATGTTATTTCAAGAAGAGATCTGCTCATCTTCTTGTTCAGAATTTTTTGAGGACCAGGAACATACTTTTTCTGGAGTACACGATGAAGGAAGATCAGAATCAAGAGAAAAAGACATCTTGCTCTTTCATCAGGAGGAAAGACTTCATGTTTTTCAAGATCCAATGGCAGATCTGTTGCAGTCAGCAGTGAAGGTGATTATTGCAGTATTCAGTGATGAAGGAGATTATGGTCGACTATATTTTTGGATGCCTAGTTACCAGTATTCATTGTTGACTAGAAGATCTGATAAGGAGAATCAATCAAGAAGGCATCTGCTTGATTGGTTGCATTTGCATTTTGATATAGTTTGATGGTATATTGTCTTGTAAGAAACACAGGTGGTTGTCATCATGATTTCAAATCTTGATGGACTGCTGCCCTTCAATAAGATTTGTAAGTTCTTGTTTTAGTTAAGTCAGTCATGAGTCATTTGTGAGTCAGTTTTCAGTCATGTTGGTTTCATAATTGAGTCGGTTTGAATCAAGTTTCAGTCAATAAATGAGTAAAAGTCTTGTATTGTTTGTCAAATAATGACTCCATAGCCCAATGGACGAAGGCACTGTCTAGCTCTCCCAAAGATCTGTCGTTCTTGGCACCTCCAAGGAGCTACCATCCCCATTGGAGCCAATGTTAGTGTCAGTCTTTCCAGCCTTCCTCCAGTGATCAAATATGCTCTTACAAAGTGGTATCAGAGTGTCAAGGTCAAATTTTGTCATTTCAAAGAGTTTTCATGCAAAATTTGGTCACTAGGCATTAGGTCTAGGGTTTGCTTTCACTCCTTCTAAAATTGTCCAAATGTCGGTCCATGTCATCATTCTGCTGAGTCTATCATCATTCATAGGGTTGTCATTATCATGTCAGTGTCTAATGAGTCATTTTACACCTTGTTCATGCTTCAGTTGCGCCTAGGCAAGGTCATTTCCCTCTCCTAGGGTTTTGAAAGCTAATTTCTCTTGGATGGTCAAATCATTAGCAAAACTTGTATCCTGATGTTCATACACCTTCCCCTATCCTTAAAGTACCTTATCAAATGTTTCCCATCACTGAGATCCCCCAAATTCCTCATTTTCGCACAAACCCTAGTTTCTTGCTACAACCTGGCAATTTTCTAGGTTGGGCCTGTGTTTTGCCCTTTTGGACCCCTTCCCCTCACTCAATTTCTGAGATTCCACTTTCCCCTGCTTCCTAACATCCCTCCCTACTTCCCAAAATTTCCCCAAGAATTTAGAAGCCTCTTATCCCCTTCATTTCGCTTCATTTCGACAAAATCTCTTGTTCCACACATCGGGGTAGGTTTTACTCAAATGATGTTTCTGGGCAATCAAAGATGAATTTTGGAAAAATGAGAGAGGTTTTTGTCCAAAACATTCCAAATAAAAAAAACCTCCCTCACTTTTTACACAGGTGTCATTTTTTTAGATAAATGTCAAAAATACAATCGCCTCGGGAGAATTGATGCCCCTCTGAAGTGACCTTGGGAAAATCAGGTTTCTCCTAGCTTGGTTGGCCAAATAAATTTCTTGGTGAGTCAAAGGATAACTAGACAAAAATATCTTTCTAATGAGATATCATGAGCTCAATTTGGAGCTGAGGAAGGCATTCAAAAGTTGACTGCAACAGCACTCTGCCTTGAGGCAGCCTCATTTGGCACATTTTGACCAGTCTTGGGAGATTTGATTTTTGACAAGGCAAATGGACTCCAAATTGAAAAATTCCGGTTGGGTTGGAAATTAGACTCAAATAAATTTCCAACGAGCTATTGTGAGCTCAATTTGGATGCCAGGAAGTGCCCCAAAAGTAGGTAGAAAGGCGCGCTACGCATAGGGCTCAGGCGCGCTACGCATCAGGATTTTTTGCAAAAATTTCATCTTCAGCTCAGGAAACGAAGCCAGTTTGACCAGTTTCGACTTGTGATGGGGTTTTTCACCCTCCTTGATGTAATTAATGGAACTTTATGTTGACTTTACACTTATTTACCTATTCTAGATGATTCATTCATAAAATAGCAAAAATTTAATGAATGAATTGGTTTCCTAGCTTATAGAGGCAAGTTGTTTTGACTGCTTAGATTGTAGTGCTTTGTTTAGAATTGGTTGAAACAGCTCCTAGGATGATGAGCTCGACCCCTAGAGGCAAGGGAATGTGTTAGATTTCCTATATTATGTATTTTCTTAGTCATTTTCAGGGTTGGACTCTTGGGAATAGCTTGATACACTATTGTACATATTTTCTCTGCAATTTTGGCAAAGGATAGACCAGGGTTTTGCAACACTATTTGGGATTCATGTCGCCTTATGTGATGATGGTGTGTTTCTCTCAGTACTTGTAAGTTGTGTATGTGTACCACTTTCCTTATTTAATCTTCTGCAATTAAACAAATGAAGTGTTAAGGTAGAATCCATAAATTTGCTATGCTCTGCCTTTAAATTTGTTTAATTTTCCATGTTTTCTTCAGTTTAAGGAGAATCCTTGAGACTTCCTTGCTCTCCTTAGCTCCTCACCTGTCAGGTCTATTCATTGAATCACTTTAAATGAATCAAAACAATCACCTATCTTGCCCCAAGTAGACCTCTGCAAAAGCTATGCCTCATCCCCGCACCCAAAATTGCCTTTCCCTTGAATTCAACAAAACTTCAAAAAATAAATTCCGTAATCCTTGTACTTCATACCTAGCCTAAAATCAGTCATCAATTCAGTCATCTCGAGCCTCTTTTATTACCTTTTGCCGAGATTGACCGGAGAGAGCCCTCTCCTGTCCTCGTAGGGCTAGCTACGAGGCTGAGCGTGGTTTGATGTGGCCTCGAGTTTTGCCTTCCTCAGCCTGAGGCAAATTCGAACGCTAACAAGACTCATGGCTTTATCTTTAAAAAACCAAGTAAAGACTGATGTAGACAATGTTACCTTTTATAAGAAAAGAATAGTCAAAAGAATGGTAGTGAGGCAGATGATTGTTTTATTACGAAAGCAATAATTCTTACCTTATATTCCATATAATATGTTTTATTTTCAAAACTATCTTTATTTTGGAAGTTTTAGGAATTTCAAAAAACTCTTAGAGGTAACTGGTTCTTCCAAGTGAATTGCCAAATGTTGTTGTATTCAACAACCCCCCATTTAGTGATAATAGTAGTTAACATTACATTAACTAAATGGGGACCCTTTAAAATTTTTATTCAAAAAACAAAACTTAGCATTTAGTAATTTATTTTATTTTTGAATAAAGCAAAATAACAATCAAGACCTTTTTGGGAACTACTAAAAACTCACGTTTTCATATATAGCACGTCTAAAAAACCCACTAAAGGAACTTTCTAAAAAACCTCCAAAGTCAAGCAAAGCGTTTAACATAAGTGCTTCATGGTCTAAATTATCATAAAATCCAACAAAAAACAGAACTCCTTAAACTTTTTAGGCTTAAGTCTCGCATTGCATAACACGACCCATAAAGAGTTTTCTCTTAAATACAATATAACAAAGTTTGCGAGTTGCGAAATCATGATGGCGCTTTGGCTTTTATCGCATCGCATTTCGGGTAGTCAAGAAAACACTTTGCACCTGCCATAAGCCGATATTGCGATATGTGATTTCCGCCCAGACCCACACTGTAGAGTATTAAAAGCAAATATTTAGAGGGTTTACCCTCCATTTTTTATGAGCGCCTATGTTATGGACGCTATTTGTTTTAGTTCAAAGTTCCCCATCATGGGATGGAAATGGACTGTTCAGAATCCACTTCCCATTCACGTCTACCACAAGGTCATGTGGGAATCCAATTTTCAACCACATTTTTTCAAGATTTGCCATGGAGTTATGCTCCCTATTTATAAGCGGCTATATAATCGAGATGCCCCCAGATTTTCCCAAGAAGCTGAAGTTGACATCCTCCTAGTGGCCAGATGGTTCGGGGAGGAGACATTTACATATATCAGAGTTTTTGGCAGCATCACCTCCCCCCACATCCTCCCATATTATGTTCCAGATAAATTGATGGCTAGGGAAATAGCCTACTAGACAGCTACTGAGGGAGGAATGAGCCATACATTGAAAGATTCAAAGAAGGCCATTTGGCCTGCATTCCCTATACAGTGCGGAGCATTTGCGCTACACAACCTAGGACACACACTCAAGAAGCAGAGAACATGCTATCTTTGAAATTACCCAAATTCCCTGTGTTAGCGCTTGGAATTCACCTAGGCTGAGATAGACAAACTCTCAAGGCTACATCAAACCATTTCACCTCGTAGCTAGCCCTACGAGGTATGAGAAGGCTCTCTCGGGTCAGATTCGATAGATCTTTCAATATGATTAGGATGACCAATTAATAATAAAGATTTTAGGCTAGTAAATTGATAAGGGGGTTGATTTAATGATTTTTGGGGTTTTTTAATGGAATGACGGGGCTTTTCTGGGCTGCATGGGCAAAATCACAGCTTCAAACAGAGAAATATAATGACTACACAGGTTATCAACTGAGGCAAGGTAGGCATGCAATTTAACACCAAATCTGGTTTCAAATGGGATGGAAAGACTGATGAGGAGCTAAGGAGGGCAAATAATACTTCGAATCCTCCTTAAACAGAAGAAAACATTGAATTGAACAAACTTATAGGAGGAGCATATAATACTATGAATTCCTACCTAATCACTTCATTTGCTCAAATAGATATGATCATGAGGTGAATGAAACAAAACAGTTTACATATGAGACAAAGGGAAAAACTTATGCTAAATCAACATACCACATGAATCTCAGCAAACAGAGCTGTGAAATTCCATTCAATTCTCTGTCATAAAACTGTACAATAAAAAGCTCTCTGCTTCTCCAGCAGCTCCCAGCACTCAGAAAAAACTCCCCTCTACTCTCCCTCTTCTTTACAAATAAATTTTTTAATACAATAAATACCTCTGCTGCCCAAAACAGGGGCGCAGTTTTAACTAACATCACCAAATATGAAACAAAAACCAGCTGGGGGAAAACCAATCGACCCCAAGATGAGGGATTTGTTTTATTATCCTTATTAACAAAATAAACTAAAAATAATCAGCGCTTCCTGAAGAGAGAATGGCGCTCTTTCCACTGAATTCTGTTGATGGTTTGGCTAAGTTCGAGGCAAATCTGGTGCTAAAAATCTCATGAAATCATGACTTGGCAAATCCGTTTCTTTTGAACTCCTCTGATGGCCGACACATGGAACGCAGATCCAGTTGAAACATTCATTAAAGTCTTGGAAATAGGAATCGAATCCTATTATGATGTTCTGGCGCCGTTTGAATAGCACTGAAACTACACCTGTCAACCCCTCTAAGAAAACATTTAGTACTCCTTGGTTGTGAGAGCCTTGCCCTTGTTGTCGCCTTTCAATTTCTGCAACAAATTCTTCATCAAAAACAAAAACGACAACTCTGAGTTGCCTTGCTGAACTGGGCTGCAGCATTGCTTACTGCGAACACTGTGTTATTGAGAAAATTCCTTGTGTCTTGTGACCATGCCATGGCTAAACATCAAAAGCTGGCTTAACGAACTTGGCATACTCTCTCAACGGTGTCATGTTTTATCCTCCTAGGTAGCTTTACATCCGCATCTGTGTCAACAAAGATCTTCATGTTCATCATTTCCCGGACACGAGGATCATGACATACTAAAATTCCCTCTAAAATAATGACATCTGATGGATTCACCCTGCGGAAGGCATCTGTGTGATCAAAACTGTACTTTTGCACATGTTCCAACTCCTCTGGGGTTAAACCACGATAGAACGAGTCTTAATGAACAAGAATGACACGATGATCATGAAGCTGTTGAATGATCATATTACAAACTGTAGTTTTTCCAGAAGCCGTTGGTGATTTATGAGTCACAATGATTCAAATAATGAAGCTGCATTGTTGATATGTTTTTCACTTTATTTAATCCACAAATTAGATTATTTGCATGATATGTGACCGTAGGTATTTCAGGATTTCACCACAGGAGTAAGTAGCGTTTTGGCATTGCCATCAAATGCATCACTCATAAGCATCGTGAATTTATGATTTCTGCATGCCGCCCTCAGAAACCAGTACACTAATATCCTCCCCAGGGCTGAAAGAGACCGATTGAGTCACTTTCCTTATCGAACCTCTGAGAATTCATCTTCAACTCCATGAAGAAATGCTCCAACAGCGCTAAGGGTGAAAAGATCTAATCCTCTGCCATGGCATGCTAGGTCTTTATCGCCCTCAGGAGTTCCATTAGAAAAGTTATTTGATACCCTCCTTGCTGATTGGCACAAGATTGTTTATCAAAGAACAAATTATATTAATAATATCGACCCTCAACGTCTTTTCCATGCATCCATAAATTCGAGTCATTTCAACAACTGGGGAACCATCAAGCTCAATGCTTCAACGTCAAGATCCAAGACTTCAATAAGAACTAGAATAGCCTGATATCTGACATGCTGTGCATATTTCTGCGCTTCTTGTGTCACAGCAAGTTTTTCAATGTTGCTACAACCCGATATTATGTCCTTGAAGACACCAAGTAAACTTTTCCATCTATCAGCTGTGCAAATATGGGCTGGTTCATAGTAGAGAAGAAATAGAATGTCCATAATTAAGCTCTCTTCAATCAAAGTCTCCTCAGCCCAAAGGTCTGCATATCGAAGATCCAGTTTTGAAGGTCGCTTAGCTAAAAGCAAGTCTTTGAAAACCACTAATGCCTGATCCTCCAAGCCCTCGTCCAATAGTTCATTTGCTTCTTCTCTTATTGCAATATACTCTGAAAAAGCATTTACACCTGTACAATTGTACATGAGGATTTGCCGTGCACATTTTAACAAACATTGACGCTCCAAGAAATATCGCATTGCAATTGTTTCCTAAAAATGATTCAATTCCATCTGTTGTAACAAGGGTCTCCTGTTTAAAAGACCTGCTCACCAGGATATATATCTGGACCTCATCCAATGCCAGAAAAGAACTAAGCTGGAGAGCCATGTCCCTCAAATCGGATTTGATCTCTATACTATACTTCCCAATGATTATTCGGGGACAGTTCACGGCCGATCTTGAATTTGAATCTGGAAGTTTGAAAAATGCTAATAAATTCAACAACCAACCATGATGTTCTCTCAGAGTCTGCATCAATGGCAACCCATGCTTACGAACTTGAGCCATCCACTGTTGACCATCATCATGCTTACCAAATAACTGTAGCTCTGTCCCAATTCTCTTCAACTGATACCAGACCGGTGATACATGTGTAAGTTTGGCACGAAATTTTATGGCCATGTTATAACCTTTACTATTCCAGGGCATAACATATGCAAGAACCATAGAATTAAAATGCCTGTGAGTAGTGTTCATTCAGGGCTTCTCTCAAAATATTTGTGAAAATTAAATCTGCTTCCCGGAGCTAAGTGTGCAGAGATGAAGCCATAGCGCAATGTGAAGTAATTGACTTTAATCACTGAACATAAAAAGATGAAGATTGGTATCCTATTCCAAAAATGCAGATGGCGCCCTCCAAATAGCTTTTTGCCTTTGATTGCTGATGATGCTTTGAACTGTGTTTGTGCGTTTGCAGAGATAGGAGTTTGAAGTTTGCTACTGCCTTTTGAAGAGCTAAAGATAAATTACATAATTTAAATCAATACATTAAATGATTTCTTCTTCAAAACCCTGTTTTGAAGAAGAATCAATCTCTGACATGAGACGGAGTCTAACATTGGCTCCATTTGGGATGGCAGCTGCAGCTTCCTGGAGGTGCCAAGAACCGCAGAACTTTGGGAGAGCAGACAGTGCCTCCATCCATTGGGCAATGGAGTCATCATCAACACAACTCTTGATTTATTTTCACACTGAAACTGAACTGAAACAATCTTCAAGCCAACTAAAACAAGATGCTGCCCTTATGGCTGCTTATTTATTTACAAAACCTACTTTAATCTGCTGTACATATAATAGATCAGGTTATACTAAAATGCCAAATTAACCATGCAAGTAAACCTGAAATTGAAGCTGCTTGAGAATGCTGCCACGAAGTCACAGATGCAGTTGCTGGCAGCCCTTCATGTGAGTACTGAGCTTGGTCACGGAAAAGACAGCCTGATCTGTCAATCAACCTGAAAAATGTGTCCATGTATGCCGCAATAGGATCACGGACACCGGACTCTGTTGGCTGCCCCAACTCTGCAACACATGCTTCCAGCTGTACATTGTCAATGTATACCTCTATAGGCAAGTCTGTTATTGCTTGTTGTGAAGGAAGAAGGATTTCCAAGAACTTTTTAGGGTCTTGGAAATCATAAGACTGAATTTGCTCATCGAGATACTGAATCTCATTTTCAACTCTTTCAACAACTAACTCATAAAATCTAGTTTTGCCTTCAAGATGAAGCTTCGGAGATTTCAAACATTGAAAGAAAATACTGAAAAATTCTTCATTAATTTCAATATCCGCTAACAACTCTCTAACGCCATCTAGAGCTTCACAAAGTGCAGGGTCTGCCACATACCCTACCATTGCATGAACATATCAACAGGCACTGGAATGTCTGGATCGAGTTGGAGTCGCCAGGTGAATGGTTCAGCCTGCATAAGTGTCTGACTGCTGTCCACCATCAGCATCAGATCTGAACTTGATACATGTACTGGGGTAAAATGCAATCGAAGTGGTCGTATTCACAAGCTCACGGAGATTGACTGAAGCAGCGTTTATCTACTAACGCTGATGTAAAACAAGAGCGTTTTCGAAGGCTTCTGGCGTAACTTCAGGCTCCGTCTAAGACTTATGAAACAAACACATCAATCAACAGACAAGTTTGTTCTCCCCAGTATGGTCGCCAATATGTTAGCGCTTGGAATTCACCTAGGCTGAGATAGACAAACTCTCAAGGCTACATCAAACCATTTCACCTCGTAGCTAGCCCTACGAGGTATGAGAAGGCTCTCTCGGGTCAGATTCGATAGATCTTTCAATATGATTAGGCTGACCAATTAATAATAAAGATTTTAGGCTAGTAAATTGATAAGGGGGTTGATTTAATGATTTTTGGGGTTTTTGGTGGCAATTGGTGGAAGTGCAATTCAAGGTGCGGGGATTGAGCACAGTTTTCACAGGGGGATCTAAGGGGCAAGGTAGGAATGAGTGCTGATGCCTTAATCTGAGATGGATGATCAGAGATGATAGAGGAGAAGCTAAAGAGGGCAAACACACAATTCGAATCCTCTCTAGACAGTAGAAAACATTAAAATTGAACAAACTAAAAAGCTGAGCATGTCAAAACATGAGTTCAAACTTTACCACTTCATCTGTCCAATTTAGAAGCATAAGAGAGATGTGAAACACATAAACAAACTTACAAGAACATGTAGAGAACACACCATCAACAATCAGATCCACAAGAATCCTCAAAGATGTCTGTAAAACCCTGGCTTTCCTTGCCTTCAATTGCAGAAATAGATGCACAATATACAATAAAGCTTCCTTACACAAGAGTCCAACCATCAAAATGAGAAGGAGAGAGCATAATATAGACCATCTAGACCATCTAACTCCTTTCCCCACCTCTAGGGGTCGAGCTCAGCTTTCTAGGAGCAGTTTGAACAAATTCTAAACTAAGAACTAGAAAATAGGCAGCCAAACAACTTGCCTCTATTACTTAGCTAACTCATCCATGCATTAATTTTTCACTTTTTACATCATGGAAGCTTCTAGAAGGGTAAATAAAGATAAAATCTACCAAAGTGCCATGAAAATATTACATTTATCCATCATCTACAAGTAATAATAGTCAACCATAGTCAAAACAGTGTTTTTTGACCAAAAATGTGAATTCTGGCAAATCTGGAAGTTCTGGTCGCGCCCCTGGAAGTTCTGGTCGCGCCCCTTCACAGCTGTTTTTGAGTGGGTTCCACTGGTCCAAATCAGGTGCAAGATGGCTCATTGGAAAGCTTGGCCTGTCTACTTTCCATCCCAAGTGGAATTTCTGAATTTAGTGTTGATTTGACCCCTCAAAAACCATTTCTCCCAAGGTCACTTTCTGCAACTCAAAAAGTGGGCAGAAAGTCATTTTTTTGATGTATTTTGAGCTTTTGGAGGCTCAAAACTCAAAACCAGGCTTCTCCCAAGCATTGGTAATTTTTCTTTTTGCATGCCCTTTCCAAAAATGCCAAGTTTTCAAAATTCCGAGCAGTCCTCCAAAATGGTCTCACCCGGGGTGAGACCAAACCGTGGGCAAAACCTGTAATTTTACCAAAAATTTCCAAAATGCTCCAAAATTCTCAAAATTTTCACATTTTGATGCTAGATCAAGGCTGATCAGTACCATGATGAGTGAGGGAGGCTTCAGCCAAGATACGGAGCGGATTTGTCCTTTTCCTCCTCTTTCGGGCCTCCGATAGCTTTCTCAATCTCAGTGGATGAAGATCGGTCATCACCTTGCTCATTAGTCTCAGTGGTTGACATGGTGTTATTGAGCAAGGTGGAATAAATAAGTCAAGATGACTGCTGCCCTGCCTGCAAAAGGCTGTGAAGTATGCTGTTTTCAAGGGGAAAAATCATGAGGGACATGTTAGGGGGGGGAATTTACATAAGGAAAGGGAAAAAAAATATATATAAACAACAGGGAATTTTGAAGGAAACAATCACACAATGTTAAACATGTCATTCTATCTTTCATCATTTGCAAATCAATACTTTATTAGGGAAAATGTGTTATGATCACCAAGGGAAAGGACAATGAAAATCATCATGATGGAGGGGAGGATGTCATAAGCATAGGGGGATAAGGCAGCATCATCTATATACAAGTAATAGGCAGCTCATTTCAATTTGTTTTGAATGTCATTGAGGAGTATACTCTGTTTTTCATAATTTCAAAATGACCATTTGATGCTTTGGGAAACAGGGATTTAGGGTTTCTGATTGTAAGAGGAAGGGAAGGGGTTGTTGTGATCATTTTACAGTGGAAGGGAGAGGGGATTGTATCATAGGAATGAGGGAAAATAGAGGATATTAGGGATTAGGTTTAGGGGGGATAATGGAACCCATCAACAAAGTCTGCTGCCAATCAATTTTTGTATCAGCAATTCATTTAAAACAGAGGCAGCCTTATTTTTTCATTTGCCATGAGTAATTAGGGTTTCACTGTGTGATTTGATCATAGGGAGGGATATTCAATTGCCTAGGGAGTTTAACTGAAGGGACAAGCAATTGAATTAGGGTTTACATAGGGAATTAGGTAGGGGAAAAAACAGAGTTTTGAGGAGGGGAAAAAGATACCATGTTACTGCAAACCCTAACCACAGCAAGTCTAATTTCTTTGATGTCTATGCAAATGAAATTTTGTCATGACCTTATTGAGCTTTGAAGTCTTTGACATATACACGAGATGACCCTTTTCCTTTGTTTTTTCTGAAGCTATGCAAAATGGCAAATTTCACTGTTTTTACAATTTTTTGAGTGCATGCCTTGTCATCACTTTTTTATTTGTTTTTTATAATGTTTCTTTTCATTCTTTTGCTGTACATTTACATAGGCATTTTGCTGTGTTACTAGTGCTTAGGGTTTGATCATTATACATGGGGAAAAGGTAGGGTTTATAGGGTTTGAAAGGACTAGGGTTTGCAAATGATTTAGGGGTAGGATTTGTATAATTGACTTGCAAATGAGATCAATAAGTTTGACATGTTAACACATGTAATTTGTATGGGAAAATAAATGGAGGGATAAAGGAAAAATTGCCTTGAAAAATAACAAACTGTCACACAAATTGCTTGCAAAAAACAACTATCATTTAACCTATCTTTTTATGGATTTCTTGCATATAACCATGGCCATAATCTTCTTTTGCAACCCTAACACCATCACCAAACATGCGAAATAGGCATACCTTAACAATTTGAGAGAATTTGAGGGTGATTTTGGCGTTTGAGTGAGTTTTACGGCAGACAGAGTTTTTGGTCGCGCACGCTCTGAGAATGGTCGCGCTCCTCCGTTTGGTCGCGCCCGTGTTATTTAACACTGTGCGTTGGCCTCCGTTTGGTCGCGCCCACCCAGGTGGTCGCGCACACCTGTGGTTTGGTCGCGCACCAGTTTAACCCTTGTAATTTGCAGAAACTTGCCCGAATTGCCTCCTCTTGCCTCTAACACGAATTTTTGACTTTCATTTGCACAATAAGAGTGACTAGAGAGGGAAAATAGCTTTTATAGGTTCATTTTAAAAAAAAAAATTAACTTTAGAACCCACTTTCTAATGTTTTGAACTTGCTTTTCTCTTTAACACTGTTTAGAGTCTTTTTGTCCTGAAATAAGCTCTTTGGATGCGTTTGACTCCGTTCTTTTTGCAGGTTGACCGCCTGATGGACTGTAGTGAAGGAACCAGGGTTGTTGCCGGCACTTTTACAAATTTTTGAAAATTTCTTTATTTTTACAAATTCATCATGACCTTGGATTTAAAAACAGGGTTTTTTAAATCCAAGGCATAAAGTGAGCTGTAGCTGAAGAAAATGATAATGAAACATATGTACAAAATTCCTTCCGGCTTGCTGGGCACTTACTGACCATGACTCATTACCTTGAAATGATTTTGACTCAAAACCCTAGACCTAAGACCATGGGATCTCAAGACAAAAAATAAGAACAAGCATGACTCAATTACATTGTTGTATGACCTGATCCAGCAAAGCCAAGAAGGGAACAAAGACCAGCTCCTCCATTCAGTGTTATGGCATGCCTAGTGGGATGCAAAATTGATGCTGATGAGACACCTACATATGCATATGCAAAGAGCTGTTGATCACCGATGGAGGGCTCAAGACCGACACTAACATTGGCTCCAATGGGGATGGTAGCTCCTTGGAGGTACCAAGAACCTCAGACCTCTTGGGAGAGCAGACCAGTGTTTTATTCATTGGGCAATGGAGTCAACTAGTACAAATATAACCATACTCAAAAAGACTTTATTTGACTTTGACTATAAACTGAAAACTCTCAAAGGACTATGACTCAAACAAACTGACTTTTTGCAGAAAGTAAACAAACTGAAAATCCCACACCAACCAATCTTCATGCTTGGAATTATAGCCTTCACTTCGGGCCCCAAACCAAGAATGAAAGATCAGTTCACACTTGCTGTAGTAAAGTAAAATGATATATACAATGAAGATGATTTAGAGCAGCATTGCTCAAGCATGATATCTCTTGAGAAGCCGGCCATTCACCGACCCACCGGGACATTCATCGCCATTCAACTCCTTGAGAATGAAAGCATTAGGACCACGAAATGCAGCAATCTTATAAGGACCTTTCCACAAATTATCAAATTTACCGTGCTTACCTTTGTCCTCATTTCGGGCATCCCACCTCAAAACAACATCCTCCAGCTGAAAATTTTCTGATTTTGCCTTCTTATCATAGATCTTCTTGATGCGTTCTTGTAGCTTCAAAGAGTTTTGGAGGACTTCTTCCCTCGTCTGCTGTAGGTGGACCATTTGACTGATTCTCCGTTGCATTGGATCCATATCTTCTCCCGTTTCTTGGATTAATTTTGCGACCGGTACACTAAGTGATGTAGGAAAAACCGCATCAACTCCGTAAACAATCTCAAATGGCGACATTCCAATGGACTTCTTTTGGCTCACCCGATCAGCCCATAATGCATTTACCAATTTCTTGTGCCAACTTTTCTTGTTAATTTCCAGCATCTTCTTGATAATGTTCACTAGTGACTTATTTGACGATTCGGCCAGCCCATTACCTTGCGGATGATAAGCGGTGGAGTGACCCAAGCTGATGTTGTACTTATAACAAAAATCCACCATCTTATTGGACTTAAAGGCAGCTGCATTATCTGTGATTATTTTGAATGGACAGCCGAAACGTGACAAGATATTAGTTTCAAGAAAAGAGATAATTACCGAATTTGTGGCTTGCCGAGTAGGAATTGCCTCTATCCACTTAGTGAAGTAGTCGGTAGCGGTCAAAATCCATCTATGCTGCCCGGATGAAGCTGGGTGGATTTCACCAATGAAATCAAGGCCCCACTGCTGAAATGGCGCACTAATCTCCACCGGTTTGAGAGGCAATGGCTGCAACTTTTGTTTTCCTTGAAATATTTGGCACTCATGGCAGCTCTTTACCGCTTTGTACACATCAGAAAAAAGAGAAGGCCAATAAAAACCAGCTCGCAAAATCTTGTTGGCTGTAGTTTTCCAAAATAAATGACCTCCACAGTCACCTTTATGGAAGTCTTCTACCGTCGCTTTTGCTTCCTCTTCAACCAAACAATTTAGCAAGATGCCCCTGGGATCTTTCCAATACAATGCTGATTTCATAATGCAAAATTTAGCAGCCTTTAATTTCAAAGTCCTAGCTTTGTTTTTCGACATTCCAGGAGGCGCGGACACATTCTGAAGTACATACACTATATCAGCATACCAAGGAGAATTAATAAAAATATCTGATACCTGAACCGCTGAATTTTCTCCTTCACCATCGGATAAGGCAGCGATCAAGTTGATATCAAGGGCATGAAGGTTTGTTTCAGCCATTAGTTTAGCAAGTCCTTGTCCTTTAATCAGCTTGGTGGGCTTGATTTCAACATCATATTCCAAGAGAGCAGCAATCCATTTACCTCTCCTACCTTCCGGCTCTGTTTGTACCAAGACATCCTTTACCGCTGCACTAGGAACATAAGCTAATACATGAGAGTGAAGAATATAAACCCGGAAATCTTTCAATGCCTTAATCAGGGCCAACGCTTGTTTCTCAATGATATTATAGTTTAATGCCCCATCTCTAATGATCCGGCTGAAAAATGCAATTGGCCTTTCAACACCCTCTCTTTTTTGCATTAATACGGCTGCTAATGTATGCTCGGAAGCAAAAGAAAACACAATGAAATCCTGAGTATAATCAGGGCTGATTAAGGTCGGGGCTGAAGACAAGATTACCTTGATTAAATTGAAGGATTTGACTGCCTCTTCGGTCCATTTGATCTCGCTGTCCTTCCGAAGCATGTTGGTCATCTCTCTAAGGTGCTCTGCAAGATTAGGAATGAAGCGACGCAGAAAATTTAATTTACCATTAAAAGATTGTATCTCCTTCTTATTTCGGGGCTGCTCTAGCTGCTGAATTGCCTCCACCCGTGCGGGATCAATTCGTATACCGTCTTTGGAAATGATATGTCCCAGCAATTTACCTTCACTCATGGCAAAAAGACTCTTTTTTGGATTTAAAGAAATGCCATATTTTCTACATTTTTGGAAAACTTTCGTCAAATGAAAAAGATGCTCCTCATCGGATTTGGAAAATACTGTTAAGTCATCAAGATATACAACTAAGAATATGTCCTTTTCATTGGCAAAAGCCATATCCATAGCTCGCTGAAATGTAGCACCTGCATTCTTCAAACCAAAAGGCATTTTAGCATAGTGAAATGTTCCCCAAGGTGTAGTGAAGGCTGTCTTATCACGGTCATCCTCATGGACTAAGATCTGATTGTAGCCGGAGTATCCATCTAACAATGACATTTTTGAGGCACCCACTACCCTCTGCAATATGTGATCCATTTTAGGCAGCGGATAGTTGTCCTTTAGCGACACTTTGTTTAAATTTCTGAAGTCTATGCACAAGCGAATCTCACCGGTCTTCTTTCTCACAGGCACTAGGTTGGAGATCCAATCTGAAAAGCGAATGGGAACTATGATTCCAGACTTGTAGAGCCTATTGACCTCTTTCTCAATCAAAGGCAGCAGCTTGGGATTGATCCTCCGCAACTTTTGCCGAAAAGGCTTTTGATTTGGCTTTATAGGAATAGTGTGTTGGATGATGCTTGTATCATATGTCTTTAAATCTGAATAATCCCAAGCGAATACATTAGAAAATGATGACAACAATCTAATGTATTGATTCTTTACCTTGAGTGGCAGAGCCTTTGATAATTTCACCATCTTTGGATGTTCTGCTGTCCCAAGGTTCACATCTTCCACACCTTCTTCTGTTGGCATCAAAGTTGGCTTGCGAGCCACATCATCTTGATCAAAAAGTTCTTCTAAAGGAATCAGCCCTTTAGGAATATGATTATCTTTCAGCTGCAAAACATCCATTTGATTAACTCCTTCAGGCTCCATGTCTATTGAAATTTCTTCAAATTTACCTTCTCCATGCAAGAAATCTTTGATTTCCTCATCATCCTGAAAGACTTGCCAGCTCCTTTGGTTGTCCGGGATTGTAGGGCGATGCTTTACATAGATTTCAAACTTGTTGCTCGAATTCATTGGTATTTTCAAATTGCTTGCTGCCCTGGCCAAGGCATCCGCAACTCCATTTTGTATCCGGGGTATGCATGTTAAAGTATGCTCTGAAAACCGCTTCAAAATGTCTAGAACAGCATTGCGATAAGCCCGCATACGAGGATGTTTAGCTTGAAATTCCCCCTTTACTTGTTTGATCACTAACTCGGAGTCGCCATAAACTGCTATCTTCTTTGCTTTTAATTTCCGGAGGATTTTCAAACCAGCTATAAGGGCCTCATATTCTGCTTCATTATTCGAACAATCAAAAGCCAATTTGTAAGAGCAAACTTGTACCTTGTTTGGAACTTGTTTAGAGACTGAAAATGGACTGCGGATCCATACACCAATGCCTGCTCCATCGCTGCCTACTGCCCCATCGAAATCCATGGTCCAAAGACCCTCTTCATCATCATCCAAGGGCTGTACTTGTGATGTTGTTGCAGTCATGACTTGCTGCCCATTTGTCTCAGCAATTGACCTTATGGCAGCAGTCTTTTCTTCACTATCTTTCCTCAATGTTTCTCTGAAATCTTCAGCAATGCCTGGGATATTTTCTATCTGAACTAATTGACTATCTACTTCATTAAAACTATCAGCAAATAAAACATAGGATTCTAGATCTGTCTGTACATAGTTTACAGGATGATTCACTGGTTTTTCCTTGCTTGTAATCATATACTTCATCTTTTGCTCTCGATAGACTTTCCTCATTTGTCCAAACACCGGAATAGTGGCATATGAAAAGTCCAGCTGTAAAGTACCTTTAAGTTTTGATCCCCATGACCTTGAAAGGAGCCTGCCAAACCTTGGAGGAATGTCTGCTACTACCACATCCATCAAGAGATTTTTTGCGGGAATTTGATCCAAGCTAACTACCAAATCTTTAATCAAACCGATGCATCTAACTCGGCTGGAATCAAATGAATATAGATCATGGTAGTTACGAGTTATATCAAGTCCAAACTTCTCCATTATTGCCTTGGGCATTAAATTGTGTGATGCTCTCGAATCGAACATAGCATTATGAAGCACATAATCATGAATTCTTACGCTGATATAAAATGGCGGGACATCACTTTCCGAAGACTCACCGTTTAGAGCTGGCCCAAAGATTAATTCCGGCTGATCATCCTCCACATTTACCGCATCTAACATTGGATCAGTATTGAACATCTTAGAAATTTGTGCTCTGTAAGCAGTGTTCTTCATGACTTCTGTTAGTGGAATGGACAATTTCAATTTCGAGACTTCGTTCTCAATGCTGAATGCTTGACTTCTCTCACTTTCTTTGGCCGGATTATCTCTTTTTTCTGCTCTATCTTTAGGTACATTTGATGGCTGATCCATCTTATTTGCTGGAGATGTTGGGGCTGATGAAGAATCCATGACTTCTTTACCCTTTCTTTGTGGAACAGCAGCACCATTCTTTGCCACATTTTCTGCCCTCTTTTGAAGTGGATGTATAGGTACTGTTCGGTTTCTCAGCTGTCTCTCTTTGCCTTGTTGAGCTGATAAAGCATGTAGGTAACCTCTTTGATACTCTTCAGACTCATCTTGAAGTGCCACATCATTAGATAGAATGTAATGCTCATCTTGAGGTGCATAAGCATTACTTACCAACTCATCTTCTTCCGTGATGTAAGTGGGCATGTCATCGGGAGTGAAAAAATGATTTTCTTCACCGGGTCCTTCACCCTCATCATCAGATTCTTGAGTGACATAATTTTGCTGAAATGGAGGTTGGATTGGCTGCTGCACGGCCGCTTCTTGTCCTCGTGGCTCCCGCTGTTTTATCCTATATTGGGGCTGCTGTTGTTGACCTCTGAAATTTGGGTTTCGAACTTGAGGTTCCGGTTTGCTAAGATTAAGATTTTGGAATGCCTTTTTCATCTCTTCCACTGTCCGAAGAACTTGAGAAGTGGATGCTGCCTCTTCCTTGATTGTGACCTTCTTTTCCGCTTTCATCCTTGCCCTTTTGTCATTCAAATTAGCCTCCACACTGACTGCAATTTTCTGCATTTCCTCCAAGGTAGGTGGATCTCGGTCCCGCAGTGAATAGGCCATCTCCGGATCGAAACCATCCGGGAACTTAAGCAAGGCGGACTTTCTTGATGGTCTCAAATCATTGGGTATAGCGTTATACACTGAATTAAATCTGATGATATAATCTTGAACTGACTCACCCGGATTTCGCTTGAGGTTGTTGTACTCGGCATTGATTTGCAGCGGGTCTTTCCTTATTTCCCATCGGTCCAAGAATTGATCTTCCAGTGCTTGCAAGGTGGTGATGCTGTTAGCTGCCAACCCTCTAAACCATTTTCTTACTTCTCCGGCAAATGTCTGCACGAACAACCGCATGGTAACATCTTCTTCATCTAACTCATATAGATCAAAGAAAGTGGACATTTTATCGATATGTTGCTGTGCTGTAATACTCTGTGGAGTGCCATCGAACATGGGAATTTTGCTTTGATAGTCAGCTGGCATGTCATGAAGATTAGCAGGCAATACAAGTGGGGCAAAACGGGCAGCCATGGCTCTAGGTGGAGGAGGCGGGGGAGTAGGATGAGTTTGAGGAGGGGGAGGTGGAAGTATGATAACAGGAGCTGTAACAAGGGGAAGAGAAATTTGTGGAGATGGAGGGGTAGAAGGAGTGCGAGGTGTGGAAGGAGAACCAGCCGAAGATTCGGGGTAAGTGATTATCGGTGAAATGGAAACAAAGGGAGGGGACGATGCTTCGTGAGCCGTGATAGTAGCTGCAATATTCTCAGAGATATTCTCAAGTAGATCAGCAAGAGTAGTGGTATGCAAGTCGTTTTGGAGATGTCTCAAAATGAAATTGTCAATCAGCTTGTTGTGTCTTTCGTAAGCAAGAGAAGCTGCAAAATCAGGGTCAAGGACTAAAGAATCGAGAGCACTTTCAGATTTAGCTTTAAACAAAGATAACTCAAAACTTTCGTCGAATTCAAGATCTTCAAAATATTCAATAACAGCAGGTGATGAATTAGATCTAACAATTGATCTTGAAACAGAAGCCAGCTTGCTTTTATGAATAAACTAGGAAAGAAAAAACCGCTCAGCCGTATGAAAACTCTTAGCCTATCATCCAAAGCTTAGAGTTCCATAATGATACTGGGATAAAGATGTCAATGAAGTGCGGGTTTCAAAAGCTCACGGAGATTGACTGAAGCAGCGTTTATCTACTAACGCTGATGTAAAACAAGAGCGTTTTCGAAGGCTTCTGGCATAACTTCAGGCTCCGTCTAAGACTTAAGAAATCACACTACAATGAACCAATTACAAATTTGGTTATTCCCCAGTATGGTCGCCAATATGTTAGCGCTTGGAATTCACCTAGGCTGAGATAGACAAACTCTCAAGGCTACATCAAACCATTTCACCTCGTAGCTAGCCCTACGAGGTATGAGAAGGCTCTCTCGGGTTAGATTCGATAGATCTTTCAATATGATTAGGCTGACCAATTAATAATAAAGATTTTAGGCTAGTAAATTGATAAGGGGGTTGATTTAATGATTTTTGGGGTTTTTTAATGGAATGACGGGGCTTTTCTGGGCTGCATGGGCAAAATGACAGCTTCAAACAGAGAAATATAATGACTACACAGGTTATCAACTGAGGCAAGGTAGGCATGCAATTTAACACTAAATCTGGTTTCAAATGGGATGGCAAGATTGATGAGGAGCTAAGGAGGGCAAATAATACTTCGAATCCTCCTTAAACAGAAGAAAACATTGAATTGAACAAACTTATAGGAGGAGCATATAATACTATGAATTCCTACCTAATCACTTCATTTGCTCAAATAGATATGATCATGAGGTGAATGAAACAAAACAGTTTACATATGAGACAAAGGGAAAAACTTATGCTAAATCAACATACCACATGAATCTCAGCAAACAGAGCTGTGAAATTCCATTCAATTCTCTGTCATAAAACTGTACAAAAGCTCTCTGCTTCTCCAGCAGCTCCCAGCGCTCAGAAAAAACTCCCCTCTACTCTCCCTCTTCTTTACAAATGAATTTTTTAATACAATAAATACAACTGCTGCCCAAAACAGGGGCGCTGTTTTAACTAACATCACCAAATATGAAACAAAAACCAGCTGGGGGAAAACCAATCGACCCCAAGATGAGGGATTTGTTTTATTATCCTTATTAACAAAATAAACTAAAAATAATCAGCGCTTCCTGAAGAGAGAATGGCGCTCTTTCCACTGAATTCTGTTGATGGTTTGGCTAAGTTCGAGGCAAATCTGGTGCTAAAAATCTCATGAAATCATGACTTGGCAAATCCGTTTCTTTTGAACTCCTCTGATGGCCGACACATGGAACGTAGATCCAGTTGAAACATTCATTAAAGTCTGGGAAATAGGAATCGAATCCTATTATGCTGTTCTGGCACCGTTTGAATAGCACTGAAACTACACCTGTCAACCCCTCTAAGAAAACATTTAGTACTCCTTGGTTGTGAGAGACTTGCCCTTGTTGTCGCCTTTCAATTTCTGCAACAAATTCTTCATCAAAAACAAAAACGACAACTCTGAGCTGCCTTGCTGAACTGGGCTGCAGCATTGCTTACTGCGAACACTGTGTTATTGAGAAAATTCCTTGTGTCTTGTGACCATGCCATGGCTGAACATCAAAAGCTGGCTTAACGAACTTGGCATACTCTCTCAACGGTGTCATGTTTTATCCTCCTAGGTAGCTTTACATCCGCATCTGTGTCAACAAAGATCTTCATGTTCATCATTTCCCGGACACGAGGATCATGACATACTAAAATTCCCTCTAAAATAATGACATCTGATGGATTCACCCTGCGGAAGGCATCTGTGTGATCAAAACTGTACTTTTGCACATGTTCCAACTCCTCTGGGGTTAAACCACGATAGAACGAGTCTTAATGAATAAGAATGACACGATGATCATGAAGCTGTTGAATGATCATATTACAAACTGTAGTTTTTCCAGAAGCCGTTGGTGATTTATGAGTCACAATGATTCAAATAATGAAGCTGCATTGTTGATATGTTTTTCACTTTATTTAATCCACAGATTAGATTATTTGCATGATATGTGACCGCAGGTATTTCAGGATTTCACCACAGGAGTAAGTAGCGTTTTGGCATTGCCATCAAATGCATCACTCATAAGCATCGTGAATTTATGATTTCTGCATGCCGCCCTCAGAAACCAGTACACTAATATCCTCCCCAGGGCTGAAAGAGACCGATTGAGTCACTTTCCTTATCGAACCTCTGAGAATTCATCTTCAACTCCATGAAGAAATGCTCCAACAGCGCTAAGGGTGAAAAGATCTAATCCTCTGCCATGGCATGCTAGGTCTTTATCGCCCTCAGGAGTTCCATTAGAAAATTTATTTGATACCCTCCTTGCTGATTGGCACAAGATTGTTTATCAAAGAACAAATTATATTAATAATATCGACCCTCAACGTCTTTTCCATGCATCCATAAATTCGAGTCATTTCAACAACTGGGGAACCATCAAGCTCAATGCTTCAATGTCAAGATCCAAGACTTCAATAAGAACTAGAATAGCCTGATATCTGACATGCTGTGCATATTTCTGCGCTTCTTGTGTCACAGCAAGTTTTTCAATGTTGCTACAACCCGATATTATGTCCTTGAAGACACCAAGTAAACTTTTCCATCTATCAGCTGTGCAAATATGGGCTGGTTCATAGTAGAGAAGAAATAGAATGTCCATAATTAAGCTCTCTTCAATCAAAGTCTCCTCAGCCCAAAGGTCTGCATATCGAAGATCCAGTTTTGAAGGTCGCTTAGCTAAAAGCAAGTCTTTGAAAACCACTAATGCCTGATCCTCCAAGCCCTCGTCCAATAGTTCATTTGCTTCTTCTCTTATTGCAATATACTCTGAAAAAACATTTACACCTGTACAATTGTACATGAGGATTTGCCGTGCACATTTTAACAAACATTGACGCTCCAAGAAATATCGCATTGCAATTGTTTCCTAAAAATGATTCAATTCCATCTGTTGTAACAAGGGTCTCCTGTTTAAAAGACCTACTCACCAGGATATATATCTGGACCTCATCCAATGCCAGAAAAGAACTAAGCTGGAGAGCCATGTCCCTCAAATCGGATTTGATCTCTATACTATGCTTCCCAATGATTATTCGGGGACAGTTCACGGCCGATCTTGAATTTGAATCTGGAAGTTTGAAAAATGCTAATAAATTCAACAACCAACCATGATGTTCTCTCAGAGTCTGCATCAATGGCAGCCCATGCTTACGAACTTGAGCCATCCACTGTTGACCAGCATCATGCTTACCAAATAACTATAGCTCTGTCCCAATTCTCTTCAACTGATACCAGACCGGTGATACATGTGTAAGTTTGGCACGAAATTTTATGGCCATGTTATAACCTTTACTATTCCAGGGCATAACATATGCAAGAACCATAGAATTAAAATGCCTGTGAGTAGTGTTCATTCAGGGCTTCTCTCAATATATTTGTGAAAATTAAATCTGCTTCCCGAAGCTAAGTGTGCAGAGATGAAGCCATAGCGCAATGTGAAGTAATTGACTTTAATCACTGAACATAAAAAGATGAAGATTGGTATCCTATTCCAAAAATGCAGATGGCGCCCTCCAAATAGCTTTTTGCCTTTGATTACTGATGATGCTTTGAACTGTATTTGTGCGTTTGCAGAGATAGGAGTTTGAAGTTTGCTACTGCCTTTAGAAGAGCTAAAGATAAATTACATAATTTAAATCAATACATTAAATGATTTCTTCTTCAAAACCCTGTTTTGAAGAAGAATCAATCTCTGACATGAGACGGAGTCTAACACCCTGGACGACAGTATGACCCATTGGAACAGTAAAAAATTTCACCACCATGGTGAAAATAAAAGTATTCACCAATGAGGAAGATGCTTTTGATGATATATTTTTGCAGAAAAAAACCTTTTCAGAGGTGAAACATATGGCCCAACTACGTTTTGACCATGAAGATCTGGAAAATTTGTACAGTTACAGAGAGAGAAGGCTCGCAACATATGGCCCAACTACGTTTTGACCATGAAGATCTGGAAAATTTGTACAGTTGCAGAGAGAGAAGGCTCGCAACGATCCCATTGGACCAATTGCTAATTGAACCAATAAGGGAGCCTACTCCCAGCGTGACTATAGAAGGTGACTCCAAAGAAAATTCAAAATCTGATTCTAGAGCAGAGTCTCAAGAAAAATCTATCGGAGAATCGCAACATTCATCACAAAATGACTAAAGCAAGAGCATCGAGGATACAACCCAATCTACATAGAAGATAGATGAAAAAGCTTCATCTAGCAAGCAAGTTGAAATCTCTACTACCTCTGCACAACCAATAAAACCCATGGTAATTGATTTAGAGGAAGAGTGAGATAATTTAATAAAAGTATTAATATAGAGGAACAAGTTCCATAGCTACAAATGATACAACACAAGACAGCTCTGGAAATTACAGTGGAAGAAACTGCAAATGAACCAGAAGTAGAGCACACCCTTATCACCCCCACCTCCGAGATAATTCTGAAAATTGAAGAACTACCCCTCTGGATGTATTCTATAACCCACAACATAAGGCCGTGGTGAAAAGGCAAAGAAAGAAAAGAAAATTGGAATCTATAGCTACTACTACCCCCAAAAACAAACTAATGGATGTTATATGGAAGGACTCGCTAGTTGATCCATCCGCCAACTTAACTAGACTCTCGCAATTTGCAGGCACTTATGCCACAACGACCATAGATAAAGCAACAAAATTCCAAACGTCACTTAGAGATAAGGAAAACAAAATAACATCACTCGAGCAACAGTTATAGCAAGTTAAATCCGACCAGCAGGCAGGGATACAGTTGGCCAAGCTTCAACAGGAATTTGAAAAGATGTAAATAGAACATCGAATCAGCTTAGCCGAGAAGGAAGCACAAGTGCAGGCGATAATTTATCTTCATAAAGATGATCCAAAACTTGATCAATTTATCACCGAATCACTCGCACTTAATTCCCAGTTGACACATCAGAAAGAATTACTTTGCCAGAAGATTTCACACTGAAAATCTTATTGCGAAACAAGTGATAAACTGACAAGTCAAGTCGTAAAAATGTGACTTGAATATGATGATATATTTAAAAAAGTCTCTGATCACATTGCCTGGCAAAATACAGAGGAGAGGAGAAAAGCCGACCTGCCCAAACTAGAAGAATCACATAAGGAAATTATGTTTGCAAGTTGGGATTCTCAGCTAAAAGAAGCAGAAAAGGCAACGGTGGACGCGGCGCAACAGCAAAAATTATCATAGAAAATATAAATGATAATTTGCATGGTGCCAATCTAGTAGCAGAGTCCATTCCAGGGTTCCTTCCAGATGCAAAACAGCTCGATCAACAATGGAAATAGGCAGCAGAAGACAAAGCGGAAGTGATAAGGCAGACGACCAAGCTAGACTGGGAGGCATATTGGCAACATTTGGTCAAGCCTCACAGCCAATGGATGACCCTGCGATGCCTAACCACCTCTGCCAAGAAAATGGCACCAGCACTAATCGATGTCGTATTCGATGGACAGTTGAAAGCTGAAGTCGGTCGGCCTACACAGCTGAAGCCTATGGTGGATATCTGCGACCTGAAGGATCGAATGGAGCATAGTTAGTCACCCTGTTTGCTTTAATTTTGATTTTATTTTTGCATAAATTGAGGCAGGTCGTTTAAACCTCCTCAACTATTTTTGTAATAATCTATTTTTAGCATTATAGTTTTAGTATTTAAACCCCTCTCATGCATTTAGAGAGGGGTCCAGAAATTTTATTAGAAACATTCTTCAGAACATACACTTATGCCCCTTTGAGGAAGTTCTAGTGGAATTAATGGAACATGATTTATTTTCTACTTGATTTAACATCTTCTACTGAAATTGCATGTCTGTACTCTTAGATGATGTTGGGTGACTTGAAAGTAGATCAATATTGCTGGAGCATATGAGTAGGACGTATTATAAATGGTACTTTTATCTCTTAATTCTTTTTACTTATAGGTCAAGCAATAACTTATCTTCCAGTTGTTTATGTATGAAAATTTTAATTGTTGATTGCCATTATTGCACTTTTGTATGATTATCTATAATTTATGATGAGTACATGAACAATTTTTATGCGATATATCTCTCACAATCGTTTCGACTAACTTTTTATATGAAACTATTATTTTTAAATGGATTCACTTCTCATCGCAATTGAGTAATATTTATTATCAATTGCTTTCAGAGATTATTGTAGATCGCATATATTACGTTACTCCCGGGATAGTTATATTTAGAACATGTTTTAGATTAGAATAAACTGCACATGATTGTTAGTTTAAATTAGATTAGTTTTAGGATAAGCATTATTCAAAATCTCAAACATCATCTGATGTGTACAATCATAAAAATAGATTTGGAAAATTGTCCCATCATCCCCAGTCGGATCCACTACTCCAAACGAAAAAGGAGCTGCCAACCAAGGTCTAGACCGAGTGGTTATCCCCCATTTTTGAGGCAACGATTTTTGGGCCTTCAAAATTTTTGGCGCTAGAAGGAGGGCCTTACTGTAAATGGCAAGTAAATCTAAATCTACAGGCCATTCTAAGAGTAAAACTCCCTCACCATCACCTCCAACTTCTCGTTCGTATTCTAAATCTCCTAATCCCATGCGAGAAGTTGCAAAGAAAAATACACAGCCCACTGCTGAAATCCTAAACAAGCCAGACAATTCTTCTTCTGAACCCCCTGAAGTACAAACTTTGATTTATAAATTACAGGGGATTTCAATATCTCAAGAAGAATATGAGTTATCCCAAGGCAGTGTCACTTCTTAATTTACCCCATCTCAACGGCTAACTAGAGCACAGAGTGAAAATCTTGGAATCCCACCATTTAAATTCCCTCTACCAAGTCGTAAGAAAGCTAAGAAAACACTGTCAGAATCTCACAGCGAGGTTCTTTCATCATCTACGTCCATTCCATATATAACATCACAAGGTCACACATCCGCCTCCCAACTCCAGATCATGATTCACACAGGTACATGAGCTATACCTTCCTCTACCCAATCACCTTCAACCACTGCTACACCCTCTTCTGCTCACATCCCAACAATGGCACAACATCCTCCCAGGCCATGGACCAACTGAGGAGCTGTTAGAATCACTGGACCTTTATCCCAATTGCTAACACATCCAGAGAAATGGTTACCTAAATTCAATCCTGATAATGGCCTGCTAGTTGAAGAACATATAAATAATTTCATGTTGTCCATTAATTTGAATGGAGTAGTAGAAGAAGACACAGTTGTAAGATTATTCCCATATACTCTACAAGGAACAACATGATCATTGTACTTTTCGTTACCATCAGGCTCTATTAATATCTTGGATGCTTTTCAAGAGCAATTTTTAACTAAATTTGGAGATGATAGATCTACAACAACTCTGATCAATGATCTCTCCAATTTGAAAGCCGAACCTAAAGAACCCATTAAGGACGCTTCAATAAGTTATTAAATAAAATACTGACGGCATCCAAGCCTAGCGATGAGGTCCAAAATGAATGGTACATTTCTGTTCTGCCTTCAAACACAACCATCTTCATTGATAGGGTTGCCAAACCAATGTTAGCAGAAAATATGAAAGAAGCAATAGGTGTGGAAAAACACATTCTAGCCATAAAAAAGAAAAACGCATTAGAATAAAGAAAATCTAATAAAGTAACCTTCAAATATGAATCTAGGAAGAAACCACCAAAGGATCCTTTCAATCTGGAAGGATTACAAAAAGTCCTTAAGACCATGTCTAATGAAATGGTTGACATAAAAAAATAAGTGGCAGAAACTTCCTCCAAAAAAACTTTTAAACCATTTAAAAGGAATTCCCCAACTGATCCTAAACCTCTGAATGCTATATCAAACACTGAATCAGACGAAGATGAGGAATAGGTTTCAAATGAAGAACAAACAGATGATGAAGAAGTAGCGGAATTACAAGGGATGTGGGATTTTATCCTTCCCAACGAGGAAAATCAAGAAGCACTTCCTATTGCTACTAGAAGTAGAAATCAGCTTGACCCACCCCAATCAAATTCAAAACAAAAAACTTCAATGCCACCTCCCAGAGATAAAGTCGTAGGAAAGAAATCTTCACCGAAATCCACTCAAACAAACCCTACCCAATTGGATTCTTCACCTTCATCTAAAACTATGATAGTTTCTGACGAAATGGAATACAATATTATTGATGATATGAAGAAAACTAGGGAAAACATCACCTTTCATGAGCTTAGTAAATTAAAACATCAGTAGAAGCTACTTCTAAAAGAACTCAAAGCAGTACCCACTACACCGCTTCTTGCCGCAGTAATATCACAGGCTGCTCAAGAAATGGGAAGACCCCCTAGCACTTCTTCAAGCAAAATTGATCCAACTGACATCACTCTATACATTAATTAATTATTATAATATCTATTTAATTATCATTATATAAGAATAATTAATTAATAACAATTGATCATTATTATGGTAATATTATACTAATTTATTTATTAGCTATTACATCAATTAATATTTGAATTATTATATTAGTTAGCTATAAATATTAATTATTAAATATTAATTAATTATTAATTTGATTATTATATTAATTAGTTAATATGACTTAAACATATTAATTAGTTTATTATTATATTAGTCACCTATAATCTAATCATTTAAATTTACTAATATGATTTAAATAATTTACTTTATATAATAATTATATTAATTAATATATTAATTAGTATATTAATTAATTAATTATTATTATATTTAATTATTAATATACAATAATAATTAATTATTTATTATACAATATTAATTAATTAATTATTTATTATATAATAATTGATTACTATTGTTTTATATTAATTTTATTAATTAATATATTAATTATAAATATTAATTATGTTTAATAATTAATAATTAATATGAATAACAAGAAAATATTATTATTATTAATTATTTATAATAATTGTAAATATTAATTACTTATAATAAATATTATTAATATTAATTATTAATTAATTATAATAATTAATTTATTATAAATATTAATTATTTATAATAATTGATATGAATAAAATAAAAATAAAATATATAAAAATAAAATATATAAAATAAATTAAAAATTCTAGCCGACTCTATGTTCTTCCTTATTCTTCTTCCTCATTAGTATTTATTCTAGTTTTTTGCTCTTCTTGTATCATCATTCTTCCACCCTGATGATGGATCCCACTTGGGATTTGAAACGTTGGTATAAAGATGTTCAAACTGTGGATTCTCCGATCACTGATTCAAAATGACATCGCTCTAATTGGCGAAAGATCTAAATCCCATACTCCACCGTTTCTCCTTACTTTTGAAGTCTTTAATAAGAACTTACACAACTGTTTAGTTGATTCTGGTGCTTCATCTAACATTTTTCCTAGAACAGTCTGCGATAAGTTAAATGTTCAGCCTAAAAAATCTGCAGTACAAATAGTACACTTAGATCGGTCTCAAGTCGAAGTTGTTGGGGAACTAAATCAAGTAACCATTAGACTTTCATCAGACCCAAAAGTTTGTCAAATCATTGATATACTTGTAGTTGATATTCGTGAATTCTATGGCTTAATCCTTAGTAGGGACTAGTCAGAAAAACTTCATGGTTACTTTGCAACTGACTGGTCTCACATGTGGCTTCCCTATAACATCAAGCCAAATCAAATAAGGTTTGACTGAGAGAAACATCAAAAGTATATAGTAAGAGAGTTGGAAGAAGAAAATGAGCCAGTAGCATATAGCAACAATATAATCAGAAACTATTCTGTTGAGTCATTCCTAGGGAATTTCAATGCCCATATTTCACCTTTCTTAGAAAACTCTGTTGTATCTCAAATCGAAAATTATTCCCAAACAGACACTTCTAAATGTGTGAATATTGTAGATAAATCTGTAAATGAATCTTTATATTGGAAATTATTTTTTGATGGATCTCGATCTAATGATGGAGCAAGGGCAGGATGCATATTAGTTAGCCCAAAGGGAGAAAATACTATGTTAGCATGCAAGCTTGAATTTGTTTGCACGAACAACATTGTTGAATATGAAGTGTTGGTTCAAGGTTTGTACAAAGCAATTGGTCTTAATATCAAATACCTCTAAGTGTTTGGAGATTCTAAAATTGTCATTAGGCAAGTAAGAAATAATATGCACTTTTTTCGGGACATTTGAAACACTATCAATCATTATTCCAAGACATGACCTCACATTTTACAGCATTTAATATTTCCCCCATGTTGAAAATGGCAACAAGAAATGCTATAAATAGCATCTCAGGTACCAGTGTTGGATATAGAAACAAGGAATGAAAAAATGGAAATGCTAAAAATAACATTGCTATAAATAGTATTTCGAGATAGATTCCAATTTTAGTTAGTCCCTAAACTGAAATTGAGAAGTAAAATTTGAATTTGATCTTAGTAGCTGTTTGTAAAATAATTAATGAATTCATCTTGAGTTAATTAGTTGTAGGAAATCAAACATGAAGTCTATGTGAAGACATGCAACAGTTTCTCCATTGATTGAGGAAGTTATCCCTTGATTAAAGGAGATCCGGATGAGTTGTACTTTGAGTTGTAATTAGTAAGCTCAGTTATCTGAGTTAAGTCTAGTTATATTAGTTCAAATAGTTTGTTGAACTAATTGTGAGTTCAGTTAGTTAATGCATGCATGCGTGTAACTGCTGCACTTCAAATAACTGAATTTCTCTCATAAATAGCTCATGCATGTCAGTTCAGTCAGAGACCCAATTGAGATCAGAGGAAGGGACAATATATTATCAGTTGGAGGAATTTTCCTATATAGGAAACTCATCCATGCAGAAGGAATTATCTCATTCAAGTTTGTGCAGTTATTTCAGAGGTCAGAGCAATGTGTGAGGGATTATTACACATAGGTGGTAGCTTGAGGACCCAGGAGAAACTACGCAAGGAAATAGGAGGCTTGGAGGGCAGAGGAGAAGGTTTGTGAGAAGCCTTTGACTGTCTATGAGCAACAGAGGGATTGTACTGAGAGCTAAAGCTTTGTGTAATCCTGAGATATTTCCACTTGTATGATAATACAGATAGTGGGGTTTTTAGCTGAGGCTTTCCCCGGAGTATTCTTTTGTGTTTCATGTGTGATTGAATCTTCTTCTCTGCTATATGTGTTCTGGTTTATCTTGCTCAAAATTCATTAAGCTTCCGTGTTAAAATTGGAAACCAGGGCAAAAATTCATGTGGGTTATCTTATTCATGGCTAATAATATTTTTATTAGATTCCTCTCGTCGAGAGGTGTAGGATTGATATAAAGATCATCCGATTCCGATAAGTATACATGGAGATATGAACTTATTTTGATTATCGAATTATTATCAAGCCGACCTACAACTCATGTACGCTCAGAAGCCCAACAGTCGCATCTATTCAAACACCAACGTTATGTATAAATATAGGAGGACTTTTCTTCATTTGGACTCACTCATCTCATCACATCTCTCTCTCTCTCTCTCTCTACTGCGCAAAAAAGTGTCTCTTCTCTACTGCGCAGAAAAGGGTCTCTCTCTCACACATGTGAAGCCAGAAGCTGCTGAAACTGAAGCTGCAATTACAGAAGTAAATTTTGACCTGGGTGGACTAGAAGATCTCCTCATCTGAACTGTGTTTTAGGTTCATCTGAACCTCATCTGAAAGCTGCAACTTTTGGTGGTGGAATCAAGTCAATCCGACGGACGGTTCGCAAGATATCGACTGCCCTAGTTTGAATGAAGTTGCTGAAACTGAAGCTGCAATTGCAGAAGTGAAGTTTGACCTGCGTGGACTAGAAGATCTCCTCATCTGAACTGTGTTGTAGGTTCATCTGAACCTCCTCTGAAAGACGAAACTTTTGGTGATGGAATCAAGTCAATCCGACGGACGGTTTGCAAGATATCGACTGCCCTAGTTTGAAGGAAGCTGCTGAAATTGAAGCTGCAACTGTAGAAGTGAAGTTTGACCTGCATGGACTAGAATATATCCTCATCTGAACTGCACTGTAGGTTCATCTGAACCTCCTCTGAAAGCTGCAACTTTTGGTGGTGGAATAAGCCAATCCAACGGTCGGTTTGTGAGATATTGTTTGCCCTAGTTTTGATGATGAAGCCACTAATGCTGATGTTGCTGATCTAGGGTTTGCTACTACTGATATAAATCAAATTTATTGTACTATTTATCTCTGCTGAATTATTGAAGATAAAAGAAATTTTTATCAAAGGGTTTCCCACACATTGTGGGGTTTGTCCCTAGCTAACCACCACATCTTGTGTATCTTGTCTTGGCTTGTTTTCTATCAATCGTTTAATGTTCTATCTGCACTTTACTTTATGTACATGTGATTGCTAATTTGTGGAATATAATAAGAAAAATAAGTAAACTGTTTAAGCATAGAACATACCATAACTTAAAATGGTATCGAAGCTGAGGTGAAGACAAAGCCCAAGAAAAAGCAAGAGCAATCACCGAAGAGAAGATTGGCAAGGCTATCCTAAAAGAACTATAGGGTCCTCAACACTCTTTCCTGCCGAAGCTCCGTGAGAAAGCTGACTATCACAGATGGAAGATGTCTATCGATCTAACCCTAGAAGATCAAGGAGTGTTGGACCATGTAGGAGGCAATATTGTTGAGCCTCCATCAAATGCATCTGTTGCTGCATGGAACAAATGAAAAACTAGAGAAGTCAAAACAAAAGATCATTTGGGACTCTATTGACAAGCACTTGGTGGCCTACATCTCTGATTTGGACACCTCCAAGGAAATCTACGATAGACTTGTGAGTTTATTTAAAGTTAATGATGCAAATCAAGTTTTGTTTCTTAGAAATAAGCTGAGGGAAATCAAGAAGGGTAAAGATGAGAGTATGCAAGCATACTTCTTAAGAATCACCGAGATCGAGAACGATCTCCTATCTATTGGGGAGACTATTACTGACAGAGAAATGGCGCTCACGACTCTTGGAGGATTACCATACGAATGGTACGTGTTCAGGACTACTCTTCTGAACAATAATGCAATTCCTGGTTTCGAGAAATTAATGGCTAGATGCATTCAAGAAGAAACAAGGGTAAGAAATGCCCTTGCCTAAAGGTCCTCCTGCTGCCTTTTCTTCTCATGCTAAAAAAAAGGAAATAATTCTGGGACTAAATCAAAAGGAAAGGCTGGAAGAAAAGGACAATGTTACATCTACGATAAAGTAGGTCACTATGCAAGGGAGTGCCCTGATAGAAAGGACTCACACCGAGATGATGATCAAAATCCCTCTGATGGTAATCAAAGGAATGACAAATTCAATAGCAAGGTAAGAGGAGAGCTAGGAATCAAGGAAGAGGACAAGCATTCAAGAAGGCTAGAAATTCCAGGATGTATTAAATGCACTTGACCTCAAAAAGAACCTAGTGTCCATCTCGGCAATGGAAGACAAAGGCTACAAGGTAACCTTCAGTGATGGCAAGGTACGTATATGAAAAAATAATGTTAAAGATGCCTCCACTCTTGGGTTTCATGTTGATTCATTATATCAGGTCGATGGAAGTCCGCTAGGTGTCATGTCTTATGACACATCTCTTTAGTCTGAACTTTGGCATCAGAGGTTTGCCCACCTTCATTATAAAGCTCTACTCGGTGTAAGACAAATTATGACAAGGATGCCCGAATTCCGAGTAGAGAAAGAAGGTGTATGTCCAAGATGTGCCGAAGGAAAGCTTAAAAGGGGACCATTCCCCTCAAGCCAAAGCAAGACCTCCGATATATTACAGTTGGTTCACTCAAGCATATCTGAGGCTGGCATTAAGAGGGAGACTACTACACCACATACTCCTGAGCAGAATGGGGTGGCGGAAAGAAAAAACCGTACGATTTTGGAAGCTGTCTCTATGGGTAGATGATGTAACAATGCCTGATGTGGAGGAACCCATGGATCCTATCTATCCACATAAGCCTCCCTCTTCTAGGAAGAGGCCTTCATGGCTTAGGGGGATACTTGATGATGCTGAAGGACATGCTGCACCCTGAGGAACCTTCCGTGAAAGTAAGAAACCTAACAGGTATCAGGGATACCTAACCATCATGAGCACGATCATACAAAATGAGCCTTCATCATTCTCAGATGTCGTCGAGCATCAAATATGGAAGGATGATATGACCTAAGAACATGAGTTTATTATGAAGAATGATGTCTGGGAAGTAGTTCCCAGACCCCCGGACGAGAAAGTTGTCACTTCTAAATGGCTTTACAAGATAAAGCATGCAACAGATGGAAGTACGGAAAAGTATGAGGCTCGTTTTGTTGCTCGTGGTTTCTCCCAGAAGTAAGGTATAGACTATGGTGTGATATTTGCACCTGTTTCCAGATATACAACCATTCGCTCGATCATAGCCCTTGCGGTTTCACAAGGATGGAACCTACATCAGATGAATTTCAAGACCGCGTTATTGCATGGTTCAATCAAAGAAGAGGTCTACATGGAGAAACCCAAAGGATTTGAGATTTATGATCAAAAATCTCATGTATGCATGTTAAAGAAGACTCTCTATGGGTTGAAGCAAGCGCCCCAAGCATGGTATGAGAGGATCGATAGCTACTTGATGAAGCTAGGATTCACTAGGAGTGAAGCCGATCTTAACCTTTATTTTAAGGTTGAAGATGACAAGCCTCTCATACTGGTGCTGTATGTGGATGACCTCTTTCTAACAGGTGCAGATCCTCTCATTCAAAAATTTAAGAGGGAGTTGGCTTCTGAATTTGAAATGAAGGACCAAGGACTTGAAGTGTGCAGAAGCCAAGGGAAATTTTCCTATCTCAAGGAAAATATGTGGTGAAGATTATGGAAATATTTGGTATGGTGGACTGCAAGCCTATGACTACCTTGAGGATCGTAAATTTCAGAAGTTATATGGTAGTGATGTCAGACCAGATTTGGGAAATGCCTCTGAGTCTCAAAAACTCATTCGCATTGATGTTCTTGGTGAACCTCCTTCCGAACATATGTTTTGCAGTTAGCATTGTGAGCTCATATTTGGTTGAGCCTCACTAGATTGGTGTCAAGAATCTTCTGAGATGTCTTGAGGACAAAATCTCTCATGGATTGAGAAACACTGTCTGAAATATGAAATTGCATGATTATTTGAATGCTGATTAGGCAGGGAGTGTGGAGGATCACTAGAGCACTTTTTAGTGTTGTTTCTCTTTGGATTCTGCTTCGATATTTTGATTATGGAATTATTATCAAGCCGACCTACAACTCATGTAGGCTCAGAAGCCCAACAATCGCATCTATTCAAACACCAATGTTGTGTATAAATATAGGAGGAATTTTCCTCATTTGGACTCACTCATCTCATCACATCTCTCTCTCTACTGCGCAGAAAAGAGTCTCTTCTCTAATGCGCAGAAAAGGGTCTCTCTCTCACACATGTGAAGCCAAAAGCTACTGAAACTGAAGCTACAATTGCAGAAGCAAAGTTTGACCTGTGTGGAATAGAAGATCTCCTCATTTGAACTGCATTGTAGGTTCATATGAACCTCATCTAAAAGCCGCAACTTTTGGTGGTGAATCAAGTCAATCCGACGGACGGTTTGCAAGATATCAACTGCCCTAGTTTGAAGGAAGCTGCTGAAACTGAAGCTGCAACTGCAGAAGTGAATTTTGACCTGCGTGGACTAGAAGATATCCTCATCTGAACTGTGCTATAGGTTCATCTAAACCTCCTCCGAAAGCGCAACTTTTGGTGGTGGAATCAAGTCAATCTAACAGACGGTTTGCAAGATATCGATTGCCCTAGTTTGAAGGAAGTTGCTAAAACTGAAGCTGCAATTGCAGAAGTGAAGTTTGACATGCGTGGACTAGAAGATCTCCTCATTTGAACTACACTGTAGGTTCATTTAAACCTCCTATGAAAGCCACAACTTTTGGTGGTGGAATCAAGCCGATCTGACGGTCGATTTGTGAGATATCATCTGCCCTAGTTTTGATGATGAAGCCACTAATGCTGATGTTGCTGATCTAGGGTTTGCTACTGCTGATATAAATAAGATTTATTGTACTATTTATCTCTGCTGAATTATTGAAGATAAAAGAAGATTTGATCAAAGCATTTCCCCACACATTGTGGGGTTTGTCCCTGGCTAGCCGCCACATCTTGTGTCTCTTGTCTTGGCTTGTTTTCTGTCGATCGTTTAATGTTCTATCTGCACTTTACTTCATGTACATGTGATTGCTAATCTGTGGAATATAATAAGAAAAATAAGTAAACTGTTATGAGAATAGAACATGCCATAACTTAACATTCTGCACGTTTGTTTGTAGAAGTAGATCAAGTAGTTTACTTTAGTTACATTGCATTATCAGGTGATCTACAGTGAGAATTTCTACATGGTATGTCAAGTATATACCAGGACTGAGGAAAAATTGGTGTCGATCGCAATGCTCGAAGACAAAGGCTATGATGTAGTCTTCAGTAAGTGAAAGGTTTTCCTTCGACACATCACCATGAGACAGGTGAAGCAGATCGGTTCACGAGTCAAGAACTTGTATGCTCTTGAGGTTCAAGATGCATGAAAAGCCTTCAGGAGCAAGGCAACTAATGGAAACATGGTGGTTGAGAGGGAGAGTACACAACCTCTCAATATGCAGTGCCAGAAGAAGTCTCAGACAATTATGGAGGAGCCACAATTGGTGAAGTAGCTTCAAGAGGTTATGGAGCAGCCACAACTAGAGAAGCCGAGAGGAGATCGAGTAGAGACATCTACTCATGCAGAGACCTCTAGTAGGGGGAAATTTTAAGCCAGGTGGGCAGAGGGATCACATGCATCCATACCTCCAGGTCGGAGGTGGGGCAATTTGGAGTGACAGTCCCAAGAAGGCTGGAATAAGGGCAGGATCATTGAGGTACCCAACCTCTTTGATTAGACCTTGCTACGGGAGCCCCGAAAGGAGTAACAGGATTGGCTAAGTGGTTAGAGACAAATGCGGATGGAGTGGCAGAGAGAGCTACAGTGCAGGAATCCCAAAACAACTCAGAGCTAGCAGGCTGCAACAATGCGAGAGGCACAGGAGTTTTGCACCAGTGCAGGATGGTACAGAGAGGTGTGCAACGATGCGAGATGCATGGATTGTTGCAATAGCTCAGAGGTCATAGAGGGAGCACTTATCAGCGGCAAAGGAAGATTCAGCATCACAGGATGTTTCTAGCCCAACAGGGAGGTCAGTTTGGAGATTTTTTTGCTTCTAGAGTTGCTGGAGCAACAACACTTGGGAGAAGTGTTGAATGCAGAACACTCCAAAGGTTCAGGATCGGGTTCGAGTTGAATGTCTTTCTTGTTGAGAGGGAGTGTTGAAAATGGCAACAAGAAATGCTATAAATAGCATTGCTATAAATACCATCTTAGGTACAAGTGTTGGATATAGCAACAAGGAATGAAAAAATGGAAATTCTAAAAATAGCATTGTTATAAATAGTATTTTGGGATAGATTCAAATTTTAGTTAGTGTCTGAACTAAAATTGAGAAGTAAAATTCTAATTTGATCTTAGCAGTTGTTTGTAAAATAATTAATTAATTCATCTTGATTTAATTAGTTGTAGGAAATCAAACATGAAGTCTATGTGAAGACATGCAACAGTTTCTCCATTGATTGAGGAAGTTATCCCTTGATTAAAGGAGATCAAGATGAGTTGTACTTTGAGTTATAATTAGTTAGCTCAATTAACTGAGTTAAGTCCAGTTAGATTAGTTCAAATAGTTTGTTGAACTATTTGTGAGTTCAGTTAGTTAATGCATGCATGCATGTAACTGCTGCACTTCAGATAGCTGAATATTCTCTCATAAATAACTCATGCATGTCAGTTTAGTCAAAGACCTAGTTGAGATCAGAGCAAGGGACAATGTACTATCAATTGGAGGAATTTTCCTATATAGGAAGCTCATCCATGCAGAATGAATTATCTCCTTCATGTTTGTGAAGTTATTTCAGAGGTCAGAGCAGTGTGTGAGGGATTATTACACACAGGTGGCAGCTTGAGGACCCATGAGAAACTGCGCAAGGAAATAACAGGCTTGGAGGGCAGAGGAGAACGTTTGTGAGAAGCCTTTGACTATCTATGAACAGCAGAGGGATTGTACTGAGAGATGGATAGCTTGAGAGCTAAAGCTTTGTGTAATCCTAAGATATTTCCACTTGTATGATAATATAGATAGTGGGGTTTTTAGCTGAGGATTTCCCCGGAGTATTCTTCTATGTTTCATGTGTGATTGAATCTTCTTCTCTGTTATATGTGTTCTGGTTGATCTTGCTCAAAATCAATTAAGCTTCAGCAAGTTTGTTTGTAGAAAATTCATCCTAATTTGGAAAGCCGAATTAAGTCTGAGTTAAATAAATTGCTGAAATCCAAGATTAATTTTCCTGTCAGGCATTCCAGGTGGGTCTCCAATCTCGTCCCAGTCAAAAAGAAGAACAGTGATATTCAAATTTGTATAGACTTTCGCAATCTCAACAAAGCTTGCCAAAAGGACAATTTTCCATTGCCTCCTATGGAACAGATATTGCAATCAGTTGCAGGCTCAGAACTAATGTCCTTTCTAGATGGCTTCTCAAGTTACAATCAAGTCTTAATCCATCTAGATGATCAGCTAAAAACTACATTCAGAAAAAATGGGGCACTTATGCCTATTAAAATATGCCACTTGGACTAATCAATGCTGGTGCCACTTTCCAAAGATCCATGGACATTGCCTTCAAAGGTTTAGTAAACAGGTCAGTGGTAATCTACTTAGATGATATAATTGTGTATTCCAGAAAACGTAGTAATCATCTAAGAGATCTTAAACAAATCTTTGAACGTTGTCAAAGGTATGGAATTTCTCTTAACCCCAAGAAGTATTTTTTCACGTTAAGTGAAGGAAAGCTCCTTGGATTTATTATGTCCAAAACAGGAATTCATATTGACAGAGACAGAAATAGAGAAATTTCTGAAATACCTTTACCCCATAACAAGAAATAAATGCAATCTTTCCTTGGTCAAATAAATTTTGTTGAAATATTTGTCCTTGACTTCTCAAGAATTGTATTACCCCTTCAAGCCATGATAAAGAAAAATTCTCTATTTAAATGGGGTCATTTGGAACATGAAGCTTTTAGCTTGATAAAACAAGCAATCATAAACACCCCATCTTTAGTAACGCCGAATTTTTCCAATCATTTCATTTTGTACACTTTCGCTTCTGAGAAATCATATGCAGCCATATTGACACAAGTAAATCAAGAAAAAGTTGAAGCTCCGATCTCTTTCCTTAGCTCAAATTTACAGGGAGCTGAATTGAACTACTCAGTTGTTGAAAAACAAGCTTACGTTGTTTTCAAATCAATGAAACAGTTCAGACCTTTTCTTCTTAAAACCCACACCAAGGTGATAGTACCATTCCCAATAGTAAGAAACCTTTTAATACAAAGGGATGTGGGTGAAAAGAGAGAAAATTGGGTTACAGCTATGCAAGAATATGACATCGAAATCAAACCAAAAAACATTGTAAAAGGTCAAGGTTTTTGCAGGATGGCAGGAGCATCAAATATACCAGAATTACAACATTCAAGTGACGAGGTACAAGTCTATGAGGTAAGTCTTAACGACACTGAATCAAGATATGTTGATATTATATTCTACTTTAAAAATGGATATGCCCCTCCACATTTGAATAAAACCATGAAAAGAGCCTTGAGACTGAAAACTAAACAATATCAAATTGTCAATAATGTGTTGTTTAGAATGAATTATGATTCTATTTTGCTTAGATGTCTTGAAAATTCTGAATTAGAGAAAGTATTGCAGGAACTTCACGATGGACCAGTCGGTGGGCACTTTGGAGGAGATGCTACAACGCATAAAATCCTGCGTGCTGGCTATTACTGGCCAACTCTATTTAAAGATGCACACAATTATGTAAGGAAATGTAAGATTTGTCAGACAGCTACCGGAAGACAGAAGAAACCAGCATTATCGTTACAACTAGTCAACATTGATCAACCATTCGAACAATGGGGATTGGACATAATAGGTGAGATCGTTCCTCATTCTTCTAAGCAACATAAATATATCCTTACAGCCACCGACTATTTCACCAAATGGGTAGAAGCAATTCCACTCAAGGTAGCTAACTCCGAGAACATTATTGAATTTATAGATCAATTTATCATCACCAGGTTTGGCTTACCTTCTGCCTTAATGCTTGATAATGCGTCTTATTTTTCAGGAAATGCTATGACAAATTTTGCTTTTAAAAGAGGATTTAAACTTAAATATTCTGCTAAGTATTATCCACAAGGAAATGGGTTAGCCAAATCCACAAATAAGAACCTTATCAAGATTATTAAACAAACTGTTGATCAAAGTCAAAAGAACTGGCATAAATCTTTAGTGTTTGCTCTATGGGTAGATCAAATAACTTAGAAAACCTCCATTGGCACTTCTCCTTTTAATCTGGTTTATGGAAAAGAAGTTGTCTTACCAAAAAACGTAGCTATTCCCTCATTTTCCTTGGTTCAATTCATCGATGAAACTCCTTCCTCATCTATGAAACTTAGAGAATTACAAATCCTTAAACTTGAAGAGGAATGAGAGAAGGCTAGAATTACCCATGCACATCATCAGCAGTTAGTCTAATCCTCCTTTGATTCAAATTCTGTATCTTCAAAAAATTTCCAACTTGGAGACTTAGTATTAAAATGGGATAAAGCCCACGAAGAGAAAGGCAAGCATACCAAGTTCCAGCGAATGTGGCTTGGCCTATTCCAGATTGTCGAGTTAATAGGCCCATCAAATTTTCTGCTACAGGATTTATCAGGTAAGAGAGAATATATACCGGTTAATGGGTAGGTCCTAAAGAAATACTTTCCATGGAAAATGATCTCTTCTAATCACTGTATATTATAGTCTTTAGTTAATTTTCTTTTGAAAAAATAATACAAGTTGAAAACATTTACTTTTGGCTTTACAAAGAATAAGTTTCTCTTCTTAATTTTGACTTTTCGCTTGTATAAGTAAATATTTTTATGAAAGTAATCTTCACATATGAAATGTATAGTTAAGTTTAATTGCTTTTAAAATTGACTATCTTGCTCCTTAAATTATCTGATTTTGATGAAACTTAACTTTGAAAGAGAAACTACTCCTTTATACCAGTCTAGAAAAGCATCTATACAAAGCAAAGTCTCTCTCCAGGAAGGCATCTCTAAAAACTCCACAACTGTCGTCCAGAACCTCCTAAGGGGCCAATGATCCTCTCAACTTAGTCAATTTGCATTTTTAGAGTGTAATTCTAAAATATACCTAAACTTAAGGGATAAGAGGTCTCATCAAGAGCCGACTTACCATGATCATAAGATTATAACTAAACTGACATTACCAAAACTGCATATCAAAACAGGGTAATGGCTTATGATTATAATAATCAAAAGACAAGGGGTCTCATCACGAGCCAACTTGTTCAGTTAAGTTACGAATCAAGTGAATGGCATTGTCAATATTGGTCACCAAACCAAGACATTGTCCTTTAGGAAATATAGATGAAAAGCTGAAGCAACAAATGAATAACTCCAGAAAATAAAGAAAGCAATAAGTATACTTACGAACTTATCTTTAAAATTGCATTCTGATTTAAGTGGAATACTGGGTCATTGTTCGTTAAAAGGTAACCCTATCGAGGCTATGAACGACTGCTAGCAGCAGAGGCTCTACCTACGACAACGAAGTAAACCAAAAACCAATCTGGGGAGAGACTCAGGGATTTATCTTTAAAAAACCAAGTAAAGACTGATGTAGACAATGTTACTTTTTATAAGAAAAGAATAGTCAAAAGAATGGTAGTTCGGCATATGATTATTTTATTACGAAAGCAATAATTCTTACCTTATATTCCATATAATCTGTTTTATTATCAAAACTATCTTTATTTTGGAAGTTTCAGAAATTTCAAAAAACTCTCAGAGATAATTGGTTCTTCCAAGTGAATCACCAATTGTTGTGGTATTCAACAACCCCCCATTTAGTAATAATAGTAGTTAACGGTACATTAACTAAATTGGGACCCCTTAAAATTTTTATTCAAAAAACAAAACTTAGCATTTTCTCATTTCTTTTATTTTTGAATAAAGCAAAATAACAATCAAGACCTTTTTGGGAACTACTAAAAACTCACGCTTTCATAAATAGCACATCTAAAAACCCCACTAAAGGAACTTTCTAAAAAGCCTCCAAAGTCAAGCAAAGCGTTTAAGATAAGGGCTCCATGGTCTAAATTATCATAAAATCTGACAAAAAACAGAACTCCTTAAACTTTTTAGGCTTAAGTCTCGCATCGCATAACACGACCCATAAAGAGTTTTCTCTTAAACGCGATATAGAAAAGTTTGCGAGTTGCAAAATCGCGATGGCGCTTTGGCTTTTATCGCATCACATTTCGGGTAGTCAAGTAAACACTTTGCACCTACCATAAGCCAATATTGCGATATGCGATTTGCGCCTGGACCCACACTATAGAGTATTAAAAGTAAATATTTAGAGTTCGTCAAGTCTATTGCCTAAGATGAACCTAGTAAGTAACCATATGTGAGACAACTAATGGACATCTCGCATCTCACAGACACACAACAGGAGGTCATAATGCTAAAAGGCACACCTTGCGATATTGCTTTGCAAATCACACAATCGTTATCATCGCAATATAATGGCTCGCTACCCTAAAAAAAACTTTCATCCCATTTTTCGACGCAAACATTTATGAGCAATAAAGCTAAGGGATAACGAATCATTAGTGGGCATTAGTGGGAAATAACTGCATTTATGTATGAAAAGCCATTTAGCTTGATACGATATCTTGTTACGTGCGTTCAAATAATGCTTCTTTTACCACCTTTACAAGCTATCTGCATTATTTCATTTTTACGTTCATCTTTGAGTGTCCAATAGCTTTTGTTCTTCATTTCAGGAAAAAACCCGCAGAGCAGAGCATTGAGAAGAATGGGGAAGAAAGGCAAGGTTGTAGCCTCTGAGAAGACAGAGATGACTCCCCTGTTCACAGACACCACATGCAGCAAAGAGGGAGGAACCTCTACGTGGGAGACTATGTACAACATACTGGAGGAGGAACAACCGAGGATTATGGAAACAAATATTACAGTTGATGTCTGAGATTCCTCAGACACTTCCATGCTAGAGACAACTTGCTCATTTTTGCACCGCATAGCTACTCGGCCAAAGATAATCCCTTATACCGATATGGTAAAATGGGTTATCGATGAAGTAGATATTTCAAACAGACAATTTAGGACGAGAGGCCAAGGGGCCATCGGATCTTTCACCCCGGAAAATTTACGACTTATGTACCACCTACCAGAGGCACAGGTCATCTACAACAGGAAATTCGTGGAAAAGTTTGTTAAAGAGAACAACGACCCAGTGGATTGCACCGTGCCTGGTCGAATAATGAAGAAAAGACCAAGAAAGACAAAAATGGAATGTACACTACTGCATCTATTTGTCCCCCTTATAGTTTTGTTTCAGCTATGTTATTTCCATTGTTTGGTAGACCTGATAGTACCGAGTTCTCCCCGGATTGGTTGTCGTTAATTGAAGCAATCGTTAACGCAACTATCATGAATTGGTCCCAAATCCTGTCAGATAATTTAGCAAAAACAATTATCTAGTATAGAAGGAGAAGAACTATTGCTTCGAGGGTTTATACTCCATTTTTTATGAGCGCCTATGTTATGGACGCTTTATTTTAGTTCAAAGTTCTCCATCATGGGATAGAAATGGACTATACAGAATCCACTTCCCATTCACGTCTACCACAAGGTCATGTGGGAATCCAATTTTCAACCACATTTTTTCAAGCTTTGCCATGGAGTTATGCTCCCTATTTATAAGCGGTTGTATAATTGAGACGCCCCCAATTTTCCCAAGAAGCTGAAGTTGACATCCTCCTAGTGGCCAGATGGTTTGGGGAGGAGAAATTTACATATATTAGAGTTTTTGGCAGCATCACTCCCCCCACATCCTCCCATATTGTGTTCCAGATAAATTGATGGCTCGAGAAATAGCCTACCAAACAGCTACTGAAGGAGGAATGAGCCATACATTGAAAGAGTCAAAGAACGCCATTTGGCTTGCATTCCCTGTACAGTGCGAAGCATTTGCACTACACGACCCAAGACACGTGCTCAAAGAAGCCGAGAACACACTCTCTCTGCAATTACCCAAATTCACCAGAGAGGTACATTGGATACACGACTCTTATGATCGGATGTGTAGAGAATGATCCATCCTCTTTTGTGGAAGAAGTGTAGCAACCGGTTTGGGTCGATTGCATGGTTGAGGAGTATGAATCCATTGCCATGAAAAATGTTTGGGATGTGGTCCAAAGACTGGCATACAAGTCAGTGGTGAGTTCCTTATGGCTTTACAAGGTAAAGCGAGCAAAATATGGTAGTGTGGAGAAACACAAGGCCAAGTTTGTGACCCGAGGATTTTATCAGGTGGAGGGGATTGATTACAATGAGACCTTTGCTTATGTTGCAAGGTACTCATCAATCAAATCCATTTTGGCACTATTAGCTAATATGGGATGGAAGATACATCAGATGGATGTAAATACAACCTTCCCTAATGGTATGATTAAGGAATACGTGTATATTGAGCATCCTGAAGGTTTTGAGAACTAGTGGGTTAGTGAGTTAGGCTGAGGTGGAAAGCACCATGAATTCATATTCATGAACACTTGGATGCCACAAAGATGTTCCAGGAGATGTGTCATTGTTTGGGGTGACATGGTAGAGCCATGTGGTTTCCAAGTGGCAATGTCTTGCTGAGGTGGCAAAAGTTAATTGTTCCAAATTTCAAATTATTCTTCTTATTATATTGTCATCGAATGATTCACCAAAAGCAAGTAAAATGATCCATATCTTCATCCATACAACTATTCAACTAAAACAACTACACAATATTCATGAAATGAACCCAACAATTCTTATACTCACAACTCTAATTCTGAAGCATGTAATGAATTTCCCCTGTCTACGGTCAATTGTTAAATATTGCAGTCACTGAGCGAAATATTCAGACAACTTAAATTTCAACATTTAGGTCATGATCACACGAAGGAGGAGTTATGCATGCAACTAGGAATCTTCCAGTCACTCTCTGGATCCTACTAGCGAGTGACTACGATCTGCAACTAAGATTCTAAAGCCCTAGATGTCGATCGCACGGAGGACAAGTTGCGTGTGCGACTAGGATGCTTCAATCGCACGAATGAGCCTGGTAGTGAGTGACTATAGTTGATATCTCTATTTCTTGTGCCAGCGACTAAGGCCCAAAACTCTAAAATAAAAAAGCAAGCTTCGAACCCTACAATTTCATCTTCAAGCGAACCTGTTCCTCTGTGGACGAGCCTCAGACCTGTGCAATCCAAAAATAAAGATATAAGAGTGTCTCATGATAATTTCCAAATGAGCTAGAGGTCACTTTTGTTTATAGACTTTCAAGAGTGTCCACTTTCCTTTAGGGTTGACCTTATCAAATATTCACATGTGGGATTTTCTTCATAAGTACACTTTCCCTTATCCGTTTTAAGTGATATTTAGGTCTATTTTGGTCCTCTCAAAAATATGAATTCAGTGAAATCATAATATCCATCAATTGAGTTGTCCAAGGTGGAGTTTTATCGCAACTGCGTATTTTAACACTCCCTCTCAACTAGGGAGAATTCCACTTGCATTATGTGTATGTTGTCATCCAATCATATCCAATCTCAAGTATCTCATTATCGTGTATCGACATTGTTCATCTCAATTCTTCTTGCTTATTCCTACTTATTTGTTGATTGTATATGATCATATGCTGAATATTATTGAATCTAAAAAAAAAAGAATTTGACATCGGAGGGGAGCTCAATCTACCATCCTCCATCCATGGGGGAGCCACTGCTACCACTCGAAATATCTGACGATGAGAATCCCAATGCTACCAATTGGGAAACATTGGTGAGGAGCTAAATCTACGACCTGCATCATCATCGGAGAGCATATCATCAAGGAGCACATCTCAACCTGGAACCACATCAGGGAGCACATCTCAACCTATAATCTCATAAGGGAGCACATCTCAACCCAGAATCTCATCAAGGAGCACATCTCAACCCAGAATCTCATGGGGGAGCTAAACATATATGACCCCATGTCGAGAAATAGGTGATATAGGGGAGCTACTACTCAACCCATCCTATTGCCTACCGATATTCCTAATAATGACCCTCAATAGTCATATGGTAGAACACTTACGTCATAATTAGTTTGGGTTGTACACCCCCAAGTACACTCTAAACCTATTGGGAAGACGGCGAGTGGTAATCCCAAAAGCCGAGATTGTGGATATAATGCCAACTACGGTATACTCTGCAAAGACCGAGAAAGGGGAGCAACATCTCCAAACTTATGGGTAACATATAGCATATCAACATATACTACCCTTTTTTCTAGAGATCCCTCAACCCCAAGAACCCTCCATCTCAATTCCTCACCCTGGGAGCTTAGCCAAGGGGGGAGAGTTGGTTTAGTGTTATCGATCACTATAGCTCTATGTAGATCACAAACATATCACAATGCTCATATATGGTATCAACTTAATCATCATGTCGTAATAACAACAGTCTCATGTTCATTCAAGACATCAAATTAAATATCATGTTAGAACAAAATATACATATCATAAAAAAGGATATCATAGTCATCCTCCCTCTCCAGAAGGTTTCAACCATGACGCTAAGCATATTTTGTACAACAACACTATATCAATGAATGTATATCGTTCTTAGTTATATATGGGATTCTCTACCAATTAGTCCTCAATCTTTGTCATCACAATGTATCCATGTCATATGCAGAACCTCCTTAAACATCTAGCAAAAGTTTTTCTTTATCCGACCTCATAGCTAGTCATGCTAGAAACATCATACTCAACCTCGATCGTGCTTAAAGCTACAAACTTCTCATTCAAAACATCATGGAAGATCTCATACTAAGGCATTGCTCGTCAATAATGATCCAAAAATCATCAATACATCCATGTAGTCACATGTCATAGGAAGAATGTCAAAGATATATCATCCCATGAAAATATCTCGAAGGGTGCTTGGCAGCAACTCAATGTGTATGAAGTAGCTCAATCATGAATTCACTTAGGTTCTATGCACAAAATATATGTATGGACGAGTGTTGGAACATCAATGCTTTAATCAACTGTCGGTTGCTAAGTCAAGTTCAACAATATCTATTCATACCTCCTTGAAATTCAATCGAAGTGTCCAAGGATTTGCTTCTCCACTTTCCAATTATTCTTCAATAGCTTCATGATATATATTTTATTTTCCAAACTTTAGAATGTAATTGATCATGCCATGATTCTTAATTTTGAACTTTAAATACCATCTCCCTCTTACTTTGATCATTAGAGTTTCATTTCCTATTAAGAATAGACCATCAATATGTAAAACCAAAATCAAATTCATACCTTGGACCCTTTTGAAGTAGAGGTTTGGATCAGCACATCATCCTAGCTTCACTAGATAACTATCCATGTAGACATATCGGGATCGAGTAACTTGCTTCATGCAATACTTTCTACACCAAACCAACACGCTCAGCCTTACATGAATCAATATTGTGTAATAAAATCAACTAAGTCATCTTATCAAAGTTTAGATGCCATATTAGAACTAATATCAAATTCATCAATATCACTATAACAAATTCTTTAGACCAGGTGATAGGTAGAGATCTCATTAAGTCATGACTTCATCTATTATCATGCCAACAAGTTGTCATTTAATTATCAAACCAAACTTCATCAAGTCATCCTCATGATCATAATATAAGTCACTAGATGCAAATTCATATACTAAGAATAGGTGCCATCCATTTATTATGATATTCCTTCACATCGAATCAGAGCTTTCAATACTTAAACCATTGTGCTAAGAACAAGGAGGCCAATACAAAACCATTATTAAGTACCAATATTAGTCACTGAAAGTCACTATGCCCATATAGCATTGTTATAAAGTCAAATCATCAATTTTCAAATCAAATCATTATTCATCAAGTCAAATCCAAAATTTTCTATCGTCGAAATATCTATAATCCAAAAAATATCACAACATCAAGTCAAAGTTCTAAGTCATTATCATGTCAAAACTCCAAAAAATACTCATCTATATCAATCAGCCAAATCTAGTCAAACTCTTGTAGCACAAACTTCAATAGTTAAATCATAATGACATATCTATATGCATATCCTAGTCATCTACACACACAAGTTTAGTCAACATGTTCACATTATAGTAATACAAACATTCAAAATTCGTTGCTCATAGAACTTTTTGTTGTCTGCTCCATGTCTGTAGCACTGATACCCTTTAGGTGTGCTTTTGAGTTTATGCACAAAAGTTCATTTTTGTGTCCTGCACGAATAACCCCATCCATAGGCCTTCTTCTATGCGGTTGGGAGACTACAGTCGCACCCTTGACCTTACTTCTGTGTGAATGAGAGGCTACAGTCGCACCTGTAAGCTTGCTTTCATTTGACTAAGGCTTAGAACTCTTCTCATATCAGAACTTTGATGTATATCAACAATGTCATATATTTTTCTATTCATGTCCATAAATATTGTTTCAACAACAAAGAATATACATATAATGCAAATGATAATGGGAGTAATAATCTTACGGAGATATTCTTCCTTTGAAGGGGGATCTGCTTCAGTCATCCTTATTTAAGTCATCAACTAGTCTATAATACTGTCATGCATAAGCATATCTATTAGATCATAAAGTCAGACTATATCACATATTCATCATGGTTATATCATCAACTACTTCCTCATGATATAAATTTGTCATCAAGGGTTAGTGTCAAATTGCTAATAGGAGCATACTTCAAGAATAATGATCACAACATTACTTCTTGTCACATAACTCAATTCATCAAGTCAGGGAATTCAATTTTATCATATGCCATAATTTCTAAACACATCAAAAGATAACCATGGTCAACAAAAGATCCCGAAACCAATCTCATTGTTATACTTCTATCATCATGGCTACCATGCTTTTCACAAACAATATCAATAGTGTTAAGTTACCATATACTAGAATCAAGGTGCTAGCCTTCTTCATGGGATCAAGATATTCAAAATGATATATGTTATCCAAACATAAAGTATACCATTATATCAAAGATCAATATTAAGTAGCTTCATAGAATCAAGAAGTTCATCATGTCTAAAAGGTAAGATACTTGTTTACTACTAAGTGCACCATTTCTTTATAAGAACCATGAATCCAAATCACTTTCATATGCATGAACCATTTGTGAAGGATACATTCTCATCATACCTTAGGGCTTACCTTGTTATTAATATTGCAGTTGAAACATAACACCTTATATACCTTATAGTGTTTAGATACATGTGCACCTTCTTATCTAGTATCACTTTGTCACCTTTTCATTAGGTACCTCTTTACTTTTTCCAATGCTAGTTCTTCTCTTCCTACATTATCCATGATCCTCAAGAGGTATCCACTTATCAAAACTCATCAGGAATTTATAAGCATCCAAATACTCAATTATACATGCAGGAAGTATAAGTAACAATCAAAACAATAATCAAATCTATAAGTCTAAACAAAAGTAAAGACATAACAAAGCATCATAAATTGAAAAGTACTTATCTTCAATGACATCTTATCATCTCCCTCTTGAACCAGTGTTCAAGAGTCATCACTATCCATAGTCTAGTTGATGCCTTCAATATATATTCATAAACTTCATCAGGAACCAAGACTAATAGAAACTATCCCATCTAGGGCTTCATCAAATTTGTCACAAATGCTAGATCATCTTCAATTGACCATGTTAGGGTTCCTCTCAAACCCTAACCTCATAATACCTATCAAACCCTAATACACAAATTGCCTAAGGTTATCTTCAAACCCTAGTATTATTTTAGGTCTCCAACATCCTTTCTTTCATCCATCAATGGTGTCATCATAGGGGTGATATCCAAGACTTTTCTTCAGCCCAACTCTGATACCATGTTAATTTTTCTTAGGGCTATATTGTTCTTTGCTTTGATAATTGAATTTCTTCATTTACACATTAAGTTCACCCTATAACATCATAACATTATTCAACATATGAAACTATGTAGAAAGAACTATATCATCATCACCAATGCATCAGAACATAAAGGAACAATAGAAGAAAAACATTCACACATAGAGAAACTAGGATTGGTTGGAGACCGGGGAAAACCATTTCAAATTCTTCTTCTTATTATATTGTCATGCTTATACTCAAAACTATGATTCTGAAGCATGTAATGAACTACCTATGTCTGTGGTCAACTGCTGAACACTACGGTCACTGAGAAAAATATTAAAAAAACTGAAATTTCATCATTTAGGTCTCGATCGCATAGAGGAGGAGTCATGTGTGTGACTGGGAAACTTCCAGTCACTCTTTGGAGCCTACAAGCGAGTGACTGCAGTCTGCAACTGAGATTTTGAAACCCTATATGTCGGTCGCATGAAGGATGAGTTGTGTGTGTGACTAGGATTCTTCAGTCACACGGATGAGCCTAGTAGCGATTGAATGCAGTTGAGATATCTATGTCTTGTGCTTGTGACTGTTGTGGGGAAAAATGCCTATGCAGGACGATCCTATCCACCTAAGGTGTGACAGTGCCTTAGCAACAAACAAGGACAACTATTCTGGTTTCTTCCTTTATGAAATGTGAAAGAAGAGAGATCAATAGACTTACCGGTGTCTTCAGTTTATCCCTCGATCCGGTCTCTCTTCTCTTTGGGAGTTCACAGCTACTTGCCTTCTCACTCGCCCAACTTCAACAGGTTCATGCAAGATCACAAGAGAACGGCTACTTGCGGCAAGAGAAGAACACTACACAAAGACAAATATTCACATTCATAACTAGTTTAGGATTAGAAATAAACTAAACATACTAATGCATTCATACATCAAAAATACATCAGCATATAGGAGAAACCAAGATAGCTTTATTGATGAATAACAAGGTTCAGGAAGAGATACAACCCAGAGGGCTCCAATCCAGCATCTCCTTCCCAGCAAATGGAATTCCTATCTTCACCCCCTTCAAAGCATTAAGCACCCAATGATCCCAATCTCAAACCAACAACAATTCTTTGCAATAACAAAATTCCAGCCTCTAGATCTCATGGAGGAGAGATCCATATATAGATGTTTGGAGAGAGGATGAGTCAGCTTGAGATCTGACTAGTGTCCTCTCCCTCTGTCAGTTCTTGAGTCCACTTGGAGGTTCTTGCTTCCACTTGGAGATTTGGAACCTCTTACTCATCACCAGTCGAATTCCCTGAGGCAAGTGTCATTTTGGAAGCTTCCTGGGTTTTGACACCTTGAGAAATGAGCCTGCCACATGTCCATTCTCGTTCAGCGCAGGTAGCCAGTGTTCCCTTTGACATTCAACGCAGGTAGCCAGTGTTGGCTTTGACATTCAGCGCAAACAGCTAGTGTAGCCACTGAAATGATCCTGAATTGACTTGTTTTTGAGCAGTTTCTGGTGGAGAACTTCTGTGAATTGCTGTGGTTTGTTAGCCTTGTTCCTCTAGGGGTAGGAACAACATGTTTAGGGACTTTGGATCCCTTAGATTATGGACATTTCATGCTCAATGCTGTAAGGCACAAAAATGTCTATAACAGTTGCCCCCTAAAGTATGAGGCCGTTTATCGGGTGAAATGCTTTATCAGGGGGATCCGAAGTTCATCCAATGCTGGGAGGAGACCTGTAATACAATACAATACAATACATTATTTTTTTATACTACTTTCATGATCTAGCTGAGGCGGGCATTCCCATGCTCAGCTTTATAAATTCATTTTTCTGTACATAGAACAGACAATCGTCTGATGGTAGACTGATAATTTTGATGAAATTATCATCCTTTGAGTAGGATGATTATCTGCTGCAATGATGTACATGTCAATGTCTTTATCTTTCCTGAATATATATCCCAGCCCGGATGGATGAAACTAGATCCGGGGTCTTCAAACTCGTTCGATCTTCACTCTAAGTACAAGTCGATCCATGTGAGAAATGCTCTGAAGTCGAACATGGAAAGACATCGCTTGATTACCGGTCAATGATGTAAACCGTTAACAAGCGCGAGAGGAATCACCGATAATGATAATGACCCTCAAGGTACTGCAGTACAATTCACGTGGTGTGAATAAAGGACTTGGCGTCGAACACCACGCAAAATCTTTCGGTCGAAGGTCATTGATGTATACCTGTCGCCGGAAGTGAGAAACTTGCCATTGAGGCATGCAAGCTTCAAAGTACTGATGGGGTTGTTCCTAGATCAACTTCTTGGATAATGAGCTGATGTCGACAAGAAGCGATCCGTCAAAGGAGGGCCTTAATGAATCCCACATCAGTGACACGGAACGGAGCTAATGATTTTAATGGAGGTGAAAATGATCTGTGACATATGATTCAGGGTGGCGGTCATGAAAGGATGAAGGATAATGTATGGCAGTGGATGGGACACGGTTGACTTTTCTGAACGACTTCTCTTGAACATATGGCGACACTGATACGATGGATTGGTAGCATTACCCCAAATATGGATGGTATGGCGAGACCATGGATGTGACCGGTGAATGGAACAACCCAACCCGATTGTGGTACGGAGGAAAAGTGTCATGTTCAAGAGCGACTTGCTACCGTCAAAGTTTTCTTTAGTTTCTCCCAATTTTTCCCCAGTCATTGTTGACCAGTACCTCTTTATTTTTGTCAAGCTTGAGGAGGATAACATATGCTTGTTCTATAACCTGCCCTTCGGGCAAGCCCATCGCTATGTTTTAACGAGCCTAGCGATAGTGAAACTCGTTCTCGTCTAAAGACAAGTTTGTCGCTATTTAATGATTTTAACGAGTCTAACGACAAGGATAACTCGGTCCTTTTCATTTTTAGAGAGTCTGAAAAGGTACATAAAGTTAACTCCAAAAGTCCTTTTTCGTCATCTAATCCCTTAAGTCCGAAAAAGTATAAAACAATACAGAAGGGATGAGTTTTCGATAGTTTTAACGAGTCGAATAAAACAAGCGCTCGATCTTTTTGTGCAATAATCCCTCAGGTCCAAAAAGATTAAAATCTAGAGGAGGGATAGCTCTTCCTGTCCCTTTAACAAGCTGGAAGGCCAAGGACTCGGCAATCTTTTCATATTTTATGAGTCAGCTGAAAAGAGCTTAAAGAAGACTCGTCTTTTGAGGAACGAGTGATAAACAGGGTTAGCAGCTGATTCCAGGTACAGGTTGGAATTTTCCAATCACGGCAGTGTCACAAGGATGGCTAGGTGAAATCACTCTTCGCAGCTGTTCCTCAAAATGGGTAAACAATCATATGGAGGTGAACGATCGGCCAATGGAAAAGTGGAGGTGACGGTGCAAACACAACCAAGGCTTTAATGGCTGATGATATTACATTCACAGTGGTTATTTACCGGGATAGTTAATTTTTTAACGAGCTTAAACGCGGGTGGAAACATTTGCTCGGTCTTATGTTTATTTTTTAACGAGCATGAACTATGTGCTAAAACTGCTCGGATCTTGCGTTTATTTTTTAACGAGCATGAACTGTGTGCTAAAATTGCTCGAATACCCAGTCATATGATAAGAGTGTCTCATTGAGATTCTATTTTTTATGGAGCTTCATCTCACAAAGCTATGCCCCGCATCTTTTCTTTATGCAAGCTAGGAAACGACTAACCCAAAAAACAGATAAATAACTGCTCTTTGCTTGCACTCCAAAAGGTTTGCATGCCCCCAGGTATAAAGTACGATTTCAAGGTTACCTCTACTTCTTTTCCTTCAAAACAATTGTTTTAAAGAGAGAGGCTTACCTCTTTCAGGTTACCCAAAGATTGTCTCGTTAATCTTTCAAACAAAACACTTCCTCAGCAATGTCTACCGAAATAGACAAAGGTGAGCGACGATGCCCGCCAACTCACATAACTTTGACAAAAGAATCTTATTCTAGAATAACCCTCTTCCAGCATGGGCAGGGTACAGACTAGTCATATTCTCCCGCGGAAACCTACCTTATACCCAGAGTTTTCCTGCCGAAGCAGACCAGGACGCATGCCCCCTGGGTTCCAGTCATATCCTCTCGGATTACTCGCGCTCATCAGGAGGACGGACCGTGGGTTGAGACACTTCTTGCGTGAATAGACCATTTAGGGATGGTAAATGACTATTTTCGATGCGTGATCCGGGAAATGAAAGTTGGTCCACGAGCTTGACCACTCTTCCTTCATGCGGAAAACACATTACTCTAAAGAGTGAGGAGACGATAGCTCCCATGCAATACATATAGTCTCGTCCAAGGAGTAGGTTATAATCCAAGGGTCCTTGAACGACCATCACGTTCATTTGAACGGTCTTCCCTTTCAATGTTATGGGCACATTGGGGAGGATCCCTAAAGGTCGACTGGTTCCTTTATCAAAACCTGATAGATTTCTCATTTCAGGCAAAAGCGCTGGCGAACCAAGCGCTTTCCAAGCAATAGAGGAAAGGATACTCACAGATGCCCCCTCATCGATGATAGTGCCAGCCATTACCATTCTGTATATTTGAACGATAATTCTGAATGGTATGCTTGCTGGCAACCGGGGTCTGCCTAGTTGGTTCTAGTCGAAGGACACAACCAGGTTTCTTGGTGGTGGGACCGAATAGACGGCCGGATATCGCTCTGACGAACTTCCTTCCTGCGATAAAGGAATGGGTGCATTGTCCCCGTGTTCGTCGGAGTCTGTGTTAATGAAGAGAATTTGGACGGTGTCGTCTTTATTCTCCTCTGTGATGGTATCATTCGAAGATAGAGCCTCTGAAGGCAAAACTGGGTCAACTGCCGTCTCAACCTTTTGACTTTCGTCAGGCATGGATCCAGACGGTTCATCTTCAATGATAGGTGCTTCGGCTGACCACCTGGGCGGGCCAGCTGGGTTCTCAACTAGTGAAGGACTTGGCAGGAGTTTTTGATATCCAGGAGGAAGTTGCGCTCGTAAAATCGGGCGATCTTCCAGAACTCTTTTAGCCTCGTCTAAGAAGGGACAACGGTGGATGGCATGGTCGCCTTCACACAGTTTACAGGGAAATCTAGCTTTCCCTCTCTGTCCTGGGACTTCACTTTCACTAGTCGACGGTGAGCAGTCAACATGGCTATCAGAGGTTGATGCTACCGAATTGTGCAAACGGGGAGACCAGTCCCTTAGTATCCGAGGGATGCAGGGACAATCTCTGTGGAAATGGTCTCCCTTGCATATGACACATGGCGATTTAGGCCTGGTCAGTGCTGTGTGTGGATTTTTGTCAGACGACACTTGTTTGCCCCCAGTCGCCTTTGGCTCCTTCTTCTTCTTCTCTTTCTTCTTCTTTTCCTTCTTCCCCTTAGGAACTTGGTTTTTTGTTTTACCAGTTCCGTCAAGCGAAGAGGAAGGAGGAGAGGAAGAGTTAGATGAGGTAGAAGGCTGGTTGGCAACTCTGGTCTGGTCTAACTGTTGACTCGACTGTTCAGGAATGGTGGTGTTCTGAACGACATTGGTTGAAAAAAGCCAGACTGACAGGCCAATTGTCAGTCCTGGAAGCGACAATGTGGCCATATGGGGCGCACCAACATCTCCCCAAGAGGAGAAGGGACTAGGATTTCCACCAAGGGGAATTCCTTGGTTGGTGTGCTCCATTTTTTCAACCTAAAGATCAACGCAGGAATAAGGGTGATTGTTCCGTTTAAAATAAATTTTTAACGACGCTTAGACACAACTTGCTTTTTCAGTTTTAAAGAGTCGAGAAAAAGCTAAAGATGACTCTAGTCTCCTTCGATGTTTTAACGAGCCCGAAGTGACAAATGCTCGAATGGACTTTTTCCGTTATAGAGTCTGAAAAAGGCCAAAAGGAACTGCTCTGGAGTTCTAGGCAGAGGGTGTGCCAAACTTTTCGCAAAACCGCAGAATACTTTTTAGGGTACGGGCGGTCGATCTTCCTGAATGCTGTGTTCAGTGCATTGCGATCAGTAGGGCAGCCGACACGGCTTCCTAAGGATAAAGGTTTTATGCCTATAGGGGTCTCCCAATATATACGCGACGGTACGTGGGAGCACAATCCGTACTGGCGCTATCGTCCCTCAGGAGGAATCACCCACCATCCACGAGATCGACAGTCACCAGGCTTAACGACGCCGGAACACGTCTCTAGCCTAGACCTCTATGTTGTGCGTTATGTTGCAAAGCATTGTTAAGTTCATTCAATTTATTTTAGGTTGATCTTTTTAGAAGTTTTCCTTTCAAGGTTCACCACGAGATGTATGATACAATTCCTAAATGCAGTCTAAAGATGATAAGCAAGCTTTATATCTTTTCAACTTTGAAAATCCTAGCTACTAAGGGAAAAGAAAGACACCATCTTTTCTCAAAGAGCAATCAGCACACTCTAATGCACTTTTCCTAAATCCAACATGCAAACTATCAAGATGCAAATGCACAATGCAGGTGTTTGTTTTCCGCTTTCTTAGTATTGATGCCTACACAGAAAGCTTTTTGTACAACTTTGAATTTGCTTTTAAATGACAAATACAAACAAGTTTACTTTTTCGAAATTAGAGAGGGTAGAAGAGATTACAACACTTAACGATTTTCGAAATGAATACTTGTTTTGACACTTAAAAGAGACAAACTCAAACCAATAAGCAAGAGTAAATGTATAATCAATCTGCAAACAACCAATGAACTCTCTTCTAAGATCACAATCAACATATCTGAATCAAGGGCTACAGGATGACTATTTCACTCATGCAAAGGAAAATTGTAAATGACGCCACAAACACATAAAAACACTCACAGTCTTTTTGTACAAAAGGAGGCGGAATCTAAGTAGAGAAAAGGAGTTATCAGACTGGTACCTATGCTGGTTACAGGCTGAAAAAATCAAGATCAAAACAATGCAAAACAGAGCAGAGAACCCCAGCTGCACAAGGGCAAACTGGTTCAGCGCAACCTCAACACAAGGGTTTTGACATTTAGCGCAGGTAACCTTCACGGGAACTGCGTTGAAATGCAGAATCCCTTCACTGGGTCTGCGCTGAAGGAGAAACTCTCGTTTCCCACAGGTTCTGGGTCACAGATTGCTACTTAATTCACTGTTTTAGGCCAAATAAAAGCAACAAGCAAGGTGTAATCAAAGGGATGCTTTGAGGGGGTACTAAGATCTATCACAAAGGATCATCAAATCATTTGTGAGTCCATTGTTCAGATCATAGACAAGTCCAGTGATTGGATCAAAGCAGCAACTGTCTACTTTGCATCTGGGAAAAGCAAATGCAGTTCGATTGTTGCTGTTGAGTCTATGAAATAAACAATGATAGAAACACAAATAAAATGACTAAACAAATGTCCCCATCGGAGTCGCCAATTTGTTGGCGACCATACTGGGGAAAAATGCCTATGCAGGACGATCCTATCCACCTAAGGTGTGACAGTGCCTTAGCAACAAACAAGGACAGCTATTCTGGTTTCTTCCTTTATGAAATGTGAAAGAAGAGAGATCAATAGACTTACCGGTGTCTTTTGTTTGTCCCTCGATCCGGTCTCTCTTCTCTTTGGGAGTTCACAGCTACTTGCCTTCTCACTCGCCCAGCTTCAACAGGTTCATGCAAGATCACAAGAGAACAGCTACTTGCGACAAGAGAAGAACACTACACAAAGACAGATATTCACATTCATAACTAGTTTAGGATTATAAATAAACTAAACATACTAATGCATTCATACATCAAAAATACATCAGCATATAGGAGAAACCAAGATAGCTTTATTGATGAATAACAAGGTTCAGGAAGAGATACAACCCAGAGGGCTCTAATCCAGCATCTCCTTCCCAGCAAATGGAATTCCTATCTTCACCCCCTTCAAAGCATTAAGCACCCAATGATCCCAATCTCAAACCAACAGCAATTCTTTGCAATAACAAAATTCCAGCCTCTAGATCTCATGGAGGAGAGATCCATATATAGATGTTTGGAGAGAGGATGAGTCAGCTTGAGATCTGACTAGTGTCCTCTCCCTCTGTCAGTTCTTGAGTCCACTTGGAGGTTCTTTCTTCCACTTGGAGATTTGGAACCTCTTACTCATCACCAGTCGAATTCCCTGAGGCAAGTGTCATTTTGGAAGCTTCCTGGGTTTTGACACCTTGAGAAATGAGCCTGCCACATGTCCATTCTCGTTCAGCGCGGGTAGCCAGTGTTCCCTTTGACATTCAACGCAGGTAGCCAGTGTTGGCTTTGACATTCAGCGCAAACAGCTAGTGTAGCCACTGAAATGATCCTGAATTGACTTGTTTTTGAGCAGTTTCTGGTGGAGAACTTCTGTGAATTGCTGTGGTTTGTTAGCCTTGTTCCTCTAGGGGTAGGAACAACATGTTTAGGGACTTTGGATCCCTTAGATTATGGACATTTCATGCTCAATGCTGTAAGGCACAAAAATGTCTATAACAGTTGCCCCCTAAAGTATGAGGCCGTTTATCGGGTGAAATGCTTTATCAGGGGGATCCGAAGTTCATCCAATGTTGGGAGGAGACCTGTAATACAATACAATACAATACATTATTTTTTTATACTGCTTCATGATCTAGCTGAGGCGGGCATTCCCATGCTCAGCTTTATAAATTCATTTTTCTGTACATAGAACAGACAATCGTCTGATGGTAGACTGATAATTTTGATGAAATTATCATCCTTTGAGTAGGATGATTATCTGCTGCAATGATGTACATGTCAATGTCTTTATCTTTCCTGAATATATATCGCAGCCCGGATGGATGAAACTAGATCCGAGGTCTTCAAACTCGTTCGATCTTCACTCTAAGTACAAGTCGATCCATGTGAGAAATGTTCTGAAGTCGAACATGGAAAGACATCGCTTGATTACCGGTCAATGATGTAAACCGTTAACAAGCGCGAGAGGAATCACCGATAATGATAATGACCCTCAAGGTACTGCAGTACAATTCACATGGTGTGAATAAAGGACTTGGCGTCGAACACCATGCAAAATCTTTCGGTCGAAGGTCATTGATGTATACCTGTCGCCGGAAGTGAGAAACTTGCCATTGAGGCATGCAAGCTTCAAAGTACTGAAGGGGTTGTTCCTAGATCAACTTCTTGGATAATGAGCTGATGTCGACAAGAAGCGATCCATCAAAGGAGGGCCTTAATGAATCCCACATCAGTGACACGGAACAGAGCTAATGATTTTAGTGGAGGTGAAAACGATCTGTGACATATGATTCAGGGTGGCGGTCATGAAAGGATGAAGGATAATGTATGGCAGTGGATGGGACACGGTTGACTTTTCTGAACGACTTCTCTTGAACATATGGCGACACTGATATGATGGATCGGTAGCATTACCCCAAATATGGATGGTATGGCGAGACCATGGATGTGATCGGTGAATGGAACAACCCAACCCGATTGTGGTACGGAGGAAAAGTGTCATGTTCAAGAGCGACTTGCTACCGTCAAAGTTTTCTTTAGTTTCTCCCAATTTTTCCCCAGTCATTGCTGACCAGTACCTCTTTATTTTTGTCAAGCTTGAGGAGGATAACATATGCTTGTTCTATAACCTGCCCTTCGGGCAAGCCCATCGCTATGTTTTAACGAGCCTAGCGATAGTGAAACTCGTTCTCGTCTAAAGACAAGTTTGTCGCTATTTAATGATTTTAACGAGTCTAACAACAAGGATAACTCGGTCCTTTTCATTTTTAGAGAGTCTGAAAAGGTACATAAAGTTAACTCCAAAAGTCCTTTTTCGTCATCTAATCCCTTAAGTCCGAAAAAGTATAAAACAATACAGAAGGGATGAGTTTTCGATAGTTTTAACGAGCCGAATAAAACAAGCGCTCGATCTTTTTGTGCAATAATCCCTCAGGTCCAAAAAGATTAAAATCTAGAGGAGGGATAGCTCTTCCTGTCCCTTTAACGAGCTGGAAGGCCAAGGACTCGGCAATCTTTTCATATTTTACGAGTCAGCTGAAAAGAGCTTAAAGGAGACTCGTCTTTTGAGGAACGAGTGATAAACAGGGTTAGCAGCTGATTCCAGGTACAGTTTGGAATTTTCCAATCACGGTAGTGTCACAAGGATGGCTAGGTGAAATCACTCTTCGCAGCTGTTCCTCAAAATGGGTAAACAATCATATGGAGGTGAACGATTGGCCAATGGAAAAGTGGAGGTGACGGTGCAAACACGACCAAGGCTTTAATGGTTGATGATATTACATTCACAGTGGTTATTTACCGGGATAGTTCATTTTTTAACGAGCTTAAACGCAGGTGGAAACATTTGCTCGGTCTTATGTTTATTTTTTAACGAGCATGAACTATGTGCTAAAACTGCTCGGATCTTGCGTTTATTTTTTAACGAGCATGAACTGTGTGCTAAAACTGCTCGAATACCCAGTCATATGATAAGAGTGTCTCATTGAGATTCTATTTTTTATGGAGCTTCATCTCACAAAGCTATGCCCCGCATATTTTCTTTATGCAAGTTAGGAAACGGCTAACCCAAAAAACAGATAAATAACCGCTCTTTGCTTGCACTCCAAAAGGTTTGCATGCCCCCAGGTATAAAGTACGATTTCAAGGTTACCTCTACTTCTTTTCCTTCAAAACAATTGTTTTAAAGAGAGAGGCTTACCTCTTTCAGGTTACCCAAAGAATGTCTCGTTAATCTTTCAAACAAAACACTTCCTCAGCAATGTCTACCGAAATAGACAAAGGTGAGCGACGATGCCCGCCAACTCACATAACTTTGACAAAAGAATCTTATTCTAGAATAACCCTCTTCCAGCATGGGCGGGGTACAGACTAGTCATATTCTCCCGCGGAAACCTACCTTATACCCAGATTTTTCCTGCCGAAGCAGACCAGGACGCATGCCCCCTGGGTTCCAGTCATATCCTCCCGGATTACTCGCGCTCATCAGGAGGACGGACCGTGGGTTGAGACACTTCTTGCGTGAATAGACCATTTAGGGATGGTAAATGACTATTTACGATGCGTGATCCAGGAAATGAAAGTTGGTCCACGAGCTTGACCACTCTTCCTTCATGCGGAAAACACATTACTCTAAAGAGTGAGGAGACGATAGCTCCCATGCAATACATATAGTCTCGTCCAAGGAGTAGGTTATAATCCAAGGGTCCTTGAACGACCATCACGTTCATTTGAACGGTCTTCCCTTTCAATGTTATGGGCACATTGGGGAGGATCCCTAAAGGTCGACTGGTTCCTTTATCAAAACCTGATAGATTTCTCATTTCAGGCAAAAGCGCTGGCGAACCAAGCGCTTTCCAAGCAATAGAGGAAAGGATACTCACAAATGCCCCCTCATCGATGATAGTGCCAGCCATTACCATTCTGTATATTTGAACGATAATTCTGAATGGTATGCTTGTTGGCAACCGGGGTCTGCCTAGTTGGTTCCAGTCGAAGGACACAACCAGGTTGCTTGGTGGTGGGACCGAATAGACGGCCGGATATCGCTCTGACGAACTTCCTTCCTGCGATAAAGGAATGGGTGCATTGTCCCAGTGTTTCTCGGAGTCTGTGTTAATGAAGAGAATTTGGACGGTGTCGTCTTTATTCTCCTCTGTGATGGTATCATTCGAAGATAGAGCCTCTGAAGGCAAAACCGGGTCAACTACCATCTCAACCTTTTGACTTTCGTCAGGCATGGATCCAGACGGTTCATCTTCAATGATAGGTGCTTCGGCTGACCACCTGGGCGGGCCAGCCGGGTTCTCAACTAGTGAAGGACTTGGCAGGAGTTTTTGATATCCAGGAGGAAGTTGCGCTCGTAAAATCGGGCGATCTTCCAGAACTCTTTTAGCTTCGTCTAAGAAGGGACAACGGTGGATGGCATGGTCGCCTTCACACAGTTTACAGGGAAATCTAGTTTTCCCTCTCTGTCCTGGGACTTCACTTTCACTAGTCGACGGTAAGCAGTCAACATGGCTATCAGAGGTTGATGCTACCGAATTGTGCAAACGGGGAGACAAGTCCCTTAGTATCCGAGGGATGCAGGGACAATCTCTGTGGAAATGGTCTCCCTTGCATATGACACATGGCGATTTAGGCCTGGTCAGTGCTGTGTGTGGATTTTTGTCAGACGACACATGTTTGCCCCCAGTCGCCTTTGGCTCCTTCTTCTTCTTCTCTTTCTTCTTCTTTTCCTTCTTCCCCTTAGGAACTTGGTTTTTTGTTTTACCAGTTCCGTCAAGCGAAGAGGAAGGAGGAGAGGAAGAGTTAGATGAGGTAGAAGGCTGGTTGGCAACTCTGGTCTGGTCTAACTGTTGACTCGACTGTTCAGGAATGGTGGTGTTCTGAACGACATTGGTTGAAAAGAACCAGACTGGCAGGCCAATTGTCAGTCCTGGAAGCGACAATGTGGCCATATGGGGCGCACCAACATCTCCCCAAGAGGAGAAGGGACTAAGATTTCCACCAAGGGGAATTCCTTGGTTGGTGTGCTCCATTTTTTCAACCTAAAGATCAACGCAGGAATAAGGGTGATTGTTCCATTTAAAATAAATTTTTAACGACGCTTAGACACAACTTGCTTTTTCAGTTTTAAAGAGTCGAGAAAAAGCTAAAGATGACTCTAGTCTCCTTCGATGTTTTAACGAGCCCGAAGTGACAAATGCTCGGATGGACTTTTTCCGTTATAGAGTCTGAAAAAGGCCAAAAGGAACTGCTCTAGAGTTCTAGGCAGAGGGTGTGCCAAACTTTTCGCAAAACCGTAGAATACTTTTTAGGGTACGGGCGGTCGATCTTCCTGAATGCTGTGTTCAGTGCATTGCGATCAGTAGGGCGGCCGACACGGCTTCCTAAGCATAAAGGTTTTATGCCTATAGGGGTCTCCCAATATATACGCGACGGTACGTGGGAGCACAATCCGTACTGGCGCTATCGTCCCTCAGGAGGAATCACCCACCATCCACGAGATCGACAGTCACCAGGCTTAACGACGCCGGAACACGTCTCTAGCCTAGACCTCTATGTTGTGCGTTATGTTGCAAAGCGTTGTTAAGTTCATTCAATTTATTTTAGGTTGATCTTTTTAGAAGTTTGCCTTTCAAGGTTCACCACGAGATGTATGATACAATTCCTAAATGCAGTCTAAAGATGATAAGCAAGCTTTAGATCTTTTCAACTTTGAAAATCCTAGCTACTAAGGGAAAAGAAAGACACCATCTTTTCTCAAAGAGCAATCAGCACACTCTAATGCACTTTTCCTAAATCCAACATGCAAACTATCAAGATGCAAATGCACAATGCAGGTGTTTGTTTTCCGCTTTCTTAGTATTGATGCCTACACAGAAAGCTTTTTGTACAACTTTGAATTTGCTTTTAAATGACAAATACAAACAAGTTTACTTTTTCGAAATCAGAGAGGGTAGAAGAGATTACAACACTTAACGATTTTCGAAATGAATACTTGTTTCGACACTTAAAAGAGACAAACTCAAACCAATAAGCAAGAGTAAATGTATAATAAATCTGCAAACAGCCAATGAACTCTCTTCTAAGATCACAATCAACAGATCTGAATCAAGGGCTACAGGATGACTATTTCACTCATGCAAAGGAAAATTGTAAATGACGCCACAAACACATAAAAACACTCACAGTCTTTTTGTACAAAAGGAGGCGGAATCTAAGCAGAGAAAAGGAGTTATCAGACTGGTACCTATGCTGGTTACAGGCTGCAAAAATCAGAGATCAAAACAAGGCAAAACAGAGCAGAGAACCCCAGCTGCACAAGGGCAAACTGGTTCAGCGCAACCTCAACACAGGGGTTTTGACATTCAGCGTAGGTAACCTTCACGGGAACTGCGTTGAAATGCAGAATCCCTTCACTGGGTCTGCGCTGAAGGAGAAACTCTCGTTTCCCACAGGTTCTGGGTCACAGATTGCTACTTAATTCACTGTTTTAGGCCAAATAAAAGCAACAAGCAAGGTGTAATCAAAGGGATGCTTTGAGGGGGTACTAAGATCTATCACAAAGGATCATCAAATCATTTGTGAGTCCATTGTTCAGATCATAGACAAGTCCAGTGATTGGATCAAAGCAGCAACTGTCTACTTTGCATCTGGGAAAAGCAGATGCAGTTCGATTGTTGTTGTCGAGTCTATGAAATAAAAAATGATAGAAACACAAATAAAATGACTAAACAAATGTCCCCAGCGGAGTCGCCAATTTGTTGGCGACCATACTGGGGAAAAATGCCTATGCAGGACGATCCTATCCACCTAAGGTGTGACAGTGCCTTAGCAACAAACAAGGACAGCTATTCTGGTTTCTTCCTTTATGAAATGTGAAAGAAGAGAGATCAATAGACTTATCGGTGTCTTCCGTTTGTCCCTCGATCCGGTCTCTCTTCTCTTTGGGAGTTCACAGCTACTTGCCTTCTCACTCGCCCAGCTTCAACAGGTTCATGCAAGATCACAAGAGAACAGCTACTTGCGACAAGAGATGAACACTACACAAAGACAGATATTCACATTCATAACTAGTTTAGGATTAGAAATAAACTAAACATACTAATGCATTCATACATCAAAAATACATCAGCATATAGGAGAAACCAAGATAGCTTTATTGATGAATAACAAGGTTCAGGAAGAGATACAACCCAGAGGGCTCCAATCCAGCATCTCCTTCCCAGCAAATGGAATTCCTATCTTCACCCCCTTCAAAGCATTAAGCACCCAATAATCCCAATCTCAAACCAACAACAATTCTTTGCAATAACAAAATTCCAGCCTCTAGATCTCATGGAGGAGAGATCCATATATAGATGTTTGGAGAGAGGATGAGTCAGCTTGAGATCTGACTAGTGTCCTCTCCCTCTGTCAGTTCTTGAGTCCACTTGGAGGTTCTTGCTTCCACTTGGAGATTTGGAACCTCTTACTCATCACCAGTCGAATTCCCTGAGGCAAGTGTCATTTTGGAAGCTTCCTGGGTTTTGACACCTTGAGAAATGAGCCTGCCACATGTCCATTCTCGTTCAGCGCAGGTAGCCAGTGTTCCCTTTGACATTCAACGCAGGTAGCCAGTGTTGGCTTTGACATTCAGCGCAAACAGCTAGTGTAGCCACTGAAATGATCCTGAATTGACTTGTTTTTGAGCAGTTTCTGGTGGAGAACTTCTGTGAATTGCTGTGGTTTGTTAGCCTTGTTCCTCTAGGGGTAGGAACAACATGTTTAGGGACTTTGGATCCCTTAGATTATGGACATTTCATGATCAATGCTGTAAGGCACAAAAATGTCTATAACAGTGACTGAGGCCCAAAATCCTAAAATAGAAAAGTGAGCTTCGGACCCTGCAACTTCATCTTCTAGCAAACTTGTTCCTACTTGAATGAGACTTAGACCTGCATGAGCCAAACACCAAGATAAAAGAGTGTCTCATGATAATTTCCAATGAGGTATAGGTCACTTGTATTTATAGCCTTATAAAGGGTGTCCACTTTTCTTTAGGGAAAACAATATCAAATATGGACATGTGGGCTTTTCTTCATAAGTACACTTTCCCTCCATTACGGGAATTTTGAGGTCTAAAATGGGCCTCCTAGGAAGTTATAAAATAATAGTGGAAATAACAAAATAAGATTAGATTACATCATCAAATTTTAGAGGGAAAAAAGAAAAACCTATTTTTTCAACTCGTATTTTCAACTTATCTCCCTATGGGTTTACTCATATTTTGAGCAGCAACACTCATTAGATGTAAAATTTGATTCCTCATCTAAGGAGTACCCATGTTGCATACTTTCAATAGACCCTACTACATGAAAAATGAGAAATACATTAAAAACATGATTGCAATCACTCTTTTTCATGTATTTCTCATTTTTCTATAACAAAGTCCATCGAAAGTGTGCAACAAGGGTACTCCTTGGATGAGGAATTAAAGTTTGCATCCAATGAGTACTCTCGCTCAAATTTTGAGTAAAACCTTAGGGAGATAAGTTGGAAATACGAGTTGAAAAAGTAGTTTTATTATTTTATTATTTTTTAATGTTTTTACTTTTTTACTCCAAAAATGGTGAATCATCCCCCATGGTTGACATCATCATCTTGATTCATATTGGTTTTTATAAAGTTTATTTTGGTTGTACATTTTTCTTAGGAGGCCCATTTTAGACCTCAAAATTCCCCTAATGGTCCATTTTGTGTGATATTTAGGTCGATTTTGGTCTTCTCGAAAAGAGGAATTCAATGAAGTCATCATCTACATCAAATGAGTTGTCCAAAGTGGAATTAAACCATAGTTTCATATTTTAACACTCCCTCCCAACTAGGGATAATTCCACTTGCATTATGTGTATCCTATCATCCAATCATATACAATCTCAAGTATCTCGTCATCGTGTATCATCATTGTTCATCTCGATTCATCCCTTGTTTATTCCTGCTTATATCTTGATTGTCTCTGCTCATATGTTGAATATTTTCAAATATAATAAAAGAAGAAATTGACATTGGAGGGAAGCTCAATCTACCACCCTCCATCCATCAAGGAGCCAGTACTACCACCCAGAATCTCTGTCGTCGGGGAGCCCAATGCTACCACCAGGAAACATTAGCAGGGAGCTAAATCTATGACCCATATCATCATCGAATATCATATCATTAGGGGGAACATATCAACATGGAACCACATCGAGGAGCATAAATCAACCCAGAGTCTCATCAGGGAGAACATATCAACCCAAAATCTCAGCGGGGAGTACATCTCAACTTGTAATCTCATGGGGGATCTAAACATCTATGACCGCATATAAAAAAAATAGGTGATATAAGGGAGCTACTACACAACCCATCCTAATTACTATTGATCTTCCCAATAATGACCCTCAATAGTCATGTGGTAGCACACCTGTATCATAATTAGTTTGGGTTGTACACCCCTAAGTACACTCTCAACCTGTTGTCCATACGTGGAGCAGTAATCCCAACAAGCCTAGCTTGTGGGTATGATTCAAACTGGGGTATACTTTGCAAAGACCAAGATAAGGGAGAAACATCTTCAACCCTATGCGTAACAGATATGGTAAAAACATCTACAACCCTATTTTCCAGAGATCCCTCAACCCTAGGAGCCCTCCATCTCAATTCCTCACCTTGGGAGCTAAGACAGGGGGGGGGGAGTTGGCTCAATTTTCTTGACCAATCCAGCTCTTTGTGTATCACAAAAATATCATCATGCTCAGACATGGCATCAACTTAATCATCATTTTGCACTAGTAGTAGTATCTTGTTCATTTAGGACATCAGTTAAATATCATGTTAGAAAAAAATATACATATCATAAAAAGAATACCATAGTCATCCTCCCTCTCAAGGAGGTGTCAACCACAAGCCTAAGCTTATTTCATACAACAACATTATATCAATGAAGGTATCTCATTCCCAGCTATATATATGGGATTATTTGACAATCGGTACCCAATATTTGTCATCACAGTGTATCCATGTCATATCCAGAACCTACTGAAACATCTATCAAAAGGCTTTCTTTATCCTGCCTCATAGCTGCTCATGCTAGTAACATCGTACTCAACCTCGGTCATGCTTAAAGCTACATGCTTTTCATTCAAAACATCATGGAATATCTCATACTAAGGCAGTGCTCATAAATAATGATCAAAACATCATAAGTACATCCAAGCAGTCACATATCATAGGAAGAATGTAAAATATATATCATCCCATGCAAATATCCCGAAGGGTGCTTGGCGAAAACTCAATGTGTATAAGCGGCTCAATCATGAATTCACTTAGGTTATATGCGCAACATATATATACGGACAAGTGTTGGAACATGAATTATTTAATCAAATGTTGGTTAACAAGTAAAGTTCAACAATATCTCTTCACAAATTCTTGAAATTTAATCAGAGTGTCCTAGGATTTTTAATTCCACTTTCCAATTAATCTTCAATAGCTTCACAATATAGATTTTATTTTCGCAACTTCCAAATGTAATCCATCATTCCATGATTCTTCAATTTGAACTTAAAATTCCATCTCCCTCTTAATTTGATCATTAGAGGGTCATTTCCTATCAAGAATAGACCATTAGTATGTAAAACCAAAATCAAAGTCATATCTTGGACCTTTTTGAAGTAGAGGTTTGGATCAGATCATCATCCTGGCTTCACCGTATATCTATCAATGCATACATATATGGATCGAGGGTCTTGCTTCATGCAATTATTTCTACAAACATAACACTTTACCAAACCAACATGCTCAGTCTTACATAAATCAATATTGTGCAAGAAAATCAACTCAGCCAACTTATCAAAGTTTAGATGCTAGATTAGAACTAATATCAAAATCATCAATATCATTGTAACAAATTATTTAGACCAAGTGACAGGTAGAGCTCTCATCAAGTCATGACTTCACCTATTATCATGCCAACAAGTTGTCATTTAATTATCAAGCCAAACCTCATCAATTCATCCTCGTGATCATAATATAAGTCACTAAATGAAAATGCATATACTAAGAATAGGTTCCATCCATTTATTGTGAGATTACTCCAAATTTAATCACAACTATCAATACTTCAACCATTGTGCTAAGAACAAGGAGGCCAATACAAAACCATTATCGAATTCCAATATTAGTCACTAAAATTCACTATGCCCATATAGCATTGTTATCGAGTCAAATCATCAGTTGTCAAATCAAATCATTAGTCATCATGTCAAATCTCAAATTTGCTATCATAGATAGATCTATATTCCAAAACATATCACAACATCAAGTCAAAGTTCTAAGTCATTATCATGTCAAAATTCAAATGTTGCCCATCTATATCAATCAACCAAATCTAGTCAAACTCTTACAACACAAACTTCAATGGTTAAATCATAATGGCATATCTATATGCATATCCTGATCACCTGAAAACAAAAGTTTAGTCAATATGTTCACATTATAGTAAGACAAAAATTCAAACTTCCCTACTCATAGAAATTGTTGTTGTCTGCTCCATGTCTGTAGGACTGATACCCTTCAGGTGTACTTCTGATTTTATGCACAAAACTTCATTTTTGTGTCTTGCAAGTATAAACGCATCCATAGGACTTCTTCTGTGAGGTTTGGAGACTACAGTCGCACCCTTGACCTTAATTTTGTGCAGCTGAGAGGCTACAGTCACACCTGTAAGCTTGCTTCCATGCGACTAAGGCTTAGAGTAAGGGAAAACTCTCTCTTCACATATTAGAACTTTGTTGTAGATCAACAATGTAAGATATTTGTCTATTCATGTCCATAAATATTTTTTCAACAGTGTATAATATACATATAATGCAAATGATAATGGGAGTAAGAATCTTATGGATATATTCTTCCTCTAAATGTGAATCCGCTTCAGTCATCTTTATTTAAGTCATCAACATGTCTATAATACTATCATGCATCAACATATCTATTAGATCATTGAGTCAGACCATATCACCTATTCATCATGGTTATATCATCAACTACTTCATCATACATCAATTTGTATTCAATGGTTAGTTTCAAATAGCTAATAGGAGTAAACGTCAAGAACCATGATCACAACATTACTTCTTTGTCACGTAACTCAATCCCTCAAGTCAAGGCATTCAATTTTACCATATACCATAATTACTAAACACATCAAAACATAACCATGGTTAACAACAAATATTGAATATCAATCTCATTGTTATACTTCTACCATCATGGCTACCATGCTTTTCACAAACAATATCAATAGTGTCAAGTTACCATCTTCTAGAATCAAGGCGTTATCCTTCTTTATGGGATCAAGATATTCAAAATTATAGATGTTAGCCAAACATCAAGTATACCACTATATCAAATATCAATATTAAGTAGCTTCATAGAATCAATAAGTTCATCATGTCTAAAAGGTAAGATACTTGTTTACTACCAAGTCCAAGATTTCTTTATAAGAACCATGAATCCAAATCACTTTCATATGCATGAACCATTTGTGAAGGAAACATTCTTATCATACCTTAGGGCTTACCTTGTCATTAATATTGCAGCTAAAACATAACACCATACATACCTCTGCACCTTCTTAGCTAGTAGCACTTTGTCACGTTTTCATTAGGTGCCTCTTTACTTTTTCCAACACTAGTTCTTCTCTTCCTTCACTAGTCATGATCTTCAAGAGGGATCCACTTATCACAACTCATCAGGAATTTATAAGCATCCAAATACTCAAATATACATGCGGGGAGTATAATTAATGATAAAAACAATAATCAAATCTATAAGTCTAAACAAAAGTAAAGACATAACGAAGCATCATAAATTTAAATTACTTATCTTCAATGAGAAGCGATCATCTCCCTCTTGAACCAGCCTTCAAGAGTCATTACTATCCATAGTCCACTTGATGCCTTGAATATATATTCATAATCTTCATCAGCAACCAAGCCTAATAGAAACCATCCCATCTAGGGCTTCATCAAATTTGTCACAAGTGCTAGATCATCTTCACATTGACCATGCTAGGGTTTCTCTCAAACCCTAACTTCATAATATCCATCAAACCCTAATACACAGATTGCTTAAGATTATATTGAAACCCTAGTATTCTTCTAGGTCTCCAACATCCTTTCTTTCGTCCATCAATGGTGTCATCGTAGGGGTGATCTACATGACTTTTCTTCAGCCCAACTCTGATACCATGTTAATTTTTCTTAAGGCTATATTGTTCCTTGCTTTGATAATTGCATTTATTCATTTATACATTAAGTTCACATAAAATCATAACATTATTCATATTTACATCATTATTCAAAACATGAAACTATGTAGAAATAACAATATCATCATCATCAATGTAGCGGAACATAAAGGAACAATAGAAGAAAATCATTCACAATAGAAACACCAAGATTGGTCGAAGACGAGGGGAAAACCCAGTATGGGGAAAACCCTTTCAAATTATTCTTCTTATTAGATTGCCATCGAATGATTCATAAAAATAGAGTACAATGGTACATACCTACATCCATAGAACTATCTAGCTAAAACAACTAGACAATATTCATGAAATGAACCCAACAATACTTATACTCAAAACTCTGATTCTGAAGCTTGTAATGAACTTCCACTATCTACAGTCAACTGCTAAACAATACGTTCACTGAGAGAAATATTCATACAACTGAAATTTAATCATTTAGGTCTCGGTCGCACGGAGGAGTAATGCGTGTGACTAGGAAGCTTCCAGTCGCTCTCTAGAGCCTACAAGCTAGCAACTACAGTCTACAACTAAGATTCTGAAACCCTAGATGTCAGTCGCATGGAGGAAAAGTTGTTCGTATGACTGGGATTATTCTGTCACACGAATGAGACTGGTAGAGAGTGACTGGAGTCAAGATCTCTTTTTCATGTGCCTGCGACTAAGGCCCAAAACCCTAAAACAGAAAAGCAAGCTTCAAACCCTGAAATTTAATCTTCAAGCGAACTTATTCCTCCGCGGATGAACCTCAGACCTGAGTGAGACAAAAACAAATATAGAAGAGTGTCTCATGATAATTTCCAAATGAAGTAGAGGTCACTTTTATTTATAGCCTTCCAAGGGTGTCCACTTTTCTTTAGGGCCGACTTTATCAAATATGCACATGTGGGCTTTTCTTCATTAGTACACTTTCCCTTATCCATTTTGAGTGATCGTTAGGTCAATTTTGGTCCTCTCAAAAAGAATAATTAAATAAAATCATCATTCATATCAAATTATTTTTCCAAAGTGGAATTTGATTGCAGTTTCATATTTTAACATTGATTGGGCATAACTTTCAATCTAGCAAGTAGAATGAGATAAAATGTATATCATTAGAAAGCTCTTAACAAGATGGATGTGATCATGTTGTCAAAATTTAATTCTAAGATATTTAGAGAAGGATGAATTTTGTAACCCCATATTCATAGAGAAACCATGGAGGTTGGGTTAGTTCAAAGTAACACCTCCCATCATCCTAGAAATTTCAAGTGGATAGGAGGGAGTGTTACACTAGAGGTCTAAATCATCAACATCTTTACAACCTATAGAGTGAGTAACAATCCAATTCAAAATAATTACACATGCATAGTTATAATTCCTATTTGGTTTCTATGGGTTAATGATACTACATGATAAATCCAAATTTCTCAACTCCATTAGGGAAATGAAACTGCTAGTATTACATGCCTTTTGGATTCTGGTAGGAGACTTCAGTCTCATTGACTCTTCAGATTAAAAAGGAGGATTTTAATGCCTTGAGTCAAAATGTATCTTATTCCACAAACTCGTAGCCTTGACACGCCTTCTTGAATTGGATACAATCATCGACCATCACACTTGGAATAATAAACAAGGGGGGTCACAACAAATTGCATCCAGACTATATCAATTCCTTATTTTGGAAAATATCATGGCTCGAGATATCTTCATGGAGGCATCCACCCTACCAAGTTGTGGCTCAAACCATTGGCCCATAAAATTGTATATAAACATTAAAACCGAACCCAAAAATAGGTCATTTAGATTCAAACAGTTTTGGTTAACACATCCCTGGTTCTAAGAGAAAATCATAGTGGAATTCATATTTAGACAACTTAGAGGGATTTGAAATGTATCATTTGCAATAAAATCTCAAACATGTGAAATCCCAACTCAAATGGTGAAACAAAATGGAATTCAGGATATCTTTCAAGTTAAGGCTAAATCAAGGTCCTAAATGGAGGCCATCCAATTAGAAGCCATACAACATGGACAATTGGAAGAATTACTACAAGAAGAGGCCAAACTCCTATCCCAACTAGAATAATTCATAAAGTAGGGGGAGATACTTTGGCAAATAAAATATGTGTTAAAATTGGAAACTAGGGCAAAATTCCATGTGGGTCACCTTATTCATGGCTGATAATATTTTTCCTAGATTCCTCTCGTCGAGAGGTGTAGGATTGATCTAAAGATCATCCGATTCTGATAAGTATTTATGGAGATATGAATTTATTTTGATTATTGACAAATTATCAAAGTCAACCAGCAACTTATGTAGGCTCAGACGCCCAACAGACACATCTATTCACCTTCAATGTTTGGATATAAATATAGGATGAATCCTCCTCATTTGGTCACTCACTACTCATCATATCTCTCTCTCTCTTGCGCAAAAAAAGAGTCTCTTCCCTCTCCTGCGCAGAAAGGCTCTCTCTCTCACTCGAGCCGAAACAGTTCGTTCGAAGTCTTGGACTGGTGCATGGAAAAATCTTGGACTAGTGCACGGTGAAGTCTTGGACTAGTGCACGGCGAAATCTTAGACTGATGGGTGGCGAAGTCTTGGACTGGTGTACGGTGAACGACTCACTGGTGGAGACTTGATGAGTTCGATCTAGGGTTTCCTGCCCTAGTTTAGGGCTGATCTAGGGTTTGCTGCTACTGATATAAATCAGATCTTTGTACTATTTCTCTCTGCTGAATTATTGAAGATAAAAGAAGATTTGATCAAAGGGTTTCCCCATATTAGGGTTTGTCCCTGGCTAGCCACAACATCTTGTGTCTCTTGTCTTGGATTGTTTTCTGTTGATCACTTAAATATTCTATCTACACTTTACTTAATGTACATGTGATTTCTAATCTGTGGATAATAATAAGTAAGATAAGTAAACTACTCTAAGCATAGAACATACCATAATTTAACATGGTTTCAGAGCTGAGGTGGAGACAAAGCCCAAGAAAGAGCAAGAGCAAGAGAAATCACCGAAGAGAAGGTTGGCAAGGCTATCTTAAGGAAATTATGGGGTCCTCAACACACTTCCCTACTGAAGACAAACTCCCTGAGAAGTCTGACTATCACGGATGGAATATGTCTCTCGATCTAACATTAGAAGAGCAGGAAGTGCTGGATCATGTGAGAGGCGGGATTGTTGAGCCTCCATCAAATGCATCCGCTGCTACTAAGAACAAATGGACCAAGGGAGAAGTCAAAGAAAGGAAGATCATTTAGGACTCTATTGACAAGCGCTTGGTGGCCTATTTTTCTGAGCTAAACACCTCCAAGGAAATCTATGATAAACTGGTGAGTTTATTTAAAGTTAATGATGCAAATCAAGTCTTGTTTCTTAGAAATAAGTGGAAGGAAATTAAGAAGGGCAAAGATGAGAGTATGCAACAATAGAGCAAGAAATGCCCATACTTAAAGGTCATCCCTCTGCCTTTTCTTCTCATACTAAAATAAGAAACAATTCCAGGGCTAAATTCAAAGGAAAGGTTGGACCAAAGGGTGGAAGAAAAGGACGATGTTTCAATTGCAATAAAATAGGTCACTATGCAAGGGAGTGCCCTGATAAAAGGAACTCACACTAGGACAATGATCAAAATCCCTCTCAAAGCAATCAAAGGAATGACAAGTCAAATGGAAGAGGTAAAAGAAGTTCCGAAAATCAAGGAAGAGGAAAACCATTCAAGAAGGCAAGAAATTCCAGGTATGAATCTAACACGGTTAACAATAAGCAAGATGAATATTATCTACCAGCTACTCTATCTACTACTGCTCCCCCGGACTCGCTGGGAAATTGGCTTATTGATAGTGGTGCCTTAAGGCACTTCACTGGTTACAAGGAAGCTCTCTGTAATCTGGTAGAGAAAGAAACCAACCTGGAAATTGTTCTTGGAGACAATTCAAAATATCCCATGAAAGGCATAGGAAATGTCATTCTTCAATTGAATCAGGGTAATATCATCCACTTACAAGATGTATTATATGTACTTGATCTCAAAAAAAACCTGGTGTCCATTTCAGCAATGGAAGACAAAGACTACAAGGTGGCTTTCAGCAAAGGCAAGGTACGTGTATTGAAAAAGAACTTTAACGATGCTTTTACTATTGGGTTTCGAGTTGATTCATTATATCAGGTCGGAGGAAGTCCATTGGGTGTCATGTCTTGTGACACATCTCTTCAGTCCGAACTATGGCATCGGAGGTTTGCTCACCTTCATTATAAAGCTCTACCTGATGTAAGAAAAATGGTAACCGGGATGCCCAAGTTCAGATTAGAGCAAGAAGGTGTATGTCCAGGATGTACCGAAGGAAAGCTCAAAAGGAGACCATTCCCCTCAAACCAAAGCAAGACCTCTGATATATTGTAGTTGATTCACTCAGACATATCCGATATGATGCTTGTGAACTCCTTGGGAGGATATTTATATTACCTCAATTTTACAGATGATTATTCTCGCAAGACTTGGATATATTTCTTGAAAAAGAAGGATGAAGTGTTCTCCTAGTTTCGACACTTCAAAGCCTTGATCGAGAATCAAACCAAAAGAAGATCAAGATCCTAAGGACTGATAATGGGACTAAAAATGAATCCAATGAGTTTCATAACTTTCGCAAAGAGGCTGGCATTAAGAGGGAGACCACTACACCCTATACTCCTGAGCAGAATGGTGTGGCGAAAAGGAAGAACCGTACGATTGTGGAAGCTGTCCGTGCTATGCTCCATGATCAAAGACTTCCGAAGTTTCTATGGGCCGAAGCTACAAACACCACCGTATATGTACAAAACTGATGCCCTCATCAAGCATTGGGCTCCAAAACTCCTGAAGAAATGTTCACCAGTAAGAAACCTGACGTATCTCATTTTAGAATTTTTGGAAGCCCTATATATTTTCATGTGCCGAAAGAGAAAAGGAATAAATTGGGTGCATCTGGAAAGAAAGAAATCTTTGTGGGTTATAGTGAAAATACTAAGGGCTATAGAATCTATGTAGCTGGTCAAAGGGAAGTCGAGATTAGTCAAGATGTCACCTTTGACAAAGATATGGCCCTTAGCAAGGTGGACAGTCTTCCTACTTTGAGGAACACTCAAGAAGCTGACACTAGGGAACCGAAAGAAAAAGAAGAGGAGACAATGCCCGATGTGGAAGAACCCCTGGATATTACTGATCCTCCTCCGCTTGAGCCCTCCTCTTCAAGGAAGAGGCCTTCATGGCTTAGGAGGACACTTGATGATGCTGAAGGACACACAACAGCCCGAGGAACCTTCTGTGAAAGTAAGAAACTGAACAGATATCAGGGATACCTGACCATCATGAGCACGATCATCAAAAATGAGCCTTCATCATTCACAGATGTCGTCAAGCATCAAGTATGGAAGGATGCTATGACCGAAGAATATGAGTCTATTATGAAGAACGATGTCTGGGATGTAGTCCCTAGACCCTAAGACAAGGCAGTTGTCACTTCAAAATGGCTTTAAAAGATAAAGCATGCAGTTGATGGAAGTGCGGAAAAGTATAAGGCTCATTTTTTCACTCGTGGCTTCTCCCAGAAGGAAGGTATAGACTATGATGAGATATTTGAACCTGTTGCATGATATACCACCATCCGCTCGATCATAGCCCTTGCTGCTTCACAAGGATGGAAACTACATCAGATGGATGTCAAGACTGCGTTCTTACATGGTTCGATCAAAGAAGAGGTCTATGTGGAGCAACCTGAAGGATTTGAGATTCATGATCAAGAATCTCATGTGTGTAGGTTGAAGAAGGCCCTTTACGGGCTAAAGCAAGCACCCCGAGCATGGTATGAGAGGATTGATAGCTACTTGATGAAGTTGGGATTCACTAGGAGTGAAGCCGGCCCCAACCTTTACTTTAAGGTTATAGATGGCAAGCCTCTCATACTGGTGCTATATGTTGACGACCTCTTTCTAACAGGTGCAGACCCTCTCATTCACGAATGTAAGAGGGAGCTGGCTTCTGAGTTTGAGATGAAAGACCTAGGACTTATGCACTATTTCCTAGGACTGGAAGTCTGGCAGAAACAAGGGGAGATTTTCCTATCTCAAGGAAAATATGTGGTGAAGATATTAGAGAGATTTGGCATGGTGGACTGCAAGCCCGTAACCACCCCGATGGAGCTTGACTTCAAGAAGTTAAGCGGTAGTGCTGCTGGACCTGTTTTATGAAATACCACCGAGTATCGTCAACTCATCGGAGCATTGATGTTCCTAGTGAACTCCTGTCCAGATATATGCTTTGCAGTCAACACGTTGAGTCAACACATGGCTAAACCTCACCACATACATTCGATTGGTGCCAAGAATGTGATGAGATATCTTCGTGGCACAATTACTTATGGGTTAAGATACATTGTCGGAAATGTGAGACTGCTTAGATATACTGATGCTGATTGGGGAGGCAATGTGGTGGACCGTAAGAGGACTTTTGGGTGTTGTTTCTCCTTGGGATTTGCTTCGATATCCTGGATGAGCAGGAAGCAGAAGTTTGTGGCTTTGAGCACCACCAAGGCAGAGTGCATTGCTGCTACCATGGCCTCCTGTGAGGCAGTCTGGTTATGAAAGCTCTTCAGTGAGCTATTTAGATTTACATTGGATACCACCATGATCCTATGTGACAACCAGAGCGGGATTCGTTTATCATAGAATCTCTTATTCCATGATCACTCCAAGCATATCAATATCAGGTACCACTATATTCATGACATGGTGCAGTGGGGAGCTATAAGGCTCCAACATATTGGTTCAAATGAACAAGTCACCGACATTTTGACAAAGCCCGTAGGAAAGGTCAAATTTCTAACTTTACGAGAACGACTTGAAGTCGTTCAGAGACCCTCTTTTGAGGGTCAAGTATGATGTACTAAGCTCTAGGAGCTCCAAGGGGGCGCGGGGTACTTCTTAGAGCAACATATGACCACAAGGTAACTCACCATCCCCTTTTGGTGCACTTTGTACAAGGTAAAATGTTCAACCTTCCCCTAACACCCTGTGGCGACTATGGAACAGGATGATTAGTTATCTTGTGGGCCAGGATGATTCATTCTCCATGGCGATTGTGGAACAAGATGATTCGTTCTCATGTAGGCCAAGATGATTAGTTCTTTGTGGCATCCACTGGACAAGATGATTCATTCTCTTGTGGACAGGATGATTAGTTCTCTTGTCGAGGCATCCTACCCATGCAGTCTGGGACTCATGGGAATTACCTCTCATCTAATCAATGAGTAGGGAAATGAGGATAGGGACCATAGTAGTTATATTGATGGATGCATCGTTGTATCTACCATACTCCCTATGCTAGGATGACCTCCATTGATTTGGGATCAATGATATTGGTCTGGGACCAGTGAGAGTGGTAGACCCTCTGAAACTGACTTTGGGTCAGTAGAGGACTGGTCTGGGACCAATGAAAGTGGCACACACTCCAGATTGACTTCGGGTCAGTGGAGGATGGTATGAGACATCCTAGATCACTTCTTCTTCTTCATAGTTCGAGCATAGCAGAGCAAAGCAAGGGTCAAGCTATACAAGGCAGTGCATTTGATGTATGAATAGTAGAAACAGTCAGACGAATTACAGATGGAGTTCTCCTTAGTTGAGAGGGAGTGTTAAAATTGGAAACTAGGTCCCAATTCCACCTGGGTCACCTTATTCATGGTTGATAATATTTTTCCTAGATTCCTCTCGTTGAGAGGTGTAGGATTGATCTAAAGATCATCTGATTCTGATAAGTATTTATGGAGATATGAATTTATTTTGATTATTGACAAATTATCAAAGTCGACCGGCAACTTATGTAGGCTCAGATGCCCAACAGACACATCTATTCACCTTCAATGTTTGGATATAAATACAGGATGACTCCTCATTTGGTCACTCTCTACTCATCATATCTCTCTCTCTCTCCTGCGCAAAAAAAGAGTCTCTTCTCTCTCTTGCGCAGAAAGGCTCTCTCTCTCACCCGAGCCGAAACAGTTCATTCGAAGTCTTGGACTGGTGCACGGCGAAATCTTGGACTGGTGCACGGTGAAGTCTTGGACTGGTGCACGGCAAAATCTTCGACTGATGCGCGTCGAAGTCTTGGACTAGTGCACGGCGAAGTCTTGTATTGGTGCATGACGAAGTCTTGGACTGGTGCACGGTGAACGACTCACTGATGGAGACTTGATGAGTTCGATCTAGGGTTTGTTGCCCTAATTTAGGGCTGATCTAGGGTTTGTTGTTGTTGATATAAATCAGATCTTTGTACTATTTCTCTCTGCTAAATTATTGAAGATAAAAGAAGATTTGATCAAAGGGTTTCCCCATATTGGGGTTTGTCCCTGGCTAGCCGCCACATCTTGTGTCTCTTGTCTTGTCTTGTTTTATGTTGATCACTTAAATGTTCTATCTGCACTTTACTTAATGTACATGTGATTGCTAATCTGTGGATAATAATAAGTAAGATAAGTAAACTTCTCTAAGCATAGAACATACAATAACTTAACAATATGAAATTCAATAGTTAGGGGAAGGGGGGAAATAAAACATTTTTCCACAACTCCATGCTACAACATAGACACAACAACCAAATCTCATCTCTCAAAAATATTGATGGGATCAAACTCCAAGACCACAACAAAATGGAGCAGAAACTTGTGTGTTTCTATAAAAATATCCTTACACAACCTCAACTGCAAAGGGGGGGAACCATTCAAAACATCATACAACACATTCCTTCTCCAGTTACCTGAGCATAAAACGAGGCCTTGCTACGAGAAATCAAATTTTAATAGGTGGAATTAGTAGTAAAATCCTCTCCCAAGAAAAAAAAAACCAAGTCTATATAGCATGATCCGGATTATCCACAGTATTGTGTTTATTCTGTCGACGTTTCAAACCCCAAAGAGGGTCCATCATCAGGACTAAGATAGAATATGAATGATAGTTCCTTGAGAGAAGAATATTTGACCATAGTATTTAGATGAAAATATGTGGTGAAGATATTGGAGGGATTCGGCATGGTGGACTGCAAGCCCGTAACCACCCCGATGGAGCTTGACTTCAAGAAGTTAAGTGGTAGTGCTATTGGACCTATTTTACGAAATACCACCGAGTATTGTCAACTCGTCGGAGCATTGATGTTCCTAGTGAACTCCTGTCCAGATATATGCTTTGCAGTCAACACGTTGAGTCAACACATGGCTAAACCTCACCACATACATTCGATTGGTGCCAAGAATGTGCTGAGATATCTTCGTGGCACAATTACTTATGGGTTAAGATACATTGTCGGAAATGTGAGACTACTTGGATATACTGATGCTGATTGGGGAGGCAATGTGGTGGACCGTAAGAGGAATTCCGGGTGTTGTTTCTCCTTGGGATCTGCTTCTATATCCTGGATGAGCAGGAAGCAGAATTTTGTGGCTTTGAGCACCGCCAAGGGAGAGTGCATTGCTGCTAGCATGGCCTCCTGTGAGGCAATTTGGTTATGAAATCTCTTCAGTTAGCTATTTAGATTTACATTGGATACCACCATGATCCTATGTGACAACCAGAGCGGGATTCGTTTATCAGAGAATCTCTTATTCCATGATCACTCCAAGCATATCGATATCAGGTACCACTATATTCGTGACATGGTGCAGCGGGGAGCTATAAGGCTCCAACATATTGGTACAAATGAACAAGTCACCGACATTTTGACAAAGCCCCTAGGAAAGGTCAAATTTCTAACTTTACGAGAACGACTTGGAGTCATTCAGAGACCCTCTTTTGAGGGTCAAGTATGATGTACTAAGCTCTAGGAGCTCCAGGGGGCACGGGGTACTTCTTGGAGCAACATATGACCACAAGGTAATTCACCATCCCCTTTTGGTGCACTTTGTACAAGGTAAAATGTTCAACCTTCCCCTAACACCCCGTGGCGACTATGGAACAGGATGATTAGTTATCCTGTGGGCCAGGATGATTCATTCTCCATGGCAATTGTGGAATAGGATGATTCGTTCTCATGTAGGCCAAGATGATTAGTTCTTGTTTGTATCCACTGGACAAGATGATTCATTCTCCTGTGGACAGGATGATTCATTCTCCTGTGGACAGGATGATTAGTTCTCCAAGATCTAGGTTTGTTTATTTATACTATGGTCAAAAATTCTTATCTCAAGGAACTATCATTCATATTCTATCTTAGTCTTGATGATGGACCCTCTTTGGGGTTTGAAACGTCGACAGAATAAACACAATACTATGGATAATCCGGATCATGCTACTCCAAAAAATAACTACCACAGCAGCTTGAAAACTAACAAGTCTATATAATTTCACATTGGAATTTTCCTAAGCCTATTGGTTTATCTTCGGTAATCATGTTTGGGTTCCACTGGAGGAATCTCACAGGTCTCGCTCCATGCTTGTAGCCTTTGACGCAATTTTCACTACTCTTATTAAAAAAAAGACAACATTGAGGAGCCTAATGGATTCTGACCCATAGCTCTCTATGCAACGTGATCTACAAAGTCATCACAAAGGTTATAGATAATCGCTTCAAACCTTTATTATCTCAATTGGTTTCTCTCAAGAAAACCGGTTATGTTAAAGGTTGTCAAATCCTTGACAGTATTAAAATGGCTCACCAAGTCATTCACTCCTTGAAAACCACCAAAAAGCTAGGAATGATTCTCAAACTAGACCTCTCCAAGGCTTTTTATAAACTCAATTGTCCTTATCTTTTTAGCATTCTCTCATCTTTTGACTCTACTCATGACTAGATTGATTGCATTAAAGCCCTCACCTCCTCAACCCTCTTCTCTGTATGGATCTCCCTCCTAACTATTCTCCTCTTTACAAGGAATCTTTTAGGGAAACCCACTCCCCCCCTTCCTTTTCATCTTAGCTACAAAAGGACTGGTTCATGCATTTAAAGTTGTTATAGCCAATTAGACCATCAAAGGACTCTACCCATTTAGACAGGACCTTTTGATTTCCCACTAATAGTTTATGGATGACACTATGTGTATGGGTGTTACTACTATTCAAGAAGCTAGCGACATATGTCAGGTCTTGGAGGACTTTTCTCAAGCCTATGGTATGGATATTAACAACTTCAAATCTCATATCGTCTTCTTTAATACCCCACGGTTGTGTAGAATCACATTTCTAAGTTAATGGGATTCCAAATAATCAAGTTGCCTTCTAACTACCTCATGCCACCCTTATGTATATCTCTCTTAAATCTTCCCTGTGGTTTGACCTTCTAAGAAAATTTAGTAATAAACTGGAAAATTGGACATTTGACTCCCTCATCATAGTTGGATGATTAGTCTTTCTTAAATTGGTCCTCCAAATTTTACCATTTTATCTTCTCTATGTTCTTATGGCTCCCTCATCCACTCAGAGCACTATTTAATATATGTAATGCTCTTTCCATTTGGAGGGTGTTGTTGCACAAAATGTTTAGGCACCGTGATAACGATTAGATCAGGGGCTATTTCCCCAATCCCCAATCTCTCCATTTAAGTTGTTTCCCAACAGAAGACTAAGGGGGGTAGACCTTACAGAAATGGATTGAAGAAGGACTAGTTGCCAACCAACCAATCTGGGAGACACAGTTAAGCGACCAAATACTTTTTTTTAGATTAAGCAATGTTTCAAAAGATTAGATTAGATTTAGACGATTGATACCAGTGCCTTATGGAGTCAAATATCTTGCTGAGTAAATTTAGGACAGTTATTGGATGGATAATTGTTGCTTGTATGAATAACTAACCTGTATGACATGCAATTCCTAAAACTAATGTGAAATGTAGGATCTTGGTTATTTTTAATTAGCCTATTCTAAGTATGTCCTTTGATCTTTTTTTGTATTGAGCCTAAAATTGATAGCAAATGGCAGAGAGAAGTCAAGGTTAAGGACATGAGAATGCAATTAATGATCCCTCTCCTTGAAATCTAATGTACCTAGTTCCTCTGGAACTGCAGAGGTTGTGACTCTGACGAATGCAAGGTCACCGTTTTAGACACTAAAAAGACTAGACTTCTCAAGAGAAGACACAAAGGTGTTCCTATCTTTCTTTCAACCAAACTTATGCTTGGAGGTCGATTATTAAATGAAATATTAACTTAGAATGCAAAATGCAAGGAGGATTTAAAATATGTCTTAGTGAAGCGAGATGTTAAATACTCAAATCACTTAGATTATGGTTTATTCAGAGTTAAATGCTAATTACTTAAGCGAAAATTTAATGAAAAACCCCCAATTATGCAGATGCTCAAATACTCAATTTCAAGAACCGAAAGATATACAATTTTCCACAAATCAATGATAGAGTATTCAATAAAAATGTTGATCGCAATTACTTGAAAATTATCAAAACTAATTATTCAAGAAAAATCCAATAATTCAAGTAAATAGATCCAAACTTAGAGTTAATTTCTTTCTTAGATAGTGAGCAATCTCAATAGTTATCAAGCATTAAAACCAATGATCACAAAACTTAATTGAAGCATGCAAATAATGAAAGCCTAAGCACTTAAATTTCAACAATTTAATATTCAGGATAACAATGAAAGTTAAATGGTAATTAATTCCAAAAAGACTCTTCAAATAATTCTCGAAATTATTAATTTTTCTAATGTCTCAAATCCAGAAAAATATATTTTCTTCTATAATCAAACTCAGAAATTTTAGAAATAATATTGCCTTGACTATATAAGAATTTTAATTTTTTTCCCCACAAAAATATTACAAAGCATAAAGGCCCAAAAAACCATTATCACAAAAATCAAAAAAGAACTTTAGTTTAAAATTTGTGTGACACTTTTATTAAATTTAATGTGATAATGATTAAAAAAAAAAAAAATTTAAAAAAATGAAGGGCCAATGATAAACAATTTTTAATGTGGTAAGTGTTTATGAAAAATTTTAAATTTGTTTCTTTTTAAGGGCCAAAGGCAACTTTAAAAATAAATAAATCGAATATGATATGTTTGGAGGTAGACTTTACACCAACATGAGGGAATAAACGATGTATGCAGGTTGAGGAACATTGGTCGAGGTAGCAGCAGGTAGCAAGGAGATGAGAATGCAGAGGGAGCCGTGTAGAGAAGGGAAAGGAGCTTGCGCAAAGGGGTAAGGGATGCGACACAAAGAGAGGATGAGGGAATGCGATGCAGAGAGAGGATGAGGGATACATGCTAGGAGAGATAAGGGACGTGGGGCAAAGGAATGGGAGCTGCAAGCAGCAGTGGAAGGGATGTGAGGGGCTCACACAGAGAGGAGATGGAAGTTAGGGAGATGAGGGTGTGAAAGGTTGAGGATAAAGGAAGCAGAGAGCTGAGGGGATGTTTAATGCAGGCTGAGAGGGAGGTTGCAAAGAACAATCTTGAGGAAGTCAAGGGCTGTCTCAAAAAATTAAAAATTTTGCCCAAAATCGAATTCTGATACTAATATAACTCTGCTTTAAATATCTCTCAGAATTAACTATGAAAAACCCATATCTAAATCTTCAAATGAATGATTTCATCATTTTTTATCCTTGCAAGAAAAAAAATTGAGGCTAGATCTTACTCTCCAGGGTCTAAATCTACCTCAAAAGCCCAAATTTTCCTTTGACAATCTTCAAATTTGAATCTGCACAAAACAAAAATAAAACCCTAGATCCCACATATATACAAAAATTAAATTGAAAACCCAGATCCCAAGTTAGAAAATAAAATTTGAAATTTCTAAAGATTTATACAATTAAATTTACAGATCTATCAGATCTAAGGAGTATGAGTCCAACTCTGCTCCCAATTCTGAATATTTATGCTCTTTTTAGCTAGATCTAACTATTTAGCACAAATTATTGAAAATAAATGATTTCTTTCTTTTTTTAATTTAGGTACTAACCCAGAAAATCCATGCAAGAATAAATTCGTTAAATAATCCTAGGATTTTAATTAGGAAGGTTCTCTAGATCTTATGTCTCGGGAGTTGGCTGGTCCAATCGAAGACTTCCTCAAATACTCAATTTTTTAATACAAATGATTTTTGCACACTTAGAATTTAAGTTGTTAAATCAATAGAGATATAAAATAGTGATTAAATTTTCAAAGAATAGAGATACCTGCTATCAAATTCAATTATAATGCTACTTTAAACTCAATAATCTAAGCAAGATACCAGTGCAATATATTACTATACAAAATTTATTAACCAGCAACTTATGAAATAAGACGAGTAGAATATTAAGAACAATATCACCATAAAGCACTAGAGACAAACACTGCCATCAAATAAAACCCCAAAGACTTTGCATTATATTATACCATAAAAAATATTACAAGATAGCTTCAAAAGCTAGTACACGACTCAATGATCAGATTCTTTGATGTAACAAATGACCTCTAGTTTATATATTAATTATCCAACAACGATTTGGCTTGATCCTCGTCAAAGTAATCTTGAACGTTGAAAAAGATTTAATTATGTTTTAATCTCCTTCGTCGAAATTATTTTACTTTTTGAGGAAATTCGAATTTTTCATTTAATTGAATTTTAATCAACTCCAAATTAATTATTTTGAGTTGATTTCCTCAAAAAATTGACTTTGACTTAACTACCAAGGCTCAAGGGTCCAAAATTTCTTGAAATTTTCAATATTCCCTTGGTTGGGGACCTCCAAAAATTAATTTCTCTGAGACTCACAAATTTTACTTTTTGGAGAATTAATTTTTCTTAAGACTTAAAATTAATTAAATTTTTGGCTTAGGATTTTAATTTATTTTTGCTAGGAAATTTAATTAATTGACTCATGAGGGGATTACTAATTTTTCTGACCTTCAAATATTTTAGCTGTGTTGTCTAAATATGAGGGACCATGAACTAAAATATTTTTTTACATCAAGATATTGTAATTTAATACATGAAGGGGGAACACCCGTTTGTTATAGACCTTCATTTATAAAACCCCATTTTGTGACTTAATATGATCTAGTAGACCAAGTAATTTGTAAAAAATTAATTTAGCCAAATAGCTTAAATGACTCCCAAATTACTTTTACAAAGACTTGACTTAGAACACTAGGACTTACCTAAGATCTTGACGACAAAATACACCTTAGATTTGGGGTGAGGTTGGAGGGTAAAACTATGTCGATCATCCATGTTTAGAAACACACATGAATCAGTGAAACGAAAAACCTACTAGGATAGAAATTGTCACCATAAAAGTAGGATTACCTAGGTTGTTACATACATAGATGGTCTTACTAGGATCATTTACATTATAAACTTGTAGAATGGGTTTACAACTTCTGCAAAATGATGACTAATGATGATGATGAAATCTGGATGATCTCACTGCACGATCATGATAGAGTCTTCTTGCGAAAATGTATACTTCTAAAGAGTAGCTGACGTGAAGTGGTTAACAGTGGGGATCTAAACATCAAAAAAATGGGCATTGGTTTCTTGGGACAAGTTCTAAAATCTGAAGATTGGGGGGGGGGGGGGGGGGGGGGCGCCGAGGCAGGGTCTGAGATTGAGATATCAAGCTGCGATCACCACCATCTTGGGATCCAATTTATGGTGGTTATGGCTCCAAGGTGGAAGCAATATGTGGAAACTCATTTGGAAAACGAAATATATCGGTCATAGCCCTCTTAAACAACATGTTCAAACTCCTTTTAATTAGTAGAGATCCTATATTTGAATCTTTCCAAAAATTGGTTGCACATTATTCAACAACACTATTTTGGGGAAATCCATGATGGGAAATCAACCCTATTTTGAGATGGCACATGGCAACAATCTGCCAAGTTGCAAGACTAGCCAAAGTTGCAAGACTAGCCAAAGTTGCAATAAGTTTGTAGGCACATGAAAATTTAGTGGTATTCAAAGTGGAAGACTATTGGATTGGGGTGGAAAACACCCAATGGTGGATACAATGGATTCCCGTAGAATATTGGACTCCAAATCCAAATCAAGATGCATAGCTTCCTTTCCAAAAGATGATATATTTCAGTTTCCAGCCAGCTTGACAAGCTTCATTACGGATATAGCACTATGAGTTCCTTCTCGCTCAAGGAAGCTTATGGATTAGAAGTGAACTTCCAATATATTCTGAATGAACTTATATGGAAATCTATCTAGAAATGACATTTTTGGAAAAAAACATCCTTCTTCCTCTAGCTCTTGGCTCAAGGAAAATCTCTCACATGGGATAGTCTCCAAAAGCTCAACTATGCATACCCCTCCATTTTCTATTTACATAGATAAGAGATTGAATACAAAGAACTTGTTTATTCATTTCCATTACTCCCATCACATATGGATGGCACGTGAAAGATCCATGCACCACATAGATCATATTTGAATCAGTGTATCCCTTTCGATCAAGCACTGGATATCTTTATTATTTCAAAATCCCATCCTTAATCACATTTGGAACTTTTTATTAGGATTTGTTCCATCTAGAAAGAGTGTAATAGTCACATCTTTTGTAATATTTTTTTGTCTCCTTAAGCTCTTTGGTACCTCATAAAAACAATGTCAGGGAATCCATTGTGACTCAAGCTTGGACCTTGCAAGATTGGACTAGTCATGTGTAGGAAGTTTCCATCCTTTGAGAGTGGAACCTTCATCCTTGACCACCTCCCTCCCCTACGTCCCTTCCAATTGAATCCATCCCCAGTCCTACCTCTTGGCACCCTCCCCCATGATTTGAAAAAGCTAAAATTTGATGGAGAATATAAAGGTAAGCTAGGATCTTCTGGCTATGGTGGAGTTTTAAGGGATCATCATAGCTCTATCATTTTCATCTTCTCCAACCCCTTGGGCCACACGAGTAATAATTATGTAGAATTAAAAGTCACAAATAATTCTTGTAGGTGGCTCACTCCTTGGGATTTTCTAAGATAATAATGATAAGAGGACTCTTAGATTATTATTAAGATGACATCCAAGATCCTTAATGTACCCACTTGAGCCACTCATAGCTAGAAATTGGCCAACTCCCTAGATAAGGAGGTTTTCCTCCTCTCCCTCATTCAAGTCATCATTCCCTTACATTTGCATTGGATAGGAAGCAAGATTGTCAAGATTTTGGCCAATGAAGGTTGTAAAACCCAATATATATCAATCTATTTACACTAGATCTCATTCCTAAATTAATCTCTCAATAAAATTTGTTTAGAATAGGTGCAATAATATTTTCATTCCAAGGATGGGGTGACTTGTGTGGGACATATGGGGGGAGACATTATCATCATCCAACTAGTTAATACAAATGGTGGACATGGAAACTCCTCCACCCTTGATGGTAATAATACACATCCCATCAACCTAGAACAAAATGATCCTTAACTCGATGCATATGACAAAGGTCTAGCCCATTCAATGTCATTTAGTTCTCAAACTCTCTCAGCATACTCAGAGATTTCGATTGTTTAATTCCATCTATCCTTACTTGTTGAGTGCTACACTCATGTATGAGCTCAAGAAGTATATTGGTCATTCATGGAGGTGGAATCTCTCATAATGATCAGATCCACCTCCCTACACATGATTTTCATTGATTTTCTTTGGCACACAATGTCATTTCTCCATTTATGGTTAATCATGGAAAAAATTTGGATGGGTTTGTTGACCTCGATACAGGTGTTTCTTTGGCTCAAGTTTTATTTATATTTTGTTTCTTTCTTAGCTTTAATTCCTCCCTCATCCTTCTCAGTGAAGACTATGGACACCTAGGTTTTTTTCTCTTTTAATTTCTTGTTCTCTCCTTGTTTTCCTGTTTGCTTCCTCTTTTGGTTCCCAACTCCTTTTGTTCCTCTTTGAGGTCTAATCTAACTTGGAATCTTCTTCTCAGCTTTTGCAACTCCCCTTGCATTTTATCTTTGCACCACCTCTCTTTTCCTTTCCCACTCACTCATGTTGTACCCTCATTTTTCCCTGCTTTCCAGCCTCTTTTGGTTTCATGCTTCCTCTCCCCCCACCCAAACTTGAATATCCCCTCTAGAAGAATTTAGAAATTCCTTGCCAGTGTGCTAGATTGAGGTGTGTTGCATCCTATTCTCGAGATTTGTGTCCTTCTTGGTCCCAATAGAGAGTGAATATCTCTGCTTCTTTATTTTGCACCCATACTCCACCACACATTCAAAAAGAAATCTCTCAAGCATAATGAGAAATTGTAGATGAACATTAGTTCCTGAAGGATTCTAAAGTGTTAATTTAGGTGGAAGATTGGGTTCCAAATACAAGATACTATCGAGGCCACTTCAACCATTACATGCACATTTCATACCTCCATAGAATTTAAAAAAAATCTAGGAAGGGAACTAATAGATAGGAACAAGGCTCGAGATTAAATAATCCTTCAATTCCATGAAATTCAAATGCACATGCGTTTTGTGGATTGCAGACTCAACAAAATTCAATCTCATCTTGGCCTATCTCGTGCTCCAATTTTATCTCCAAAGGGTAATAAGGACTACATCCCTATTAAATATTTTGAATCTGACAAATCCTCAATGGTCTTTTGGTTACCTAGTTTTTCATTTCTTAGACTTAGTTTCTCTAGTTTTTTGGCTAGAATGCCCTTTGCGGCTAAGTCCTTGTTGTTTTTTTTTTTTTTTTTCAAACTCAACAAAATTTTTGTATGGTTATCATGGAAACTAAAATTATGTGCATAGTATGGTTTCCCTAATGACATACCAACATAAAATCCTTAGGTTTTGATGTAAAATTTTGTTTACAAGAATGTAAAACTTAAGTTCACAAAAAAAATGTTACTAAGTTATAAGAACTATTATACGGGGTTACGGTTGCTCACAAAAGTATCTCCCCTAGGTCGGTTGCTAACCTAGAACAACATAATGCTTTTCCTTAAATTAAATAGATGACAAAATGAGGCATACCTGGAATCCTTCACACACTTTGCTTCTTCTTTAGCTTGGAAGCTCCAATTCCATCTCTGAATGCCAAAATGAGAACCTGCACAGTCAGATAATAAAATCCAAGAAACTACAAGATCTATGCTGTGTCATCTAAGTAATTCATTCAATAGATGAACATGGCATTGAAATAAGTGAAATAACATTATCACATATAGGAAAAAAATGAACTCTTTGCATTAATATAAATGGAAGGAGATTACAACCATAAGTAGCAATTGATCTTGTAGAAGAGCTCCTCCAAGTTGTTGGCTTGTCTTTTCCTTGTCACAATATGAACCTCCAATCACCCTAAATGCATGAGATAATAACCACTCACCATAGCAGCATAAGGGCATAATCACTCTCCAAAATATGACCCCCAACCACATAAAAGGCTAGGAATATATATAGAAGTAGGGTAAGTTGGGATTTATTATCCAATTACCAATCTAGGGTAAGAGATCCACCTTTGATGGAGGGATAGGATCAAAGGACAAGTGGTGAAAAATCAAAAGTAGGGAAGGATAGGATCCAAATGTTTTATCCAAGGTATGTAGTTGAAATAACTTCTGGAAACTCTTATAAGGGGAAGCTTCTCGAATCCCGATCATTCTCTCGGATTTCTAGAACCAACTTAGGTGCAAAGGGGAGCAACCTGTTGGTGACCAACAAAAGCTACAGTGGATCAATCTGTAGGTGAATGCACCCCAGTAGGCTTACAGGGAACGTTGGTCCTCAAACTAGCTCAGATGAAGTAGTTTAGGGCTAAAACTTTGGGGGATGAAGGGAACATGCTTAGGGATTTGTGCAATATGATGACGAGGGGGAGTAGGATTTTTATTGACCCAATTAGGAGGCTCACTGATCAGATGTGACAGAATGGCCTATAACAAGAACTATTTCAAATGGCTTGATAACTCATCCCAATTGGAATAGTGAGATTTAGAATAGGAGGTATATTTAGATAGATTAGTTAATTTTATTTATTTTGTTATATTAGACTAAATTTAGGTTTAAGAATGTATATTTGAAAGTCTCATTTGGAGGAGCAATTCATTCAGTGGAAACCAGGCCCATATATTGGTGGACATCACCACACCAAATGAGTATAGGCCTAATTTGGGCCTTGATCAAGTGATGATCTAATGTTGTAGGAAGATATTTTCCATGTGTCAAAGTTGGCGCTAGAGCCAAATGACAAGTTGACTCTGTGGAGTCATTCTAGTTTCATGTTTTATTTATTTATTAATGGATTCTTCCTAATCCCCTATTTGGAGGATGTGTTTATGGATGAGTATCATGTAGCACTCCTTTAAAGATAGTTAAACTCTTGTCAGAAATTAATTTTGATGGTGAAAGTGAAACATCTACATCTAAACATGATTTTCACTTTATTAAAAATTGTATTTCTCATAATATTCTTCATGAATATGTCATGTACAACATGTTCAATCTTACATTTTAATGCCAAGCTAAGAGCTAATGTGATACATTATTGATCGCTTCCATTTATCCATTGGAACAATTTATAGATAATTTTTCATTTCATTTTGAGAATTATGATTGTAATAAATTATACAACAAATTGAATAATCTTAGGATAAAAATTGATGAGCCATTAGAATTTTTTTCTACAAGGGTTATACATCTTTGTCATACATTTATTTTAAATTACATTCCTTCTATTAGTGAATGGTTTCAACATCTTATTTCTCTTTCTAATGAAAAAACCAGCAAATCACTAATAAATCTGAATCATGTAATGATACTCATTCACATGTTGATTTAGATTTATATGAAAATACTAAGATTTGGAAATTGTAGGTAAACAAAATTGTTTGAAAACTTTCTTCACTCTGATAGATGGGGATCAAGAGGAACATAATATTTCTGAAGAAGTATATGTGGATTTTGAGAATTCTCTTATGCTAGTATCTTCTTTAAATGAGGAAGAACCCTCATATGTAGGCAATATGGTTTCAGTTATCTATGAACAACAAGAGGAAGAATGTTTGAATAGAGATGAAAAAATTGTTACATTCTCAAAAATATGACCACCACCTTATGAATGAAAGAAATTGAATCTAAAATTTGTGTTAATAATATGGAACAATCTTCTCTTATTTTAACGGAAGATATTCATGAACAACTTTTTGAGAACTTCATCATTGATTATCCTATTGATTTTACCTCACAGATAAGTCTTGAACCTTCTCATTTTGAAAAGTCGCATGATTTTATCTCACGCTTATCAATTTACAATTAACATGATTATGTTTTGAGTAACATGTTGTGTTCAAACTTAATATAGCACATCATGGATGTTGATTAATTAAACCTAGGAAAATAAATAAATATTCCATATTCATAATTGAAATCAGACATGGATATCCTAATAAAGAAAAGTTTCCTTACAAAAAGGTTGTTTCTTCAAGAGATTTTTTTGTTTTCTTTCATATTCCACTCATTATTCATTATACCCTGATATGTTTGATGGTTGTGTTATAAAAATAATCATTTCAAGACCTTTTGAACTTCATTCTACATGGCTAGATTCTAATAAGGTACCAGATCATAAGAATTTGCATATAGGAGATGAAAAGAATGGAACTTCTTTCCATGAATATTTTGATTTTATTCCTTGTCAAATTTATACATGGAAAGAAGGGATTACTATATCAAACATATTTCAAAAAGTGTCTTCTCTGGATTGAAATGCATATATGATTATTGGAGAGTCATGTTGTTTAAGTAACCACCTGGTTGAGATTGAAAGCTCTAATGAAACAAATGATTTAATGGTTTTCACCTTATTATTAACAAAATACCTTATACAATGGTCAAAGATAGCCTAGACACATTACTTGATCATATTAATTCATCGCAAGTTGGTTATGTTAAATAGAATTATAGGGAGACTTGTCAAGAAAATGAAGAACTTCAGTTTCAACTAATGGTTATGTCAGGTTCTCATTATCTTACTCAAATATCTGAAATAAATCATATTAATAATGTCAAGATTCTTTCACAAGGTATTCTTGATAGCATTTTTAGACATGATTCTCAACAAATATACCAATCATCTATAGATTCCATCCAATATTTATACAATTATTATTTATTATATCCTAATAATATTGAAAAACATCTAGAGAAATATTTTCGTCCAAGACTTTCTATAAAAAATAATTTTTTATCTTGCACATGATGGATATAGATGTATATATTCTTGGTTTTCCTACCCTTATTTTCCTATTACTCCAATTTTTACTCATCATTTGTGATGAACATGTGATTACAGGTTTGGAGTTAAATGAATGGCTACATTGGCATTATGATTTCACCTAGTTCACTCTCATTCAATGTAGTTTAGGTTTAGGAGTATATTAATTTGTTGTTTTAGTTTGTTTCTTGTATAGTTTTATTATTTTACTTTTTTTCTTGTTAAAAAATAAAATAATACTGAAAAAATACGCATATCTCAAGAAAAACATGAACCTTCATCGAAATATATACAGGCGAAAATCCCTTTATCCTTTCCATCTCTTGGTTATTATTGTTTTATTCACAACAGCATTGGTTAAACATTTTATTTTCCAGTTTTAACTTAGCCTTCTTATTCTTAGTTGACATTATTTAAGGATTTGGTTTTGAAATGTGTAGTACAATTGATCCTTTACAACATAGGAAGTAAGAATAGTTTAAGAGAGTAAAATGAAATAAAATTTTGATTACATTTCAGTGTTATATTTTTCAAAATCTCTTCTAGGGTGTAATCATTTAATAGGGTCCTCGTGATTTAAAAATTGATGTCTTATTTGCACAATTAGTTCACAATTTATTTTCTATTTTTTCTATTTTTTAGAAATCTTTTGTTCATTTTTAATTTAAAAGGGGTCTAATTAATTAAACATCGCATGTTTTGATGTAATGAATTTTATCTACCACAATCTTAATTAAAATTATAAAATGAAGAACTTATTCAAAAGAGTTGAAGAATCAAATCTTCATAGAGATAAAGGTCTTTCCTTAGAATCTAGTTCCTTCTTTCTATATTGGCTTATGACATGTTAATATTTTGGCTTGCACATATTTCCTTAATTTCAGTATGATCATTAGGATGTTGGTATTTTTTAAGTCTATCTTAATTCAGTAATTTATTTTAAATTTATTTTAAGTTTACTATATTTTTAATGATTTTTCAATTGCAAAGTTAGCATTTAGAAATTCTTTTAATTTTCATGTTTTCTTTTGTTAGTTTCTAAAAGTTGTTACCCTTGACAAAAGAAAATGATAGCATTTGGGTTATGCTAAAATCCCTATCTATGAATAAAAGTGTTATGCTTAATTATCTTTAAAAAGTTATAGAACTTTCAGATAGAATATTTATGTTTCTGGTGGAACTACTCTCTTACCATCAATTCATATCTAGAACACTAGCACACCAAACTTGGGTCTTTTATAGAACTTTTATTTGAGTTCCACCCACTTCACATTAAAAGCTAATATTTATAATAATTAAAGGAGGGAATAATTTATGATAAACTTTGAAAGTGAGTAATCTACCAAACAAACCTAAAACACTCCAGTATCACCTCGCTTTTGCAATGCCCAATGACACATGCAATATGTAAATATAAATCAATAATGGTGTATTAAAACAAAAGGGAAGTTAAAATCACTATGTATAGTGTGGAAACTACAAACAAACATGTCGAGGCTATGGACACTCATTGGCAACAAGGTCATGCTTGTATGTTACTAAGGCACCTTTGTCGAGGCTATGGATATTCACGAATAGTGAAGCAATGTTAGATAAAAAGAGATGAATAATACACAAGAAACTATCTTCCACAAAGTGAAATTCCTAGATCACACCTTCAATCAATCATTTGTAGATTGATGCTTGGGAAAATTAATCTCATTACTTAGCTCAAAGAGTTGGTCTATCAATTACCTGATGTTTAGTGCTCAGTGAAAATATTTTTTAAATCCAGAAACATATGGTGGTACACGTAATTTAGAAATGCATTCTTACAATCATTAAACTTATCTTTAACATTAAGTGCAAATAATATTTTAGAAAAAAAAAACAGATAAAGATAAATGTTTCACCTAGTGTGTCGCCATTTGTTAAGGCCCCAACAACTCCCCTCAATTTTTTGTGAAATAAAAGGGGCTTGCATTAAATTTTGAAATTATTTTCCTTTTAAACTACGTTTCTTAATTTGAATGCTTGGTTCAATGGTATTTTTTTTCAATCTTTTCATTATTTTTAGGTTTTGAAGAGTTTTATGATTGAATTTGGTTGATAACTTAATTCCTTGGCATGAAACCTTGAAAATATTACTAATACATTGTGCCTTATTTGTAATTTTAACAATTATGTCGTATTTGTAATTTTACATTTTTTGTCAAATTAAAACAACTCAGATAGGGCTTACACATATGAAAATCAATTAGTGTCTTATAAGAGTATATATAAAATATTATATCCGACTTAATGATATTTGATTTGAGAAAAACAACATTTTTTACGAAGTTCTTATTTTTTTCACTATTTTGATTTTGATGGATTTTATTTTTTTCCTTGAAACACTTTTTTGGTTTTCGATATTCATTAACTCATTTTAATTGAAAAAGGTTTAATAAAGTGTGAATTATAGTCACCACATGGATGAAATTTGTTTGAATTCCTATAACATTTTCTTAAATAATAATTGTTAGATATTTTTATTTTTTATTTTGTAAATTAACTATGTCCCAAAGGGGCAGATCAATTGGTGATCGAAGTGATATCAAATCGTGGAAACTAAGAGATCCAAGGTTCAACCTCCTTGTTGTAACCAATTTACATAGAGGAGGACAAGTCGTAGGCCCCAGAGGTATAGTGGTAGCGGCCATAATGGATCCCATGTCACACAAATATGAGACTGACCCAATTGTCGATTATTCTAGTTACAAAAAAAACAAATGTAAATAAACTATCTAAATGAAAATACTTTGTATTTCAGTCATCATGCTTATTATTTTTCATACTTTATTTGTCAATTTTATTAGTTTGATACATTGTTAATAATTTATTATCATTTTTATTAATTATTTTGTTTTATAAATGTATATACAATAATAAATATTTATTCTAAATATTAGGATTTTGATGATGGGAGCTTCTAGTACACTATGTTATTTTGTTGTGGTGCCCAACGAGGTTTGGTTGTTATAATAGATATTTTTGCTAGTTACTTTTATAAAATATAACTAAAATCCTAAAAAAAAAAAAATTAAAGAAATACTAATATATTTGTCCTGTTATTTTTCTTCTTTTACATCTTAGCATTTTATTTTATATTGATATTTTTGGTATATGTAGGTTTATTTCAGCATTGTTTCTGGATAGGTTTCTATCTCTATGATGTTTATAGCCTTAAAGGTTGGATGCTCATGTATAAAAATAGACATTTGATCATGTATCATATGGATGTATTTTTTTGTTGTTGATCATGGAATGTCTCTCGATCAGTCTAAGAGATATTATTGGTCTCGGTGGTAGCAATGTTCTCACAATGTGCTTCATGCACATACAATTTGTAATTTTATTTTCACTAATAAAATTACATTTTATTTCATATTAATTAGTGATTTCTTAACTAGGGTATTTTGTTCCTATAATTAATGAATTTGCTTTTATTTTCAGACATAAGGAGTTAATATGCAGGATTGTTATCAGTTAGAAGATTTTCAATTAAAATTTAAATAATGAATTGAAAAATAAAGAAATGATTGATCATAAGATTATTTAAAATTGTATTCATTTTTAATATGTAGCTCTCTCAATTAGTTTAATGAATATCCAATTCATTTTTGTGTGAAAAGAAGAGGTTTGATAAAACATTTTATTTTAATCGAAAAAAGCCATCACTATAGAGTTGGGGGGTTGCAAAAATTATAGAATTAACACTGAGGTTTTTTTGTCAAGAAGATGAAAAGAATTGAAGACCTCAAGGTGCAGGTTGAACCAAAGTAAGAATAGTTTACACTATCATGGAATTTTCTTCTCAGATTACAGTCACAAGGGGGTAAGAAAATCTAGATTCAAGACTTATGCACTATTGTCAAGACTTGAGACTCATATGGAAGACCCAAATGTGATGAATTTTAATCGAATTGGATACTACTATATTTTCTTACTATAATGAAATACATTGTTATCTTTTGATTTATTTTGTTACCAATAAATATAAATTTGTATATGTTGCATTATGGTTAATTTATTCAAATTTGTATTTGTTTAGATTCATGATAAACTATCTTCACATGAGTTGTATGAATTTCTCAATTGATTGTTGAATGTGAGAATACGTATCTATATTACCTTGATAACTATTTATTCAATTAATTATTTATATGTATTGATTTAATTTTTATCAAGTTATAAGAACTATTTCAAATAGCCCAATAACTCGTCTTAGATCTCATATTCAATTCCAATCATTCTAGATGCTCCCAATTAGGATAGTAAGAGCTAAATTTTTTATCCCAATTTGGGTAGATTTAGAATAGGAGGTATATTTAGATATATTAGTTATATTTATTTCTATTATTAGTTTAGACTGCATTTAGGTTTAAGAAAGCATATTTGAAAGGCCTATTTCGAGGAGAAACTCGTTTAGCGGCAACCATGCCCAAATATCGACAGACATCATCACACCAAACAAGTATAGACCTAATTGTGTCCTTGATGGGATGATGATCCCATGTTGTAGGAGGAATTTTTCCACCTATCAAGGGACCTCAATAAAACTATAGCTATGGTTTAGTATAGTTATGGTATTCAATTTCTCCATGAGATACTTGAAGGACTATAATTTTTTCTTCCAAGGAAACAAGATTGAGGTGACCATCTCATATACATACTTAGACATACAATTTATGTGTTCAATGTTCAACGGAAAACAACACCCAAATGTAGTAATGGTTATGGATCTATTTCTATGCTTGAGTGGCAATGCTTTCGGATACAATTTTAGGATATGTATACCAAATTACACCCTTTTGATGCCCCTTTTGATATCACAACACTAGGTGGCTCTGAGGTGTGGTGACAAGGCCTCCTTTCACCTACTAGACCAACACTGAAAGAACCCAATCACTTATGTTGCAATGCATGATTTGTTGTGAGTTGATTTTTACACTCGATACTATGCAAGCAATGCTTGGGTTGATTTTATGCATCTCAAGGCTATTTTCAACTCAGTATCCTTTCTCCATAAGTTACAATATATAGGTGACTCAACCTCATACAAAGACACACACCCGTTCCTAGCACTTTTCTCCTCACAAGAGATTACTTCTATAGGCCTCCCTCCTAGGTGGCAATAAAGTTTGTTCTTTGAGTAGTCTTTGCTCTTCCAATCACCTTCCCCCTTTTAGGTGCTCCCTTAATGATCTTGGCCACATTTTTCCCTCTAAGGAATTGAATAAGGTGATGAGAGAAGATATTGTAGAACATACATATAGATCACTTAGATTACCTCTCCAAAGACCTTAATCCTAAAATGGATGTCTATTCTAAGCCTTTCATGCAAATGAAAAATGGCCTTGTCATTAGACCCAAGCATAATTGGAAAAACTAAATGCATAGCCTCATGATTCCCTTCAGACAATTTAAAGTTAGTTCACAATGTCTCCAAATTGAGATAGATCAATACACTCTGAGACCATAAAGGCTTTGTCAAGTTTTTCATTTTCCTATAAAGTCAAAGGAGAACCTCAACATTCATTACTCTATCTACTATTAGATCAATGAGATGCGCCATTATCTTTAGAAAGATTTATGAGGATACCTCACTACTTTCTTCATAACCATGAACCAAAGACAAGGAAGCACTAAGATTCCAAAGATAACTTTTGTATTGAATTTGTAACTATGGTCAATGTTCATAATGTACTTTTGGTCACTTTATGTAATTGTATTTATAATTTTAAAGCATATTTATAAATGCTTGTGTTAAAAGAAAAAATTATTTTGAGTCAAAGTCCCATTACGACTTTTAAAAGATGTAAATTTGAATTTTTGAACTGAAAATTTTGACTCCAAAAGTGACAAGTCGGCTTCCCTCCAAGTCAAGTCGACCCTGGCCAAGGGACACATCCATCCACCCTAGGCAGACTATTATATAAAGGCATCTCGAGCTCCTTGAATTGGAATTTCACATTCTCACACACAAGACATTTTTTAGGCAAGTAAGCGAAGGAAAAGAACGACAAAAAGAAGCTTGAGTTTTCTCTCTCCTATCTCTCCAACAAATTGCATGTGTGAAGTAATCTTTCTCTCTCTATGGTTTGAATTTTTCTGGGGCATCTATTGCAAGCGTGGGGGGAATTTATGGGTTATTGGGGCAGTTGTTGCATGTCGAAATGTTGGGAAATTGTCTATTATAGGAAGGACAGAATTCTGAAGTGCAGGATCAAGAGAAAAGTGCAAGATCAAGTTAGGTGACTTGACTTGCAGGAGAAGACTAGGTTTTACCCTACATCTAGATGTGTCTCTCATTGAAAAAGAATAATTTCTCTATTGAAAACGTTGATGTGTTTTTCCCAGAGTAAAACTTGTCTTCTCTTATGCGTTGTGATCTTTATTTTTCTATTGTTCTTTATGGTTGAATTTATGAAGTATAATTGTTGAATGATATATTGGAATAAGCTAAAATAAGATCTACATCAAAATTAATTATCCTAAGTTCACAAATATTGTGCTAATCCTAATTGCACTAAGAAAAGCAACATTTTGTAGGGTGCACCAAATACAAACCCTATTAGGATGATCACCTCCTTCCCCTCAATATTAATGATAGATGGTTGTAAGCGATATATAAAATTCCATGAGACATTAGATTTCAATATTTATACTTCTAGGCCTACAACGAGCAACCTATCTCTACCGAGTTCTCAAAGAGGCTCCACAAACATCACAATTCCACTACTCACCACCCGCACTTCCCCTGACCTTCTAAATCTCCTTGAGCTCCATCATTAAGTTCTTCCCAATAGCTTAAAAGTGTTAGGAGACTTGCAACAAATGGTCAGGTTCAACTATGGATCACACAACCTATTTCCTCTCAATTCAAGTTTATTTCCAAAGGAGATCTAAAATAGTGTACCAACCCTTTCTCAATGGTCGGTGATTCTTTTGAGGCATCGTCTTCAGTCCCTCTTTTCATTTTGCATCTAAGTCTGAGGAACCTTGGGATGCTCCCTCATCTCGTTTGTTTTAAATGGGGAGGGGTAGTTCTTGTTTTAATCATGAACATATTATGTTTGACATGGAACTTTTATTTGTTTTATTTTTCTTTATTAATGTATAAATCATTAGATATTTTATGGTTACTGTGGATTAGTGATAGGAGTTTATTTTGCACTCACTATTTGTATATCAATTGTATTATACTTCTAAGTGCCACTAACCTACTGAAATACACACAAACCCATTTTAACCCAAGATTTTTCAATCCCTTAGAGGGATTAAAAAGTATGGGCATTCATTAGACAATAATAAAAATCATATGGACCAATATTAACCCAAGATTTATTAAGTCCTGAGAGAGATTAAAAAGAAACAATGATGCAAACTTCTCAATTCTTAAAAGATTTAAGGTTAAGATGAATCCATGCTAGCTTATCTTATTAGTATGTATATATTTTTTACATTAAGGTATTTATCTACATATTTTAAATTTTACCTTTTAACATGGAAGGCTTCATTTAAAATATATATATATAAATATCACATAACACATTTAACTCCCATTGAGTATAGAATGCACCTCACTTCTCTAGATTCAATTATCTTATCTTATCTTATCTTACAACATTGGCACATGAGATAGTATGTAATATTGTATTAGAATTTCAAACCATCTTGAGAAAAAACATTCTCCAATACGAAGCAAGTTCTATAAGATACACATTGATACCTTATGTTAACATTCCTCTTATATTTATAGGCTCAAGATAATTATACAATCTAGCCTCATTAATGTACTAGGCCGTATTACATAATGATGTCACACATTACCTTAACATGTGATTAAGGAACAACAACCCTATCAATAATTAAGACACAATAAGACCCACGGGGCATAGAGTATACAATGACAGTGTGTTATGTTAAGGCACTCCATGGTGTAAACGTCACTAGTTTGAAACTCTGTGGGAAAAAATCCAACCATGCTAACGGTTGGTGTGCCCGAGGCCAAGTGCGATTCTCAGGTTATTTTGATGGCTAAGATTCCCCTCGATTGTGGCTACTCAAGACACAACTTAGTCATTTAAATCATCTCAGGACTCATATAAACTAGCAAACAAAATAAAATTAAGACATAACAAAAAAATGTCTTTATTAATGTCTCAAACCTTATTACATAAATAGTAAGGTATGCAACACGAGCTCACATGAACCTTTTATGGATGAGTCCTTATTGAACTCTAGTGATGAGACTCATAGATTCTATCTATGGTGGGAGCAAAATAATTAATCTTACAACAAATTAATCTTTGGAAACTACTTCTAGTAAAGTGGATTTAAATCTCCCTATTTGATTATTAATTTTTGTCTAGGATCAAAGGATCTTAGCTCGAGTGGTTTGGTGAACAATTAGTTTCCCCTGCTGCGTGGGTTCAAGTTTATGGAGACATGTTGTAACTAGACCATTTGTGGCGTTTATGAAATAGGTGTATCTGGTGTAATAATAGTAGACGAACTTTCAAAGTTACCAATTCTTCATAAATTATCGTTTCGATTACTTAAAAAAATTGGTTTGGGTTTCATTGTATTCTTGGAACAAATGGAATATCTCCAATATATTAAGAAAAATTGCATGTAACATAGTTTAAAACTTTTTAATTTTGTGAATCAATGGAATACTCTATGTACTTGTTGGTTGTGGAGCCACGTTATTGCAAAATCTAGCAAGTTTAATGCTAAAATTTACGAAGCAATCTAGGTCTTATGGAAATAACGAGATTAGCCACAATTTCCACCTCAATGGCTTCTCTCTTGTTGTTTTATGGATGGATTTTATCCCCACAAGAGAGACTTCCCTAACGAGACTAGATCAATAGGGTTCCAATCCAAATGACCCTCTTAGGAGCTTGCAGATAAATCACCTAGAGATGTCTTCAATAAAGGAGGGTTCCAAGGTAATAAGAGTATAATGGTTATGGGTGAATGTAACAGTAAATCCTTGCAGGCTATGATAAGAGTTACAAATGTTCAAGTACACTTTCTAGCAACCCCAATAAACTAAATGAATGTTATTATGAGCTAGGGTTTTATAGAATGAAAATTGTCATCATGCAATAACATATAACAACAAAGAAATAACCTCTATTTGATAATATCAATAAATGATTAAAGGGTATTAAAAAATTAAGCTAGGGATAGATCAAATTTAGGTATTTAATGGTTGAAAATATATATATAACAACAATAAATATCTCAGAATCACAAGGTGATTCTTTCCCTTTCGCATAGCTCTTTGATCATGACTATTAGAGAACCTTAGCTTGAGCTCAGCATGGATTCCCTAGAGGGGGCCCTCCCCCTCCTCTTGACGATCAGGTTGCAGCCTTTCAAGCCCTTGTGCCATCCTTGTTGAAAATCTCCATAAGAAAAGGAGGGAAAGATAAATTTGTGAAGAAGGAATATGCAATACCCTCAGTGGCCTTTCCTGCAAGAGTTTGAAGAATGACCTTGGCTTTTTCTGATCAAGCACTGGTAGTAAATTTCATGGGGATGTGGTCGTCACCCAATCCATGGAATTGTGAATAGATCAAACATGGAAGCCGAAGATGAAAGGTAATATTAGATTATATTCCCATGGCAATGGCATCTTTTCTTTCTTGTTCGAGTACAAGGAGGATAAGGATGTGATATTAAAAAATGGCCCTATTTTTTTTATCTCAAGGTATGTACCTGAATAAGTGGTCCCTAGACTTAAACCCAGATGAATATATTCTGAGTGCAATACTTGTATGGGTGAAGCTTCCTCATCTTCCACTTTCTTGTTGGAGTGACAATTGCCTACATGCAATAGGAAATGGAGTCTAGGCATAACCCAAAGGATCTCAGTGTACATGTGCCAAAATTTGTGTCGTGGTAGATCTAGAGAAGGGTTTTCCTTCTGAAATAAACCTCACATTGGGGGAATGGAAGCGTTTTCAAACTCTTGACTATGAGTAAATCCCTTTTAAATGTCGATTATATCATGAATACGATCATTTATCTAGTGACTGTAAAAAGTCCCAAGCTAATAAGGGGTTGTATCATCCAGTAGATCAAGATGAGAAATGGCAAACCAAAAAGCATAAAGGAAATAAGGGTAAATTGGTAGCAACTAAAAATCAAAATCATCAAAACAAAATTAGGGCTTCTTCATCGCTAAAGCCCTTTGGGGTTCTACAAAACCTCTTTGTAACATATTAGGAAAAACCCACTTCTCTGAAGGGAGATCCTAAGGACCAAATTGTTGATTTGGAAAAAGAAGACGAGGAACTCAAAGACACAAAAGATGTCCTAGATACATAGAACCATTCATATATGCAACCTTCGGCGTAGACACCAATAGAGACTCCAAATGCATAAGGTACCCTGTCTAGGACTAGGAATGTCGAAGGAGGTCCTTTGTTTTCAAGGGGAATCACTCACAATATGGCCCATACACTAACTTGGGTTGATGATGGTAGTAGCCATGAAATTGAGAGTAATAAGAAAAAGAATGTTCAACCCTTTAAGAATACTTCTCATGAAATTGAAGCAAAGAAAAAAAAAATTAGGTAACCAATCGGTAATCACAGAGATCCTCAAGCCAATGGTGACCAAAGGAATGGAAGGACCAAAAGAAGGAGGAAGAAAACCAAAAACCCTCCCAAAAAAAGATGAATATTATGTCACAGACTATTCATGGTTTGGGAAGCCACATAAAATCCCAAATGATAAAATCCCAAATGGTTAAATATTTGGTGAAACAAGAAAGATCTTGGATCCTCTGTCTACAAGAAACCAAACTTGAATAATATGAATCTATGTTTGCTACTTAGTCCTTCTGGAGAGGTTTTAGTGGCTATGCATATAGCTTCAAGGGAGCCTTAGGTGGTATAGGTATGTTTTGGTCCAATTCACATTTAAATTTAATAGATAGTGTAAAATATTAGTTTTGGATCACTTCTCTTCTAGAGAGAAAGGATATGAGTGCACAGATCCCCATAATCAATGTATATGCCCCAGTCTTATATGGATTAAAAAACTCCTTAATTGCTTTTAAGTTTAATTCATGGCACAATAATTGTATTCTTGGTGGATATTTCAATACTATATTAAGTTCCACAGAGAAAAGAGGCAATGTTCCAATTTGTGATCCGTACAAAGAACATATGGAAGACCTGCTTAACGAATGGGATCTCGTAGATGACCCCCAAAAGTCAGGAAAGTTTACTTGGTTAAATAGAAGGTGTGGTCAATCACATATTTTCCCATCTATATAGGTTTTTTATAAGTAGTTGTTGGCTACTAAAATGGGTGGACTGCACATCTTCCATCAGAACTCAAGACGAGTATGATCATAAGCCTAACTTTCGAATTTTAGATTGTATGGAGAATCTCGGACCAATATCATTTACGTACAATCCCGCATGGTTGAAGGAATATGGAGTGGTAGATTTAATCAGACAGACTTGGAGAATCTTTGTTAATGGATCTCTGAACTATATGTGGGAAACCAAATTGGAGTCAGTAAAACAAGCTCTTAGAAATTGGGTCAAAAATTAGTTTCAGCCTCTTAGACGGAAAAGAGTTGAACTTGTTAAGCAATTAAAATCACATCAATCTCTAATTGAAACAAGTCAGTGGAGCCTTGGCATATAGAAAGGGGAAGGAGTTAATGAAGCAAACATAGGCAATAAGCAGACAGGAAGAAGAGTTATGGAGGCTCAAATCTCCAAGCTTGTGACTTCAAGCAGGAGACCATAATACCTCTTTTTTCCACAAACAAGCGAAGGCACACGGAATTCAAATTAGAGTCAAGGAGATTGATCTTGAAGGAATATTGAGGCTGACCTCTTTTGAGGATATCAAGCAATAAGTTTTTTTTCAATTTCCAGACTCTTTATAGGGAAGACAGAGAAGTAGACATGACAAAGGCTTAGAATTTTCTTCAATATGTTCCATCAATGGTATCGAATTATTCCAATCACCTCCTAATCAAATCAATTGATGAAGCATAAGTTATGGACACAATATGGGATTTGGATCCTAACAAAGCCTCAGGCCCGAATGGCTAAGCTTCTATAAATTTTTTTGGACAATGATTAAAAAAATTCTTCTACAGATGTTGAAAAGGACTTGAAGGAAATATATAATTTGGGGTAACACAAATTCCTCATTTCTTGCCTTAATCTCTAAAGAGTTGAATCCAGTGAACTTCTCTAGAATTCTCCTATATCCTTCTGCAATGCAACCTACAAAATCTTAACACAGATTATTGCAACAAGACTTAAAAAGTTTCTACCAAAAATCATTTCAGAGAACCAAGGGAGTTTTATGCAATAGAGACACATATTGGACAACATAATTCCTGTGCATGAAGAAATACACTCCAACAAGGAATCAGGCAAGCCTTGTATGGTCATCAAATTGGACATGGTCAATGCCTTCGATCAAGGAATTCAGTATTCTTTTAATTCTAGAAAATATTGTGTTTTACATTGATTTTATTAAATGGGTTAAAGCATGCAATATTTCTCCATGGATAGCGCCATTGGTGAATGTTCGTCACACTGCTTCTTTTGTGGCCTCATGGGAACTAAGGTAGGGTTGACCCCTGTCCCCTCTGTTATATACCATCATGGCTGAAAATAAGAGTAGGGATAGGGAAAAAGCGAGACAGGAGGGTAAGTTAGTGGGCATGAGAATTGTGAGGAATGTTAAAGAGGTTAATCATTCACAATTCGCATGTCATACCGTATTTCTTGGCGGGGTCTCCAAAATAGTAGTCAATCGCTTCAAATTAATTTTGGACTCCTATCCTGATCTCCCTAGAGGCTTGGTTGATAAAAATAAATTTCAACTCTATGGTTGGAATTTCTCTGAAGCAATATTGAATGATATTTAAAAAGATGTTTGAATTCCCAATAGCAACCAAATGGAAATCGTTTAAATATTTAGGAATCCCTATCTCATTGGCAACAACAAATGCTAAGGATTGGGAGGAGGTTCTGCAAAAAAGAATAATAAAAAAATAAATCATGGGGTGCTCAATGGTTAACCACAACTGGGAAGGTAGTATTGATCAAATTAGTTCTTTTATCTCTGTTGATATATATTGGATCGGGGCTGCTAGCTCCAAACGGTTTTGTCTATCGAATTGGGAGTCTTCTCCAAAAACATTATGGCAAGGGAGAAAAAAATGAAAACAGATCCCATTTAGTGAATTGGAACATTGTGTGACTTCCAAAGTGTTTTGGAGGGATAGCAGTCAAAGATCCTAAGCTTATGAATTTTGCATTGGGGGAAATATCGTTTTGAATCTCCTTTCAGATTGAAAATATTGGTGGAATCTAGCATTTGTGAGAAAGTATTTCCAAAAAAACAGGCTTATCGAGCCAAAGAATGAATCATTGCCAAAACAAGGATCTAAAATATGGAAGGTGTGCAAGGCATTCCCTCATAATTCTAGATAATCTAGGTTGGAAAGTGGGAAATGGTGTTTTCCTCAACATGTCAAAGAACTATGTTACATCATCCTCTTTAAAGGAAGAAAGGGAAATAGTTAGGGAGCTCACTGAATTGTTGAAGTCAAATGGATATGTTAAGATGTTGATATAGCTCAATGGAATGTTGATGGACATTGGGTTGGTTGGGTATGTCATAATAGTCCCTTCCATATGCAATCATCTTAGATACATTTCTTAATTCAAAGTGGATAAAAGAATATGGACGGGTTGCGAGAAATGTGAATACATAGTTAAGGCGAGACATTGATGATTACTTGTGAATAATTTCCCTCATCCCCCACCAAATAGATTATGGGAAAGGATCTGGAATAAGAATGGTTTGCTAAAAGTAAATATGTTTTGTTGGGCACTGGCCCAAGAAAAGATTTTAACATTAGAGAATCTCAAAAAATGGAATATGCATGGTCCTTCACGTTGTTTTTTATGTGAGAACACTAAAAAGGACATACCTCATGTCTTTCAACAATGTGGATACTCACTTGAAGTTTAGAGATTCACTTTGGGGAATGCTAGCAAGTTTGGTAATATTTTAGAGAGTTGGAAGGATATGTTTGAACGATGAAAATCAAATTGTTCGTGGCATAGGAAATCCTCTTTAGTTTCTATGAGATGATGAATGGCCCTTCCCAAGTTTTTGTGTTGCCTTATTTGGCTTGCTCAAAACCAAGAAATCTTTAAAGGTGTTCATCCCTTTGAGATTTCAACTGCTTCTAAACCATCTCAACTTGTTTTTGAATCCATCATAGCTTGAGATTTTGATCCAAAGAAGTTGGATGATCTATCTTCGAGCGAGTATGAATGGCTCAATCTAGATCAAGCTAGAACCTTCATAAACAAACCGATTGGAACCAAAATCATTCACCATTATATTGAATCATGAACAATTTCTAAATTAGAGGATCAATAAAGGGTTTCATTCTCTCTCTTTTTTTGGAGCATCCAAATGGAATCTAGAGGCGACAGGAGCTGGAGAGGCTATCTTCAGCCCCATTGAAGAAATTGAGATTCAGTTTGCATGGGTATTGGGAAATGCCACTAACAATAAAGCCAAATTCCTAGCTTTATGGCAAGAGTTATAATTGGGTATCTCAAAAAGAATATGCAAGATAATGGTTTATGGAGATTCGATGATTGTTATTTACTAGGTATACAATCTCAAGGAGAAATCAAAGCAGATAAATTCCCCCATCCTGCAAAGAATAAGTCATTGGAAATATCGAGCGGGGGGTAAATCAATATTTCTCTTCAATTAGTTAATTTTAACTTCACTAATCATTAATTTCTATTAGCATCATGTAAACATAAAGCAATCATCAACATCATTCAACAATCCATAACAATAAAGACAATACACCGAATATTTTTAGGTGGAAACCCTTTGGGGAAAAAACCATCAAACACTTCTTAATATTTGTCTTCAATAGTTTACATCAATTAGGAAGCTCCAACTTCCAATATTTTCAACTCCAACTGTAGGAGGCTCCAACCCCTTGGTTTACAAGTTCCAACCTGAAGGATGCTCCAACAACCTATTTACCATCTCTTATTGGAAGGACGCTCCAATGCCCTGTGCAGGCTCAAACTTGCCCTAGCACCACCCTGTCTCCCTAAAGTGTTCTCATAATCTGGCCTTAAGGAGACTCCACTCTCCTCCCTTGCACCACCCTATTCAATAACTTCTACTTTCCCTGAAGGATCCAACCTTTAGCTCACCACGACAAACCATGTTTCACAATTTTAAAACTGGATCCACCTGTATTTATATAAATAATCAACAATACAATATTTGTTGCTTCTGCTCAGTATGTATATCAATGGAAAACCTTAGCCGCTTAATTTCATACCAATTCACTACTCATTTCTGCAATGGTCATCAACATACACGTTAGCCAAGTAACCTTTCCTCTCAACACATACTTCAGGCTATGCATAAGCCTTAGCATCTCTGCTCGATAGATAGTAATGTCTTTGCTTAAGTAACATCATCCAGTCATCTCAACTGCACTTTGAACAACCACATAATCGACTCAAGTTTCCATACTAGCAGTCTTATCCCTGTTTTATCCATTGCAACATTGCCATAGCTTTCACATCTGACTAGCACATGAAAACCCTAGTTGCTTCTTGACAATAATTTGACTAGAAATGACCAGACCAATAGTAGTAAACATATCTCAGGAATCATTGTATCAATAAAAAATCAACAACATTAAACCTTTGCAACCTAGCACCAATGTATCAAGTTTTTTCAAGCTCACTGACATAACACTTACCTTGTCAATTCAACATCATCATCAGAATATGTTCATCGACATATTATGTCTAAACATAACTCATCCAACAAGAATATTTTGGTAGTACAGAACTTGTCCTTGAAACTCTAGCATGTGAAATCATACTCACAACTTCAAAAATATCAATACATGTTTATATATCAACAATGTCAAACAACATTAACTCAATAGGTGTTCCATCATAGGCATTTACAAGGATAAAGTGTTAATACTATAATAATTCTTTGAATCTAATCTCTATCCACAGCAAACACTCAACAACAATCCTTGCATCAAATTCATACATTACATCAATTCATAAACAAGCACATAAACATGTCACATAAACCACCACCCTTAATTGTTGTAGATGATACCTCTTCAACAAGATAATATTGATCAATAACCTCACTCTAATTGAGGCCTTCAAATAAATTTTCCAAGATAACAAGGTTTTATGTACTGAGTGTAACCCTCAAAAAACAAAACAAAATAGTCTTAGATTTAGAAGGTTTTCTACAATTTAGTACTTGTCTCCATGCAAAAATATCAAGATAATACCATAGGAACCTTTGAATATGCCTGTTATGAAACCAGCTCAAGAAAAGATAGAAAAGATAGATCAACGCCTTAGAATTCAGCCTCTTCGAGGGGGCAACCTCCTTTACATTACATAAATGAACAATTCTTGTATGATACAAATGAAAAGACCACCTTTCTATATATAGGAGTCTAAGGGGTCATAACATAATCAGAGCCAACATAACAATAATAATGTAAGGGCACAATAATAACAATAGTGAGCTTCTATGGGGCACAATAGTAACAATATGGGCACTACATGGGTACATCAATATAATAAGTGGGTTATACTAATAACAATAAGGGGTTACACTAGTAGTATAGGGGCCTAACATGCCCCTCTCCTTAAAAAAGTGTTGTCCTCAACGCTTGAGTAGTTCTTGATGCTTCTGTATAAAATTCTTGTCCTCCCATGTGGAATATTCAGCGGGTAAGTTCTTCCACTTGATGAGATACTCTAAAATTGATCGATTTCGTAGTTGTCGGGTTCTTGTTTCTGTGACTACTCCAAGTTCCAATATGATTTTTCCTTTCTCTTCAATTTCTGGCAATATTGTTTGAATTGGGATCTTTTGCAACTTTTGAATAAGTGGCCATACTTCTTCGTCCTTCTTCCATTCATTCCTTGCTTTGTTTATCCAATCTGGTTGGATAATAGAAATAGCACAAAACAATGCTTCCACATCCTCATCGTTGAAGAGTCTTCCCATTCGGTAAGGTCGCCCTTTTTTAAGTGCATGTAGTATTGCCAACATTTCCTTCTCATAAATACCTTGCTTGAGATGTAGTAGTAAAAATACCCAATCACCTACATCAAAACATTTTTCACTACGATGTTGATCTACCTGTTGTTTCGTTTGATTTTGCACCGAAGTGGCGTTATCCTTTAAAAGTTGGAGAACTTGTTGTCGATGCTCAATGTGATCTTTCACTGCTTGAACCTTTTTCTTCTTGATATGTCCTTCTATATCTAGAGTTTGAGGAGTGGTAATTTTTTCCAATCCTTTACAAGATATGGTTAGATTCATTTCTTGATGCTCGATGTGATCTTTCACTTTTTGAACATGTTTATTCTTGATATGTCCTTCTATCTTGATAGTTTGAGAAGTGGTAATTTCGACTGATGAATTACAAGATATGGTTGGATTCATTTCTTCTTTCGCGATGTGATCTTTCACTTCTTGCACATTTTTCTTCTTGATATGTCCTTCTATCTTGAGAGTTTGAGGAGTGGTAATTCTTGCCAATGCTTTACAAGATATGGTCTGATTCATTTCTTCTTTCTCTAGGGTGGGGTCCTGACGTATATCTTCTTCTTTTGATGTTTCTTGATCCTTTTCTTCCTCCTCTTCATATTCTATGTAAAAAAATTTCTTCTCAGCACACTTATGACCTTTAGTGCATTTTCTATCACAATTGTAACAAAGCCATTTTTCTCTTTTTTCTTCCAATTGTTGTGGTGTAACCCTTATAGGCGAAACAACACTTCCATCTTTATAGTTGTGAGCAGTATGCTTCTTGGTTTCCATAATTATACTTTCCACTATGTCACAAAGCCCTTTTACTCTTTCCAATTGTTGTGGTGTTGCTCTAAAGAAGGTGTTGCTCTTTGTATCCTCATAATGTGCTATCATTTCCTCCGTGAAAATTGACCACGTAACAAGTTGTTTACGAGAACAAAGCCCCTTATACCATAAAAATTGATCCGGTTCTAAATATGAAGATGCCATACATACCTTTTGTAATAGTGGTACACCATGTAAATCAAAATATTGCTCCATATGAAGTATCCAATTTACCGGATCCTTGCCATCAAACTTCCTCATCTTGCTTTTTCTTGATTTTAGGAGCTTGATCTTGAAACGATTGTAACTCTATCCTTTCGGACCTTTAAGTTCCGAAATTGTGACCTGTAGTAGCCCTATGTGTCCTCTTTCCAATGCCACCAGTCTGATCGAAATTGGATTCTTCAAGAAATATTTATGCACAATCTCCCAAGATGACCTGATTATAGACCTTTCCAGAAGAGCGAACTTTCATGAAGTGCCACGTGTCACTGTTTCGACCTTTGGATCTGAAAAATGTATACAAGAAACTACAATCCGTCCTATTTCTGTAACTTCTTAAAAAATTTCAATCTGATCCCCAGAGAGAAAGTTATGACGATTTTCCCCAGGTCACCTATTTGGAATGTAATTCAGGAGTCTGCAAAAAGACCAACTTCCTCAGATCATATATCTGCAAATATAGCGCGAAAAGCTCTGAAATTTGGACCCGAGGTTCAGCGCGATTTCTTCTCAAATGGGTATTTTTTGTAACTTCTGAAACGTCACAGAAAAAAAGTTATAGCGAAAATGCCACGATGACCTGTTTGGAGCAGTGAAACCCTAGAATCCAAAGCTCTGATACCAAATGTTATGAAACCAGCTCAAGAAAAGATAGAAAAGATAGATCAACGCCTTAGAATTCAGCCTCTTCAAGGGGGAAACCTCCTTTACATTACATAAATGAACAATTCTTGTATGATACAAATGAAAAGACCTCCTTTCTATATATAGGAGTCTAAGGGGTCATAACATAATCAGAGCCGACATAACAATATTAATGTAAGGGCACAATAATAACAATAGTGGGCTTCTATGGGGCACAATAGTAACAATATGGGCACTACATGGGTACATCAATATAATAAGTGGGTTATACTAATAACAATAAGGGGTTACACTAGTAGTATAGGGGCCTAACAATGCCCTACCACAGGGTTGAACCCTTTCCACAAAATGCTTCAATTTTTTATCAATGATATGTGCCCTAACAGGTTTGTAACTCTCAAGAAGTATATAGATAAGTATGCACAGAATAGACCTTCTATTGGTGCCACAAAAAGTTCATTTTATTCTTTCATAACAAGGTTTGAAAACAAACATAAAATAGTACACAAATATATCAATAAAACCTTAATGTATCACCTAAAACAAAATATTTTAGTGACTAACTTGTGGTGTTAGAAGGTAGCTCTCAGATCTCTATTTAGAGCACAGGACAGGCTGTCAATCAATCTCAAATTAGAGTCTTATTTAAGGTTGAGTGAGTTAAGATAGTGCTTTGAAACCTTGCCAAAAGTGGTCGCACCAGTCACCTTATATTAGCTCAATGAATCCCAAACATTAAACCCACAACGTCTTTGGTCAATGCCTCAGAAACATGACATAATTATGTTAATTCAAAGCGGACTTGCCTCAGGAAGGAGGTTGAATCACCCGTCAACAAATTCCATCGTCCTATTCTTCAACAACACTTCAGATCATTCCTGAATGTGCATAGAAATTACCAAAAAATCTAGAGAATATTGATACCATAAAAGGATGATGTCTCAAGAACTAATGTATCTCATATAGGGTTTCAAAATACCACACACCTATGCCCTAAGAGGGCTAAAAAAAACTCAAATGAAATATCAACATATATGAAATAGTCCAGCAAAAATTAGCTTAGAAAAAGCCCTTAATCTGCCTCAGGAAAGAGGTTGAGATAGGCTTCAGAGAGTCAATGAATAACCATAGCCTAGAAGATAAGATACTCGACTTCCATATCAGATATTCAAGACTCATTTGGTTGTTGAAGATTTCAAAGCTTGAGCAACGTTGGATTCTTTCATTTCGAGGAAGACAAGTGTGTTTATATAGATTATAAAGTGGAGTTGACTAAAACAAATTGGAAGGAACAATTGAGATTTGAATATTTTTTTTTGGAGCCAAAAAACCCATGTTTAATTTGGGCCAACTTGCATTTTGGATGGAAAATTTGAATTTCATTTGGAGACAAATTTTCCCTTTAATTTTAGGACCATGTTGAATTAATACATTTTACTTCAATAATTAAATGTACACTTTTATTTAAGCATCCTTCTTAGTCGTAATCTATCCAATAATATGTAGCTACATCATCTAACTTATGGGGACATTGACCCCAACAAGGAGGCTTTGAAGGGCATAACTTTCAAATGGTTTGGAGTCTCGAGGCATGTCACATACCGATAGAATCGCCATGACGAGGACAATCCAATGATAGATATATTGACCCTAGAAATCATTATTTGACATTTCATTTTGGTCAATAAAGGTGGGATATCAAGGGCTTCTTGGCAATTGGAGCTTCAATCAATGCAATCGAGACAATTATTAAGAGTATTCAAGAACCGACGTTGGCATCAATGACAACATCATTCAACATGAGCTTGCAAATATCTAGTTTCAAATCCATTGAGTTCTTTCATATCAAATGACATGACAACTATAAAGTAGATGATCAAGCCAACAAAGGTGTTACTCCTGAACAAGGGATTTTGGTTCACAATGACATGGGTGGAGAATACAAACCATTACCATGAAAAATCAAGGCATAATTTGGAGCATAGCTAGAGATAATATATTTAAAAGAAACAAGGGTAGAAAAATAGGATGTTGGTCTAGTATCCCCTTTTCCAAACTCGACAAAACAATATGACCCTCTTTCCAAGCTATTCATCTCCTTGGAAGCCCAGTCACATCGAAGGAATTCGATGTAGTGTGTCCACCTGGCTTCTGAAAGTAAACTCATGTAAATCCAATGCCATATGGTTATTGAATTCTATACCCATTTATGGTCAAAGTATGTGCAAGGAAAATCCTTTCGATTTAGAGGTATGTCAAGCACACTTAAGGTATCGATTAGTAATGGCATGAGAGATATTTGGAAAAGAATTTAACTCAAAGATGGAATTTTTGAGCCTGAGTCAGTACAAGGAAATTAATGGCATTGAAGGGAAAGAAAATTGGTGTAATAGAGGAGTTGGGAGAGTGGTGGTATAAGGAACGACCACACATTGTTATATTGCACGCATTGTGGATCAAGTTCATCATAAATCTTGCAAGTCAGGGGATTTGGGAAGACGACTTTAACATGGAATGTTCACCAAACTTGGAGAAAGAAGAGTTTGATCGCCAAATGGAGTATCCCACGGCAACATTGGAGCAAATTTTTGATTTGTTGACTAAGCAAGGGGAATGAAAGCCACTGAGGATCCGCTTCATAGGGCTCTATTAGAATAGAAAATTGGAATTTTCTAGACAAAAATTGATAGGCTGCAAGTCAAAAATGATACATTCAAGCTGCGTTTGGCCAAATTGGATTTGATCATTGGGTGTGGCACATATGAACAAACACTGGAAGGAATTGGGATAGGGGAGATGGGGGTTTCTCGGGAACCGTTGGATGAGAAGAAGAAATAGAAGGATGAGGCAGTGGAGCAAGTTTAGGTGCTTGTCCAGACTAGGCAGAAGGAAGAGGGTTTCGCATAAGCCAATAAAGAATATAGATTCAGCTATGAAGGCTAGGTTAATTTATGTGTTAATCTATGCACTACAAATATATAGAAATATTAGGAGTATTTTGTAGGACATATAGGAATAGTCAGCTCAGTGGCTTAAACTATGATCAATGTGTACAACAAGTAAATCATTTTTCGATTATTTTGAAAACAACCATTGATGATAAAATGAAATGTGTAAAAGGTTCTTGCCTTGTAACTAGACTAATTTGTATAGAAAACTCTCTAACCAATTATTTGAACAAAAAAAATAAAGATCTAGGCATCAACCCTAATTTTAGGGATAAAACATGCAATTAATGTTATATTTTTCCCTTTTATATTTTGAATACAATTCTTACCAATAGAAAAATAACATAAAGATGTAAAATTGCTCTAAAATGTAGATTTAGACAAAACCCCAACCCCAGTTACCAATAAATAAATAAAGGAGAAAAATTTTAAAGGTGATCCCACAACGAGACTTAGTGCATTTATCAATTGGACAATGGGGTCAATTAGGGCAAATAAAATGATGGAAGGACTTGGATAGAGAGAGTGGAAGCCTAATTTTCTTCTCTAAGAAACCCTAGCAACTTCTTTTGTAGGAGATTCAAAATCAAAGGATTCACAAAACAAGTTCCTTTGAAAGATTCTTAAATGAAATTTTTTACAGAATCACATAGAAACAATAGTTCATGAAATATATTACACTTTAGAATATAAACCTAATTTTGTAAAACAACATGCAAAATGGAAGAATATAGCATTAAACATACACAATTCAAGCAATAATCACTTCATCAATCTACAATATAGTCTCTCCATGCAAAAATATCCTCCCCTAGACAAATCACACCATCATTGAGTCATTGTGTCCAAGAGAAACAGAGAAAAGAGCTAATGCGCACTCACTCAAGAGAAGAGAGATGAGTGTGTGTGATGATGATCCAATGAAAATGACTTCCCTCTATATATATGAGGGATACCAAGTCATTTTTCATTAATTTATGATGAAAAAAAATACTAAAATATTTCTTGAAGCACTCAAATAGGCTAATAAGTTACTATCCAACCTAAAGATAGCTTTACAAATGATAAATCATAATAAAAATGTCATAAATCCTCCACAAGTGTGGGAGAAAAGGCTCTCCAACATGATGTCATCCTCCAAAAAAGGGCATCTCAATCAAGCAAGTGATAAAGTGGGCCCAATAGTGATCCTCACTCCAAGGGACATCATAAAAATGTGTGGGTACATCTCTAAGTAATATTTCTTCCACCAAGACATAATAATATAGAATGCCTATGTCACCCTCCTAGAGCATGCATGGGTGACACGGAAGCCCTAGCATCAATAATTTCAATCAAAATAGGGTGTGCTAGCTCTCCTAAACCATTTCAAGTGATATCCAACATCAACTAGGCTCTGGAACAGGGCAACGTCCATCAATCAAGTCCAAGTCCATCTTAAGAGCATCCTGGGTCCATCTAAGCACAACATCAATCAAGCCAATCCCTTGGCCTCTTTGCTTGAAATTTCAGCATCTAGAGGTGTGGAAAGGGGCATACAACCATGTGGAGTCTCCTAAAATCCCAACTCTCATCTCATGAAGGGAATGTTGTGGCTACAATGTCATATGTGCTCTCAACACTAGGCTAGACATCATGTTCACTGTGATGGAAAGGTGTCAATCCATCCCTCAAGGGATATTCATTTCATGTGTGATGAATTGCCTGAAATATACCTTCGAAATTAAGAAAGATCAACATTATTAGGGACAAAAACCATTAAATTATTACAATGGACCATATTCAATGTTAGGGTTGTTATAGGCCATTTTTTCGCATCTGGTCAATATTTCTTCAAAAGGGATCCTTCAACATATTGTCATCATCCCTACACAAAGCCCTAAGCATGACTCTGTTGAATCCCTGAGTTTCTTCTCTTAAATGTTGAATTCCCAAGCTTTGAAGGCCTAGATCACCTTGGCCCTTTAGGGACCAGCGTTAACTACCAAGTTGACCCTCTTTGCACCTGCGTTGATCACCAGTAGGTTTCTCAGTCTTGGGGGTGCGCTGATTCTAGAAATTCAGGAAAAATTAAAATAATCCCAAATCTTCATCTTCAAGAAGCTTCCTGAGCCTTTTTTTCAACCATTTACCTAGGATAAACATTTGAATCCTATTTGATTCCACCTTGGAGAAATTGCCATCTTATCCTCCCATCACTTTTGGTTCTCAAGCCTAGATTGGTAAATGGATAATAATTCATGAACTGCCTCTCACATCTATATATTTGCAGCCATCCAAGGGCAAGGGTTTCGCTTTTGGAGATTGATTCTATCCTCATGTTATTGCTTTAAAGTCATTATTCCATGCATTAGGGTGACACATAGGCATACTTTCTGGCAAGGAAAGGGCAAGTCAACTTGGGGAGCTCTTCTACTACAAGATCAACTCCTATTGTTGGTTGTAACACTCTCCATCTCTATTACTACAAAGATTAGATTATTTTCCTATATATGATGTTATGATTTCATGTATTTCAATACCATGTTGATCTATTGAATGAAGTGATTGGATTATGCTACATAGATGTTGTGGACCTTTGGCTTGTCTTGTTTGATTGTGTAGGTTATAATTATAGCGATCAGAGCTAGGATTGGAGCATACAAACCGAGGAAGGAGCGAAGTTTGTGACAGATTCCAAGTAAGCCTCATCCCCTAATTCAATTACATTAAGGAAAACATAGTGCCCTTTTCTTTTCGTTGTTCTCGGTCAGACAACCGGGTCTAGGGAAGACATTTATGTCTGCAGTCGTATATTTCGTATAACAGGGGCACAAATATACTTCACACAAACCTTGCCTTCAAATGTCTTTCTAGCTCATGATTTGTAAGAAAGTTACCACACTTACGTTGGGGTGATCCTGCAATTAGCCCTATTAAGTTCTTTCAACCTCTAAGGGGAGGGACATTTCACAAGCATGCCCATCAATCCATAGATGCATATGATGAATGTGGTCATCTAATGGGAAATACTTCAAGTAAGATGACCATAGTCATGGCATAAACTAAATGAGGTCCACAATCTTGAGTATGATGATGAGAATACAAATAAATCATGGAGATGTGAGTTACCCCTTTATTTGCCATGCTTTTTGCACTCCTCTTGTATACCTTTTACTTTAATTATTTGTCTTTCTTTCTCGCATATATTAGGATTCCCAGCTTGATTTATGGTTTTCCAATACCCCTTAAATATGTAGAAATGTACCATTCATCAAGGTTTTGACATCCATTAGTTCATTTATTTAGATAGAGCATGAAATCCTTAAGAACTAGGTGATGGTAAATGAGGCAGGTAGAGATCATGTTGAGCTTTGTCCCACATGCTTATTGTGTCCCAAATATCTTTTGAATTTTTCATTTTTTTCATTTGTGGCTTCATATTCTTTCATCTTTCTTTTAGCTGCATCAACCTCTTAGGGTAACTTTCCAGAACCTGACCCAAAAAATAAAATATAGGGTGCCAGTAGTTCAGAAACCAAGTGTAGTGAAGTCTAACACCTAATTTCTCTACTTGACAATTACTTGTGAATGTTATATGTCTTCTTATTACTTAAGAAATTATACAAACGTTCAATCTTCCAGGAAAATATAGAGATCCCAAAGAGACAAGAGACACCAAAATTACGCTATTAGCCAGGGCAAAACCCACAAGGGGAAAACCCAAAAATCCTTCTCTTATAGAATCATATCAAAATGAGATATCCAAGACCAAAAACAAAACAAAACTACCACCAAGATACCAAGTAAAACCCTCCTCCAAGTCACCTACAAATTCAAATCCAATGCTGGTCAAACTACTCCAAATCTGGTCAAGGTTAAAAATTTCGGACCTGCAACTAGGGCCAAATTTCGGCCTGCAACCACTTCAGAAAATTCAGCCTCTTTCATAGAAATTTGAGTCCACACGTGTGAATTGTTTTAAGGTCAAACTTCATTCAACAAGGGGAATAGTCTTCTTCTTCTTGACTTTGTCTTTCTTTCTCTTCTAACTCATCTTCTTCCTCTTCTTCGCTAGGTTTAGATGTACTTATTGTTGTGTGAGTGAATGATCTTTCAAATGAGTCAAGCTGCCTTTTCTATATAGTTGTCCAGGAGGTTTAAATAGGTGTCACTTGGAGGGCCAGGCAGACTTGTCCAAGGAGAAATGACTTGGCCATCTTGTGGACTATTGACTCAACATAAAATTCCAAATCCTTTTTCTTACAAATGTCCAAATGGGATATGACTCAAATGCATTTTCTTTTGACTCATAATAAATTATTTTTGACTCTTTTCAACTCTTAAACATGAAGAACATGCTTTGACAAAAATATAATAAATACATCAATGATAAAATTACATTATGAAGGTTGAATCTAGTTACAACTTCAACACTCCCTGATAACTAGGGAGGTGTTGATAATGACTCAATAAGATAGTCTCAAGTTGAAATATTCATATAAGAAAGGATCTATATTGATAAGCATCAATGATGATAACATCGTCATAACCAACATTGTCAAACTATCAAGGCCTTGACAAGTACGCTTTATCTCTCCACTAGATCAAAGAACAATGTTGGGAGGCATTCAATAGGACACCACACTAGCTCTCCGAGGAACATACTCCATCTAGGTTCACCAAAGTATGTCCTCACAGGACCATTGTCACAATTCTTGACACAAGGAATTGTCAATTCTCTGGACCATGATTATATCAAATCAACGTACTTGACATACGGTTGTTAGTCGTGCTCACAGTATATATCTGAAGAATGTTGGTCCTTGACGCTTATCCAATCCACCATTCTCCCTAACTATGTTCATGTACTTGACTTAGGATTGTTAGTCCTGGCCACAGTGCATGACACATGGAGAAAAAAAGTGTCCATCCTCACTCCCTCTCAAATAGGAACGAGATATCCACAAGCCCAAGCTTGTTAAAAATATTCATCCTTTGCCTTAGGAAGGGAGTTCATCAATACATTAGCTACCTATTCATGAGTGGTGATATATTGTAGCTTCACGGCTCTATCCTGCATCATGTCACGAACCATAATGTGCTTCAACCTTCATGGTTCTCTGACAATATTCATATAAATTTGATCAATACAAGTTATCATAATTGAATCCAGCATGGCATCAAATAATCCATCAAATTTTTATGGAGCCAAATTTCTTCATAGTTGATTGTACAAGTTTCCACATCTCTTTCCTTCATAGTGCAAACGATTCATGCTTCATGATTTTCCAAGAAACCAAATTCCAAGTAGAACCAACCAGTAGTAGTATCTCTACTCATCCTCGGCATTGCCAACCCAATCAATCTGCCCTCGAATCAAATGTATCATGAAACCAATCAATTATAAGTACAATGATGGATCAACAATATTATAACTCTCCAATTTCTACTATATGATGTTGCCATAGGTATATAATTTGTCTTCTTGGAGGATAAGCTTCTTTTAGTTTTATGTCAATCCTTAAGTACTGATATATTCATCCAAGATATGTCATATTATACTTTCGACTCCCTCTGAAGACAATATCTCTAACTCATGATTTCTTCTTGAATCATTCCATTTGATGCCAAAGTACAATATTTTCTTTAGTATTCCAAGAATTGGGAGTGACCTTTTCAGCCGAGGATTGTGAACTTCTTCCTTTTACTAATAGAACCTATTCAAGACTTGATTCCATGCTGCTATTTGATACTAAGTGTTGACTTCTTTGATGTATACTTCAAACTATCTGCTTTTCATGTAGAATATATTATGCTACGTCCTCCTAAATATATAAGAAAAGTTTGCTTCCTGAAATACTATGCTCGAGACATAACAGTGTCACTGGTTTTTTATGATGTATAAGGTTAAGTCTGCTTTACTGAATTTGAAGTGAATAATTTCTAACATGTTGTAAGCTAGATTTTGACTTCTAATGATAGACTTCTTGAGTATTCTACCCTTTTCCTGACTGCCATCTTGTTAGCTTCTTTTGGATCTTCATGATGAAATTTTGGAGACATGAATCTTTCTACATTAACTTCTTCTAGAGTTCTGTGATGGATTCTATGTAGACAACGGTCAAGGAGGCTTCTCTTCTTACTTTAGTGAGTCGATTCTAACTACTTCATTGTAGATGACTATGAGCTCCCTCTTAATTTCGATCTCCATGAAAAGACTTAATTTACAAATCCCAATAATCTTCTATGTTATCCCACATAAATAAAATAAGTGTATTTCCATTAACAAATATTATTCTATCTACCATATTCTAAACAAGAAATAGAAATAAAACTTGACTACAAACCTGGTACAAGAGTAGATTGTAGAGCTATGTACACCTAGCATATTCTTTATTAACATTAATAGTAGAGATCCTTGTTGTCTTTGGTCTTGGTTTTCTTTGGAGCTTCTTCATCTTCAGTTTTTAAAGCTTCATTTATTTCATTCCTCTTATTTCTCTTATTGTTCTTAGGGATCCTGAGACAATCTCTCTTGATATGTCCATATTCATGACAACCATGAGATTAAGCTTTGGACATGTCCTTGTTTCTATGAGATTTTTTGCCATGAGATCCAAACTTTCCAAACTTCTTTCTTGATCTTGATACAAAAGCTTGAGATTCTTCATTATTAGGTTGTCTATCAACTTTAGCCGTCAAAATTGGTTCTTCTAGAACACATAAATCTCATAACCCTTCAAAGGTCGGAGTTTTCTTTCTAGCATAGATGCCTCCTGCAAAACCATCCCAAGTTAGAGGTAGAGCATTGATTACAAAAGTGATCAATTCAGAGTCAGATATGGTTTCTCCAAGTCCTTGAAGTTGATCTTTGATTTTTGATATCCTCATAAAGTATGAAGCCACGTCCTCTTCTTTTGACATTCTTGTTCCATAGAGTTGATTCCTTAGAGATATCTTTTGACTAATTGTGTTGATGGAGTATAATTTCACCAATGTATCATAGACTTCCTTGGATGTAGACAAATATGAAACAAAATAAATGAGATGGTCCTTGATGGACTTAAAGAGAATCCTTTGAGCTCTAATTTCTCCCTTATTATATTTGGCCACTTCTTGAGCATTTTTTTTATCTGGTGGTAGAACATTCCCTTGAACAAATTGCATGGCTTAGTTTTCTTTAAGGGCTAAGTCAATCCTCTTCTTCCAATATTTGAAGTTGGATGCTCCATTAAACTTGTTTCCTTCCTTGCAGATAGATTCCATTTGATTGGGAGTATTGGACGTAGAGAATAGAAAATCACTTACTTGAAAGTGAGAGAGAAAGACACTACAATAATATCTTCCAGGATGTCTTCAAGCAAATGAGAGCTTCTATAATGATGTCTTAAAGATATATTAAAAAGAGTGATCTTGAAGCTTCTTTCCGTCGTTTTAACGCTGAGATAGGCATCTTCAAATATGTCAGCAGATAGTGATCTTCCATGTTTCACCTTAGCTCTGATAACATGTTGTGAAACCAAGTGTACTGAAGTCTAACACATATTTTATATACTTGATAATTACTTATAAATATTAGATGTATTCTTATTATTTATTATGTCTTCTTCATCAAGCAATTATACAAATGTTCAATCTTCCAGGAAAATATAGATATCACAAAGAGACAAGAGACACCAAAATTACATTGTTATCTAGGGAAAAACCCACAAGGGGAAACCCAACAATCCTTCTCTTATAGAATTGGACCAAAATGAGATATCCAAGACCAAGAAAAAAACCACACTGCCACCAATATACCAAGTCAAACACTCCTCCAATTCATCTCCAAAGTCAAAGTCAATGTTGGTCAATGTTCTCCTAGGGGTTACCTACTTTTGTTGGGTAATAGGCCACATAGAAGGGTTTTGTTTCTTATATTATTAGTTTTGAGGTCTTGACGTCTACAATCAAAGTAGCAATATAAGATAGAAGTTTAAGTTTAATTTCCCTGTAATTTGTGGTCCCCGTGGATAAAGTTGGGATCAATGTGACTCTACTGCAAAAAATAGAACTCTTTTTCTATGTTCCAAAAAAGAGAATACCATAACATAAATTGTAATATTTTAATAAATTATCAAAATAATTGTAATAATTATTTATTTATTTTTAAATTAGTTTATTTGAGTGGTTGTAGGAAAACTTTCAAGCAAGAAGTTGTTACTCATGGGAATTCATGAACATAAACTGCTATATTTTGGACGAATGGTCAAAAGAATTGTAATAATTGCTAATGTACAAACAACTACATCCTTCTTTTGACTTCAATCCCAAACTTGACAAACAACTATCAGTAGGACAAGAATTAGACATTCAATGATTCGACTATAACTACATAACCAAATGACATTCAATATATTCTTGAAGGCTTGAAGCAATGGAGTCAGTACTATAAACATCACATAGCCTCTTTATAAATAGAATGAGCTAGAAAATCATTGACAAAAACAAGGCAACTCTAAAAAAGAGTATGAAAAATAATTAGATTAGTATATACATGTTCAATATTATAACCCATTTTCAAGTGTTATAAGAAAATTAGCATCCTCATATTCCAAAACTGCAAAAGAAACAATAATGATTATGATTTTTAATCGAAGTTGACATTATAGAGAGCTTTTGGCTACAAAGTAAATTTGAGTTTCTTTCCCAAGTTAGGGTTTATGTCTCCACTTCATCATATGTTCCCAAATAACACTCAATTTACCTACCATGTCAGCAATGTTAACATTTGTAGAACTCAAATTTATCTTGTTATATACATGAAAATTTGGATGGATGTTAACATTTGTAGAAATCAAATTTAGGTTGTGAAAACTTGGATGGATGTAATACTAGATTAACTTGGGTTTTATTTGGTTGAAAGATTGCAGTCTAGAAATACCAAAACTTAATTATCAATGGCTTGTATTGTGTCAACAGTATTTAACTCTATAGAACCAAAATATAACTTGCTAACATAAGGTTTTCTATGTTTTCTTAGGTTGAAAGTTGAAACAGTGGAGAGTATATGTGACAATATACGAGTAACTTACACAGTATTAAAGAGGTAAGGAGCCATCTCATGTCTATAATAAAAAGACTAACCATAGAAGACAAACAATGAAAATTTGTGTATATGTCTATAATGAAAAGACTAACTATAGAAGACAAACAATGAAAATTTGTGTATGTGAATGTCATCAGATGTATTATCAAATAAATCTTATAGATATTATCACATTCAAGACTAAATGCATATAAGTTAATTTTCGGTGTGCATACTATTCATTTTCAACTTAATACATCAATTTGTTAACAAGGGTTACCTCTAATGAACATAATAATACTTGAATACTCATGATTTGATTCATATCTATTTGAATACCCTAAAAGCAAAACGTTTTTAATCAATGATTTGTGCATCATTAAGGGAATTTTGAGGTCTAAAATGGACCTCCTAAGGAAAATAATAAAATAAAAGTTATGAATTTAAAAAAAAATTAAAGAAACCTACAGTTTTTATTGTATTTTCAGGTTATCTCCTTATAGCTTTACTCAAATGTCAATTGTAGGCACCAACTAGATGCAAAAATAAATTCTCACTCTGCATATTTTTTAGTAGACCCGCACTGAAAAAAAATTGAAAGTATATAAAAACCATGTTTCTTGAAGTAAATTCCATATCCAACGAGTATTTACTCTACATACTTTTGAGTAGATCCACACTAAAAAAAAAAATGAAAAGACATGAAAAAATGTGTTGCATTAAATTTTACATCCAACGATTACCCACTTTGCATACTTTTGAGTAGACCAAAAAAAAATCAAAATTATGTATTAAAAAAATAAAATTTTTATTTGTTTTGGTGTGGGTCTTCTCAAAATTATGCAAAGTGGGTACTTGTTGGTTCCAACAGGTGCCTACACTTAACATTTGAGTATGCCTAGAAGGAGATAAAATGAAAATACATTTTAAAAAAATAGATTTATTCTTTTCCCTCCAAAAATATTTACCCCTTAGGATGACATCATCATCTTGAATCTTGTTGTAAATTTTGTTCGTAATTTTTTTCTTACGAATCATTTTTTACCTCAAAATTCCCCTAATTTGAAGACATGCCTAGTCTCTTCCCATCAATACCATTCATCATATCTATCTTAGTTAAATTATTGTTCAAAAATAACATATCACTAATGAAAGCATCGTAATATGGTCCATTGTCCTACAAATAAAAGGGCTTCATATACCAATTTGGTGTCTAGCTTGGTCATGAACTTAAAATTAGATTATTATTATTATTTATAAACCCATGCATTCTATTAACTAACCACTAGAATCACCTTAAGAAGGCCAACATGATATGTATATCAAGACCAAGATAACAAAGACAACCCATGAAGCAGGCCTTCTAGAGATTGAATTTAACATTTCCTATTCATAGGCTTTATTGACACGCTAACTATTTTATTGCATTAAGATGTTTTTTTTATAGTGTAGTCTAACAAGATGTGTAATTCCCTATCTACTCAACATGGAGTTACATATGGCATTTAAAATATATATATCAATGTCAACCATGGATAAAATATTTCAATATCAACATTATATATATATATATATATATATATATATATATATATATAGTCAAGCTAAGAAATAACTCCAAACTTTATGATAATTGCATTAACATGGATCAATATAAATACATTGGAAATTATATTTTTTTTCATCTTCCAAAGTTTAATGACTTCATATTTCAATTACTTACAAACATAGAATCCCAAAGGATTATGTATCCAACATTTCCCCCATTAAGCTAAAACGGTGTTTGTGAGCCCAAGCAACATTCTGAACTTTTCAAACTTTTATCTTTGGTGTGCTTTAGTGAATATGTCTGCAATTTCCTCATTTGTGGAATAATGTCTCAAATGAATAGTCTTGGCCTCTACATGAGTTCGAATCAAATGATACTTTGTGCTTATGTGCTTGGTTCATAATCATGGAATTTGGAATTCTTGTCCATATTGGTTGTAGAAGTATTGTCAACTAGAAGAGGAGTATAATTCATTTGTTTCTCTGACAAATATTCAAGTACTTTCTTGAACAACGTGACTTTGTTGTCTGCAATTGCCTTGTAAATTACCTCATCCAAATTTATGAAGGTAAAAGATGAAATATAGATTTAAACAAAAACACATAAATACAACAAAAATGAACTTCAACTAATAAATAACAAATGTTGAAAACTATTTACATTCAAAACGGAAACAAACTAGCTTGGGCAATGGTAGTTAATCTCTGAGAAGAGATGACAGCTACATGCCTTTTGAACTGTGTTACAATCAGGGTCAGAGGCATTTTTATCATCAAGAAACAATGAAAAACTCAAAACATCCAAAAAATAACCCTAGGAGATGAAATGCCAAAAGCTTATGGGCCCCAGTGGGGTTATTTGGAAAATCAACTTTTCAGGGTCGTAACTTTGGCATACGATCTATGTTTGGCGAGCATGATATCTTGTTAGAAAGGTCTATCCAAGGACAAAATTTTTTATTACAAGCGCGAGTATAAGATTCATATTTTATCGTTTTCCCAAAAAAATATCGTTTAGGACCTCAAAACAACTCTAGAAGTTCAGGACCTGAAAACTACCAAAAATATAAAATTGTCGAAATAGGAAAATGTGTTGAAAATAGGAAAGTGATAGGAAACAATGTTGGGGGTCCAAGTGGAATAGGTAGGTGGCCACCAATATCCACCTGGATTAGTCCTCCCCACTTAGGAAGAAATGGTCCCCATTGCGTTGTGCGCCTCCATGAGATGGGGAAACTTTTATTGAACTTGGTCCTTGGTGAGCCACTTGCCTTGGTGCAGGAGTTGGACAGATTTGACAACCTGATACAGTTGTATCCTCTGTTGGTAGTGTTCTTAATATTTGTATCCATAATCCGATCAGTTGTGACGTGTTCAATGCAATCTAGGTTGAGCTTTGTCAGTGTTATTTGCTTGGCACTGTTTAATGTGTCCAACAATGGTGGAAAATATGGCTCATGGCGGTCCACATTGAATATTGGGTGGAGGCCAAGGAATGGGAGGATACTTAACTCAAAAATGTTGTCACCCACTACCTTTTTGATGGTGTCAGGCCTGTATTGCAGAGGTCGAAGCTTCTTATGGCCTCCAACTACAAATGTAACCAAACCTTGTTTCCCACTAGAAAATTGTTTGGAAGTCGATGTTGATCATGATGTTGTTTGTACTCTTAGTATTGGCTTTATCTAGGATATCATGAACCTGTTAGAAGATGTGTCAAATTCATTCATTAAACTTGATGGTTTTATCATCTTCAGATTGAATATATGCATATTATTTATGTTTAGTTGCAAGAGGAATTGCAACATCAATGGGACATAATCGTTGAAATCCCAAACCCACTTGAAATGAGTTGTCGTCAGTTGAGTTGTGGAAATCTCTATTACTTTTTTGTTGCACATAGGGAAGACTATCATCCCATGTCCGTCGATGCTTAGATTTGTACATGCATAGTATGTGCACTATCATCCTGTTTACGACCACAAACACATAGTCATTACCATGCTGGGTAGAAGGAAGGCCAAACACATAGTCCATGTAGATGGATTCCCAAGGTTGGTTAGGATTAGGAAGAGGGGTGTATAGGCCTTGCTTCCTAATGGTTGGCTTGGTGATGGCACATGTAGTGTAGGATCTGAGATATTTTCCAACATCTTGTCGCAGTTTTGGTTAATAAAAATACTTCTATCATATTTCCATTGTCTTCTCCACACCAAACTATCCTGCAACCCAACTTCAATGCACCTCCCAAATCAACTTGGCATGCTCACTTAAAGGAACACAAAGATGTCCCAAACATCACAACAATCCATCCTAAAGGTGGAAGTATGGAACTAGCTTTCCATCCATCAACATCTTGTAGGTGCTAGTGAATTCTGAGTCATTGTCATATAGTTGCAGCCATCCATAGGTATAGTGCCCACAAGAATTGAGAACTGTGCTTAGTGCCACAATTGGGGCATTACTGAGGCAGTGTGCAAAGTGATTGGTGCTTCCCTTCTTGTATTTAATTTTCAAATGTAATTTTTTCAGATATGTGTACCATTTCTTATGGCAATCGTTCTGGAATTTCCCATGTGTCTGCATAAATTGAAAATGTCATTGATCTGTGTGGATGTTTGTCCACTTCCCCAGAATATATTGTTTCCATCATCGATAGGGCTGCACGACAGAATACCTCCTTATCATAGGTGTGGTACCGTCAAACAATATTATATAGTGTCTCACTATGATAGGTCATTGGATGCCCTTGCAAAGTGAGGACTACACTAATAGCATAACTAGTAGTTGCACCGAATGTTGCAAAAGAAACGTCATAAGTCGATAGCATATAGACGAAGAGTGTTGATGAAGCCAGATGTGATATGTAAGGTGATCTAAAGGTGCACAAAATTTGCTCTAAAATAACTATACACTATACGCCTAGTTGTGAAACTCAACAATACCCCTAGCCATGAAGTATATATTTGTGCTCTTATGTGAAATAAGAATTTATTATGTAAGATATGATCAAGTATGTTTTCGGTTTTAGAAGTTAACAATACTTTTGTGTACATTTCAACCTAGAAATATATGTGTGTGTGTGGGTGCTCTTATTTGAAATGAGAATTTAGTTTGCAAAACATGATAAGACTTGTTTTCGACTTTAGGAGTTAATAGTACTTCATGATAAAGTGTGTTTTAGGCTTTAGAAGTTAATAGTACTTTTATGTATATTTCAACCTCGATGGTTTTTAGATCTGTGTACCTCCTTTTTCTTTGGTTTAAGTTTATTGAATTTTTAAGTTCAAAAAAACTTGGCATCAAGTTTATCGCATAATTATGCAGATAGAGAAAGGTGTGTTCAACACAACATTTGTGATAATTAGCTTTTTAACTAGTAATTTCTAGCTTGTTGATTAGAATCATTTTGAGGTGAGGAGGAGATTGCACTCCTTCAATTGTATTTCATAGAAATCCTTATTCTATCATCCACCTTCCTTTATTAGATGTTGTTTTGATAGATTCCTTCCTTGATTAGATGGTGTTCTAATAGATTTTTTGCAGATAGTGTTAATTCATTTTCCAAGTTTGGACCACCATTTCCACCTTTAATATCTTTGTCTTCGCCTAATTGTTGGTTACTTTTGACCTGCAAATCAGTTTGTGCTTCAGAGAAAATCAATTAATTAGATGGTGTTATGATAGATTTTTTGCAGATAGTGTCAATGCATTTTCCATGTTTGGACCACCATTTCCACCTTTAATATCTTTGTCTTCGCCTAATTGTATTTTTTTTGGTAGGTAAGCAACCACTGGGGATTTGAACCAGCGACCTATCGCAACGAGTGCCTTAACAGTGCACTCATTCACTGTCAATCCAAAGCGCCATGGGCTTGTCTTCACCTAATTGTCAGTTACTTCTGACTTGCAAATTAGTTTGTGCTTCAGACAAAATCAATTGATTACCATCTCTACACTCTGGTTTTATATCCTTTGGATAATCACCATAGTCCATTACCATCTTTTCCCTCTGGTTTTATCTCCTTTGGAAAATCACCATAGTCCACTGCAAACTTGAGACATGCATCTTCTTTTAGAAGAGTAGAAGCAATTGAAATGGAAAAGAAAATGTTGTCTTCAATTGAAATGATTGTAGGTTTGCAGCTACTAAAAAATACCATAAATGGTTAGCCCTTCATAACAAACCTCCTATGACTCATCAATTGGATTTTCAAATGGATCCAACTTCCTTCTGTGAATTTGAAGAAAGGAAAAGGTGTTGGTTGCAACAATAATGAAGCCTGCCACACCAAATACCTTTGACACATTTAGGAGGAACATTGCCATCTCGAACAATGTGTTTTTAAATATGTATCTCAAATATATTGTATTTCAAGTTTATTTAGTTTTTCAAAGATAAACTATATTTCAAGTTTATTTAGTTTTCCAAAACCTAGAAAAATGTTGAATTTTAGTTTTATATAGATTTCCAAAAATTTTGAACATTGCAAACTACACTTAGGCCTATTAATCATTAATGAGAAGTTCCATTTTGAAAATCAAAACCCTCTGTAGACTCACTTTCATAAGAGAAGTTGTTTTTCAACTTCAAAACCCTGTGTGGAATTGGGCCTCATATTACACATGATTGATATATTTTTGATATTGTATTTATTTTTATTCTCATTGCAAATTCAAGGCCTATGCGGCTCTGTGATGGGTATAAATTGAAATATAATAATAATATTATAACATATCTCACTCAATCCAAATAATTTAATGAATATTTAAACAATACGAACTCATACATGACCTGATCCGCAGGATTTTGACATGAATTCCGGATAGTATATATGGATTCATCATATGAGCATGAACTGTTGAATCATATTCATGAATGAAATTTATATTTTTAAATATATAACTTGATAAAAAATACCCTAAGTTGCTTTTCCTACGCAATTTATAAATAAAATGAGAAAAGAATATCTTATGAATCGGAAATCCTATAGTGGGAAATCAATTAAAAGTGCCTTTCAAATAACTAACTTATCTTTACAAACAGAAGATAATTTTCCAAATTTCTTGGAAACAGATTCAAGGGAGTTGAGAAATTTTTGTTTTTTTTTCAAAAACACTATTTAAATGCCAAAGGTACCAAGCTTCTAATGATAGGAAGACCAAACTGCATAAAGGTGGTTTGGTATCTGGACAAGAAACAACTATTTGTGAGAGGTTTAAACCATATAACAATATAATCTAGTCTATGTTTGAAGCAATATTCCATCACATGCATTTGATGAGATTTCTCATGGCATTACATACATGCTACAGGTGAAAAATAGACAAAAATAACCCCCTAGTTTCAGCAACTTATCCAACTTTAGCAGCAATATATCATCCCATTTGAAGCAAATTGATTTTACACTTAAACTAGTGTACGAATTCAAATGATTTGTTTGGATACTATTATCTCATTGTTCCAAATACACCAAGAGCTGTGGGAATTTCTCTTTTGTAAAAGTTGTATTACAAATATTCTTAAGCCAGTCTGCAGGGACTAAACAACAATAATTAAAAATTGGAATTTAATAAATCATTACAACTTTAATAAATTAAAATTAAAATTAAAACAAGGATATTGGTGTTTAAAATATTTTCATTTTTAGAACAGTAAATAAAATGAGTATTTTTTAAATGTTTATTTTTGAAGGGTTGCATTTAAAGGAGGTAATCAGTTATAGTTTCCAGGTGACCAACCACTTTGATTTTCAATCTTCGAACTATTTTTAACAGTAGGTCGTTGGTTCAAGCCAGTGATTTGGGGTTTGACCCCATACAACCAGTGTTTCTTGCAGATTTATTGGGAAATAAATTAATGTGGGGTGAAAGAGAAATCTTTCAGAAGAGATGTATGCAAATCCACCTCCTCAGATTCTGAACATGGGGGGGTCTAATATGGACCAAACTGACAGCGAGAAGAGAGTATATCAAGCTTGGAAAGGAAGCAATAATTTTTTCATTACTGGGAGGTTTATATTTGGGTCAAATGTGAGGTCACTAGTTTTGACGTTTGTTCTCATCCTCGTTCCAGCAACAATATTCTGTGTATTTGTTGCAATAAAACTTTTGGACAAGTTTTCACATCATGTAGGAGTATCCATAATGGTCATTGTAGTGGTATTCACAATATATGTTTTGGTTCTTCTTCTTCTCACATCCAGAAGAGATCCTGGAATACTCCCTCAAAATTCACACCCTCCTGAGCCTGAAGAAGGTTATGATGTTTCCAGTTTGACACCAAAGTCAATAGGTGGGTAGAATCCACATCCACGATTACCTCGTACAAAAGATGTGTTTGTGAATGGTATTTCAGTGAAGATAAAGTATTGTGATACATTGGGCTACGCAACTACCATTTATTCTTTATGTTTGTTTTTTCAACAACGTTGTTGTGCGTTTATGTAATCTCCTTTTGGTGGGTATATATCAAGAAAAAATTATGGTAGCAAATGATGTTACAGTCTAGAAATCTATGTCAAAACACCTGCATCAATTGTGCTCATACTGTACACATTCTTTTCAGTTTGGTTTGTTTGTGGACTTATGCTATTTCATCTCTATCTGATCAGTACAAATCAGACTACATATGAGAATTTCAAATATCGGAGAAAATCCTTACAACAAAGGATTAATACAGAATTTCAAAGAAATATGTTTTACAAAAATTCCACTGTCGAAGAATAATTTTCGAACCAAGTTACAGAATTATTCTACACTCTAAGATACTTCTGCTCCTCCTTTAGGGGGGGAACTTTCTCAGTCCTGACATGAGAAAAGGGGGAATTTCCCTTGAAATAGGTAATAAGCCCTCATGGCCAATTGTTGGTGCTAAAGCATTGGTAGATTTTGAAGCACATGAAAGCAATGGTGGATTAGAAAACAAAGATGGTTATGAGGACTCTTTTGCTCATTCAAGATGTACACTTCCTATGGAAAGTGCAGAGGGAAGAGGTGGAATACATTCGAGGCATTTAAGTTTGGGCTATAAGAGTGGGAGCTGGGAAATAACACTAGATATTCTTTCCTTGGCTATTGGAGTTAGTGAAGCAAATCGAATTAGTGGAGACATCACTCCTCCAGGAAACCGATGATTTCTACTAAGTTGACATGTTTAAAAAATGCATGTTGTAGACAACTATATGTTTATCAATGTGATAAGTTTTTCTTGTTGTTTAAAACTCAACATCATATGTTAAGCAACCAAATACATGCCCTTGCAAAGGGTGTCTTTCACCAGTCAACAAGAAATCGATCAATAATGTTCAAGCAACATGGTCAGTAGTTCTAGGAATAATTTTCAAGATTGTGAATTTGTATTTTAGAATGCAAATTTAAAAAATTGGCTAACTATACCAGAAGAATATAAATACTGCTTACATTCTTGAAAATTACCTTTCATTTAGGTCATGGATGTGCAAGTCAAGGACTTAAATTATATTGTTGCTTGTATGACTCTTTTCTGGAATTTTCTTATTCAAAAAGCAACCCAGTATTGGGTAAAGCTCTCATTCCAAAACACCATAGAGCTCCGTAAAATACATTTATGGACAATATTTGCGGCTCTGGATGAATGAAAAATGTGCACAATGTTTCAACGATGTCAAACCCTGAAAAACCATTGAAATTGTCATTATTGTAAGAGATGAGAAAACTCCACAAATTGAGCAACAACCCCCCCTTCCCAGTGACCTGCCTTACTCGTCGCTCTGTTCTCGTACCACTCGTTTCCCCCGTCGACGATGTAATCGCTAGGCCTCCATGTAGTCAGAGAACTTGGAGATTATCTGATTCACTGGCGTCTTTGCTTTGACGCGCATGATCACTCACCTCATAGTTAAGGCAGAAGGAAGGCAATGGAATTCAGTGAATCCATTCATAGTTCGAGCGGTTAACAGTTTTGGCTGTTGATAATTTAGGTAGGAGTTGGTGTTGGAATCTAATGGATGAAAATTTTTCAATCATCTAACAATTGATCGAACGGTGTCCAAAGTACAGAGCGGCAGTCTAGGTGAGTTCTTCACAAAGGAACGCCTTACAGTGTAATTAGAGGCATCTATCTCAATCTCAAATGGTTGTTGCGGGTCTGGCAAGGTGAGGACTGGTGGAAAACAAAGGCGGTGTTTTACTTCAATGAATGCCTTCTATTGTGACTCAGACCAAAAAATATTTTCTTTTTCTCCGCCCTTGGTAAGTTGACTTAAGGGCCAAGTGATATGAGAGAACCCCATCACGAATCTCCGACAAAAATTAAAAAGGCCCAATAATTTTTGAAGCTCTGTTAAAGTTTTCAGCGTCAGCAAATCCCAAATGAATTGGATCTTAGCTAGATCCACATGCATGCCTTGCTCACCAATTATGTAGCCTAGATATTGGAGCTAGTCAATGCTAACGGAGCACTTCTCCAGGTTAGCACATCGCTTGTTTTGTCGTGGGATTTGAAGGACCTATCGAATATGTTGCAAATGTTTCACCCAAATCTTGTTGAAGATGAGGATATCATCTAGATAAACAACCACAAACAATTTGGTGAAAGGTCGTAAGATATCATTCATCAGACTCATAAAATTTGTGGGGGAATTTTTCAACCTGAAGGGCATGACCAACCACTTAAAGAGACCCTCCTTGGACTGGAAGGCAGTCTTCCATACATCCAGGGGTTCTATTGGAACTTGGTGATAACCAACTTCGAATTAATCTTGATGAAGTATTTAGCCCCCTTGAGTTGGTCAAGAAGATCATCAATATGTGGGATCGAGTATTTGTTCATGTCTGTGATTTTTTTTTGTGCCTGATAGTCAATACAGAGTCTCCAAGTCCCATTTTTCTTTTGTATGAGTACAATTGGGCTCCCACAAGGTGAGGAATTTGGTCAAATGTGCCCTTTTTTTAACAACTCATGGATCTGTCGCCTGATTTTCACGTTTTCCAGAAGAGAGAAATGTAGATTGGCCCATTAGGTAGAGGTGATCTAGGGGTAAAATCGATCAAATGCTTAACCTAATAGTGCAAACGTACCCCTGTGGGTGAGGAGAATATGTCCATGTACTATTACGTTGCCTTATTCACTTGCTTCTACTATGCAGAGTATCCCTTTCTGGGGGCCATGGATGTGGCCACGATCTTCCCCTTATTTTGAGAGCGAATAAGGAGGAACACAAATTTCCCAGTCTAGGAGATGATCTTACTACACTACTTAGAAGAGATCAAAGAAATGGCAATAGGTGGGGCTACCTCCAATATCTTGTATATTTTTCTATCTAAAGTAATAATAACATTACAAAGTGTGGACTCATACACAACATGATGCTTCCACAAGTATGGTTGGCATAATAAAACATAACAAACTTAAAGGGGAGAAACATCACATAATACCTCATCCATGAAAGGCTTGATGTTGTAGCGCAAGCAAAAATGATGGTTGACGCAGAGATCTCTCCCTTGGTGAAGCCACCTGACGACGTATGGTTGTACGTGTGGTGTTGTCAAAAAACCCAACCAATTAATGACCTCTATTGAAATGAAGTTATTTTGAATCCCACAATCATCAATGAATTGCAGTGGAGAACCCTTCACCCACATATGTGAGTGGAAGAGATGCTCACCCTCGTCTGGATCTTCGAACTTACTCTTCTTGACCTTGGTGGTGGCAACGGGTTCTGCTTCAATGATCTGATTCCCCTTGATGGGTTCTAGCTCAAAGTCGAAACATGTGTTTGAATCTTAAGCTTTACACTCGGCCACCAGTGACTGCTTTGTGTGACATTTATTTTTGTTGTGAATAGGGGCTCTTGTGGAACTAACACCACTTTCTTGTTCCTTTCTTCATATTCCCATTGTAGTTATTCTTTTCTTGCAACTTCGATGTGTTTTCATGGGTCATTCTACCTTGGCTCTATCCTTTTTTCTATAGTTTGTAGGTTCCCTTTCCCTACTTTGGATTCGCATATCCAAAGCATCACTTATTATGTTTAAATTTATGTCGATCTTAATAGCATATTGGTATGTTACACCAAGTGAGGATATGTCCAGGTACTCCATTTTTTCTTGGATGTATTTGTGCAGACATCCACAATATTTACGCACCAGATGTCGCTTAGAGTCCTTGATACCCAGCTTCCTGCATAGGGTCTGAAAGATATTCATGAACTCCAACACTTCTTGGTCCCTTTCCTGCCATAGTGTGGTCCATTTTATGTACTTGTCTTCATAGCTCCCAATAAGGTAATATCATTCCTTAACATCATCTCGAAAAGAGTCCCAAGAGGGTGCAACTGAAAATAGTGAGAATTCCTCTGTGGCCCTTTGCTCACAGATAATTTACCATTCCTTGACATGGGGGGCGGCCTTAACGAGTGAAAAAATAATCTTTTCTCTATCGAAAAATTATCGACGAAAAATATCCTTCCAGCAAATTTAACTATTTATCTAGAGCATCTATGTCTATTTGGCCTTTGAATATATAGGAATTTCAAAATTAACTTGTACCTTAAACAGAACAACGCCTCTGAAGTGATTGTTGAATGAAGATGCATCACCAATTGGTATTTGTTGAAGGATCTGGGAAAAATTATCCATCATCTCATTCCTTTGTTGCTTGAGGGCTTATCTGAGCAACAATTTGAAAGGATATATTTCTCCATCGTATTTTTTTTCTTATTCCATGGGAGGACATCATTTTCGGCAAGGCCAATCTTGCAATGGCTCAAGCACTTCAAGTCCCAACTCCTTATACCCTAGCCTCGTTTAGGACATGCACAAAAAAACAAAGAAATAGAAGACCACTCTGATACCATTGATCAGGATTTATGAAGGAACTAAATGAAATGTGTATTTAAACAAAAACATAGAGATACAATGAAAAGGAAATTCAATTAATAAATAACAAATGTTGAAAAATGTTTACATGCAGAATGAAAACAAACTAGCTTGGGCAATGGTAATTTATCTCTAATAAGAGTTGTGACTGCTACATGCCTTTTGAACTATGTTACAATGAGACTCAGAGGCATTTTTATCATAAAGAAACAATGATATATCATAAACATCCAAAAGCTTAACCCTGGGAGATGAAGCGTCAAAAGCTTATGGGCCTTGATGTGGTTAGTTGGAACATCAACTACCTGGGGTCTTAACTTTGGCATGTGATCTCCATTTGGCGCGCATGATAGGCCGTTAGAAAGGCAAATTAGAGGACAACAAATTTCGACTGCAAACATTAAATAAAGACTCATTGTTTCCCATTTCCCCAAAAATCGTCATTTACGGCCTCAAAATAACTTTGGAAGTTCAGGACCCAAAAATTGTCATTTATAGAATACTATCGAAATAGGAAATTGTGATAATAAAAAAATAGGAAATTGATAGAAAACAATATTGGGGTTTCAAGTGGAATAGGTGGGTTGCCACTAATATCCACCTAGATCAGTCATTCCCCCATAGGAAGCAATGGTCCCCATTGCGTTGGGTGCCTCCATGAGATGGGGAAACTTCTGTTTAACTTGGTCCTTAGTGAGATAATTTCCTTGGTTCAAGAGCTAACTGAATTTGAAAACCCAATAAATTCAGATCCTCTGTTGGCGTGTGTCCTTAATATGTGTGTTCATGATCTGATCAGTTATGGCTTGTTCAATGAAATACGGGTTGAGCTTTGTCAATGTCAACTCCTTTCCAATGTCTAGTGTGTCTTACAATAGTGGAAAATATTGTTGAATGCAATCCACAATGAATACTAGGTGAAAACCAAGGAATGGGGGGATACTTGGCTCGAAAACATTGTCACCCACCTCCTTGATGATGGTGCATATCCCGTATCGGAGAGGTCGAAGATTTTGATGGGCTCTAGTAAGGTCTTCCTTCTGCAAATGCAACCAAACTTTGTTGCCCACTAGAAACTTATGTTGAACTAATGCTTATCATGATGTTGTTTTTACCTAGTATTGGCTTTATCTAAGATATCATGAACCTATTGGAGGGTGCGTTGAATGAATTCAATAAACTCAATGGATTTATTAGTTTCAGATTGAACATGTACATATTTTGTCTGTGTAATTGCAAGAGTCGTTGCAACATCAATGGGACATAATGGTTGAAATCACAGGCCCACTTGAAAGGGGTTGTGGTGAGTTGAGTTGTGGAGAGCTTTGTTGCATTTTTGTTGCACAAAGGGGAGACTCTCATCCCATGTCCGTGGAAGCTTAGAGTTGTACATACATAGTATGTGCATTGCCATCCCATTGACAAACACAAACACAAAGTCATTACCATGCTTGGTAAAAGGAACGCCAGACAAATAGTCCATGGAGATGGATTCCCAAGGCAGGATAGAAGTAGGAAAAGGGGTGTATAGGCCTTGATTCTTAATGGTTGGTTTGGTGATGGCATGGGTAGTGTAGAATCTGATATATTTTCCAACTTCCTATAAGATTTTGGCCAATAAAAATGCTTCTACAGTACTTCCACTGTCTAATCCACATCAACGTGTCATGCAACCCAACTGTGATGTGCCTCCCAAATCAATTAGGCACGCTCGCTTTAAGGAACAAAAGGATATCACATATAGCACAATAGTCTATTGTGAAGTTGGAAGTCTGGAATTATCTTTTTAGCCATCAACATCTTGTAGGTGGCAGTGAATTATGAGCCATTGTCATATAGCTACGGCCATCTGGAGGTCTTGTTCCCACAATAATTGAGAACTCTTCTTAGTGCCAAAATCGTGGGATGATTGGGACGGTTTACGATGTGATTGGTGCTACCCTTCCTGTATTTAATGTTTAAATGGAATTGTTTCAAATATGTGTAGAGTCCGAAGATTGTCCTACCATGACATCCTTTTTGCCTAATGATCCTCTCTTTTTCCTATATATTTACCACTTAAATAAAGCCATATCTACCAGTTTTTGATGAAGGTATGCAATAATATGTCTTCTTGTTCATATTTAACTTTATACCCTATTGTTTTGTTAAAGTTGCAATTGGCTACTGAATCAGTGTGTTTCCGCAACTAATCCAGGTTTATGTAGTTGTCTCCATTGTTCGCAAGGTTCCAGAGTTGCAAGTCAAAAGTGAAAGGTGCGGACGGATAGAGGATGGCTCCCTCGTGGATACCTTCCTATCCCCTTGAAATTGTTTGTTAAAAGAAGCGCAGGAGATCGCGGTCAAACTCCAAGTCAATCGCCAGATTAACGCAGAATAGAACCCGAGATCAGTTTAAACCTTATCGTTTTGCTTTCGGAATAGCAAAATGACGGTTTAGCGATATAAGTTTAGATAGGTAGAGATATTAGGCTTGAAATATTCTTACAGTTATGCCAAGAGACCTGTTATAAAACTAATGGCCGCACTATTATTTGGGTGCGCGCCGAATGATATAATTGTGAACAGTTTGTGAATTCCGTGTGAATAGAATTGGTTTTTGTGTGCAAGCTTTGTGTTGATTGAAATCTCTGAACTGCTATGTGGAAGGCCCCTACAAACAGTGGCAGTTTTTAATCAATTACAATATTATTTCCTTTAATTCTTCAATTGCTCTGTTTTGTGTGACAATGCAGCATAATGATCTCGTCACTGAATTGTTATTTGCATAGGAACTTTAATTTGCTTTATACCTAGTTTAGTTTGTCATTTAATTTGATTTATACCTGGTATAGCATGGTCCTCTTATTTGCTTATTATCTATCATAATTGAAGTGTGTTCAATTCATAATATAGATGTTTCTTAGGTTATTTTGTTTGAGAGAAAATTGAATAAGTAAAAGAGTGGGAAGTTCTCTCCTAAACAATTGAGTTTAAACAGTATTTCTTCATAGCTGATAGGGTAAGTTTCTTTTTGTACTTAGAGAATTAGAAGTTGTAACATAAAGATTCAAGATCAAAAATCCCAAAACAATCTAATACAAGTAGAACCACTCTCACATCATCTACAAACTAATTGGATAGAAATTAATTCCTAGGAAACTTAACCAACATCCCTAAGAATTACGACACTAATATAATTTACAAACACCACCTCCATCTTAAGCTTAGATCTTAAAAAATACAAACGACCTAATGAATAACTTTTGAGCACATATTGTGCACCTATAATTCATCAATTTACGCACCCTAGTTGACAATTTATGATTGACAATTTAAGGACTCTGAACTGACCAAACATTTTGGCACCGTTGTCGGGGAAGTACAATTAGAAGTAAAAAAAGCCATCATTAATTTAAAACATGACATGTGTAGGGATAGAGACTCTAGGGGTAGATTTGTAGGACGAGGAAGAGGTTTAATTCCCACAAATCCACTCACTTCACCACGATTTCAAGATTCCACACCACATACTCAAACCCGAATTCCATTTAGAGGTCGATAAAGACTTCCTGAAGTCTCAAGATCAGAAATTCAATCCAGAACTTCACTCACTTCCTCTACTGAAACTGTAATTGAAGAAAATCCTACATCCCCAACTACAGGAGTAATCTTTCTATCCCCCACTGGTGAACAAATTTTGGGAGAAGAATTATAAATTCCTAGTGAAGAAGAGGAATTGGAAACTTATTATGAGCAGCCATTGATAGAGGAACCAAAAAGATTAGAAGAACGTTATATTAGCTCTGAAGAATCTATCATGGTTGAAGAAGGGGAAGGAGAAGTACACAATGTCCATGGAGAAGAAGATAGGATTGGAGGAAGAGGTAGAGGTAGGGGAGGGGGTAGAGGCAGAGGAAATCAAGATCCTTTGGGATTCCCTATTCTTAATGACGATACAACCCTCACAATGAACAATATATCACCCTCTATTCTTCCTAATTTCCACGGGAAAAGAAACGAAGACTCAGAAACATTTATTTTGAATTTGAAGTATTATGCAGATCATATGACTATCTGCATGATGCTCGGAAGTTAAAATTGTTCCCTGCCACATTAAAAGACTCAACATTAAAATAGTTCATGAGTCTAGGAGTGCATTCTATAACAACATGGGGACAAATGAAAGAAGCTTTCTTAGGCAAATATAGAGATTATTGTATGCCTAGTAACCTTAAAAATGAAATCTTCAAAATAACACAAAAAGAAGATGAAAATCTTGAAGACTCGGTAGAAAGGTTTGTTTATAATGTTAAAAGAGCAAAAATGGATAATTTGGATGAAGAAACCTTAAAAGCTCTTTTACTTAGAGTTGTTAAAGATGAATGGATAGATCTCCTTAACCTAACTGGAAAATGAGATATTTCCCAACTATCATTTGCAGATATTTGTGATTTATTTGTACATATCTCAAGGGGTAAAGCACGAGATGGAAAGAGTGTTAGAGACCCTCTCTTGTCGAGAATAAACAAGTCTGCAGTTGGGACAGTTAGCAAGGCAAAAATAGGAAATTTGCTTGACACCTTCAAAATAAATATTTTAGGGAGCCTAAGTGAACAGATAGACACCCTTAAAATTTTGCACTATCAAAATTCTTAAAATGATGCATTATCTATCTTCTATCCCAAATGTCGGAAGAAACATGCTCTAAGAGAGTGTTCCTTAGACTCAAAAGCTTTAGAAACCTGTGTCATATGTGCAGATAATCATGATACAAAGGAATGTCCATCCTAACCAGGTCTTAAGATTGTATTCAATGATAAAGGAATCTCATAACCAATAGACCCTCTCTATTTTATAGCCAAAAGACCATGGAAAAACCCCCAGCCAAATCAATCACAAGGATTTAGACCACAACAATTTGCCTAGTCTTCACAAAGTAATTCGAATTTAGCCTGACAGCCTTGGGCTCTGCCACAATCACAACCTTGGAATCAAGGATGGAAAAATTCTTATAGAGCCTATGCTCAATATCAACAATACTCACCATCTTACCTTCCACCACAATTCTTACCCCCGTCTAATCAAATTCCTCAAGCTAATCAATTGCCACAAGTTCCAGTTCATAATCAAAACCCACAACTTTCCCTACCATTTCCACAAAAATCAAATCAATTACTCGCTCAGCCACTTCCGAATCCTAATAATAAAATGCCACAACAACCAATGTACAACATGGAGGGTCAGAATCCTCAAACTTATGTAATAACCAAACTAGACCTAAATAATGTCCAATGAAGGTCTGGAAGAGTATTACCAAAAAACCATCATGTTTTCATTCAAAAAACAAAATTTGATCTTCAAAAACATAAAAATCAATCAGAAGAAGGGGAGACTTCTCTCCCTCAAAAAGAAAATAAACAAACAGCAGAAATTCCAATAGATGCTCTTATCATAGAACAACCTTCAATATCAGTTAAACCACCTTTCCCAGAAAGGTTGAAAATCGATAAAGGAGTAGAGAAACAAATTATCTTGCCTAATTACAATATGATGGATGAATTGAGAAATGTTTGTATTTAGATTCCTTTATTACAAGCCATAAAGGAAATACCAGATTTTTCAAAAACAAGTAAGGAATTAAGTACAACACAATCAGGGAGAAAAATAAAAGATATAAAAAGAATTCAGTTAGTCGAAAAAATTGCAGACGTTATGATGGGAAAAACGACAATTCAAAAATATTTAGACCCAGGAAGCCCCATTGTAAAAGTTCACATCAATGGAACTGAAATACCAAACAAACTAATTGACCTAGGAGCAGCCATAAACATAATAAGCAAACAAGTTATGGACACACTTAGCCTTCCTAACCTTCAATACATACAAACCTTATTGCAATTAGTAGATAGATCTGTTATTAAACCAAATGGTGTGTTAGAGGATGTTTGTGTATCTTTAGATTCTTGGAAATATCCTATTGATTTCGTGGTTTTAACACCCAAGAATAATCTAGGAGGACATTCATTAATTCTAGGAAGGCCTTGGTTGGCTATAGTTGATGCTTTTATCGGTTGTAGGTCAGGTGATATGTTTATCTCAGATGGAAATTCTACAAAAAAAATTTACATTATACCCCCCTGCAAGAACAAAAATAGATACAGAAATTGAAGAATGGATAGAAGATGGAGAAGATATCCAACCTATTTTTGTCATTGAACAAGTAAAAGAGGAAGACCAACTTTTAAATTTACTAGAAAATAATGAATCTTCCTCACATTATGAGCGTAGTCGAAATGAATATTTCTCATATAAACAAGTATCATTTTTTTCCATGGAAAAAATTGGGAATTCCTCGATAGAAATCTTTCTAGGAAAAACCTTGAATGTTAAGGAAAACTTGGAAGACATGCAAAAGAAACAATTGATAGAAATTTTACAGAAACATTCTTCTACTTTTGCATGGGGAGAGGGATTGATCCTAAAACTTGCATACACCATATCTACATTGAACAAAATGTAAGACCAGTTAGATAACCTCAACGAAGAATGAACCCAAATCTAAAAAAAATTGTTAAGGAAGAATTGTAGAAATTATTAAATGTAAATTTCATCTATCCAATATCTGACAGTCAGTGGGTTTCACCCCTAGTAATCGTCCCTAAAAAGAATGGAAAATGGAGAGTATGCATCGATTATAGGGAATTAAACAAAGCAACATTAAAAGACCACTTTCCATTACCTTTCATAGACCATGTCTTAGATACTTTAGCAGGGAAAAAGTATTTTTCCTTCTTGGATGGGTTCAGTGGATATAACCAGATTCAGGTAGCTCTTGAAGATCAAGATAAAACCACATTCACTTGTCCATGGGGAACTTATGCTTACCGGGTACTTCCCTTTGGGTTATGTAATGCTCCAGCAACATTCCAAAGGGCAGTCCTCGGCATTTTCTCTGACCTTATCCATGATTGTGTGGAAGTGTACATGGATGATTTCACAGTCTATGGGGATTCTTTCAATGAAGCACTAGAAAACTTGGAAAAAGTCTTAATAAGATGTCAAGAAACAAACCTCTCATTAAGTCATGAAAAATGTTTCATGATGTTTAACGAGGGAATTGTTTTAGGTCACCATATTTCCGGAGATGGAATTAAGGTAGACTCATCTAAGGTGGAGGTCATTTCTAAGTTATCAGTGCCAATTTTTCAAAAGGATGTTAGAAATTTTCTCGGTTTTACTGGATACTATAGAAGGTTTATAGAAAACTTCACAAAAATTGCATCCCCACTCTTTTAATTACTCACCAAAGACTGCGAATTCAGTTGGGATTCCAAATGTCAAGTTACTTTTGAAACTTTGAAAAAGATAATTTCTGAATCGCCCATCTTAAAAGGACCTAACTGGAAATTGCCTTTCCATATCTCAACAAATGCTTCAAATTCAGCATTAAGAGCTGTTTTAAGACAAAAAGATCTCACTCCTTATGCAATTTATTATACTAGTAAAAATTTAACTCCTGCAGAGTTAAATTATATTGTAACCGAAAAGGAGTTCTTAGTTGTAATTCATGCCATTAATAAATTCAGACATTATATAACTGGCTATGAAACTTTTGTCCACACAGACCATTTTTCCATTAGATACCTAATGAATAAACCAGCCACTAATGGAAGAATAACTAGATGGCTCCTACTTTTACAAGAATTCAACATAATCATTCTAGATGGGCCAGGAAAACAGAACACAATTGTCGCTTTTCTATCTAGAATACAATATGAAAACAATGATCAACCCGTAGAAGATAAATTTTCTGATGAAAATCTTTTTGCAGTATCTACTAAATCACCTTGGTATGCAGATATTGCTAATTATTTGGCCATAGGAAAAATGTCATTTCATTTATTTCCTCAAGAGAAAAGAAGAATAGTCCACTATAGCACACCCTATTCATGGATAAATGAGGAATTATACAAGATAGGACCAGACCTCATCATCAGAAGATGTGTTCGGAAGGACGAAATACCAAAGATACTAAAAGCTTGTCACGATGAGCCATGTGGAGGACATTTTTCTGACAAGAAAACTGCTTACAAAATCCTGCTTTCAGGATATTATTGGCCTTCCATTTTCATGGACACCAAGGAATATGCCAAAATATGTGACAGTTGTCAGAGAATGGGCAAACCTACTCTTTCAAATGAGATGCCATTGTAACCACAGGTACTTATCGAACCATTTGAAAAATGGGCATTGGATTTTGTTGGACCAATCAGCCCACCTTCAAAGAAAAAGAAGTATATTCTGTTATGTACTGATTATGCCACTAAATGGGTAGAATCTAAAGCACTTCCTTTTGCTACTAAAAATATTGTAGTTTCATTTCTTTTTGAGGATATTTTTACTCGTTTTGGTGTTCCAAGAGAAATTATAACATATCAAAAGACATAGTTCACATCCAAACTAGTGCAGAAGCTTGTGGACCAATACAAGATAAAACATCGGAAGTCAACTCCATACCATCCACAAGCCAATGGACAAGTTGAGTCCACAAATAAGGTGATCGAGGCTATCCTTACAAAAACTATACATCTACACAGGAAAGACTGGGTGGAAAAGCTTCCAGAAGCCTTATGGGCCTACAAAACTACATGGAGGAATACTACAGGGCATACTCCCTATGAACTTGTTTATGGGAAGAAAGTCTTACTTCCAATAGAGTTCCAGATCCAGACCTATAAGACAGCAGTCCAGTTAGATCTTGACTTGTCAGAAGCCCAGAAGCAAAGGATGACATAATTAAATGAGCTCGATGAAATTAGACAAGAGGCCTTCCAGAGGACTAGCTTAGTGCAACAACAGAGGTCAAGATGGCATGATAAGTACATCAAAGAAAGGAAGTTTCATCCAGGAGATTGGGCATTGCTCTTTGATTCAAAATTCAAAAATTTTCAAGGGAAATTCCAAACCCATTGGCTTGGACCTTATGAAGTTGAGAATGTCTTTGACAATGGTGCAGTTAGAATCAGGACTATTGACAAAGAGAAAACTCCTCTATTAGTAAATGGACATCGACTCAAGCTTTACCAGAAGCCATTAACAAAAGAGGAATTTGTTAAAATATTTCAAGATAATTCAGAACTGAAGATGGTCAAGAAGAATTCTTCTTCTTTTCCACCTTAGAAATTTTCATTCAGTTTATTCTTCAATAAAAAATAATTTTAAAAAACAAAAAAAAAAGACCAAAACAAAATAATAAAAATATAACAAATAAATTATATGTGTATATATGCATATATATATACATAAAAATAAATAAATAAATAAAATAAAATTTTGTATAAACATGAAAACCAACATGTTGTTGGCATGTTTATATAAAAAATTTAAAGTGAAAACCAATTTGTTGGCACTTCAAATTTTCTTTTCAAAAGAAAAAAAAAAAACAATAAAGTTCATCTACTAAAGCCTTCTTTCTCTTAAGTTGCAGAATCAGCAACTTTCCGCAGCTTGGACAACTTTCCGCAGCTAAACAAGTTTCTGCAGCCTAATAATTTTGAAGTCTACAAGGATGCTTGGTGATCTGGATTAAAGGACAGTTGACAGCAAGGCACCTACAGGAGATCAAAGGACAAAAAATAAAGTTAGCGACAGAAAATTAAAGGTACATGCTGCTTTAATTTAACAATAGGGAAGGTTATATAGTATGTATGACTAAGAAGATATAGTACTAAAAATGCAATCATTATAACCTAAGGGTAATGGCCGCCTAACAAAATATCATATGCCACCACTTTAAAAGTCATGTCACGACCTTATGCCAAATATGCCAAATTAATTACCAAATCATAAGTTTGAATGCGCCTAACGGTCGGATTCATTCCCATAATCCTTATGATAACCCATTCGTTCTTCCCAATCCTTACACTCCTTTGAACTTTCACAGCCACTCCATCCTTCCGCCAGCTAGCAAACCCTACCAGCCCCATTTTCTTGTCAAGGTAGCCAATCTTCGAGGCAAAGCATCCTTCGGCATGTGGATAATTGTTCGAACTGAGCCAGCAGGGAAGCAATTTATGGACGGGTACCCACAAACTAGGGAGTTGTTGCAAAGAAGACAATGGATGCAATTCATTGAGAAATTTAACAGCTTCCACAAGGAGGCAACCAAGACATTTTCATGTTCATTCGATGGAATGGAGGCCGAATTGGGGACATAAAGCTCACAATAACGGAGTCTATGATCGCTGAGGCCACCGAGCTGCCAAGAAATGGAGAAAAATGGTTTAAAAACAACAGGATTGACAGTGAGGACTGGAAGGTCTTCCTCAAGAATCCGAAAATGGAAACTATGGTCTACAAAAAAGGTATTCCCAGCTCTGCTCTTAAAAACAAATGGAGAAACTTATTACTTGTGCTTCAAAAGTTTATCACTTGTGAGGGTAGGTTTGGGCAAAATTATTTTTATCATGTTAGAATGATGATGAACTTCCTTGAGGATCATCAAATGAACCTCCCATATTTTCTCTTGAATAGCCTCAGGAAAATGGCTACAAATGTTCAGGAAAGATAAATAAATAAATAAATAAAATAAAATAAAATAAATAAATAAATAATAAAAATAAAAATTCAATGCATAAAAAACACCATGCATCATCATGGCCTGATAAAAATATTGGTCGAATTTCATCTCCAAAGTATAGGGGATAACTAGGAGAGTTTCCTAGTAAGGAACCACTTTGAGGAAAAATCCCCAGAAAATGTAAGTTGTAGTAGGGCCCTCAGAGGGAGGAAGAGGACCATAGAAATGATAAAGGAACAAGCACCTCAAACTCAGATAGAGGTAACAAAAGAAGAGTTGCCTATGGTAAAAATTTTGCAGAGAATGAAGAGGGGAAACCCTAGAAGAAAGAAAGCCAGCCCGAGTAAAGAAGAATTCTCACAAACTAGAACCTCTCCTCTAGAAGAAACATCAGAGAATAAAAAGAGAAAAGTGCAGAAAACACAAACCCCGGGGTTGAGAAGGAGCACGAGGTTGATCACGATTCCACAAAAAACCTCAAAAACTACAAAATACATTAATATTGAGGAAAATGAGCCAAATAAAAGGAGCCAACAAAGAACACTCCAACAGAGATTGAGCCAACAAAGAACGAGCCAATAGAGGATGAGCCAATTGAAAGCCCTGAGAATTCTCCAAAAGGGTCACCAAGATCATCACCACAACCTTACAGCTCACCTCTAGGAAGCCCGTTACATAGTCCGGGTACTGACCCCACTCAACAGAAAATATATGACTATATAGAGTCATTGGAAAGGAAGGAGACAACAACAAAGGAAACCATTCAGAGCCCTGGAGAAGGAAGCTATAGGGACCAACCCTATACTAAAATTTTTTGACAAATACTAAAAATACAACCATAAAAATAATATTGGGAACTCAAAAATCATTAAGCAATATATAAAACTTTCTTGAAATTCTCTTTATTGAACATATCATCTAATTTACATGTTGTTAACTAAAACAATAATGAATTCATACAAAAGAATACTATAACAACAGATACCGTTCACCAGGAGACGAGATTCAAACTTGACTTGCCGCTATTTTCCTTTCTTCGTTGTCAGTCGCCTCCAAGTGTGAATGTCGATGTGCTTAATCCGAATGCAATGACCCACCAGTTGACCTCCCAGCCTACTCCTTGGGTACTCTCCTTCCCCGCGGACCCCTGAGCTGCAATGGGGTTGTACAATGGAAGAATGTATTAGCTGGTAGAGGAGAGCACACCTTGGCTCAAGAGTCCCCTCTCTAAAGTTCTCTACCTCACCAAACTCACTATAGCTCGTAGTCACTACTCTGACATAGTCTCATCCATCCAAAAATAGGGTAATCAAAAGTCCCTTCTCCCATGGCTTGCCCCTTCTTTTATAAGAGTCCTCATAGGTGACACTTGGCATTTCATGCATAACTGATTATTTTTTTTATAATTCAATAGTTTGATTATTCACCCACCCATGTGTCACTCTCTCATCAAGGATCTCCAAAATTATTTACTTAAATTTTAATTTAAAAATAATATTTTTCCTCACCTCAAGAAGATTCCTATTTCTTCTCCTAGTTGTCTCTTGATCCCCCTTTTTTACTCCTTAATTTGTGTTCATTACTAAAGTCAATTGATGAGTCAAGATTTGATCCCCTATCTACTCCCTAATTTAACACAAGTTATCTCTTAGATGGATATTTTTATGTTGGTTGTTGCCACACGGAGGTTCTCTATATTTCTCTAAAATTTAATTTATTAATCTTATTTTAATTCACCATCCCCTTCTCTTAATTAGGTTTAACTATTTTAAAATTAATATTTATCCTTACATTTATGTCCCTCATTCCCCTTTTTACCTAATTAAACTACATTATCTACCTAATATTTTCCAACATGGGAAGGGTAGAGTTTTTAAGGTAAAATATTTTACTTCTTCCTATGATCATCTTAACCCAAGTTTTATTCTTGATTTAATTACCTCGGTTTCTAACATCATTTACCCTTGATGTGAATTTACCTGGTTTTCATTTCTTGATTATATTTATTAATTTATTTATTTTTAATGATTCCAAGGCTGCCAAGTTTGGTCGTGCCCTTCAAGAACTTCCCTTGAAGTTCCAAGGGTGCCATGCCTAACAGTTTATTTGTGATGCCAAGGGTTCCAAGTTGGTTGTGCCCTTCAAGAAATTCCCTTGAAGTTCCAAGGGTGCCACGCCACTTGCCCTTCAAGCATTCAGTGGCTACAAGGGGAAAGTATAGGTGCAACGACAAAGACCCTATCATCTCTTATGTTGCCTGCTATAGTGAGACTAATGGTGTCGGGGATCAAGGAATCTACCTTGATGCGCGCCCCCCGATAAAATCCTCATGAGCGACCCAACTTTGGGTCCTGCCCTCATGACATCGTGATCTTCAAGGCAAAGGTGGTTCAACCTTTCCAGCCCAAGTCACGGCAGGAGTGCTAATGGGTGAGATCAGGGACACTGTCCCACCCCTCCCATGCAATTCCATCCAATTGTACAACCCCATCACCCATATGTGAGTCATTCGACCAAGCAACTAATCTGTGCCTGCAACCACTAACATATCATCAGAAAACATATATAGCAGGTTTCAAAATTGACTTAGAATTTCAAAGATAAAATAATATAAATTTTCATCAAACCAGGTGTCGTCAACTCGTCATATGCGAGTGCCTCTGGTGGTTTCTTGCCATACTCAATAATCATCAGTAACAAGGTTTCTCAGTGTTAGTCATTGTCATAATAGCATCATTAACATCACCTAGTCATTCGCATCATAGTTCATTGTGAACCAGAACTAATGCAAGTAGGTAACATAGGGGACACATCCATCATGGCTATCATCATCATAACATCAATGGAAACATACATATCCATAAAATTTATCAACATCGTAACATTAATAGAAAGCATACATGTCCATAAAAGCTATCATCATCATGATATCAATAGAGAGCATACATATCCTTTACTGCTATCATCATCATAAATTCAATAGAGAACATACATAAACATCACAACCACTAATAATAGAGTCATGTGTCTAGATCCTCAACCTGAGGTCCTCAAAGAATAAAGTGTAGGCCTTAGGGCTAAATAAATGTTAATGTCATATCACTGTCAGTCGACTAGAGCGGGGCACTACAAAAGCAACCAGGTAAATGAGCAATCATCCTCAAACATCTTGAAGCAGGGGATCTTTGAACTAGAAACACTGAATCGGTATCTCAAAAATGAAAATCAAGCCTTGAAGACACAGAGTGAGATACAGATTGCCAAGAGTGACAATCTAATCCTACATCTAATTTTGTGGTATAAGAAAAAAAAGAAGCTGAAGAAAGAAAACAGAATTATGCAGAGAGAGATAATCAGTTTAAAGTACGAAATTCTAATGAGGAAGCCTAGAATGTCAATCTTTGCCAAAAAGAAGAAAACAATGAAACATGGAGATGACAAACAAGAGGCACAAGCAAAAGACAAGGAAGAAGTGTATGAGGACATACAACATCTCCAGTCTGGGGGAATGTAGAGTCCGAAGATTTTCCTACCATGACATCCTTTTTGCCTAATGATCCTCTCTTTTTCCTATATATTTACCACTTAAATAAAGCCATATCTACCAGGTTTTGATGAAGGTATGTAATAATATGTCTTCTTGTTCATATTTAACTTTATACCCTATTGTTTTGTTAAAGTTGCAATTGGCTACCGAATCAGTGCATTTCCGCAACTAATCCAGGTTTATGTAGTTGTCTCCATTGTTCGCAAGGTTCCAGAGTTCCAAGTCAGCAACGAAAGGTGCGGACGGATAGAGGATGGCTCCCTCGTGGATACCTTCCTATCCCCTTGAAACTGTTTGTTAAAAAAAGCGCAGTGTAGTTCCCACTCTAGTTTCCTGACCCTGATACGACATTATCTTAGACACTCTATTCTTCGAGGACTTCAGATTGAGAATCTGGACCCATGACACTATTATTATCGATTGAGATATTCATGGTTGTGATGTTTATGAATGCTTTCCATTGATATTATGGTAGCATGAATGGTTATGTATCTTATCTATCAGTATTCTGATGATTGCAATATTAATAGTTAAGTTGGTCTCTATTTGAAATTATGATGAGGGTAGTAAAGAATATGTATGCGCTCTACTAAAAGCATAATGAGGATAAATTTTATGGACAGGTTTATTTCTACGATGTTACGATGGATAGCTTAATGAATATGTATGTCTCCATTGATGATTATTGATGATAGCCATGAGGGATGTGTCCCCTATGTTACTTACTTCCTTTAGTTCAGACTTACAATGGACAATGATGTGAATGACCAAGAATTGTTAATGATGCTATTATGATAATTGACTAACATTGAGAAACCGTGTTACTGATGATTATTGAGTATGGAAGGGAACCATCAGAGGCACTCGCATATGATGAGTTGATGACACCTGGTTTGACGAAAATTCATATTATTTTATCTTTGAAAGTCTAAGTCGATCTTAGAATCTGCCATATATGTTTAACTATATTCTGATGATATATTAATGGTTGCAGGCACAGATTAGTTGCTTGACCGAATGACTCACATATGGGTGATGGGGTTGCACAAGTGGATGGAACTACATGGGAGGGGTGGGACAGAGTCCCTGATCCCACCCACTAGCACTCCCGCCGTGACTTGGGCTGGAAGGGTTGAAGCACCTTCGCCTTGAAGATCACGATGCCATGAGGGCAGGTCCCAAAGTTGGGTCGCTCATGAGGACTTTACCGGGGGGCGTGCATCAAGGCGGATTCCTTGATCCCCGACACCATTAGTCTCACTATAGCAGGAAACATAAGAGGTGATAGTGGTCTATGACGTTGCACTATATTTTCCCCTCGTAATCACTGGATGCTTGAAGGGCAAGTGGTGTGGCACCCTTGGAACTTCAGGGGAATTTCTTGAAGGGCACGACCAACTTGGCACCCTTGGCATCACAAATAAACTATTAGGTGTGGCACCCTTGGAACTTCTAGGGAAGTTCTTGAAGGGCAAACCAAACTGGCACCCTTGACATCACAAATAAGCTATTAGGTGTGGCACCCTTGGAACTTCTAGGGAAGTTCTTGAAGGGCACAACCAAACTTGGCATCCTTGGAATCATTAAAAATAAATAATAATAAATAAATATAAGCAAGGAATGAAAACTAGGTAAATTTACATCAAGGGTAAATGATGATTAGAAACCAATGTAATTAAATCAAAAATAAAACTTGGAATAAGGAGGATCATAGGAAGAATTAAAATAGAGTACCTTAAAAACTCTACCCTTCCCATTTTGGAAAATACTAGGAAGATTATGTGGTTTAATTAGGAAAAAGGAGAAAGACAAACATAATGGTAAGGATAAAGATTAATCCTAAACTAATTTAAACCTAATTAAGAAAAGGGAAGGTGAATTAAAATGAGAATAATAAATTAAATTTAGAGAAATGTAGAGAAGCTCCATGTGTCAACAACCAACATAAGAATATCCATCTAGGAGATAACCTGAGTTAAATTAGGGAGTAGATTGGGGATAAAATCTTGACTCATTAATTGACTTCAAGTAATGAACACAAATTAAGGAATAAAAGGAGGGGATAAAGAGACAACTAGGAGAAGAAATAGGAATCTTGTTGAGGTGAGGAAAATATTAGTTTTAAATAAAAATTTAAGTAAATAATTTTGGGAGACCCTTGATGTGAGAATGACACATGGGTGGGTGAATAATCAAGCTATTGAATTAAAAAAAAAAAAAAAAAATGCATGACATGACAAGTGTCACCTATGAGGACTCCTATAAAAGAAGGGGCAAGCCATGGAAGAAGGGACTTTTTGGGAACCCTATTGTTGGATGGATGAGATGTTGTGAGAGCAGTGATTTACGAAGCTATAGTGAGTTTGGTGAGGTAGAGGATTTAGAGAGGGGACTCTTGAGCCAAGGTGTGCTCTCCTCTACTAGCTAGTGCTTGTCTCCACTGTACAACCCCATTGCAGCTCGGGGGTCCGCGGGGAAGAAGAGTACCCAAGGAGTAGGCTGGGAGGTTAACCGGTGAGTCTTCGCATTCGGATCAAGTGCGTCATCATTCACTCGCGGAGGTGACCAGCTACAAGGGAATACCAGCCACAACAGAGCAAGCGGAGTCTCGCCTTCTGGTGAACGGTACACATGCATTTCATTACTATTGATCTTAGTTAAACATATGTAAATGTTATGATATGTTTTCCTGAAATGAGTGTCAGGAATGTGTGTGCTAAATAAATTTGAAATTTCAATGCGTTTCTTTTCTGGTTGTATTTGCTGTTAACTTGTAATTAAACAAAAAAATAAAAATAAAAATAAGAAAAAAAAAATGTAATTAGTCTGAATCGTGGTCCTTACACGTAGGAGATCACAGTCAAACTCCAAGTCAACCACCAGATTAACGCAGAACAAAACCCGAGATCAGTTGAAACCTTATCATTTTGCTTTCGGAATAGCAAAACGACGGTTTAGCGATATAAATTTAGATAGGTTAGAGATATTAGGCTTGAAATATTCATACAGTTATGCCAAGAGACCTGTTATAAAACTAATGGCCGCACTGTTATTTGGGTGTGCGCTGAATGATATAATTGTGAACAGTTTGTGAATTCCGTGTGAATAGAATTGGTTTTTGTGTGCAAGCGTTGTGTTGATTAAAAGCTCTGAACTGCTATGTGGAGGGCCCTTACAAATGGTGGCGGGCTTTAATCAATTACAATATGATTTCCTTTAATTCTTCAATTGCTCTGTTTTGTGTGACAATGCAGCATAATGATCTTGTCAGCGAATTGTTATTTTCATAGGAACTTTAATTTGCTTTATACCTAGTTTAGTTTGTCATTTAATTTGATTTATACTTGGTACAACATAGTCCTTTTATTTGCTTATTATCTAGCATAATTGAAGTGTGTTCAATTCATAATATAGATGTTACTTGGGTTATGTTGTTTGAGCGAAAATTGAATAAGTAAAAGAGTGGGAAGTTCTCTCCTAAACAATTGAATTCAAACAGTGTTTCTTCATAGCTGATAGGATAAGTTTCTTTTTGCACTTAGAGAATTAGAAGTTGCAGCGTAAAGATTCAAGATCAAAAATTCCAAAACAATCTAATACAAGTAGAACCACTCTCACATCATCTACAAACTAATTGGATAGAAATTAATTCCTAGGAAACTTAACCAACATCCCTATGAATTACGACACTAATATAATTGACAAACACCACTGCCATCTTAAGTTTAGATCTTAACAAACACATAACGACCTAATGAATAACTTCTAAGCACATATTGTGCACCTGTACTTCATCAGTCTACGCACCCTAGTTGACAATTTATGATTGACAATTTAAGGACATTGAATTGACCAAACAATATGTGTACCATTTCTGATGGTGATCATTTTGCAATTTCCTATGCGTTTGCATAAATTGAAAATCCCAGTGATCAGTGTGGATAATCGTCTCCTTCCCCATAATATAATGTTTACATTACCGACAGGATTGCATGATAGAATATATTTTCTTATCATAGGTGGGGTACTTTAGAACAATGGAAAAGAGTGTCTCACTTTGATAGGCCATTGGATGCCCTTGTTAAGTGAGTATTGCACCAATATCATAATCGAAGGCATCTATCTCTATGTTAAATGGTCGTTACAAGTCCAAAAAGGTGAGGATTGGTGTAGAGCAAAGGCGATGTTTCAGTTCAATGAATTCCTTCTATTGTTAATTGGACCAAAAAAACTTTGATATTGCTCTACCCTTGGTAACTTGACTCAAGGGAAAAGTGATCTGAGAGAACCCCAACATGAATCTTCGATATAAATTAGCAAATCCCAAGAATTTATGCAGCTCTGTTGGAGTTGTCAGGGCTAACCAATCCCAAATGACTTGGATCTTAGCTGGATCCTCATGAACGCATTACTCATCAATTATGTAGCCCAAATATTGGAATTGTTCCATGCCAAAGGAGCACTTCTTTAGGTTGGCATGTATCATGTGTTTCCGCAAGGTTTGAAGGACCTATCGAATATGTTGCAAGTGCTCTAACAAAATCTTGTTGAAGATGAGAATATCATCCAGATATACAGACACGAATGAGTTGGTGAAAGGACACAAGATGTCATCCATTAGCCTCATAAAATTTGCAGGGGCATTTATCAACTCAAAGGACATGACCAACCACTCAAAGAGACGCTCCTTGGACTTGAAGGCGATCTTCCATAAATTTCTGGGTTCTACTCGAACTTGGTGATAGTCGGACTTAAAATCAATCTTGTTGAAGTGCTTAGCCCCCTTGAGTTGGTCAAGAAGGTCATGAATCCACGGGATCAAGTATTTGTTCCTGACTGTGATTATTTTTCAGTGCCCAATAATCAACGTAGAGTCTCTAGGTCCCATATTTCTTCTATATGAGTACAATTTGGCTCCCACAAGGTGAAAATATTGGTCAGATGTGCCCTTTTTGTAGCAACTCCTAGATCTATCACTTGATTTCCTCATTTTTTTAGAAGAGAGTGGTGATATATTGTCCCATTAGGTAGACGTGATTTGGGGGTCAGATATATCAAATGTTTAACCTAACAGTGCAAAGGTACCCCTATGGGTGAGGAGAAGGTGTCCTTGTACTCTTCCATGACATTATCCACTTTCTTCTATTGTGTCGAGGAGCCCTTTCTGGGGGCCATGGATGTGGCCACAATGTTCCCCTTACTTTGACAGTGAATCCAAAAGAACACAAATTTTCCCAGTCTCGGAGATGATCTTACTACATTTCTTAACAGAGATCAAATAAATGGAAGTAGGCGAGGTTACCTCTGATATCCTGTATAGTTTTTGGACCAAAGTAATAATAACAGTACAAGGTTTGGACTCATACACATCATGACGCTTCCACAAGTATGGTTAGTCTAATAAAACATTACAAAATTCAAGGGGAGAAACATCACATAGTACCTCATCCATGAAAGGCTTGATGTTGTAGAGCAGGTGGCACAGTTGGATGACAAAGAGATCTCGCACTTGGTGAAGCCACCTGATGGTGTATGGTTGCGGGTGTAGTGTTGTCAGCAGGCCCAACCGCTTAACGACCTCTACTGAGATGAGGTTCTTTTGACTCCAATTGTCGACAATGAACTACAACAGAGCACCCTTTACCTGACATCTATGAGTGGAAGAGACGTCCACCCTCCTCTGAATCTTTGCCCTCACTCTTCTTGACCTTGGTGATGGCAATAGTGAAACTAGGTTTTGCATCAATAATTTGTTTCCCCTTGTCAAATTCTGGCTCAAAGTCGGAACATGTGTCAAATTATGAAGCTTTCAGCCCGGCCACCAGTGATTGCTTTACGCAACATTCATTAGTGTTGTGATTGGGGCTCTTGTGGAAATCACACCACTTTCTTGTGTCTTTCTTCGTCTACCCATTGTTATTCTTTGCTTGTAGCTTTGAAGGGTTGTCTTGGGTCATTCCACCTTGGCTCTGAGCTTTATTTTATGGTTTGGAGGTGCCCTTTATTGGAATAATATTTTTTATTGATGTCAAAGGAAACATCAACTCAAGAAGGTATTTACTTAGTCTTGTAGAGGACTCCAAGCCCTTTAAAATTAGCTATAGAATGCCTCATCACTCCTCTCCAATGAGGAGAAATGAATTTTTTCAGTGGAAAAAACAATTTTTGACCTCTTCTACAAGTCAGCCTACATGAGCATAAGTCATCACCCCTCCAAAAGACGCATCTATTCATTCATGGTTGAATTAGTATAAATAGACATAATGACTCCTCCTTTTCCCCATCCAACTCATCCAAGCATTCATAGAAGGAGCTCGAACCTGAGATAGAAGAAGAAGAGGTTCACAACTCATGAACTTAGGAGTTGAAGTAAGGAATCAAGTCGAGGTTCTTTTGGCTTTTTTGGTTGCATATTTTTGTGGGTTTTCATGGCACCTTGGATCTTTTTGGGAGCAAACCTCAACTTTATCTTGGAGCAGATATCGACCTATCTTGGGAGTAGACCTCGCCCTCTCTTCGAAATAGAATTTAGCCCCTTTTTGGATCAGACTTCGGCCTCTTTTTTTTTTATCAAACTTCCCCCCTGTTTTGGATCATATCTCAACCTATACCTCAGATCAAACCTTGGCCTATTCTATGGTGAGTTGCAAATTCGGTGTTGTGAAATATTTCGGCCTAAAACAAACCTCAGCCCCTGGAGCATACATTTGAGCTAACTTTGAACTCTTGAAGAAGGCATTCTTAAAGCATATTTGGAGCACTATTGAAGATATATTTGAGGCATTATTGAAGACATCCTTGGAGTATCTTTGGAGCACTATTGAAGATATATTTGAGGAATTATTGAAGACATCATTGGAGCATCTTTGGAGCACTATTGAAGACACCTCTTGAGCATTGTAAATACATTGTTGAAGTATTGTCTCTCGTGAAGTTTTTTTGAGTTGACTAGGTCATAACTTGGAGTTATTGAGAGGATTGGAGTCCTCAAGTAAACCAAGTTGGAGCTTGGAATTGTTGGAGTCCTGAAGTAGACCAAGTTGGAGCTTGGAGATAATGTGACAATTGGAGTCCCCACCCAAGGTTGGAGCCTTGAAGAAGTAGAAAAATTTGTTGTACATGTTAGATCTTGAATTGTTGAAAAGGAGGATTGGATTCCTCGCCATCTTATTAATAAAATTTCTTTTTTTGTTCAAATTCTTGTGTTCTATTTTAACTTGTGTCAAAAATATTAACTAGCATAATATAACAATTGAAAGAATGGATGATTCACCCCCCCCCCCCATTGGTATTTCCAACAATTGGTATCAAAGCAAACTTCATCAAGATCAGCCTAGATTTTTGGATAAAAATGGCCAATAAATATAGTAAGGTACCTCAATTTGGTGGAACGGATTTTGCCTTCTAGAAGGTTAGAATGGAGTACTAATTAAAGCCTCTTAGAGTCAAAGTTTGGTAATATGTTACAGATAGATATAAGATCCCATCTTCTCTTCCAACAAATCTGAATGGAAACAAAGCATATGTGGCAGATGGAAAGGCCTTGAATTTTATTGCAAGTGGTCTGTCAGATTCAGAATTCACTAAAGTTATGAGAATTAAAACCGCTAAAGAGATGTGGGACAAGCATGTCAATATTTATGAAGGAGATGACAAGGTCAAAAGGGAAAAACTTCAAACTTATATAAGGAAGTTTGAAATTCTCAAGATGAATGACAAAGAAGATATTGTTGCTTACTTTCTCCAAGTAGATGAGGTAGTCAACTCTCTCAGAGGACTAGGTGAAAAAGTCAATGAAAATATGATTGTCCAAAAGGTCTTGAGATCCCTTCTAGATCGTTTTGATGCCAATACGTGTTCCATAGAAGAACAAAAATATTTGGACTCTATTAATGGATGAACTTCATGGAATTCTCACAGCAACGAAATGAGGTTAGGAAATTCAACTCAAAAGGAAGTTGCATTCAAAGCATCCAAGACATCAAGAAAGGGGGAGAATTGTAATTGCAGTAGCAATGATTCTGATACTGAAATGGCACAATTTATCAAGAATTTGAAGAAAGGATCCAAACTCAAAGGGAAGTCACCTCTCATTTGCTTTAGATGCAATAAAATAGGATATTATGTAGCAAAGTTCCCTTTTTAAAGATGACAACATTGATGAAGACAGACCTAAGAGAAGAAACTTCAAGAATAAAGGATCAAACAAAAAGAATTTCTTCTCCAAAGAAGACAATGATTACTCTAGTGAAGAATAAGCATATGGTGGAAGTAGTGAAGAATTATTCATGGCGTTCAAAAATGAAATAGATAGTCTAAAATAAGAAGAAAGTCCATAAGAAACAAAAGTAAATGTGGAGGAACTATTTATTAGTGCCATTAAAGAAAATGAGAGACTTAGAAAGAAGAATGAAAAGTTGTCTCAAGAAATCAACTCTCTCAAAACCAAGAAGGAAGAAGCTAAAATAATAGAAGAAGTATTGAGCAATAAGTTGGAGCAAAAGGAAGAAACCTGCCAAAAATTGGAAGCTAAAGTTATATCTCTAAAAGGAAAGTTGGACAAAGCTAATAAGGATTTGAAGAGTTCCCAAACCTTGGATGTCATTCTCATCTCTCAAAGGTCACTACATGAAAAATCTAGACTTGCCTATATAGGAGAATATTCTAATTCAAAGGAAGAAACCAATGTTCATCATGAAGAAAATCCTAGAAGTTTTACTAACTCCTCATTCTAACCTTGCAAGAAACAAAGTTCATCCAAGGAATGAGAAGCAACCTCTTCCTGGAAGGAATATCTCATTAAGGCAAGCCTATCCTAACATGTATCAAACTATTTTCCTTGGTCATTGTTTCTTTTGTAAAAAAATTGGTCATCAGGCAAAACATTGCAAGGCTTATGGGGCTAATCATCAAAATAAGATTGTTGAACCAAAGAGGTAAGGCCAAATCAAGACTCATAAATCCTTTGATCCTCTTTCAAATATAGATTTAATTGTTACATATGCAATAATCCAGGCCATGTAACACACAATTGTCCTCTGGAACAAAGAGAGAAAGTCTGGAGAAAGAAAATTAGAGTCCAACTCTGAAAATTGTATTATAATTTTATGTGCTCAAAAAAAGGAAAATCTACGGTTTGTAGATAGTGGATGTTCTAGGCACATGATAGGTGACCAGAGAAATTTCATCTCAATAATAAAAGAAAAGGATGGAAATGTGTCCTTTGGAGACAATGGACCTACTAAAATTGTTGGCAAAGGCATAGTGAGTCTCGCCAATGGCAAGGGCAAAGCACAAAATGAATTATATGTTGAACGAATCAAGCATAATATTTTAAGTGTCAGCCAAATATGTGATCAAGGTCATGATCTCATCTTCCTTTCCAAGGATTGTGAGATAAGAAGATCATGTTCAAGAAAATTGGTAGGAAGAGGAGTAAGAACAACAGATAATGTATACATTCTCAGTGAAATTCAAGAAGAAATATGTTACATGAGTCAAGCAAATGAAATTTAGCTATGGCACAAGCGTTTGGGACACTTAATCTTTCATAACTTGGTGAATATTAGCAAAACTCATGCAGTAAGAAATGTCCCCAAAATTTCAAAGCCAAAAAATGTTATTTGTGCATCATGTAACCATGGAAACCAAACTAGGACCAACTTCAAATCAAAGGAATGTTCAACATAAAGTCCCTGGAACTCATTCATGCAGAGCTGTGCAGTCCAACCAAAACTCCACTATATAAGGAGAAAGATATTTTTTTATTTATAAATGATTATACTATAATTACGTGGGTATTTTTCATAAGATATAAATAAGAAGCACTAGATTGTTTAAAAATTTTCAAAGCAACGGTTGAAAATGAAAGTGAGTTGAAGATCAAATGCTTAAGAACAAGTACAGGTGGGGAATTTACCTCAAGAGAATTCAATGAATTCTGTGAAAAATATGGAATAAAAAGGGAACTCTCTGTTGCTACGAATCTACAAAAAAATGGAGTAGTGGAAAGAAATTGCAAAAATAATGTTGTTGGAAACTAATTTACATGAAAACATTTGGAGGGAAGTAGTTGGAGCAGTAGTCCACATCATGAATAGAGCACAACTCCGAGTAAACAATGATAAAACTCCATATGAACTATGGAAAGGAAGGCTTTCCTCTGTAAAACACTTCAGACTATTTAGAAGCAAATGCTTTATGAAGAGTAATGACGATTCACTAGGAAAATTGTATTCACGTGTTGACAAAGGAATTTTCCTTGGATACTCATTAAGAAGCAAGGCCTACAAATGCTACAACAATCAGTTGTGGAAGATAGTCGAAAGCATTGATGTAAATATAGATGAAGCTCTTCCAAAAAAAGTAGTTCAAACTAATGAAGAATACCCTATCTTTGCAAATTCATAATAAGGTGGTGCAAAGGAAGAGAATAAGCCGAAAAATCAAAATGAGGAACCATATCAAACACCGTAAAAGTAAAATTTTTACAAAAACATCATCCAAAAGATTAACTCATTGGAGATGTGGATAGAGGAATGCAAACTTGAAGAAAGATGACAAACGCACCAAAAATGAATGATATTGCCTTGATCTCCACAATAGAACCATAAAATTTCACTCAAGAAAGGGTCCTCATTAGATAAAGACAATGGAAGAAGAGATAAGCCAAATTGAAAAGAATGGAACATGGGAGCTAGTGCCTCATCCAAAGGATAAAATTGTCATAGGAACCAAGTGGGTATATAAGAACAAAATGAATGAAGATAGGAAAATCACTAGAAATGAGGCAAGATTAGTGTGCAAGGGATACACTCAAATTGAATGAATTGACTTTAAGGAGACTTTCACTCATGTTGCCAAACTAGATGCTATAAGAATTATTTTAGAATTTACTTGTTCAAAAGGTTTCAAAGTCTATCAAATGGATGTGAAGGAAACCTTTCTAAATGGAGATCTAAAAGAATAAGTATACGTGGAACAACCAGAAGGGTTTGACTTAGCTAAAAATAAAGAATTTGTATACAAATTAAAAGGGCTTGTATGAATTAAAGAAAGATCCAAGAGCCTCGTACACTAGACTTGATCATTATCTTCAACAAAAAGGATTCAAGAAAGGAGTTGCAGGAAGATATCTTTACATCAAGAATCAATATTTACATGAAGATGGGCAAAGACAATCTACTAATCACACTAGTATACATCAATGATCTGATTTTTGAGAGAAGCAATGATGAAATGAGTCGCAAATTTTCCCAATTCATGTCAAAAGAATTTGAAATGTCAATGATTGGTGATTTGTCTTACTTTCTTGGACTTCAAGTAATTCAAACCAAAGTAGGTATGTTCATTTCACAAGCGAAATTCTTAGAGATATTCTTAAGCAATTTGGGATGGAAGAATGTGCCATTGTGAGTACACTTATGATTACAGGTTGCAAGCTAAGTGAGGATGACAAATATCCTATGGTGGATGCTACTCTTTACTGGTCAATTATTGGAGGCCTTTTATATCTAACATCTTCATGATCAGTCATCAAGAAAGTAGTCGGAATGGTGGCAAGATTCCAATCAATACCTAAGTAATCTCATATGCTAGTTGTAAAGAGAATACTCAGGTACCTGAAAGGAACTTTGATTTTGCACTATGGTACCCTAAGAGCACAAATCTTACCTTGACATCATATACTGGTGTAGATTGGGAAGGAAGCATTGTTGATTCAAAGAGTATTGGTGGTAAAGCATTCTTCTTAGGAGACTGTCTTGTATCTTGTTTAAGCAAGAAACAATCATCTACATCTCTCTCCATGGTTGACGTCGACTACATAGCAGCAACAGATTGTTGTACACAAATCGTATGGATGAAGGAAGCCTTGAAGGATGTCAACGTACAAACATATCAACCTATCACCATCTATTATGACAATACCAATTCAATAAACCTCTCTGAGAATCCATTCATGCATTCGAAGAAAAAAAAAATCCCAATCAAGTACCACTTTCTCCAAGAATAAGTTGCAGAGCATAACATCAAAATGGACTATGTCAATGCTAGGGAAGAAATTGCATATATCTTCACAAAACCCCTACATCAAGAAAAATTTGAATATCTTCGTCAAAAGATGGGGGTCATCTCTCTTACATCCCATTAGAGCATTTTTTTGTTATTGATGTCAAATGGGGAGAATATAACAAGGTGAGTAGCATGATGACAGGGGGAGCAACACGATGAGAAGGGTAGCATCTTATGAGGAGATTGTTGTCATCAATAACAAAGGGGGAGATAGTTGGAAGAATTTTTCTTATTGATGTCAAAGGAAACATGATCTCAAGAAGATAATTAGTTAGGACAGTAGAGGACTCCAATCCATTTCAATGAGCTATAGCATGCCTCCTCACTCCTCTCCAATAAGGAGAAATGAATTTCTTAAGTGAAAAATTCAATTTTTGACCTCCTCTACAAGTTGGCCTATATGAGCATAAGTCAGACACTCTCCAAAAGACATGTTTATTCATTCATGGTCGAATCAGTATAAGTAGACATAATGACTCCTCATTTTTCCCATCCATCTCGACCAAGCATTCATTAAAGGAACTCATACCTGAGATAGAAGAAGGAGAGGTTAACAACTCGTGAACTTAGGAGTTGAAGTAAGGAATCAAGACAAGGTTCCTTTGGGTTTTTTGGTTGCATATTTTTGTCTTTTTTCATGGCATCTTGGAATATTTTTAAGATAAAACCTTGACTTTATCTTTGAACATATCTCATCCTCTCTTAGGATCAGACCTCGACCTCTCTTGGGAACAGACTTTAGCACTTTTTGGATTATACTTCGACCTCATTTTTTTATTAGAATTCGGCCCTCCTTTGGATCATATCTCGACCTATACCTTAGATCAGACCTCAACCTATTCTATGGTGAGTTGTAGATTCGATTTTGTGAAATATTACGGCCTAAACCAAACCCTGGCCCCTGAAGCTTTGGGATATCCATGGAGAAAATTTTGGCCCTGCAACTACGGCATTCTTGCAACAGACCTCGACCTTATCTTGAACAAACTTCAACCCTCCTTGGAGCAAACCTTGTTCCTATTTGGAAGCAGACATTGTTTGGCAGAAGAATTTGGTTCCTTTTGAGGCAAACATTTGAACTAACTTTGACCTCTTAAAAAAGACATTCTTAGAGAATTTTTGGAGCACTATTGAAGATATCTTTGAGGCATTATTGAAGCATACTTGGAGCACTTTTGAAGATATCTTTGAGGAATTATTGAAGACACCCTTGGAACATCTTTGGAGCACTATTGAAGACACCTTTGGAGAATTGTAAAGACATTGTTGAAGTAAGTATTGTTTCTTGTGAAGTTTTTTTTTAATTGATCAAGTCAGAACTTATAGTTGTTGAGAGGACTGAAATCCTCAAGTAGGCCAGTTGGAGGTTGGAATTGTTGGAGTCCTCAATTAGACCAAGTTGGACCTTGGAGTTATTATGAGTATTAGAGTCTTCACCCAAATTTGGAGCTTTGAAGCAGGAGAAGAATTTGTTGTACAAGTTGGAGCTTGAATTGTTGTAAAGGAGGATTGGATTCCTCGCCATATTATTAATAAAATTATATTTTTGTTTAAATTCGTGTGTTCAGGTTTAACTTGTGACAAAAATATTAACTTGTATAATATAGCAATTGAAAGAAATATTGATTCAACCTCCCTCTCAGTATTCCCAACACCATTTCCCTACTTCGGATTCGTAGATCCAAGGCCTTGCTTTGTCTAATTAATTTTTTTCTCAATCTTGACAGCATATTGATATGCTTCACCAAGTAAGGAGATGTCCAGGAACTTCATTTTTGCCTAGATGTAATTATGCAGATAACCATAGTACTTGAGCACTAGATGTCTCTCAGATTCCTTGATACCCAGCTTCGTGTGTAGGGTATGAAAGATATTTGTGAAATCTGCCACTTCTTGGTCCCTTTCCTGTTGTAGCATGGTCCATTTTATGTACTTGTATTCATAGCTAACAATAGGGTAATACTACTTCTTAACAATGTCTAGGAAAGAGTCCCAAGAGGATGTGGTTGAAAATAGTAAGGATTCCTCGTAGTCCCTTTGCTCACAGTGAGTTTCCCAATAGTCCTTGAAATGGGGATAATCTTTAAGGAGTGAAAAAAGTAATATTTTCTCTATCAAAAAATTTATGGATTGAAAAATATCCTTCCAGTAGATTTAAACATTTATCTAGAACATTTGCATCTATATGGCCTTAAAATATAGGAATGTCAAAATTAGATTGTACCTTAAAGGGGGAGGAGCCTCCAAAGTCATTGTTGGATGAAGATGTGTCACCCTTTGGTATCCGCCGAAGGATCTGGGAAAGATTAACCATCATCTCGTTTCTTTGTTGCTCAAGGGCTTCTTCGAGCAAAAATTAGATAGAATCTCATGCTCCCTTGTTTTTATTTTCTTCCACCATGGGAGGTCGGCGTTATTGGTGAGGCTAGTCTTGCAAGGTCTCAAGCAGTTTGAGTCCCAACTCCTTATACCTCAAGCTCGTTGGGGACATGCAAAGAAAAATAGAGAAAGAGAAAATCGCTTTGATATCACTGATCCAAATTTATGAAGGAAATAAATGAAATATACATTTAAACGAAAACACAAAGACAAAGAAAATGAACTTCAATTAATAAATAGCAAATGATGAAAATTGTTTACCTACAGAATGAAAACAAACTAGCTTGGGCAATGGTAGATTATCTCTGAGAAAATATGTAATGGCTACATGTCTTCTAAATTGTGTTACAATGAGGTTTTTAGGCCTTTTTATCATGAGGAAACAATAATAAACCCGAAACATCCAAAAACCTAACTCTAGGAGATGAAGTGTTAAAAGCTTATGGACCCTGACGGGGTTAGTTGGAACATCAACTTCTTGGGGTCGTAACTTTCACAATCTATATTTGGCATGCACGTTATCCCATTAGAAATGTCTATCCAAGGAAAACAACTTTCAACTTCAAACGTGGTCAGTGTTTTCATGTTTCCCCAAAAAACATCGTTTACAGCCTCAAAACAACTTCGGAAGTTCAGGACCAAAAAACTGCCAAAAATAGAAATATGTCGAAATAGGAAATTGTGCTAAAAAATAGGAAATTTATTGGAAACAGTGTTGGGTGTCCAAGTGGATTAGGCAGGTGGCCACCAATATCCACATGGATCAGTCCTCTGCCCTTAGGGAGAATTGTTCTCCATTGCGTTCGGTGCCTCCATGAGATGGGGAAACTTCTACTAAACTTGGTCCTTGGTGACCCACTTGCCTTGGTGCACGAGATGGTCTACTTTGACAACTCGATACAGTTGGATCCTCTATTGGTGAGTTTTCTTAATCTGTGTGTCCATGCTCTGATCGTCAATGCTATATAGGTTACACTCTGTCGATGTGATGTGCCCAACAATGTCTGATGTGTCAAATAATGGGGGAAAATATGGTCGAAGGCAATTCACATTGAATACAGGGTGTAGGCAAAGGAATGGGGGGATACTTAGATCGAAAATGTTGTCACCCATGGCCTTGATGATGGTGTAAGGCCCGTATTGGACAAGTCGAAGCTTCCGATGGAGTCCATCAAGGCATTCCTTCTACAAATGCAACCAAATCTTTTCGCCCACTTGAAACTTATGTGGCATCCAATGTTGATCATGACCTTGTTTAAGCTTAGTATTAGCTTTATCGAGTATAACATGAACCTGTTGGCGCATGTGTTAAATGCATTCAATTTACTTAATGGCCTTATAAACTCCGGATTGAACATGTGCAAATTTTGTTTGTGTAGTTGCAAGAGGCATTGCAATGTCAATGGGACACAACGGTTGAAATCTCAAGTCCTCCTAAAAGGGGTTGTGTCCAGTTGAGTTGTGGAGAGATTTGTTGCAACTATGTTACACATAGGGGAGACTCTCATCCCATGTTCGTGGATGTTTAGAGTTGTACATGCATAGTATGTGCTCCATCATCCTATTGACGACCACAAACACACAGTCATTACCATTCTTGATAGAAGGAAGACCAAACACATAGTCCATTGAGATGGATTCCCAAGGTCAGCGAGGACTAGGAAAAGGGGTGTATAGTCCTTTCTTATTAATGGTTGTCTTGGCAATAGCACAAGAAGTGCAAGATCGGATATATTTTCCAACACCCTATCAGAGTTTTGGCCAATAAAAATATTTCTACAGTACTTGCACTATCTTCTCCACACCAAAATGTCATGTGACCCGGTTGTAATGCGCCTCCCAAATAAGCTTGGCACACTCGCTTGAAGGAACACAAAATTTCCCAAATAGCACAATAAGCCATCCTGAAGGTGGAAGTCTGGAACTAGCTTTCCAACAATCAACATCTTATAAGTGGAAGTGAATTCCAATTCATTGTCACATAAATGCGGTCATCGAAAGGTATCGTGCCCACAAGAGTTAAGAATCATGCTCAATGTCATAATCGAGGGCCACTTAAGGCATTCTACAACATGATTGGTGTTATCCTTCTAGTATTTAATATTCAAATGAAATTGTTGCATATATGTGGACCATTTCTGATGGTGATCGTTCTACAACTTCCCCTGTGTCTGCATAATTTGAAGAGATTGGTGATTCATTTAGAAGATTGTCTCCTTCTCAAAAATATAATGTTTCCATTTCCAATAAACCTGTATGATAGAATACATTTCCTTATCATAGGTGGGGTACCTTTGAATAGTATTAGAGTCTCTTAATGTAATAAGCCACTAGATGCCCTTGTTGAGTGAAGGTTGCACTAGTAGAATAATGAGAGGTATATGTCTCAATATTAAATGGTTGTTGTGGGTTTGGCAAGGTGAGGACTAGTGCAGAGCAAAGGTGGTGTTTCATTTAAATGAATTCCTTTTGTTGTGACTCAAACCAAAAAAACTTTGATTTTGCTTCGACCTTGGTAACCTGACTTAAGATCCAAGTGATATGAAAGAACCCCAAAACGAATCTTTGATAGAAATTATTAAGGACCAAGAAGTTGTGAAGCTATGTTGGAGTCGTTGAGGGCGGGCAACCCCAAATGACTTGGATCTTAGCTGGATCCACATGCACACATTTCTCATCAATTATATAACCCAGATATTGGACCTAGCCCATGCCAAAGGATCACTTCTCCAAGTTGGCACATAGGTTGTGTTAATGTAGGGTTTGAAGGACCAATCGAATATGTTGCAAGGGCTCTACCAAACTCTTCCTGAAGATGAGGATATCATCTAGATTGAGTTGGTGAAAGCCTAAATGATTTCATCCATTAGCCTCATAAAAGTTGTCGGGACATTTTTTAACCTGAAGGGCATGGCCAAACACTCAAAGAGACCCTCCTTAGACTTCAAGGCGACCTTCCATACATCGGTAGCTTCTATTGGAACTTGGTGATAGCCAGACTTCAAAATCAATATTTTTGAAGTACTTAGCCCCCTTGATCTAGATGAGAAGGTCATCAATCTGTGGGATCAAGTATTTTTTCCTGATTGTGATTTTTTCAGTGCCTGGTAATCAATGCAGAGTCTCTGAGTCTCATATTTCTTCTGTACGGGTACAATTGGGCTCCCACAAGGTGAGGACCTTAGACGAATGTGCCATTTTTGTAGCAACTCCTGGAGCCACTTGATTTCCTCATTTTCTGGAAGACAGTGGAAGCATATTGACCCATTAGGTAGAGGTGATCTGTGGGTCGGATAAATTGAATGCTTGACCTAACACTGTAAACGTACCCCTATGCTTGAAGAGAAAATTTCACTATACTCTTCCACGACCTTATCCACTTACTTCTGTTGTGCAAAGGAGCCCATTTTAGGGGCCATGGATGTAGCCCAAATTTTCCCCTTACTTTGAGAGTGAATCAAGAAGAACAAAAATTTCCCTGTCTGGGAGATTATCTTACTGCATTTCTTAGCAGAGATCAAAGAAATGGCAATAGGTGAATCTACCTACGATATCTTGTATAATTTTCTTCCAAAAATAATAATAATAGTACGAGGTTTGGACTCATACACAACATGATGTTTCCACAAGTATGGTTGGTCTAATAAAACATCACAAACTTCAAGAGGAGAAACATCACACAGTACCTCGTTAGTGAAACGCTTCATGTTCTAGGGAAGACAACATTGTTGGCTGATGTAGCGATCTCGCGCTTAGTGAAACCACCAGATAGTGTATGGTTGTAGGTGTGGTGTTGTTGGCAGGCCCAACCACTTGATGACCTCTGCTGAGATGAGGTTATTTTGACTCCCATTTTCAAAAATGAACTACAACGGAGCACCCTTCACCCACATCTGTGAGTTGAAGAGACGCTCAAACTCCTTTGGATCTTCGATCTCACTCTTCTTGACCTTGGTGGTGGCACTGGTGGCACTGGGTTCTAAATCAATGATGAGTTTCCCCTTGTTGGGTTTTGGCTTGGAGTCAGAACATTCTGACTCTAAAAATTTCAACTCGGCTACCAGTGACTGCTTTGCACGACATTCATTTGTGTTGTGAGCGGGGCTCTTGTGGAACTCACACCACTTTCGTGTGTCTTTCTTCATTTTCCCATTGTTATTCTTTACTTGCAACTTCGACAAATTGTCTTGGGTCATTCATCCTTGGCTTTGTCCTTTTTTTCGTGGTTTGATGGTGCCCTTGCCGTGCTTCGGATTTGCAATCCAAGATCTCGCTTCTTCTATTTAAATTTTTTGTCGATTTTGACAGCAAATCGATGTGCTGAACAAAGTAGGGAAATGTCAAGGAACTCCATTTAATACTAGATATATTTATGTAGACAACCACAATACTTGAGCACCAGATGTTCTTAGAGTCCTTGATATCCAACTTTGTGCATAGGGTATGAAATATATTCATGAACTTTGTCACTTCTTTGTCCCTTGCTTGCCATTGTGTGGTCCATTTTATGTGCTTATATTCATATCACCCAACAAGGTAATATTGTTCCTTAAAAACATCTCGGAAAGAGTCCCAAGAGGGTGGGACTGAAAATAGTGAGGATTACTCCTTAGCCCTTTACTCACAGTAAGTTTCCCAGTGGTGTTTGACATGAGGGCCACCCTTAAGGAGTGCAAAAGTAATCTTTACTCTATCAAAAAAATTATGGACCGAAAAATATCCTTCTAGTAGATCTAACCATTTATCTAGAGCATCTACGTTTATTTGGCCTTCAAATATAAGAGTGTCCAAATTATCCATCATCTCGTTCCTTTGTCGCTCAAGGGATTCTTCGAGCAACAACTTGAAAGGATATCCTAATCCCTCGTCTTTGATTTCTTCCACCATGGGAGGTTGTCTTTGTCAGTGAGGTCAGTCTTGCAAGGGCTCAAGAAGTTCAAGTCCAAACTCCTTATACCCCGACCTCGTTGGGGACATGCACAGAAAAACAGAGAAAGAGAAGACCACTCTAATACCATTGATCCAGATTTATGAAGGAAAAAATCGAAATATAGGTTTAAAAAAACATAGATATTCAGAGAAAAGGAACTTCAATTAATAAATAGAAAATTTTGAAAAAAAATTACAGGCAGAATGAAAATAAACTAGCTTGGGCAATGGTAGCTTATCTCTGAGAAGAGATGTGACCGTTACATGTCTTATGAATTTTGTTACAATGAGGCTCTGAGGTATTTTTATCATAAAGAAACAATGAGAAACCTTACACATCCAAAAACCTAACCCTAGGATATGAAGTGCCAAAATCTTATGGGTCCCGATGGGGTTAGTTGGAACGTCAACTTCCCAAGGTCATAACTTTGGCATACGATCTTCGTTTCACGTGTACAACAGCCCGTTAGAAAGGTATATATGAGGAAAACAACTTTCTACTACAAGTGTGAATGTCTAACACTCACGCTTGTACATTTCCCCAAAAAATGTTGTTTAGGGCCTCAAAACAACTTCGAAAGTTCAAGACCTGAAAACTACCAAAAAAAAAAACCTATCGAAATTGGAAATTGTGTTGAAAAATAGGAAACTTATAGGAAACAGTGTTGGGGGTTCAAGTGGAATAAGCAGGTGGCCACCAATATCCACCAGGGTCATTTCTCCCCCTTAGGAAGCAATCTTCATCCCCATTGCATTGGGTGCCTCCATGAGATGCCGAAACTTCTGTTGAACTTCGTCCTTGGTACCACTTTCTTGGTGCAAGAGTTGGCTAACTTTGACAACCCAATACAGATGGATCATTTTTTGGCGAGTGTTCTTAATCTGTGTCCATGATCCGATCAATGGTGACCTGTTTAATGCAATCTAGGTTGAGCTATGTCAGTGTCAGATGCTTGACAATGTCTGATGTGTCCAACAATGGTGGAAAATATGGCATAAGGCAGTCTACATTGAATATTGGGTGCAGGCCAAGGAATGGGGGAGATACTTAGCTTGAAAGCATTGTCATCCACTGTCGCGGTGATGGTGTAAGGCTTGTATCGAAGAGGTCGAAGCTTATGATGGGCTCTAGCAAAGTGTTCCTTATGCAAATGCAACGAAACCTTGTCGCCCACTTGAAATTTATGTGGCACCCGATGTTGATCATGACGTTGTTTGTACTTAGTATTAGCTTTATCCAGGATGTCATGAACCTGTCGACAGATGTGTTGAATGTGTTCAATAAACTTGATGGCTTTATCAACTTCATATTGAACATGCGCATATTATATCTATGTAGTTTCAAGAGGCATTGCAACATCAATAGTATACAATGGTTGAAATCTTAAGCCCACCTGAAAGGGGTTCTAACTAGTTTAGTTTTGGAGAGCTTTGTAGTAGTTTTGTTGCACATAGTAGAGACTCTCATCCCACGTTCATGGATGCTTAGAGTTGTATATGCGTAGTATGTGCATTATCATCCTGTTGATGACCACAAACACAAAGTAATTACCATCCTTAGTATAAGGAAGGCCTGAGACATACAGTCCATGGTGTTGAAGAATGTAACTAGTATCAGTCTTCATAATTATATTTTATGATGTAATTATTATTGTACTTTTCAAAAGAAAGAAAAATAAAAATTATTCGTAAAATAAAAATTATTATTAAATCATGGGTTTCATGCTCAATGTATTTGGTCATAGGTCAAAGCCCCCATTCAATAAAGAGGTGGATTATATTTCGACCTCTTTTTTTAATCAGACTCCGCCCCTCCTTTGGATAATATCTTGGCCTATGCCTTAGAACAAACCTCGGCCTATTCTCTGGGTGAGTTGCAGATTTGATTTTGTGAAATATTTCCACCTAAAACAAACTTTGTCCCCTGAAGCTTTGGGATCTCCATGGAGCAAAATTTGGCCCTACAACTACGGCATTCTTGTAGCAGACCTCGACCTTATCTTGAACAAACTTCAACTCTCCTTGGAGAAAACCTTGTTCCTCTTTGGAAGCATACATTTTTTGGAAGAAGAATTTGGTTCCTTTTGAGGCAAACATTTGAACTAACTTTGACCTCTTGAAAAAGACATTATTAGAGAACTTTTGGAGCACCATTGAAGATATCTTTGAGGCATTATTGAAGACATCCTTGAAGCATCTTTGGAGCACTTTTGAAGATATCTTTGAGGAATTATTGAAGACACCCTTGGAACATCTTTGGAGCACTATTGAAGACACCTTTGGAGCATTTTGAAGACATTTTTGAAGCAAGTATTGTTTCTTGCGAAGTTTTTTTTGAATTGATCAAGTCAGAGCTTGTAGTTGTTGACAGGACTAAGTCCTCAAGTAGGCCAAGTTGGAGGTTGGAATTGTTGGAGTCCTCAAGTAGACCAAGTTGGAGCTTGAATTTATTATGAGGATTAGAGTCTTCCCCCAAGGTTGGAGCTTTAAAGAAGTAGAATAATTTGTTGTACAAGTTGGAGCTTGAATTGTTGTAAAGGAGGATTGGATTACTCACCATATTATTAATAAAATTATATTTTTGTTTCAATTCTTGTGTTATGGTTTAACTTGTGACAATAATATTAACTTGCATAATATATCAATTGAAATAAATATTGATTAAAACCCCCCCTCATTATTCCCAACACCCTTTCCCTGCTTCGGATTCGTAGATCCAAGGCCTTTCTTCGTCTAATTAATTTTTTTCTCAATCTTGACAGCATATTGATATGCTTCACCAAGCAAGGAGATGTCCAGGAACTTCATTTTCGCTTAGATGTATTTGTGTAGATAACCACATTACTTGAGCACTAGATGTCTCTCATATTCCTTGATACCCATCTTTGTGTGTAGGGTATGAAAGATATTTGTGAACTCTAGCACTTTTTGGTCCCTTTCTTGTTGTAGCATGGTCCATTTTATGTACTTATATTCATAGCTACCAACAAGGTAATACTACTTCTTAACAATGTCTAGGAAAGGGTCCCAAGAGGGTGTAGCTAAAAATAGTAAAGATTCCTTGTCGTCCCTTTGCTCGCAGTAACTTTCCCACTAGTCCTTGAAATAGGGGGTGATTTTAAGGAGTGCAAAAGTAATATTTTCTCTATCGAAAAAATTACGGACTGAAAAATATCATTCCAATAGATTTAAACATTTATCTAGAGAATTTGCATGTATCTAGCCTTCAAATATAGGAATGTCAAAATTAACTTGTACCTTAAAGGGGGTGGTGCCTCCAAAGTCATTGTTGGATGAAGATGTGTCACCCATTGGTATCTGTCGAAGGATCTGGTAAAATTTATCCATCATCTCGTTTCTTTGTCACTCGAGGGCTTCTTCGAGCAACAATTTGATAGGATATCCTGCTCCCTTGATTTTATCTTCTTCCACCATAGGAGTTCGTTGTTATCTGCGAGGCCGATCTTGCAAGGTCTCAAGCAGTTTGAATCCCAACGCCTTATAGCTCGACATTGTTGGGGACATGCAACGAAAAAATGAATAAAGAGAAAATTGCTTTGATACCACTGGTCCAGGTTTATGAAGGAAAGAAATGAAAGATACGTTTAAACAAAAGCCCAAAGACAAAGAAAACGAACTTCAATTAACAAGTAGCAAATGCTGAAAATTGTTTACCTACATAATGAAAACAAACTAGCTTGGGTGATGGTAGCTTATTTCTGAGAACAAATGTAACAGCTACATGTCTTCTAAATTGTGTTACAATGAGGCTCTAAGGCCTTTTTATCGTGAGGAAACAATAATAAACCCGAAACATCCAAAATCCTAACTCTAGGAGATGAAGTCTCAAAATCTTATGGACCTCGGTGGGGTTAGTTGGAACGTCAACTTCCTGGGGTCGTAACTTGAGCATAAAATCTATATTTGGCATGCACGTTATCCCGTTAGAAAGTTCTATCCAAGGAAAACAACTTTCAACTTCAAACGTGAGTCAATGTTTTCATGTTTCCCCGAAAAAAAATCGTTTAGGGCATCAAAACATCTCTGGAAATTCACAACCAAAAAGCTTCCAAATACAGAAATTTTTCAAAATAGGAAATTGTGCTAAAAAATAGGAAATTTATTGGAAACAGTGGTGGCGGTCCAAGTGGAACAGGAAGGTGGCCACCAATATCCACCTAGATCAATCCTCCCCCCTTACATAGAAATGTTCTCCATTGCATTTGGTGCCTCCATGAGATGGGGAAACTTCTACTAAACTTGGTACTTGGTGAGCCACTTGCCTAGTTGCACAAGATTATATACTTTGACAACCTGATATAGTCGGATCCTTTGTTCTTAAGTTTTCTTACTATGTGTGTCCGTGATCTAATCAATTTTAGCTTAGTCAATGCTATCCAAGTTACACTCTGTCCATGTGATGTACCCAACAATGTCTGATGTGTCAAATAATAGTATAAAATATGGTCGAAGGCAGTTCACATTGAATACAGGGTGCAGGCCAAGGAAGGGGGGGAAACTTAGATCGAAAATATTGTCACCCATCGCCTTTGTGATAGTGTAAGGCCCATATTGGACAGGTCGAAGCTTCCAATGGGCTCCATCAAGGCATTCCTTCTACAAATGCAACCAAATCTTGTCACCCACTTGAATATTATGTGGCACCCAATGTTAATCATGACATTGTTTAAACTTAGTATTAGCTTTATCCAAGATATCATGAACTTATTGGCGGATGTGTTAAATGCGTTCAATAAACTTAATGGCTTTATAAACTCTAGATTGAACATGTTCAGATTTTGTTTGTGTAGTTGCAAGAGGCATTGCAACATTAATGGGACACAATGGTTGAAATCTCGATCCCTCTTAAAAGGGGTTGTGGTCAGTTGAGTTGTGGAGAGATTTGTTGCAACTGTTTTTCACATAGGTGAGACTATCATCCCATGTTTGTGGTTACTTAGAGTTGTATGTGCATAGTATGTGCTCCATCATCCTGTTGACGACCACAAACACACAGTCATTACCATGATTGGTAGAAGGAAGACCAAATGGATTCCCAAGCTCAGCTAGGAGCAAGAAAAGGGTTGTATAGGCCTTTCTTCTTAATGGTTGGCTTGGCGATATCACAAGAAGTGCAAGATCTGATATATTTTCCAACATCCTATCGGAGTTTTGGCCAATAAAAATACTTCTGCAGTACTTGCACTATCTTATCCATACCAAAATGTCATGTGATTCGGTTGTAAAGCACCTCCCAAATCATCTTGGCACACTCGCTTGAAGTAACACAAAGATTTCCTAGATAGCACAATAATCCATTCTAAAGGTGGAAGTCTGGAACTGACTTTCCAACCATCAACATCTTATAGGTGGCAGCGAATTTCGAGTCATTGTCATATAATTGTGGCCATCCAGAGGTGTCGTGCCCACAAGAGTTGAGAATCATGCTAAATGCCATAATTGAGGGCCAGTTCAGGAATTCTACGACATGATTGGTGCTATCCTTCTTGAATTTAATATTCAAATGTAATTGTTGCATATATGTGGACCATTTATGATGGTGATTGTTCTACAACTTCCCTTGTGTTTGCATAATTTGAAGAGATCGGTGATTCGTTTATAGGATCGTCTCCTTCTCAAAAACATAATGTTTCCATCACCAATAAACCTGCATGAGAGAATACATTTCCTTATCATAGGTGGGGTGCCTTTGAACAGTATCAGAGTCTCTCAATGTAATAGGCCACTGGATGCCCTTGTTGAGTGAATATTACACCAATAGAATAATGAGAGGCATATGTCTCAACCTCAAATGGTTGTTGCAGATTTGGCAAGGTGACGACTAGTGCAGAGAAAAGGTGGTGTTTCATTTCAATGAATGCTTTCTCTTGTGACTCAAACCAAAAAAAACATTGATTTTTCTTCGCCCTTGGTAACTTGAATTAAGATCCAAGTGATACGAAAGAACCCCAAAACGAATCTTTGATAGAAATTAGTAAGGCCCAAGAAGTTGTGAAGCTATGTTGGAGTCGTCGGGGCCAGGAATCCTAAATGACTTGGATCTTAGTTGGATCCACATGCACACCTTTCTCATCAATTATATAACCCATATATTGGACCTGGTCCATGCCAAAGGATCACTTCTCCAAGTTGGCACATAGGTTGTGTTACCATAGGGCTTGAAGGACCAATTGAATATGTTGCAAGGGCTCTGCCCAACTCTTCCTGAAGATGGGGATATCATCTTGATATACAACCATGAATGAGTTGGTGAAATCCTACATGATTTCATCCATTAGCCTCATAAAAGTTGTGGGGAATTTTTTAACCTAAAGGGCATGGCCAACCACTCAAACAGACCCTCCTTAGACTTCAAGGCGGTATTCCATACATTGGTGGGTTCTATTGGAACTTGGTGATAGTCAGACTTCAAATCGATCTTTTTGAAGTACTTAGCCCCCTTGAGCTAGATGAGAAGGTCATCAATCTATGGGATTGAGTATCTTTTCCTCGTGATTTTTTTAGTGCCTAATAATCAATGCAGAGTCTCCAGGTCTCATATTTCTTCTGTACGAGTACAATTGGGCTCCCACAAGGTGAGGACCTTAGACGAATGTGCCCTTTTGTAGCAACTCCTGGAGCCGCTTGATTTCCTCATTTTCTGGAAGACAGTGGTAGCAGATTGGCCCATTAGGTAGAGGTGATCTCGGGATCAGATAAATTGAATGCTTTACCTAACAGTGTAAAGGTACCCCTGTGGGTGAGGAAAAAATATCGCTCTACTCTTCCATGACCTTATCCACTTACTTTTGTTGCGCAAAGGAGCCCATTCCAGGGGCCATGAACGTAGCCACAATTTTCCCCTTACTTTGAGAGCAAATTAGGAAGAACAAAAATTTCCCAGTTTGGGAGATTATCTTACTGCATTTCTTAGCAGAGATCAAAGAAATGCCAATAGGCGAGGCTACCTACAGTATCTTGTATAATTTTCTTCCAAAAATAATAATAACTGTACGAGGTTTGGACTCATACACAACATGATGCTTCCACAAGTATGGTTGGTCTAATAAAACATCACAAACTTCAAGAGGAGCAACATCACACAATACCTCATCCATGAAAGGCTTGTGTTGTAAGGTAGAAAACATTGTTGGCTGACATAGAGATCTCGCGCTTGGTGAAACCACAAAATGGTGTATGGTTGCAGGTGTGGTGTTGTTGGTAGGCCTAACCACTTGATGACCTCTGCTGAGATGAGGTTATTTTGACTCCCATTTTCAAAAATGAACTACAACGGAGGACCCTTCACCCACATTTGTGAGTGAAAGAGACGCTCAACCTCCTCTAGATCTTTGAGCTCACTCTTTATGACCTTGGTGGTGGCACTGGGTTCTTAATCAATGATGATTTTCCCCTTGTTGGGTTTCGGCTCAGAGTCAGAACATGTGTCTGACTCTGAAAATTTCAGCTCAGCCACCAGTGACTGCCTTGCACGACATTCATTTGTGTTGTGAGTGGGGCTCTTGTGGAACTCACACAACTTTCATGTGTCTTTCTTCGTCTTCCCATTGTTATTCTTTACTTGCAGCTTCGACGAATTAACCTGGGTCATTCCATCTTGGCTTTGTCCTTTTTTCCGTGGTTTGAAAGTGCCCTTTCCCTGCTTCGGATTCGCAGATCCAAACTTTGGCTTCTTCTATTTAAATTTATGCTCAATCTTAACAACAAATCAATGCGTTGAACCAAGCAGGGAAATGTTAAGGAACTCCATTTCTACCTAGATGTATTTGTGTAGACAACCACAATACTTGAGCACCAGATGTTCTTAGATTCCTTGATACCCAAATTTATGCATATGGTATGAAATATATTCATGACCTCTGTCACTTCTTAGTCCCTTTCCTGCCACAGTGTGGTCCATTTGATGTACATGTCTTCATATCACCCAACAGGGTAATATTGTTCCTTAACAACATCTCGGAAAGAGTCCCAAGAGGGTGCGACTGAAAATAGTGAGGATTCCCCCTTAGCCCTTTGCTCACAGTAATTTTCCCACCAATGCTTGACATGGAAAGCAGCCTTAAGGAGTGCAAAAGTAATATTTTCTCTATCGAAAAAATTATCGAACGAAAAATATCCTTCCAGTGGATTTAACCATTAATTTAGAGCATCTACGTTTATCTAGCCTTCAAATATAGGAGTGTCCAAATTAACTTGTACTGTAAAGAGCGGCACCTCCAAAGTGAATTTTGGATGAAAATGTGTTTTCCATTGGTATTTGTCAAATGATTTGGAAAAAATTATCCATCATCTAGTTCCTTTTGCACTCAAGGGATTCTTCGAGCAACAATTTGATAGGATCTACTAATCTCTCGTCTTTTTTTTCTTCCACCATGGGAGGTTTTCTTTGTCAATGAGGCGAGTATTGCAAGGGCTCAAGCAGTTCAAGTCCAAACTCCTTATACCCTGACCTGGTTGGGGACATGCACAGAAAAACAGAGAGAGAAGACCACTCTAATACCACTAATCCAGATTTATGAAGGAACAAAATAAAATATAGGTTTAAACAAAAGCATAGATATACAAAAAAAAAGTAAATGTTGAAAAAAATTTACATGCAGAATGGAAATAAACTAGCTCGGGCAACGGTAGCTTATATCTGAGAAGAAATGTGACCATTACACGTCTTCTGAATTTTGTTACAATGAGGCTCTGAGGTATTTTTATCATAAAGAAACAATGAGAAACCTTAAACATCCAAAAACATAACCCTAGGATATGAAGCGCCAAAAGCTTATGGGCCCCAATGGGGTTAGTTGGAACGTCAACTTCCCAAGGTCATAACTTTGGCATACGATCTTTGTTTCACGTGCACAATAGCCTGTTAGAAAGGTCTATATGAGGACAACAACTTTCTACTACAAGTGTGAGTGTATAGCACTCACGCTTGTCCATTCCCAAAAAAAAATGTTTAGGGAATCAAAACAACTCCGAAAATTCAAGACATGAAAACTACCAAAAATAAAATAAAAACTATCGAAATAGGAAATTGTGTTGAAAAAAAGGAAACTGATAGGAAACAGTGTTGGGGGTCCAAGTGGAATAAGAAAGTGGCCACCAATATTTAGGGGTCAGTCCTCCCCCTTAGGAAGCAATGGTCACCATTGCATTGGGAGCCTCCATGAGATGGGGAAAGATTTTTTGAACTTGGTCCTTAGTACCACTTTCCTTGGTGCAAGAGTTGGCTAACTTTGACAACCCGATACAGATGGTCATTTTTTGGCGAGTGTTCTTAATCTGTGTCCATGATCCCATCAATGGTGATCTGTTTAATGCAATCTAGGTTGAGCTATGTTGGTGTCACATGCTCGAAAATGTCTGATGTGCCCAACAATGGTGGAAAATATGGCCTAAGGCATTCCACATTGAATATTGGGTTGCAGGCCAAGGAATGGGGGAGATACTTAGCACGAAAGCATTGTCATCCAATGCCTTGGTGATGGTGTAAGGCCTATATCGAAGAGGTCAAAGCTTATGATGGGCTGTAGAAAAGTGTTCCTTCTGCAAATGCAACAAAACCTTGTCACCCACTTGAAACTTATGTGGCGCCCGATGTTGATCATGACGTTGTTTGTACTTAGTATTAGCTTTATCCAGGATACCATGAACATGTCGGTGGATGTGCTGAATGCGTTCAATAAACTTGATGGATTTATCAGCGTCGAATTGAGCATGTGCATATTATGTATGTGTAGTTGCAAGAGGCATTGCAACATCAATGGGATACAATGGTTGAAATCTTAAGCCCACCTGAAAGGGGTTCTTACTAGTTTAGTTGTGGAGAGCTCTGTAGTAGTTGTGTTGCACATAGTAGAGACTCTCATCCCATGTTCATGGATGCTTAGAGTTGTATATGCGTAATATGTGCATTATCATCTTGTTGACGACAACAAACACAAAGTAATTACCATGCTTAGTAGAAGGAAGCCCTAAGACATACAGTCCATGGTGTTGAAGAATGTAACTAGTATCAGTCTTCATAATTGTATTTTATGATGTAATTATTAATTTACTCGTCAAAAGAAAGAAAACGAAAAATAAAAATTATTACTAAAGCATGGGTTTCATGCTCAATGTATTTGTTCCTAGGTCAAAGAACCCATTGAGTGCTCTAGGTTTTGTCTCTTGAGTCAAAATCATTTGTCATAATGTAAAAGACCCTATTGGGCATTTATAACAAGAAAAGAATATATATATAAGAGTCTAGAGAACCTCCAAGATTAAGTCATCCATCAAACATCAAGTCGTCCTACCATTTTCGAGTCGGCCTAGAGAAGCCCTTCTAGCCCATGCAAAGACTATATAAAGAAGAGGATTTTGATCTCTTGAGAGTAGATGGACACACACACAAACATATTAATTTTGATATGTGATAAAAACAGAAGTCTGAGAGCCTTAAGAAGACAAGGACTAATCTAGCAAAGGAACCAAGTATGTCTTGTTCATCCCACACATGAAAATACCCTACAGTCTTTAGGGTTTTCCACAAATCCGAAAAGTACAAGGATGATTTCAAACTTTATTTGAAGAGTGAAATTTTTGCTTTGAAGGATATCTCCCTGTTGACATTGAAGAATATTTCTTTGGTGGCTGCTTTGATCTTGAAGGGAATCTTGTTTCTGGGTCTTAGGTCTTGGAAATCTCCTTTGAAGTTGTTTCTATAAGAAGAGAAGTTATTTTGAGTTTTCCCCTTTGGAGGGGTTTTGCCCTAGCTTGAAGCCTACATTTGGTGTTCTTTCTTGTCTTTGTGATCTTCTTTGTATTGGCATTTATTTGATGATGAACACATAAGAATAAGAAGATGAATAATATCACAAATACTTGTCAAAGAAAATAGAAATCTGATTGAAATAAATCCTAACGAAGTTGCCCTAGATTTCTCAACATGGAATCAGAGCTAAGGACAATGATAAAAAGCAACAAGGAAATAACTTATGCACTTAAGGAAAGAGGTTTCAAGCCTAATCTTGAAGGCCAAGTTATCTAGAAAGAAAGTCGCACTGAAAGAACACATTTTTGGTTTTGTTTACAAGTCTACACCTCTGCAGTTAGGAAGCAGACATGGGCTTGTAGGCTAAAGCACTCAGAGGAAGTCGAGAAGCATTTGATTGATGATCCGAGAGGCTAGGCAACTAGACTAAACAAGGTTAAGTCCCTTATGATAGAGAGCGAATATTTGAACATTGTTTAAGGGTTTTGAAATCACCACCGAACTCTGAGATTATAAGTTTCTATCTATGAGTATTAAATCTGGAATTTCCACACAAGCTCAAAATTTATAAGACCAAATTATAGGTAGTCCTATTTTCCAACGAAGAATCTAATTGGAGAAGGAGCCAAAACCGAATTCTAGAAGTCTTGTTTCAAGCCTTATAAGTCAACAAAGGAAGTCGTCATCTTTGTGGTTTGTATTCATAGGGACCTGGGCACATATATAAGACTTGAGCCCTGACAGTGGTAATGAATTTGATCATATTCCAGCGACAAAGAGTGTTCTCTAACGATAAATAAATTTTTTGTTTTGGGTTTACAACAGTGGTTGATGAAGCCCAAATAAAAGGGGTCATACTCAGAAATATACATCAATCTTTAACAAGGTCTATGGAAGCCTTTCTATCTCACGTGGTGTGTCACCTTGAAGAATATCAAGTTCATATTCTTTTGGATTAGGGACCAACCCTATTTTTTAAGACATAAAAATGAAGGACCACAGTTCTTTTATGTTTGCTTGAGAGATATTTCCATTTGACATTAATGCCCTAACCAAAAAGTCAAAATCACTATATTAACTTCAGAAATACAACGATCTACAAACTCGTTTTCAAGACTAGAAGCAATCTTCACAATACAACAAAGTATGGCATCTTCAAGAAAATGCAAATTTGCATTCTTTAGAGGTGTGTTGGACCTACTTTAAAAGGATCATTTGTGTGCATAATGAAAGTCTTAGTTTAAGGTTTGAGAGTGTAAACCCCAGTAGTTAATAAAGGTACCAAGACCTCTTGCTTAAAAGATAGAAGGAAGATGTATGATATGAGCTTGTTTGAAAATCTACCAAAGGAGCAGGAGTCTCATTGAAGGATAAAGTTTAAGGACTGCAACAATAACTACAATGTGTCCTGAACAAGCAACAAGCTTGACATCTTGGACAGGCCTTGAAACAACTTCCAAATTCAAAGGTATGAAGTCCTTCTTCATAAGGTACATGTAATTTTTTTATGCACAAAGTATCTAACATTAAATGTATTAGAGTTTTGTAGCATGTTTAATTCTATGGGGTGGCAAGAGGGGGAGGGATTCTCATTAATCCCGAAGGAATCACAGAAGATAGATATGCTTGGGGGCTTGGATGGAAGACAAACAATCAAATTGAAGCGTATGGATTTTTTCTGGGCCTCACCTGGGCTCAAAAGAAAGGAATAAAAACCCTGCAGGTGTTGGGAGACTCCATGATTATAATCCGACATATGAACTATGTTTCATCTCCAAAAAACACATTATTAAACCAAATTATCAAGAGATCTCATGCGATGATCCCATCCTTCGATTCGTTGACCTTCTTCCATATTCTAAGAGGAAATAATCAAGAAGTCGACAAACAAGCTAACCTTGCTTGCCAGTTGATAGAAGAAAGGAGCGTGGTGAATGATGTCATAAGCACGAATAGGATCCCATAAGTTAGTTAATGACTTACAATTCCTAGATAGTAGAGGTTGAGCTAAGCCTTGCTTGGGTGATATCAAATCCTATAATTAGGTCTTCCCTCATGCCCCTTACACCTCTCCCTCCCCTGCCTCTTCCCTCCCCCTCCCTTTGCTCCCCCTCTCCCCTATTCATCCTTCTCATCCCTTCCCTCTGGTATCCCCCTTTCTTTTCCACGGTCGCGCCCCTCTCCTTTTTCGTCTCATCTCCCCTCCCTTCCATCATGTTCCCCTTCCTTGCCCGCCTCGCATCCCCGAAACTTGGGCCCCGCAAAGCATCTTCTTGTGTTCCCCGGCTTGATCAAGAGCCTCGTGGCAAGAGTGTCCCTTGTTTACACCCGCAATGTGTATATTCTCATCACTCAGGTACCATATCCATTAATAACAGGGATCTCTCAGTACGTTTTCAGTTCATTCGCCCTCGTCATCTGTGCAAGATAAGGAGAAGAGAGGAGAAACATTTATTTCAGGAACACAGATTGATCCAAAACACTCGTGGGAGGAAACTCAAAAGGAGAATGAAGGACAAGGATCAATGTTGGTAAAATAAGGCGAAAGGTTGGGAATTAATGGAAGATCATCGGGATCATATCCCTATCATTTTCCTCAACAGGAACTGCATCATCTGGCGACACTGTTACTGCTATATAAGGAACAACAGTCGGAGAAGTTTGTGTGGGTTAATGCTCCTTCCTACTTAGGTGGCCTCCGTGCATGCCTTGAGGCTTAAACTGAGGTCGTTGAGTGTTTGTAGTGGGGACTGGATTACTGGGAAGAATCCCAGGGAGCCCATTGAGTCATAACTTTCAAGTGGGAAGCTACAAGGGTTCACAAATCTAAGGGTTGTGGTTGGTCTGAGGGGTAGCGCAGAGTTTGGAATTGCTATTTTGTTGATCTAGGAGGGGTCTTTGGATCAAACCCTCAAGAAAATTTTGGACGTCGACCTACAAAGGGAGGACTGTTGGAATTTGGTTTTCTTTGACACTTCAGTCGTTGTGAATTCTCTCAAGCTCCATGTCTGGGAGGAGATCCAGGGTCAGGACCCTGGAGCAGTGATTCCGAAGGAGAAGCATCGTGGGGCAGTGGGTCGGAGTATAATTGACGGGCAGGATACAATTGTTGGGGCTGGTAATGAAATTCCACTGAATTGGAAAGTCTGGTTGATCTTGGTTGGCTTTGTGTCTGCTACAAGTGAGAAGGCTTCTACTCCTCTAGTCTGTGAAGGGGTCTTGGGTAATATCCTTAGGGTGGTGTGGTTGGCCCGTAAGGTGGACTGGTGGGTCAAGGACATCTCGGACTTAAGCAGGACAAACAAAAATAATTGTGACTTTCTGGCATGTCAGAAGATAGATCCAAGGGGTCAGAGAGCAAAAGATACTCCTTGGTTGAGCTCTTGGGGGACCCAAAGGCCAAGGTAGGGTCAGAAAGGTGCTGGAAGAATTCAGCCAACCTACACCACTTGCGAGCAGGAGCACTTGGAATTTAGAGAAGGCTTGGCGGCTTTGCAACGCAGCATGTACATTCAGCAACAAGAGAATCTCACAATGCAGGAGAGTCATCTGGAGAAGAGGGTCTGAATCCGTCAGCTGGAGGATGAAGTGGAAGCACTACGTCAACAAATTGAGCAATTGAAACTCACGGTGGCGGAGATCAGCAAGAACAATGAGGAGGACTCCACTGAACAGGACCTATACAAGAACGCCAAAGTAGTCCCAATCGAGCTGGACCTGAACAGTCCAGCGCCTCCGGACTTTTAGTCTTTTTTGTTCTTTCTTGATTTTCAAATGACAAAATGTAAATGAAAATTTTTGTTACTTCAATTTTGTAGAATCCGCAGCAATAAGAGATCTGTGAATGGGAATTTTTGTATGCACTACAAAGAACACTTGTATAGAGGGTATGAAAACCAAATGGTGTATCACATGTCCTTAAAAGGATGGAAATCACCATGTAAAATCTTGGTTTTGTTTGCGAACGGGTGCACCATATTTAAAAATAAAAAATAAAAATGTTTAATTCTAGGGTTTTTGTAGTCTTCATCATTGTGAAGTTTGTTGGTAACTAGGATTTGTAAACCCCTACTTAACATTTGAATACAGAAAACCCAACTCTAGTCTGCTTGTGCCCTCATAGAAACTCAAACTCTTGATGTTTAAGGTTTGTAGGTTATCTAGGGTATATGGCAGTCCTTTGCGAAAATGGAATTGGATGATGTCTACATTTTGACAAAATGTTAGTTAGGGTTTGTACTCAAAAACCCTAGGAATTCATCCTCTAAAATTTAATGATTATCATTATGCTCTTGTACTTTTATACTTTTGGTGGTACTTGTCAGTGAATGATGCAGGTACATAAAGAAATGTTGATCTTATGCCTTGAAAATGTTAATACGGCATAACCCTTCAAGAGGAAGCCCTACAAGGTTTGTAAGAAAAGAAATTCAAGGTATGTAAAATTGCAAGATTTGAAGCGGATAAGAAGGTACATTTTTTTTAAATTCACTTTATATTACTAACTCCCTCATACCTAGAGTTTGATATAAAATCATAAAGATTCTTATTTGTTAAGGTGATTGATATTTAGATTAAATCAACCCTTATCGTAGTATCTATATTTTGTTCACTTTGGTAAAACCCTAACCTTTAGGGTTCACTATAAAAACCCTAGCTTTTACGATTTTTTGATGATACCTAGAACATGTGATGAAACCCTGGATTTTTAGGATTTGATGAATTAAAGTTTATGAAAAAACTTTTATAATAGTTAATGTAACATCCTAGGAATGAAATTCTAGGTGTATATGTTTTTGTATGGTTGAAACCCTACGTTGGTCTAGTTGTTGCATATCTAATGTTTAATATTAAAGTTTTAATAGTGGTATCTAGGGTTTGTGACAAAACCCTAGCAAAGGTTATTGTAAGAGTCTAGGGCATTAAAATGTAACCCTATTTGATTGCTAACTAGGTCTATGATTTTAATATCTAAGTTTTGATAAACCTAGATGCTCCCTTTAACATGCTAACCCTATATTAATAAAGTTTGTTTCATGCTCTTGTACATATACATTTGTGTGTGTTGTTATACTTGTTGTTGAGATTTGTAGGCACATAGTTTGCAGGAGGTTGTAAAGTTGTGAGTTTGCCTCATGTTTAATGACAACCTTGAGCATGATGAAAAGAGGGAGCTGTAAGAAATTTACATTATTGAAAGGTGACTTTGTTGTCATATGAAGAACGATGTTTTGGAAAATTAAAGTTCTCTAATGATAAGATGATGCAAAAGAAAGAGCAGGTGTAGCTCGAAGAATACAGTTGTTGATGATGGACTTATTTCCCTAAGTCGAGAGGGAGCTTGGTTGAAGAAAAATGAATCTTCTCCATAAGTTGATAACATGATGTGAAGGCCATGGAGATGATTGAGTTCGAAGAATAGTTGAAGCACTATTGATGCTTAGTATTGATGTGACAAAAGCTTGGATGTTTTGAAGAAGTGTTCAAGCTAAGTTTAGTGTTGCTGAAGAAGTTGAAGAAGGAAGCTTTTGTCGAGATATGTTTGGATTATGTGATGACCTAAGCAGCATTAGAATGGCTGAAGTCCTCAGATTTTTTGTGCTAGCATATATATTGAAAGTTTGATATTGATTGGCATTGTGAAGCCACTGGATGTTCTAATGCTCGAACATGTAGCTGATGTGTTGATCTCTCCATAAGAAGTTTGTATATTCTAGAAGCATGCTTGGATTGGTGGTTATCTATGAGTTGGTTGAGAGGCATCAATATCATAAACTTCCTATGTGATGGTATTTGGGAAAACATCTTGGCCTGGTTAATATTGAGATCTCGGTTGTTATTTGGCCTTGATGATGTCTGGATCCCGGTGTGGGAGGGTATCTTGGCTAAGTGGAGCTTTGTCGTTGTGTTTGACCTTGTTGAGATCCCTCGATCCCAAAGGGTTGGTGTCAGGGCATAGAGGCTTGGATGGTATTTATATTGATATAAGGGTTGTAGCCTGGTGGTACCTATAGTGGCATGTTGCCTAGATGACACCTTAGTCCCTAACAATATCTTAGATCCTTGTATTAGTGTCTTGGAAATGAAACACGGATCCTTAAGTTAAGTTTAGGTATGGTCTATGCTTAGAGCAATTTATTTCAATTTTCATAGTTAGCTCAATATCTTTTCCATATTAGCAATCACATCAGCATTAACGTAAACTGCAGATAGAACATAAACATAAATCGCAGAAGACAAGCCAAGACAAGAGGACACAAGATGTAGCGCTAGCCAGGGACAAACCCCAATGTGCGAAAACCCTTGATCAATTCTTCTTATATGTTCTTAAATAGTTCAGCAGAGAGAGATAGTACATATACATCAGAAGTCAACATTTCGACTTGTCAAAATTAAGAGTAGAGATCTTCTCTAAGAATATGTCACATGAGGTAGCTGATCTAGACTCGGGTGATTCCATCACCTTGTTGTACCTATCATACTGTTGCACCATCATACCATGTACATCATCACTGTTTTGCACCATGTTGCACTATGCATCACTGTGTTGCACCATGCTGCACTATGCATCACTGTGTTGCACCACCATCACTGTGCACTATGCTGAACCATCACCATGTCCATCATCACTGTGTTGCACCATGTTGCACTATGCATCACTGTGCTACACCACCGTCACTGCGCACTATGTTGCACCATCACCATGTCCATCATCATTGTGTTGCACCATGTTGCACCATCACCATCTCCATCATCATTTTTCTGCACCATGTTGCACCACCACCATGTCCATCATCATTGTGTTGCACCATGTTGTACTATGCATCACTGTGCTGCACCACCGTCACTGTGCACTATGTATCACCATCACCATGTCCATCATCACTGTGTTGCACCATGTTGCACTATGCATCACTGTGTTGCACCATCGTCACTGTGCATTATGCTACAACATCACCATGTCCATCATCACTATGTTGCACCACCGATGTAGCCTTCATTGAGAGTTAGGCTCATTTCATGACAGTGTATAGGATTCTCTATTAGGACAGTGTATAGGCTTCATTTGGACAACGTTTAACATAAGGATGACAGCATATAGTTTAGGCATCCCTTCCATGTCAACGTATAGGATTTAGGCTCATTTCATGACAGCATATAGGATTTAGGTTCCATAACAGTGTATAGGAGTTAGGCTCATTTCATGACAGCATATAGGATTCTCTATTAGGATAGTGTAGATGCTTAGGGCACTCATTCTATGGAAGTGTATACTCTTAATGACTCTTCCTTCCACTAAGACCAAAACGAGTGGAGAGGAAGAGATCACAAGAGAAAACATATGTTACTCAAATGACTAACAAGCCACCTCCTTTTATACTAAAACGCTGAGCACAAGTGGGGGCAATTTGGTTGTTGGTCGACCTTGACGAATTGTCCCATAACACAAATAAATTCATATCTCCATGAATACTTATCGGAATTGGATGATCTTTAGATCAATCCTACACCTCTCGATGAGAGGAATCCAAGAAAATTATCAGCTGCCATGAATAAGAAGACCCACATGGAGTTTGGCCCTAGTTGCCAATTTTCACACTCCCTCTCAACTAGGGAGAACTCCATCCGTTGATCCATCTGTCCGATTGTACTATCTCTGCCATCAGTGCCCTGCACTGCTCTACTCTGCTGAACCATAAAGAAGAAGAATTGATCGAGAATGTCTCATACCATTCTCTACTGACCAAAAGTCAGTTCCATATGAAGAGAGTGTGTCAAACCACTCTTACTAACTCGAAGTCAGTTTCATTGATCCCAGATCAATATCACAAGAGAGTGTCTCAAGCCACTCATACTAATCCCAGATCAATGGAGGTCATCCTAGCATAGGGAGTACAGCATATACAACGATGCGTCCATCGATAGTACTACTATGGTCCCTAACCCCATTTCTTTGCTCATTGGCCAGATGAGAGGTACTTCCCATAAGTCCCAAACTGCATGGGTAGGATGCCTCGACAGGAAAACCATTCATCCTATCCCTAAGTCGTCTCGAGGTATCACAGGGGAAGGCTGAGCAATTCACCCTGTGCACAGCGCACCATTAGGGGAGGGTGAGTCACCCTATGGTCGCTTGTTGCTCCAAGCAGTACCCCAAGCCCCCTAGAGCTCCCAGAGCTCAATGCATCCATCATGCAGGAGCCTTATAATAAGGTCTCTCAACGACTCCAAGTCGTTCGAGAATGTCACAAATTTTACCTTTCCCCGGGGCTTTGACAGAATGTTTGCGACCTGTACATCAGTCTCAATGCGATAGAGCCTCCTCGCTCATCGACATACCATATCCCAAATAAGGTAGTATCTGGTGTCTATATGTTGGAGCAATCATAGAATACAAGATTCCTCAACAATCGAATCCCCCCCCCTAGTTGACACAGAGGATCCCGATGGTATCCATCATGTGTACAAATAGCTCGCTGAAGAGCTGTTAGGATATTCCGACACATAGGATATAGTTAAGTTCAACTTGGTCTAGTATAGAGTTAGGTTAGAGTTAGGTAAAGTGTGTTTCTTTACCGTTGTACATTTTGTAACTTACAATCCGACGGTCACGATATGTAGTGATCCGACGGTTCACTCTCACCTCGGTATTACCGACACTTGATCCGTGGCTTGACACCCGATTGGTCCATGAGTTCTATTTAAAGCGCATGGAGGGTCATTGTTCGGGTAATCCGTGCATGAGAGAAGCTTATGTAAATTTTCATTCTTTGATTAATAAATTGTCTGTACCCACGTTGGGACAGGCCGTGGACTGTTTCCCTCCTTGCACTCTGAGGGTTTTAACCACGTCAAAAATACTGGTGTATTGATTTGAGATCTGGTTGTGAGCGGTGTCCTTTTGGTATTCTTCTGTGGAACTTACCCTGTAAATTCCTACATGGTATCGGAGCTATTTGAGGGCCGCGTCCGTTGGTGATCCAAATCTGAAGCCGGTAGAACTGCATGCGGCTGTCGTTTCCTAGATCTGCTGTTTCTGACTGCTTTCGGGCCGAGAGGACTGCTCTGTTGCATTCGGAGCATCTGTTTCAGTGAGGAACCCCTTTCGTTTCACGCGAAAAGGTTTCCGGTAGCCCTAGCTGCGTCATTTTTCAGATCGGGAGGTATACAGTGTTTTTTTTTGCAGTTTACTGTCATTTTCTCTCTGCTTATTTCGGTTTCGGTTTATTTAGCCTTTTTTTTTCCCGGATCTATACCTTTCATTTCTGCGTATGCTCTTTGCCCTGCGACTCTGTGCGATCTGGGCAAATCAGAAACAGAAAGAAAGGATTTTTCTCATGCGTATGCTCTTTTCCCTGCACCTTAGTGTGATCTCGGAAAATCAGAAACATTGAGGAAAATATTTAGTTTTTCGGCTAAAAGCTAACTTTGAGATTTTTTTTTAAAATTTCTAGTTTTTTGGCTAAAGCTAACTTCGAGCCGTAAGGTTCGTTTTTCTTTGGATATTCGTGTTGGGTTTTGTGTTTTGTGTTTTGTAGGGGAAAAGAGTCTTCCCAAGGCAAGCACGCAAATCGAGGCCCCCCCCCCCCCCCTCTCTCTCTCTCTCTCTCTCTCTCTCTCTCTCTCTCTCAATCTTTTGTATAGATCAATTGGTTCAAAGACCTTTTAAGAGAGTAGAGGTCTTGGGTTCAAGTCTCCATTTTGTGGGGGCGGATTTTTTCATTCCCGCACATTCGCGCACTTTGCCGGCAACGTCAACAATTTTTTTTCAAAAAGCCATAACTTCTTCATCCGGAAGCCTTTTTCAGAGCCGTTTTTTTTAAAACCGCCTATTTTTTCGAGATCTATCCATTGGACCACTCACTTTCAGCATCTTCAGCTTCAGTTGTTTTTCAAAAATGGAAAGTCCATGCCAAGTCATTCTTGACAGCACTAACTACTTCCAATGGGTCGCCTACATGGGAGATTTACTTAGAAGTAAAGGTCTCTTCAGAATAGCCACAGACCAAGAGAAGAAACCCAAAGATGAAGACAAGGCCGAAAAATGGGAAAATAGACAAGATCAAGCACGTGGTTTGATAGGAATGTCTGTTTCTCCTGATCTTAGATTCCACATTGCAGAAATTGAAACTCCTCATGAAGCATTAGAAAAACTTGCTAAAGTTTTTGGGATTAAAAATGAAATTAGAGCCCATCAACTTGAAAATGAGCTGCTTACTTTGGATCCTAATAATTTTTCTTGCATTGAAGATTTCTTGTCAAATTCAAGAACCTTAGATATCTCTTGGAAGGTGTTAAAGTTAAGAAAGATGATGGTAACCTTATTTATTCCATCCTTACTAAGTTGGGCCAGCCTACTCTGTATTTGTTTCCACTTTCCATTCTACCAGGGAAGCTTTCATTTGTCAAGGCAAAGACTACAAGCCCCCTTCCTTTGACTCCTTTTGTGATTCCTTAATAAGAGAACAAGAAAAACTCTTACACCTTGGTCTTCTTAATCTTGGAAACTCTTCCACAAAAGCGTTAGCCGCCCAGCAGCAACCAAATTCAAAGAATCCTAAGAAGTCTTATCCTCAAAGGAATGGTCCTAAACCAACTCAGCCTCAAGATGAAAGATCATTTCAGCAATATGATAAGCCAATAAAAACAAATGGAAGAAGACTGATAGACATTGTAACTTTTGTAATCGAGATGGCCACTTAGAATCTAAATGCTTTAAGAAGATGGAAGCCTTGGAAGCCGCAATGAAGAAACATAACATCCATCTGGAGCCTACTTCAACTTCAACTTCCGGAACAGCATTTTCTGCATGTCATCGTCAATCATCTCAGTCTGGTTATGCATTAAATGTATCTTCTTCTTCTTCTCATTCTCATGAGTGGCTCATTGATTCTGGAGCCTCTTGTCACATGGCCAAAAACCAAGCCATGTTTTCTTCTTTAAATGATTGTAACACCAAAAATATATATGTTGGTGATGATAGATCTCTTAATGTTGTAGGGACTGGAACTGTTCATCTAGACAATGGTCAGTTCAATGATGTATTATGTGTTCCAAACTTATCCTGCAACCTTCTATCTGTCTATCAGATAACTCATTCAGGTGAAGGTAAAATTGTTGAATTTTCACCTCATGATGTTGTAATCAAGGATCTAAAAGATCCTAAACAGATTCTAGCTACTGGTCTTGCTGATGATTCCAAAAGGTTGTATAAGTTTCACAACTTTGGGTCATCCCATCTTCCCTCAGTATTTGTTGCTCATAATGATGAAGTGAGCAAACTTTGGCATGAGCGGTATGGTCACTTAAACTATCGCTCCCTTCAGCATCTATGTAAAGAAAATATGGTGACAGGTCTTCCTATGGTATCTTGCAAAGATGGTGTTTGTTCCGGATGTGTACTCGGAAAACATCATCGGGACAGTTTTGACAAACGTGCCTCTTGGCACGCCTCAGCCCCTTTACAGCTTGTGCACAGTGATTTATGTGGTCCTCTTCCTGTTGCTTCATTCTCTGGCTGCAAGTACTTCTTAACTTTCATTGATGATTTCTCTAGACGCACTTGGGTATACTTCTTAAAACTCAAGAGCGAAGTATTTACCACCTTTTTGGCCTTCAAAGCATTCGTTGAAAAACAATCTGGACATCAAATTCTTAAGCTAAGAACTGATAATGGTGGAGAATATGTTAAAAATGCATTCATCAACTTTTGCACCGAAAATGGAATTCAAATGCAACATACTGTTCCATACACTCCACAACAAAATGGTGTAGCTGAAAGGAAAAATCGCACTTAAAGGAAATGGCTAATTGTATGCTGCAATCTAAAGGACTCAGTCTTAGTTTTTGGGCCGAAGCAATTAATTGTGCAAATTATATAATCAATCGCACTCCTACTAAGGTTCTAGAGAATATCACTCCAGAAGAAGCTTGGAGTTCCATTAAACCAGATGTAAGTCACTTTCGTGTGTTTGGAAGTGAAGCATGGGCCCATATTCCAGATGAAAAGCATAAAGCTTTAGAACCTAAGAGTGAGAAATGTACTTTTGTTGGATATTCTGAAGATGTAAAAGGCTATAGACTTATTCCATTTAAGTCCAAAAATGTTATCATTAGAAGAGATGTAAAATTTGATGAAAATAAATCGGCCTGCGAGCCTAGTCCGGCGGATGTGCCACCTCTTCCTATCTCTTCTATCTTTGAAAACATTTCTTCTTCTGATGATGAAAGCGAGGATGATAATCCTCCCCCACCTTCTCAGGATCCTCAACTTCCAAGATGGGTCCGTGCTACTCGGGATGCAGCAGGTGATCTTGCCGGTGATCCTACAGATCAGCGACGTACACGTTCTCAGTTTGAAAGAGCCTCTTCTTTACTGGCTCAAGCTCCAGTAAATCATGATCCTGACACTTTTGCAGAAGCTTCAGGCCATCCACATTGGGAAACAGCTATGAATGAAGAATATCATTCATTGATGACAAATGATACATGGGATCTTGTTCCTCTACCAAAGGGACGCAAACTTGTTAGATGCAAATGGGTTTACAGAACCAAGTATGGACCAGATGGGAAAGTTGATAAACATAAAGCTCGTCTAGTTGCTAAGGGCTTTTCACAGGTTGAAGGCATTGACTACACTGAAACCTTCTCTCCAGTTGCCAAAATGAACTCTATCCGCCTTGTTCTTTCCCTTGCTGCCTCTTTAAAATGGGAAGTCCATCAAATGGATGTTAAATCTGCCTTCTTGCATGGGGACTTGCAGGAAGAAATCTATATGGAACAACCCATTGGCTTCATACAAACAGACTCCAGCCTCGTTTGTCGACTTAAGAAATCCCTTTATGGCCTCAAGCAAGCTCCTCGAGCTTGGTATGCCAAAATGGATAGCTTTCTTTTAGAATCTGGCTTTTCTAGGTGTCATTCTGACAATACTGTCTACACCAAGAAAGTGGGCAACTCTCTCATCATCCTTGTTCTTTATGTTGATGATCTTATTCTTACTGGTAGTGATCCCAACCTTATAAACCATGTGAAGTCCAGCCTTAAAAAGAAATTTGAAATGACAGACTTAGGACACTTACACTATTTTCTCGGTCTTCAAGTCTTGCAATCCCAAGAGGGTATTTTCCTTTCCCAGTCCAAGTATGCTTGTGATATTCTTCGTCATTTTCACATGGAAGACTGTAAGCCAGCCCCTTCTCCCTTTCAGTCTGGAGTCAAACTTTCAGTCTCTTGTACTTCTCCTGAAGTTGATGCTACCTTATACCGTCAACTTGTCGGAAAACTCTTGTATTTAACCCATACTCGTCCTGATCTTTCCTTTGTTGTTGGCCTTGTTGCTCGTTTTATGCAAAACCCCCGTGAAAGTCATTGGAAAGCAGCTAAAAGAATACTTCGTTATGTTCGAGGTACAATACAGTTTGGGATTCATTACAGTGCCAAAGCAGCTCCTCTGTTAGTTGGTTTCACTGATTCTGATTGGGCTGGTGACCTTGATGATCGGAAGTCTACTGCCGGTTATGTCTTCACTCTTGGTTCAGGACCTATTACATGGGCTTGTAAGAAACAGGCTGCCATTTCTCTTTCGTCAGCAGAAGCAGAGTATCGTGGTGCCGTGGAAGCTAGTAAGGAAGCCTTGTGGCTTCGTCAGATCCTATCAGAGTTTGGCTTTGAGCAGCAGCATCCAACCACACTTTGGTGTGATAATCAAAGTGCCATTCAGCTATGCAAAGATCCAGTCCAGCATCAGCGCAGCAAACACATTGAACTACACATGCACTTCATCAGAAAGCTCATTCTTGACCATGTTCTTGAAGTGCAATATTGTCCAACGGATGATCAGGTTGCAGACATCTTCACAAAGGCTCTCACAGAGGCGAAGTTCACTAAACTTCGATATATGCTTGGAGTTCAGGAAGTTGTCACTAAGGGGGGATAGGCTCTAGTGCCTCCTTCCTTCTCCTATTGTGTCATATTTGTAAATCCTTCAATCCTATCCCAAGTTGTTCTTAAGGGGGGATGTTAGGATATTCCGACACATAGGATATAGTTAAGTTCAACTTGGTCTAGTATAGAGTTAGGTTAGAGTTAGGTAAAGTGTGTTTCTTTACCGTTGTACATTTTGTAACTTACAATCCGACGGTCACGATATGTAGTGATCCGACGGTTCACTCTCACCTCGGTATTACCGACACTTGATCCGTGGCTTGACACCCGATTGGTCCATGAGTTCTATTTAAAGCGCATGGAGGGTCATTGTTCGGGTAATCCGTGCATGAGAGAAGCTTATGTAAATTTTCATTCTTTGATTAATAAATTGTCTGTACCCACGTTGGGACAGGCCGTGGACTGTTTCCCTCCTTGCACTCTGAGGGTTTTAACCACGTCAAAAATACTGGTGTATTGATTTGAGATCTGGTTGTGAGCGGTGTCCTTTTGGTATTCTTCTGTGGAACTTACCCTGTAAATTCCTACATTCCACACCCAGGTAGCTTCAGACGAGATCATACTCGTAGCTATGTATTCGGTCTCAGCAGTGCTTATAGCAACCGACTTCTACTTCCTGCTCATCCATGATATCGAACAAAACCCAAAGAGAACCAGCACTCGGAAGTGCTCTTGCGATCCTCCACACTGCCTGCCCAGTCAGTATTCGAATAATCATGCAGCTTCACATTTTCGGTAGTGTATCTCAATCCATGAGAGATTGTGCCCTGAAGATATCTTGGAAAATTCTTGGCACCAATCTAGTGAGGCTCAACCAAATATGATCCCAATATGCTAACTACAAAACATATATCCGAACGAAAGTTCACCAAGAACATCAATGCGAATGAGTTTATAAAACTCAAAGGCGTTTTGCAAATCTGGTCCAGCATCACTACCACATAACTTCTGAAAGTTAAGCTCCATCGAGGTAGTCACGGACTTGCAATTCACCATTCCCAATCTAGAATCCAACTCCCTCTTACTTTTGCAAATGAGAGGTTCTGCACCTATCAGAAATAGGTCGCCCTAAGAAGGTGCTAGTATGAGAGGTATATCATCCACAACCTTCAAGCAATGGTTTGGATCGCCTTCACTCCTAGTGAATCTCAACTTCATCAAACAGCTATCAATCCTCTCATATTAAGCCCTAGGTATTTGCTTCAAGCCATAGAGGGCTTTCTTCCACCTGCATACATGAGATTCCCGATCATGAATCTCAATCCCCTCGGGTTGTTCCAAACCTGTGGACCTAGTACATGAGGGGAATGGTCCCCTTGTAATATTTTCCTTTTGTACATCTCAGACATGTACCTTCATGCTCCCTTTGAATTCAGGCATCCCTGTCACCATCTGACTCACATCGAGTAGGGCCCCATAATAAGTAGACCTCCAATGCTATAGATGAGATGTGACAACTGACATGGTCCCCAATGGACTTCCTGCAACTTGATACAACCCTGAACTCAAAAGTATCTTTGAAAATTTCATTTTCAAACACGTACCTTTCCATCGATGAACGCCGCCCTGAAACCTTTGACTTCCATTGCTGAAATGGACACCAGGTTCTTCTTGCGATCAGGTACATAAAGAGATTCTCGTAAATGAATCTAGTTACCCTCATTCAATTGAGGGGTAACATTCCCTACACCCTTTCTGGGATAGGTGGCATCGGCTCCAAGTATAATCCCGTGATTGTTTCCATCTCTACTAAATTAGAGAGGTCACCCTTCTATCTGATGAAGTGCCTTGAAGCACTACAATCAATAAGTCAAATTCTCACAGAATCTGAAGGAGAGGGCCAATACAAGATAACGCTTTTTTATCTTATCAGAAACAACATTTGATTCTTCATACCTGGGGTTCCTTCCTTTCTTTGAAGAGTCGGTTGTTTCCTTGATGACCTGCATTACCTGTCATTCCTCTGATCATTGAAGATGTCCCTAGAATGATTGTTATCTTCATCAAGAGATGTGTCCCTGCCATTCGAACACTCCTTCGCATAATAGTTGATTTATTACAACCCAGGCATTTGCCTTTCCTACCACCCTTAGATTTGGACTTCCCATTGAAGTGATCTTTAGGTAGGCCATCATAAGCTTTCGCTACGCCATTCTGATAATATTCTCTACTTCAATTTCACCCTCGGTGAATTTGAAGAGGAATGAGGAATCCATTGTTCCTTTTGTCATTTCCCAACTGTCTTCGGTGATTGCTCTTTCACTCTTGCTTGCGCTTTGTCTTCACCTTAGCTCTGATACCATGTTAAGTTTAGGTATGTTCTATGCTTAGAGCAATTTATTTCAATTTTCACAGATAGCTCAATATTTTTTCCAAATTAGCAATCACATCAGCATTAAAGTAAACTACAGACAGAACATAAACATAAATCGTAGAAGACAAGAGGACACAAGATGTGGCAATAGCCAGGGAGAAACCCCAATGTGGGGAAACCCTTGATCAATTCTTCTTATATGTTCTTCAATAGTTCAACAAAGAGAGAGAGAGTACATATACATCAGAAGTCAACATTTTGACTTATCAGAATTAAGAGCAAAGATCTTCTCTAAGAAGATGTCACATGAGGTAGTTGATCTAGACTCAGGTGATTCCATCACCTTGTTGTACCTATCACTGTGCTGCACCATGTTGCACCATCATACCATGTCCATCATCATTATTTTGCACCATGCTGCACTATGAATCACTGTGTTGCACCACCGTCACTGTGCATTATGATGCACCATCACCATGTCCATCATCATTGTGTTGCACCATGCTGCACCATCACCATTTCCATCATCACTGTGTTGCACCATCGTCACTGTGCACTATGTTGCACCATCACCATGTCCATCATCACTATGCTGCACCATGTTGCACCTTCACCATGTCCATCATCACTATGCTGCACTATGCATCATTGTGTTGCACCACCGTCACTATGCACTATGCTACACCATCACCATGCCCATCATCACTGTGTTGCACCACCGTCACTGTGCACTATGTTGCACCATCACTATGTCCATCATCACTGTGATGCACCACCGATGTAACCTTCATTGAGAGTTAGGCTCATTTCATGACAACGTATAGGATTCTCTATTAGGACAGTGTATAGGCTTCATTTGGACAGTGTATAGTTTAGGCATCCCTTCCATGACAACGTATAGGATTTAGGCTCATTTCATGACAGCATATAAGATTTAGGTTCCATAACAGCGTATAGGATTCTCTATTAGGATAGCGTAGATGCTTAGGGCACTCATTCTATGGCAGCATATACTCTTAGTGACTCTTCCTTCCACTAAGACCCAAACGAGTGGAGAGGAAAAGATCACATGAGAAAATGTATGTTACTCAAATGACTAACAAGCCACCTCTTTTTATACTAAAACGTTGAACACAAGTGGGGGATATTTGGTTGCTGGTCAACCTTGACAAATTGTCCCATAACACAAATAAATTCATATCTTTGTGAATACTTATCGGAATCGGATGATCTTTAAATCAATCTTACACCTCTCGATGAGAGGAATCCAAAAAAAATATCAACTACCATGAATTAGAAGACCCACATGGATTTTCACCCTAGTTGCCAATTTTAGCACTTGGCCAAGTAGAGCTTTGTCGTTGTGTTTGACCTTGTTGAGACACCTGGATCCCTAAGGGTTGGTGTCAGTGCATATAGGCTTGGATGGTATCTATATTGATATAAGGGTTGTAGCCTGGTGGTACCTATAGTGGCATGTCACCTAGATGACATCTTAGTCCCTAACAATATCTTAGATCCTTGTATTAGTGTCTTGGAAATGAAACATGGATCCTTAAGTTGATAGATCCTTGAAATAGTGTCTTGACACTTGTACCTTTGATGTGTTGGATACCTTGGCAGTTTTAGTATCCCTAGCATTGCATATGTCGATACTCTTCTTATATGAACTTTTCAAAGTGAGTATTGTCCTTGTACCATTGGTTAATTATGAATACCTCCCTAGTTAAGAGGGAGTGTTGAAGAATGTAACTCGTATTGGTCTTCATAATTGTATTTTATGATGTAAAACAAAGTTACCGATCAAACGAGAACTATTACCTCAAAATGATAACTCTAGCCAAAAAACTCCCCAAAAAACATGAAAAAACAGGTTGAAAACGAAAAGTGTCGATGTTGGAATAACATTTTTTTTCCGAAGTACATTTTCAACATTTTTTAAAAATGGCAATAAAAACCAAATTTTTCTGTGCAAAAGACACCCTAAAAATAGAAAGTATTGATGCTGAAATAATGTATTTTTTTTGCAGGGTAAATTTTCAACATTTTTTAATAATGAGGTTAAAAATAAAATCTCATGACTCCAAAAAACTTTAAATTTCCAACAATTTTCAAGCATGACATTAAAGATAAAATATCATGTCTTTGTAAAGCCTTAAAATTCCAACGATTTTTAGGCATGACATTAAATATAAATTATCACGTCCGAAAAACCTTAAAATTCCAATAATTTTCAAGGATGGTGCTAAAGAAAAAATATTTAGAATTTTTTCAACCATAGCATTAAAGATAAAATATCGTGACTTAAAAAAAATTAAAATTTTGACAATTTTTCAACCATGGAATTAAAACCAAAAATTATGACTACAAAAAAATCTCAAGTTTTCAAAATATTTCAAGCATAACATTATGGAAAAAATTTATGACTAAAAAAACTTTAAAAATGAACACCTAAATGAAAGAGTTTTTATACCAAGAGTACTTTATTTTTTAAATGTTAAATATATAGCGATTTTAAAATCTTAATCTAAAACAACTTGATACATTGCAACAAAAATTTACAAATCAACCATCAAATTGACACGCAAGTGTAGATGAACTCGACTCGTTGTAATAAAAACTTAAGGACCAACCATGAAATTGATACATTGTGGGGGCAGACTCAATTCATTATAATGAAAAAATTAAAATCAACTATCAAATTGACATAATGGGATTGGGTTATTAGTCGAGCATCGACACGGACCCTGCAGAATAATATATATATATATATATATATATATATAATAAACCAAAATAGTAAATAAATGAAAAAGAAAAATACGAAAGAAAATAAAAATTCAAATATTGAGAAAATAAATAAAAACAATAAAAATAACACACACAAAAATTTAAGAAATAATAACAAGTAATTTAAAAAAAAAAAAAAACCTGACAAAAAAAATCAAATATATAAAAAAGACATTTAAAAAAAAAAAACAAAAACAAAAACTATAAAAATGTGAAAGAAATCAAAATTAACTTGTAAAAATTAAAAATTAACAAAAAAAAACAAACAAACAAACAAAAAAAAACAAATAAACAAACATATATATATATATGGGAAAATATTTCAAAAAAGCACACAATTTTAAAAAAAAAAACAAAACAAAACAATTTTTTTTCAAGTTAGAAATAATAATAATAATAATAAAATAGAAATTTAAATTTAAAAATATTTTTAAAAACATAAAAATAAAAATAAAATATATATATATATATATACAAAAAAAAAAAATTGCCCGCGAGGCAGCCTAGGTCGTTTCCCGAAATCGGCCTTGCCACCCCTGGGCCCTGCGCAGCCAGGTCGATTCCAGGAATCAACCTAGGCCGCTCGGGGCAATCTTTTTTCTTATTTTAAATTTTTTTAATTAAAATTTTATTTATTACTTTATATATATATATGGTTAATTTTTAATTTTTTTCCATAAATTATGTTTTTTGAAATATTTTTATTTATTTCTTTTCTAATATATATATATATATATATATATATATATATTATTCTTACAAGTTAATTTTGTTTTTTTTAATTTTTATGTTTTTTTTTCCTTTTTTCCTTTTTTTATATTTGATTTTTTTCATGTTTTTTTTTTTTTTTTTAATGTTTTATTACCAACATGAAAATCACCAACATTTAAAAAAAATATATATTCACAGTTAATAAATTAAAAAAATTGAAGTGTAAAAAATAAACCCTCTAAACAAAAAGGGTTGATGTTGCATCAGTGCTTTTCAAAATCAAGATGAAAATCACTAACATTTAAAAAAAATATTCATACTTGATACATAAAAAAATTCACAGTGTCAAAAATAAACCCTCTAAAAAAATGTTGATTTGAAAATCAACATGAAAATCACTAACATTTTAAAAGAAATGTTCATATTTGATACATAAGAAAATTTGAAGTGTCGAAAATATGCTCTAGAAAAAAATGTCTTCTAGATAACCACTTTTCAAATCAAGTGATTTTTTTGCTACCTCAAAAAAAAGGTAATCAATAATTTTCTCATTTGATGAGTAACTATGTTGTAATTATTATTGTACTTGTCAAAAGAAAGAAAAATAAAAATTATTTGTAAAAGAAAAATTATTATTAAAGCATGGGTTTCATACTCAATGTATTTGGTCCTATTTTTTGATGGATATGAATGAAAATGTTTGAATTAGATCAAAACTGAGATGAGGTCGGGCGAAGGACATACAGGGAACTGGGGTTAGGGCATCGAGCCTGGTGAGTGACCCTGATACAAGGACCTGGGAACAACAGGAAGGAGACCCCGTTACAATTTATGGTTCATTCGCGGCAACCTCACAGTATTCTATAGCTATTTGCAGTTTTTGGCCTGTTAGTTTATTTGTTTTCCCCTAGACGGTTTCGGTCCCCCACCGACATACCTGCAGGCAGCTGTCAGCTCGGGTTTTTGATAGTTATGGAGGTCAAAGACGTTTTTTCCGCGGGTTCTTCGGAAAATCTACCGATATGGCCTCAGACCGGGTCCACTGTGGATGATTATTTAACATTTGAGCACGAACTTGCTGCAGAGGTCGATGCCCTACCTACTCTCTCTCGGCAGCATATACCCTCCATCTCAATTGCTTTAGAAGCTTCGGCCATTCAGAAATACACAGGCCCTCCTCTCCTCACAGAACCCTTATCGGAGGTCATTTGCGGGTGAGCGTCGAACGCACAAACCCTAGGGCCAGATTTGGGTTCGAATCTTGCGGGGATAGGGACAGATAAACCCTTGGAGGGGTATCCTTCAGCACTAGATTGTCGAACGCCGGTTCTTTCTACTCCACTAGACTCGGGGAACCCTCCCCAGGGCAACTTCATGGGGATAGGTATTATATCAGGGCATTTCGACAATCTAAGGGCAAAAGGACCATTGGAAGAGAAGGACTCGGCCACACTTGCGGATGTACAGGAGGATAGGGTGGCGGTAGGCACGAGCAACAAACAAAAATGGATTTCAAAAAGGAAAAAACGCCTCCCTCTGAGCAGCAACGAAATCTTCCTAAAACTTACCGAGGACACACCTTTCTGTGAAGCTATGGACTCGGCAGAAAAGGTTTTGGTGGGCCGTGTTAGAGGCAGACATTACAGCGTGGAGAGGCTTCAGAAATGGACGATGGAGGTCTAGGGACACCATCTATCGGAACCCCCTCGAGTACAAACCTTTGTCAGGGGATGGTCTGCCCTGCGTTTCAAATGCCTTTCTCACACTAATTGGATCCTCTATACAATATGGCACATTGATCAAGCAATAGTCCTCCTTCGAAGGTGGACACCGATGTTTGATCTAGAAACTGAAAAGGCGGGGGCAGGACCGATTTGGGTACGACTTATGGGTCTTCCCTGTCACTTCTGGACAGAGCAGATATTCAGACAGATTGGGGACGCCATGGGCTCGTACCTTACTCATGATGATTCTTTTATCTCGACAGGAAGAATGGCTTATGCCAGAATATTAGTACACATGGACCTCTCGGATGGGCTTCCGGAGTATATTAACATTCAGTGGAGGGACGCAGCGAGGAGGCAAATGCTGGACTATGAGGGGGTACCTTTCAGATGTAGGCGCTGCCACAAGGTGGGGCACCTTTTCAAAGACTGCCCTCTGAACAAGTGGAATAACAGGAAGTCAGCGAGACATTCTACCCAGGAATCACAAGAGCAGGAAGCTTTGTCACATGGAGACCTATCTAGAGAGGAAAAACCTTGTGCCTCTGAGGATTTTCATAGGATTTCTACTCCTCACTCTAGAGGAACAGCCACATTTTCGGGCCCTGGTTTGCGGTCTGCGGAACCATCTCAGAACACTCCGAGGAAGCGTGGTCGGTCGCCTCATCGCCCCCCTCCTCCAGTACCTGGCACTACTGTGGCAGCCTCGGGTGACACCAATACATCGGGTATGATTTCCTTTCACTTACCCCCCACACAATGCTTTTCTGATATTCATAATTCAATATCTGAACAGTTATTGGGTCCACGTACTAATTTCCCTATTGAGTCCCCTGTACCTAGTTTATGTGCCATCGCTCCCCCCCACTCGCCCCGCGCTTTTTTGCACCCCTCCTCCGCAACCCTCAGCCTCCTTGACAGCAGCCTTAGTACCAAGATATCTCAAAATCGCACAAGCACAAGCTGATGTAGACATTGCTTTGGGCAAGCAATCTACTATCACTGGGGTTCTTAGAGCAAGATCAACCCCATCCGAACCCCCTCCATGAAGATTCTATCCTACAATTGCAGAGGGTTAGCTAGACCCGACAAAAAACTATCACTCCATCAGTTACTCTCTGCCCACTCTTTGGACATCATATTCCTCCAGGAGACCTTGGGTCCTGCAAATGATATAGCTCGTACTCTTGAACACTCTCTATCGGGTTGGAGATTTACGGGATTAGATGCCCATGGCCGTTCTGGAGGACTTGCAATGGGATTAAACACTCGTATTATCAAGGAAATTCATTGTTGGGGAGGACAGGGTTATATTGGGGCAGATGTACACTCAGCTAAGATGGGGATCCCCTTCAGAGTCATCAATATTTATGGGCCTTGCCAGAATCGCCCTGTTTTCTGGGATCGCCTTCTAGGTTTGGAACTATTTTCGGTTGATAATCTGATAGTAGGAGGGGACCTAAATTTTTCCATAGGACATGCTAAATCTTGGGGACATCGTGCACAAAGGGACTCCCTCTCAGACTACTTCTCGTCCATATTGGAACAACACCATCTGATAGACATTCCTGCTGCAAAAATACAGGCCACTTGGAGGAACAATAGGGTTGGGGATAATGGACTTGCAAGGAGACTAAACAGATTTCTTGTCAAGGAACAGGTTATGGACTTGGGACTCAATATAAGGCAATGGGTTGGTACAGGTGGGCTCTCAGACCACCTGCCTATTTATATGGAAATGGAAAGTGGAAGGGACAGGTCGAAGGGTCCTTTCAAATTCAATTCAACCTGGCTTAAGGATGCATCATATATCAGCATGGTCACTGATTTCTGGAAAACAAACCCACCAGGGCTTAGAGGTTCAGCTACAGCTGGGTTTATTCACAACCTAACAGAGCTGAAATAGATGTCCAAAATCTGGGCCCATCAAAAAAGAATACAGGATGATCAAGCATTGAGACAGATTGAGATTGAAATGAAGGTTTTTGAAAATGAGCTGGGAGGTCTATACAAATCAGAGGAGCACAAGAATAACATCACATCCCTCTACTCAGCCCGTGGTAAGATTCTCAAAGAATGGGGAGACAAATAGAGATTGAGGAGCAGGGCCATCTGGATACAGAAGGGGGATGCAATACAAAATTTTTTCAAAAGTTTGCTAATGGGAGGAAAGTTATTAACACTATTTGGCAAATGCAGGATGAACAGGGAAGGTCAGCAAACACTTTCCCTCAGCTCGCCTCACTTGCAAGCTCGCACTTTAAAAATGCCTATAGTGACCCCAGGGAGACTAATTTAGCAGAAATTATCAGGGTTGCTCAGTTGTTCCCTAGATATGTGGAGCAAGAGGATGAGGAGGATTTGGTGCAGGAGGTCACTTTGGGGGAGTTGGAGGCCACTTTAAAATGGTTCAGCAAGGACAAAAGCCCAGGACCTGATGGTTGGTCCATCGAATTTTATTTGGAATTTTTTGAGTTGATTGGTCCGGATCTTCTCAGTGTTGTGGAGGAGTCGAGGGCTTCAGGTAGATTGGAAGCGGCCAATACCTCCACATTCATTGCCCTGATCCCGAAGACTAACAATCCATCCACTTTTGATGAATTCCGCCCCATTTCGCTTTGTAACTGTTTGTACAAGATAATAGCCAAAATTATAGCAAACAAATTGAAGCCAATCTTATCGAAGCACATCCTGCCTAAACAATTTGCATTCTTGAAGGACAGGAAAATCCATGAGGCGATTGGGACAGCGCAGGAAGTATTACACTCTCTCCACAACAAAAAAGGCAAAGGTATGATAATGTAGGTGGATTTATCTAAAGCTTTTGACAAGGTGAATTGGTTATACCTGAGAATGCTTCTAACCCACCTTGGTTTCCCTTTTATCTTCATTAAATGGATTATGGGATGCATCACTAACATACCTTTTAGTGTATTGGTCAATGGGAGTGCATCCCCATTCTTCACCTCGGCTCATGGTTTGCGTCAAGGGTGTCCACTCTCACCACTGCTTTTCCTCCTGATCATGGAAGGACTTGGGCGGATAATAATGGAAGATCATAGAAGAGGCAGACTCATTGGAATTAAGATTACAAATGATTGCACGCTTACACACCTACTATTCATGGACGACGTGCTGGTATTTCTCAATGGAAGCGTTGGGGATTTGACATCAATCAAAGATATATTTTCCTTATTTCAGAAGGCCACAGGGATGATCATTAATGAAGGAAAATCTACTTTGACGGTCGCAACCTGCTCACAGCACGAAATTCATTATGCTGTCCATAGATTTAACTTTACATTGATTGCTCTGGAGGAGGGGCTGAAATATTTGGGATACAAGTTAAAGCCAATAGGATACAAGATAGCAGATTGGACTTGGCTCATTGTAAAGCTGGAAAAAAGGCTCAGCATATGGTACTTAAGATTCTTATCTCGTGCAGGCCGATTGACACTCATCAAGAGTGTCCTGGAAGCGACCCCGGTGTATTGGATGTCTCTGGCCTGGATTCCTCGTGGCATTTTGTCGAGGATACAAAATATTTGCTGTAGATTCTTATGGAGGGGTAATCAACTGGGAAGAATATATGCATGGGCAAAGTGGGATGCTCTCACACTTCCAAAAAAATGGGGAGGCTGGGGACTCAAAAAGCTTGATGAATTTTCCTCAGCTCTGGCAGCAAAGCTAGGATGGCAACTGGTAGCTTCGGACAATTTGTGGAGAAGGGTGGCCTGCTCGAAATATATCGCCCCTACTCATGTACTGGAATGGATCAGAACACTGGTTAGACTCTATACCGATATTTCGATAATTTGGAAGGTTGTCCTGAAAGCTTTGGATCCCATCCGCTCTGGCATCACTTGGCGAATCCATTCAGGGAACAGAGTGCGCATTGGTATAGACCCGTGGATTGGTTGTGGGAACATGCACAGATTACCTCCGGATCTCTTAACACACCTAAGGGAGCAACATGTTACACACCTTGCTCACATTGCTGATGAGCTCAACTCCTCTTTTCTTCAACAGGCATGGAAAACAAATCTTCAACTCAACATTCCTCCTCCATGGCAGCAGAACTGGAGGGACTATACACAAACCCTCCTAGAGGCTCATATCCGATTAATAGAAGGTGATGACGAGATTATCTAGGCACTGGCGAAATCAAGGAGATATACACCAAAGGAGGGCTACATTGTTCTGGCGGATCCGCGAAAGCCTCACATACTTCACCAGTGGTGGAAACACCTCTGGAAGCTCAAGGCGCCACCAAGATCCAGATTATTATTGTGGTGCATACTGAGAAATAAAATCCCCACGGGGGATAACCTGATGAAGCGATCCTTCTTTGGCCCTCACTGGTGTCATTTTTGCAACAAGGATGGTGAATCTGCTTCCCACATATTCTTGAACTGCCAAGTCATTCACCATTTATGGAATCTTGTGACAGCCGTTGTACCCTCAAATTGTAACTGGCAACCGGGCTCACTGGTCGATGCCTGGAACCTTTGGTTTTCCTCTGTCATTCCCCACAAATTGAGAAACCTCCCCTTGTTGTTTTGTTGGGCTGTCTGGATTGCTCGCAATCAATTAATATTTCAAAATTCCCCTCCTAGGTGGACTATCATTGCTGCCATGATCAAAGCGGATTATGACCTTATCCCTGATGACCCGCCCCCCGCTAGAGCCCGGATCATCTCTCAAGAACTGATTGACCCCAACCGACCCTGGGCATATTTTGATGGGGCTGCCCAAGATGAAGGATGTGGGGGGGGGGTGCTATCCTGCACATATCTGAGAGGCACTCTTACAGTCTGACTATGGGATTAAGAAGGGGAACAAATAACTTTGCAGAACTTTCAGCAGCTTTTTATATCATCCGTTTTGCCTTGGAGAAGAACTGTCATGCTCTACAACTGTTCGGTGACTCTAAGATTGTCTGCGACTGGTTGAATAAGCGTTCTTATTGCTGGTCTTTCTCATTGAGACACATACTTGATGAAGCATTAAGATTGATCTCCAATTTTGAATTTTTTTCATGTAATCATATCTACAGGGAGCGGAACTTAGAGGCTGACCGTCTTTCCAAAGAAGGCGCGATCCGGGAGCAGGGCATCTGGCTGATCAGTGAACAGATCGATGGAGAACTCTACCAGTACTATCACAGACCTTTTATGGACATTTTGGACTAATCATTGGACACTATTTTCATATTATTGTACATATTTCTTTTGTTGTTTATGAACTGTTATGCGGCCATTTTTATGATTGGCACAGTACATATTTTTGGTATTATCTCCCTGCGTGGATTAAGATAATATTTACAATGTCGTACTTTTGTTTTAATTTTGGACTCTTCTCTGACTCTGTTTGGGCTACTACCTCACTGTGATATAGGTAGTAGGCTTTGATGTTTCTTAGGAAGCAGTTATCTATCGATAGAAATATCGGAATATGCATATGCATCTACAAAATGTAATTAATTTCTTATTAATGAAATTAAGAATTTTTCCATGGGAAAAAAATGTATTTGGTCCTAGGTCAAAGCACCCATTGAGTGCTCTAGGGTTTGTGTCTTGAGTCAAAATCATTTGACATAATGTCAATGACCCTATTGGGCATTTGTAACAAGAAAATAAAAATTATTTTTATATTTAAAAGAGTAGAAAACCTCCCAAGATTAATTCAACCAACAAAGATCAAGTTGGCCTGCCATTTTAAAGTTGGCCTAGAGAGACCCTTCTAGTCGATGCAAAGACTATACAAAGAAGAGGATTTCAATCTCTTGAGAGTAGATGGACAAACATACACACATCTTAATTTTGATATGCGATAAAAACAAAAGTTTGAGAACCTTAAAAAGACAAGGAATAATCCAGCAAAGGAAGGAAGGATGTCTTGTTTAGTCCACACATGCAAATACCCTGTGGTCTTTAGGGTTTTCCACAAATCCGAAAAGTACAAGGGTGGTTGCTAACCTTATTTAAAAAGCAAATTTTTTTCTTTAAAGGATATTTCCATGTTGACATTGAAGAAGATTTGTTTGGAAGATGGCTTGATCTTGGAGGGAATCTTGTTTTTGGGTCTTAGGTTGTAACGAATAAAATATATATAAATAATGTAAAATAATATAAATGATAATAAGCATAGATAATTATTAGTTAAGTAGTAATTAGGTTGAAGAGGCATGTCTAATTGAGACATAACTCTCCATGAAGAGACACTTGCCTGATATATAAGTAAGCCTCTCGTTCTCATTGTAAATCATTCATTCTCATTCTTATTCATATATTTAATATAATGTTTATATCCTCATGGATATCTTGATATTCCAAGTCTTTTGGAGTAATTAATTTGTAGAAGGAACTTTGTTCGCTTCATTTGGTATCACAGCAGTTCGGTCCTCTAGTTTTTTTAACCGATGCACAAAGCTCGTTCTCCGATTCAAGTCTTTGGCTATCGACTCTTCGTCAAATTTATTGTTGTTGCAGTTCAAGTGTTTCGCTAAATATTTGGGGTTTCTCCGTCTCGCTACCAAGCCTTTGGCTATATATATATATATATATATATATCAAAAATAATAATAAAGATTATTAATTTCAAAAAAAAAAAGTGCATAATAAAGATAAGTGGGAATCTTTCCAAGCATATTTAAAACTTTTTACATGGAAAAGCCCGTGGTTTTAAAAACAACCCAAGGTAATTGCCCATGGTACTTTAAAATTTAAAAAAAAAAACAAAACAAAACAAAACAAAATCAAAAACAAAAAACAAAAGAAATGTTTTTTACTTTTTACATGGAGAACATTTTAACAGAGGTTTTAAAAACAACCCATGGTATTTTAATATCATGACTGTGTCATATGAAAAGACGTGACCTTTATATTTATTAAGTGGGGTGACATTAAAAATTTATCAACGAAGCAATTAAGTATATAAAAAGGGACCAATTTATTAAAAGAAGAAGAAGAAGAAAAAGAAAGTGAAACTATTATTATTACAAGATAATAAAGTTATTTTGAAAAGGGGTTTTAATATAAATAAATACATACATATATAGAGGGCAACAATATAAAAGAGTATTTTTTTTAATAAAAGGGTATTCAAGTTTTTAACAATCCACATTAAAGGAGAATATTTGAAAAATATATATAGAAGAAATAAGTGATATTTTATAATAAAAATAGCTCTTGTTGACATATTGTTTACGTAAAAACATAAAGGCAAAAATGGAGACTAGTAATGAAAGGTTTCCTGAAACCTTTAGTACATGTGTTTACACACTATTTAAAATCAAATGATTACTCGCAGGAAGAGACATTATAATCTCTATTAGTCCTACTGAAAGAAGTAATTATGTTAGTCCTAAATGTGCTAACCAATTGGTGATTCCTGAATCAAATATAGTTGAAACAAATATTTTTGGCACATGTAACAAACAATACAATATAAGCAATTTACACCTAAATATTGGAGATTATACTTTTACCTCACAATTCACCGTGAAAACCTTATGTTTTAACGATAGTGACATTGTTTTGGGTTTACCTTGGATGGAAACTCTAGGTTCCTTTATTCTAAATATTAAGAAAAAGTTTTTAACATTTTCTTACAAGAAGAAGAAAATAACGCTCCAAGATTTTACACTAAAACCAAATTCAGTAACACCAGAAGATATCTCAGATATTTCAAAAGTAATGTCTCAAGAAGGTAAAAAGATATTACAAAATATGCAAAAAGAAATTGACAAAATCAATGTTGACAAAAATGAAGAAGTTTCTCGATTTAAAAACCATAGCGAAAAATCACTGTTGCAAATTAAGAAACTTAAGAAGGATAAGAAGTCATTAGAAAACAAGGTACAACAACTTATCGAGAAAGAAGCATCAAATGTAGGAATTCAAGTTGATGACAAAACAAAAAATACCGATCAAGTGAATATGACAACTCAAGAAGACAATTCAGTTAAAGAAACGACACACTTAGATGTTGCAGTTCAGCCAATGAACATCCCCAGTGAATGTTTCATAACCAACTCTACAACATCTTCGCCAGAAAAAAACCTAAAAACTTTATATCGGCATCCGAATCACGAGAGTAGACAAATCAGCCAAGATACGTATCAGGACCATTTAAACCAGAAACAACAAACTGATGTTCCATATAATAGTGATGTACCCTCACTCCAATCTTATGCTAACAAGTCGTTACAAAATTCCAATGATCAAAATACTCTGCAGAAGATTAACCTCGGATGGTCTGATCCCTTCTCAGTGCGACAATTTTGTTTGTCACTAAGAAGATCATATCAACTTGTATCGACGAGGATGACTATTCCAAGAGAGAAAGAAGTTCGAAGCCGAAAAAGAGATCAAGGCTTTTTTCATCGACAAGCTTTGAGGACAAAACTCTTTGAGGAAGGAGGCAATGTAACGAATAAAATATATATAAATAATGTAAAATAATATAAATGATAATAAGCATAAATAATTATTAGTTAAGTAGTAATTAGGTTGAAGAGACATGTCTAATTGAGACATGACTCTCCATGAAATGACACTTGTCTAATATATAAGCAAGCTTCTCGTTCTCATTGTAAATCATTCATTCTCATTCTTATTCATATATTTAATATAATATTTATATCCTCATGGATATCTTGATATTCCAAGTCTTTTGGAGTAATTAATTTGTATAAGGGACTAGAAAGGCCCTTCTAGTCCATGCAAAGACTATACAAAGAAGAGGATTTCGATCTCTTGAGAGGAGATGGACACACACACACACATCTTAATTTTGATATGCAATAAAAACAGAAGTTTAAGAACCTTAAGAAGACAAGGAATAATCCAGCAAAGGAAGGAAGTGTGTCTTGTTTAGTCCACACATGCAAATACCCTGTGGTCTTTGGAAGATGACTTGATCTTGGAGGGAATCTTGTTTTTGGGTCTTAGGTCTTGGAAGTCTCCTTTGAAGTTGTTTCTATAAGAAGAGAAGTTCTTTTGGGTTTTCCCCTTTGGAGGGGTTTTGCCCTGGCTTGGATCCTATCTCTCGTGTTCTTTCTTGTCTTTCTGATCTTTTTTGTATTGGCATTTATTTGATCATGAACACATAAGAATAAGAAGATAAACAATATCACAAATACTTGTGAAAGAAAAGAGAAATCTGATTGAAATAAATCCTAAGTTGCCCTAGATTTCTCAACACATGGAGATAGATTCATAAGGTTGGCTAAGAGTAGGAAGAGGGGTATACCCATCTTGCGTCTTAATGGTTGGCTTGGCGATGGCACGGGCAGTGCAAGATATGATATATTTTCCAACATCCTATCGGAGTTTTGGCCAATAAAAATACTTATGTAGTACTACCACTGTCTTTTCCAAACTAAAGTGTCATGCGACATGACTATAATGCGTCTTCCAAATCAACTTGGCACGCTCGCTTGAAGGAACACAAAGATGTCCTAGATAGAAAAGCAATTCATCCTGAAGGTGGAATTCTAGAACTAGATTTCCATCCATCAACATCTTGTAGGTGGCAGCGAATTCTAAGTCATTGTCATATAGTTTGGGCCATCCAGATGTCTCATGCCCACAAGAGTTGAGAACTGTGCTTAGTACCACAACCAAGGGCCGACTGAGGTAGTCTGCGATGTGATTGGTGCCACCCTTCTTGTATTTAATGTTCAAATAGAGTTGTTGTAGATATGTGGACCATTTCTAATGGCGATCGTTATGCAACTTCTCATGCATCTGCATAAATTGAAGAGGTCGGTGATCCATGTGGATGATCGTCTCCTTCCCCATAATATAATGTTTCAATTGTCGATAGGTCTGCACGATAAAATAGATTTCCTTATCATAGGGGGGTACCTTCGAACAATATTTAATTATCTCGTTGTGATAGGCCATTATATGCCCTTGCTTAGTAAGAACTACACCAATAGCACAACCAGAGGCATTTGTCTCAATCTCAAATAGTTGTTGCAGGTCTGGCAAGGTGAGGACTGGTGCAGAGCAAAAGCGATGTTTCAGTTCAATGAATTATTTTTGTTGTGACTCGAATCAAAAAAACTTTGTTTTTGCTCTGCCCTTTGTAACTAGACTTAAGGGCCAAGTGACATGAGAGAACCCCAACACGAATTTCTAATAGAAATTAACAAATCCCGGGAAGCTACGAAACTCTATTAGAGTCGTCAGGGGCCTAACAATCCCAAATGATTTGGATCTTAACTGGATCCACATGCACGAATTGCTCATCAATTATGTCGCCCATATATTGGACCTAGTCCATGCCAAAGGAGCACTTCTCCAGGTTGGCACATAGCTTGTGCTACCACAGGGTTTGAAGGACCTATCGAATATGTTGCAAGTACTCTGCTAACTCTCGTTAAAGATGAGGATATCATCCAGATATACAACCACAAACAAATTGGTGAAACGCTGCAACATGTCACCTATCAGCCTCATAAAATTTGTGGGGGAATTTGTCAACCCAAACGACATGACCAACCACTCAAAGAGACCCTTCTTGGACTTGAAGGCAGTCTTCCATACATTTGTGGGTTCATGTTGGAACTTGATAGTATCCATATTTCAAATCAATATTGCTAAAGTACTTAGCCCCCTTGAGTTTGGTCAAGAAGTTCATCAATTTGTGGAATCCGGTACCTGTTCTTGACTGTGATTTTGTTCAATGCCTGATAATCAATGCAAAGTCTCCAAGTCTCATCTTTCTTCTGTAATAGTATAATTGGGCTCCCACAAGGTGAGGAACTTGGTTGGATGTGCCAATTTTTGCAGCAATGCTTGGATCTATTGCTTGATTTCCTCGTTTTCCAAAAGAGGACGACGGTAAATTGGCCCATTAGGTAGAGGTGATATAGGGTTCAGATCAATCAAATGCTTAACCTAATAGTGCAAAGGTTCCCTTATGGGTGAGGAGAAGATGCCCCTGTACTCTTCCATGACCTTATCCACTTGTTTTTGTTGTGCAGAGAAGCCCTTTCTGGGGGCTACGATCTTACCCTAATTTTGAGAGAATTAGGAAGAATACAAATTTCCCAGTCGGGGAGATGATCTTACTACATTACTTAACAAATATCAAGGAAATGGTGGTAAGAGGGACTACTTACAGTATCATGTATAGTTTTATGCCCAAAGTAATAATAACAGTACCAGGTTTGGACTCATACATAGCATGACGCTTCCACAAGTATGGTTGGCCTAATAAAAAAATCACACACTTCAAGGGGAACATCACACAATACGTCATTCGTTAAAGGCTTGATGCTATAAGGCAGGCAACATTGCTAGCTAATGCGAAGACCTCGCCCTTGGTGAAGCCACTCGATGGTGTATGGTTGCGGGTGTGGTGTTGTCGGCAATGCCAACCACTTAATGACCTCTATTGAGATGAACTTCTTTTGACTCCCACTACCTACAATGATAGTAGCGGAACACCGTTCACTCACATCTGTGATTTGAAGAGACGTTCATCCTGCTCCGGATCTTAGGGCTCACTCTCCTTGACCTTGGTGGTGGAAATGGTGGCACTAGGTTGCGCATCAATGATATGTTTCCCCTTTTCGAGTTTTGGCTCAAATTCGGAAGATGCGTCTGACTCTGAAGCTTTCAACTCAGCCACCAGTGACTATTTTGCATGACATTCATTTGTGTTATGAGTGGGGATCTTGTGGAACTCACACCACTTTCCTATGACTTTCTTTGTCTTCCCATTGCTATTATTTGCTTGTAGCTTCAACGGGTTTTCCTGGTCCATTCCACCTTGGCTCTTTCCTTTATTCAGTGGTTTGGAGGTGCCCTTGCCCTGCATTGGATTCACAGATCCAAAGTCTCACTTCTTCTGTTTAAATTTTTGCTCGATCTTAACAGCAAATCAGTATGTTGCGCCAAGTGAAATGTCTAGGAACTCCATTTCTGCCTCAATGTATTTGTGCATACAGCCACAGTACTTGAGCACCAAATTTCACTCATAGTCCTTGATACCCAGCTTCGTGCATAAGGTATGAAAGATATTTGTGAACTCCGACACTTCTTGGTCCCTTTCCTATGGTAGTGTGGTCCATTTTATGTACTTGTTTTCATAGCTCCCAAAAGGGTAGTATTATTCCTTAACAACATCTCAAAAAGTCTCAAGAGGGTGTGACTGAAAAATATGAGGATTCCTCCTCGACCCTTTGCTCAGAGTAAGTTTCTCACCATTCCTTGACATGGGGGCGGCCTTAAGGAGTGCAAAAGTAATATTTCCTCTATTGGAAAATTTATGGACCGAAAAATATCCTTCCAATAGATTTAACCATTGATCTAGAGCATTTGTGTCTATCTGGCATTCAAATATAGGAATGTCAAAATTAAATTGTCCCTTAAAGGGGGTGGCGCATCCGAAGTGACTGTTGGATGAAAATGCGTCACCCATTGGTATCCGCCGAAGGATCTAGGAAAAATTGTCCATCATCTCGTTCCTTTGTCACTCGAGGGCTTCTTCGAGTGACAATTTGATAGGATCTCCTACTCCCTCAACTTTCTTTTCTTTTGCCTGGGAGTTCATCGTTGTCGGTGAGGCCAGACTTGCAAGGGCTCAAGCAATTATAGCCTCAACTCCTTATACCCTAACCTCGTTTGGGACATGCACATAAAAACAGAGAAAGAGAAGACCCCTCTGATATCACTGATTCATATTTATGAAGAAACAAAATGAAATATAGATTTAAAAAAAAACATATAGATACAATGAAAAGGAACTTCAATTAATAAAACAAAAGTTAAAAACATTTTACATGTAGAATGAAAACAAACTAGATCGGGCAATGGTAGTTTATCTCTAAGAAGAGATATGACAACTACATGCCTTCTGAACTATGTTACAATGAGGCTCTAAGGCCTTTTCATCATAAAGAAACAATGAGAAACCTTAAACATCCAAAAATCTAACCCTAGGAGATGAAGCATCAAAAGCTTATGGGCCTTGATGGGATTCATTGGAACGTCGAATTCTCGAGGTCGTAACTTTGGCATACGATCTTCGTTTGGCGCGCATGATAGATCGTTCAAAAGGTCTATCAAAGAAAACAACTTTCAAGTACAAATGTTAATGAAAACTCATGTTTGCCCATTTCCCCAAAACACATCGTTTAGGGCCTCAAAACAACTCTGAATGTTCAAGACCTGAAAAAATACCAAAAATATAAGACTTTCAAAATAGGAAACTGACAGGAAACAGTGTTGGGGTTCAAATGGAATAGGTGGGTGGCCACCAATATCCACCTAGACCATTACCTCTTTTGTGGAATTTGTGGGAATTAATTGCTTGTGTGACGCTCTAGAAGATAGCTATTGATCCAAGATTCATGAGATAACCTGAAGTCGACACTCCATTTTCTCTATCCCCATCAAAGTCCGAATTAGAATATCCAATCAAGATGAAGCCATCCACCTAGGAATATTTGAGTCCAAAGTCTTGAGTTCCCTTCAATTACTTTAGAACGCTTTTGCAATAGACTAATGTCAATTCACAAAGTTTTTGCATAAGTCTAGAAAGAATCCCCACAACAAATGAAATACTTGGTCTTGTAGTGGTAAGGTAAATAAGACTTCCCACAAATTGTTTGTACTAGTTGCATCCTCAAATTCATTCCCTTCTTTCGATGTGAACTTCAAATTATGTTCCATTGGAGTAGGAGGGTTACATTCAGTCATGCAAATTAGTTCAATAATTCTCCAATGTACGTTTTTTTGGAGAATGTAACTGGTTTCGGTCTTCATAATTTGTACCATTATGTATTTTTATGTAAAAAGCAAAAGAAAATTATTATTATTTTTCTACGTAAGCATGTTCTTCATGCTTCTAGGTTTTTGAGTCAAAAAGTAAGTCCTATTTTGAACCTTTTGTAAAAGAAAAAAGAAAAAAAATAAATGTAAATTTTGGACAGAAACCCCTATAGATGCCAAGTCGGCCTATATGTCAAGTCGGCTCCGCCCCAATGGATGTGTATATTCGCACCGCCTCTAATCTATATAAATAGAGGGTAGATGGAGCTCATTTTGGACACACACTTGGACGTTTTTGGTATGAAATATCGCAAAGAAGGAAGAGAAGTTGAGGAAGGTCAAAATCTGAAAGCAAGAGTTTCTTCTTGGAGCTAGGGTTTGTGAATGTTCTGCCTTAATATACCGCTTGTTGTTGATATCTTGCTAGTGAATCTATTGGAAGGAAGAAGTTTTGGCTTGTCATCTAGAGGCGGAATTTTTGTGGTTATGGGTCTTAGATATCTCATTTGATCTTGTTCTATAACAAGAGATTTTATGGGTTTTCCCCTTGAAGGGGTTTTGCCCTGGCTTGGAGCCTATATCTTGTGTTCTATTGCCTTCTGTGATCTTCATGTCTTTATGGTAATTGCTTGATAAAGAAAGAAAATCATAATAATAATAATGTTGTCAGATTCACAAGTAATTATCATGAATGGAAATCTAAGATAAAAATTGAAAAACCTCCCAATTTCCAAACACATTTTTTAGGACATGAACATGTACACTTTAGATGTTGAGTCACTTCGATGCCCAAATAATAATAAAGATGTCTCGAATCTGTCATCTCAAATCCTTTCTTCAATTGTTTCTTTATGGATGCAATATATCTTTCATCGTTTCCTATCATCAACAAATCTTCTACATATACTACAAAATATTCAATAGTTTTGCCAACATTCTTGACAAACATAGTGACATATCAATATTAAAATGCATAAAATTCAGTTTCAGAAGATGCTCAATTAACTTTTTATACCAAGCTCGTGATGTTTGTTTCAGGCCATATAAGGATTTGATGAGTTTATATACTTTTTGTTCTTATCCCTTCACAACAAAACCTTTCAACTCAAACATGAAGGCATTTTCTTTCAAGTCACCATTCAAGAAAATTGTCTTCACATCTATTTGATGAACTTCCCATCCATTTTGTGTTGCCAAGGCAAATAGAGTATGAATGGTGGCCCATTTTTCTATAGCGGGAAAGTCTCCTCATAATCAATGCCTTCTTTTTGTGCAAATCCTTTGGCCATGATTCTTACTTTGTGCTTGTCAAGTGATCCTAATTTATACTTGTTTTTGTAGACTCGCTTGCAGCCTATTTGTTTGGTTCTGAATGGAGGGTCCACCAACTTCCATGTCTCATTCTTGATGAGAGCATCATACCCCTGCTACATTGCTTCTTTCCACTCGTCATGAGAAGCCTTCAAAGGAAGATCGTTCAAAGTTAGTAGATAAATTCAAATCACAATCACATGAAACATCCATACCATCTACATCACCTCCATCTTGTGTAGTGGAACCTCTGGTTCCTGCATTTCCAACCTCATCAGGATAAACACTTTCTAGTATTTTCATGAGCCACTTTGGTGGACCTTCCTAAGATGGTCCAAGTTGTTCCACTATTAAGATGGTGCCATATCAAGATTTAGCCTTTCAATCCTTTCAATCACATCATTCAAAGGATCTTTGATTTAATGATGTGGTTGAGACTTCATGAGGAGAAGATGGTGCTTCAAAAGATGATTCCATAAATTGATCCAAGGTAGGGATCCCCCCCTTCAAGACATGGAATCTCATAATCAAATTCATAATAGGTCTTTACATGAGCGATTCTATCCGGACAATCAAGCTATTGCTCAACAATTTTGTTATTCTTGAAAGATTTAAGAAAGATTATTCTTTCCAATGAACTTTTTGTTTACTTCATAGTAAAGATGATATGCTATTTGAGTACCCCAAGAAAATGCACTTCCAACTCCTTGCATCAAGTTTGTTTCTTTGCTCTTTAGGAATCAAGGCTTGGTAGGTGGAACCAAAACCCTAAGATGCCTCACCGAAGGAATGCAACCATATCATATTTCATAAGGAAACTTATTTCTAAAAGCATGAAATGGGCACATGTTTTTGATATATACATATACTGCACATAGAACTGCTTCAGCGCAAAACATCAACTTTACATTTTGGAAAAACACCATGAAATGAACCATATTCAAGATAATCATGTTCATTCTTTCAACTACATTTTGTTGAGGATTGCATGGCACTGTGGTTTGATGTTGAATCCTATGTTCACAAAGATAATTTTCAAATTCATTAGATGTATATTCTCCTCCATTGTCAATATGAAGAGAGCCAATATGTGATTGTGATTCATTTTGAATCCATATATGAAAAAATTTAAAAGTTTCAAAAGCTTGAGATTTATCTTTCAACAAGTACACCCAACACATTATGATGTAATCATCAATAAAAGACTATATTTATTGCCATTAACAAATGGAACAAGCATGGAGCCACACAAATCAAAATACATTAGTCTAAGTTTTCTGCATACTCTGGAATTGAATCATGGAAGGGTTGTTTGCTATGTTTTCCAATGATACAAGTATTGCATTGTTTTGGTTCCGTAGGAATAGTAGGAAAACCAGAAACACCATAAATTTTCAACAAATGAAGGTTGTCATAATTAATATGTCCAAAACTAGCATGCCATAGAAGACTAGATAGAAATGAGAGAGAGATTTGTAGAATTTTGTGCATGAGAAAATGTCCCTTTCAACTTTAACAATCTCTCATCCTCCTATGTTGTTAGAAGCCTTTCTTATTTCAACTTTGTCATCAAAGATATGAATGGAGTGACCTTGTTGTCAAATGTGTACAAGGGACAGCAGGTTTCTTCACAACTCTAAAAGATAGAGCACATAATGCCAAAGAAATCTAGGAGTCTAGCCTAATGGTGCCAATTCCCGAAGGTGTGAGACTCCATAAAGCAAATGAAAGTAAAAAAATTCTCAAGGTTAAAACATTTCAATGGTGTGCTGCTCAGTGTGAGGGAGATGTATTAAGTCCTTCCATGCTCAACATGGAGTTGACATGTGGCATGTATATATATATATATGAACTCCGGATCTATCATGTGCAAAGAAAGATAAGGCCCTCACGATGAAAACTTTTCTAAGATTGGAAAAAACAAGGATTTGATCCTCTTGCTGCATGACAGATCTGCAGTTAAGATTGATCTACACTGGTCTATACTCATTTTGAGCACAAATCATGTTTGCTATCAAGGATGATGACTAAAAGAACATGAGAACATAAACAAACAAAATAAGAGTATAACACCAGCAGTACAAGATTTTCTACTAAAGAAAGAAAATAAGTGTATTTTCCAATACTTCTATTAACATTTGTGCATCTCCATCTTAATAGGACAATTAAATAATAAATGAAAATAAACATAACAGCCCACAGGTGAGTGGTCTCGCAGTAAGCAGCAAGATGATTGAGCTTGTATTAACATGGAGACCCAAGTTCAAATACCTCAAGTGGGTGCAGATGAGGCCATGTGCAAGGCCTGGGTAATACTGACAACAAAGAAATATGCCTCAGAGCATAGAAGTTAGCCAAAGAACAAATGTACGTTACTATAAACAGCATTTCCTAAGGAAAATGTACATGACAGATATCATTAGCACACATCTTGGTTGCAACAATACTACAGAATTGACTGACATGTATAATCCGAGTTCTGAAATAAAAACAAAAAAAAAATCGGTACTTGAAGTCATTGAGAAGTGGATTACATACCTTAACTCCAATTGTGCCCGTTTTTCTTCACATGGCACTGCTGCAAGATTCTTGTGCCTAATCCAAAAAAAACACTACAGCTTCCCACAAAAGAATGCACTTATTCCAACCCACTCTTTTTGCAAATTGTAACCTTCCCCTTGGCTAGATTGAACTTGCAAAAAGACTAAATTTTCTCTGATAATTTGATATTGGAAAATCCATGAAAGTTTTCTTATCAGACTTCAATCTTTTTGTTCAGGACATTTATCTTATCAAATGAACTGTAAATCACAGATGTTGCATCTCTTATTTGAATGCGGACGTATATGATTATTTTCCTATTTTAGTGAGACTAGATCGTAATAGTTAACCTTTTCCGTATTCCTGACTGTATATTATTTTCATTGGTTTTATGATGGTCATTTCTTGGAGACTCTTAGGCTGGATCACATCATGCTGGGATTTTCTACATTTTTATGCCCCCCTCTGCTAATGAATTTATGGAGTTTTGGTAGTACCTAAAACTCAAGAAAAACTACCAGCGGAAAATAAGCATATTTTATTATTTTGCTAATAAATCTTCTCTTCATGTCCGCTGCGACTCTTAGGAAAGGATAACATACAGGTCCCTCCATCCCACTTGAAAGATTTTGCTGCTCCTAATTTCAAGGAAAATAATTTCTCCCTTTCTATACAAGTTATCACTGGTACCCCTTTAAAAGTACAGACCGCTTCAACCAGTAAGCAGTGGACATACTCGTTTCTTGGGTAAATTAGTAATAGTAAGCAATATATTTACTATTTACTGTTTCTAGAAACATTCTCTGAAAAAGAGTAACTAATTAACAAAGATTGCTTCTTTGGTCACCGTAACCTGTCTCACTTCCAGCGACGTTCCACTTCTTGTGGCTGCAAAGGCTGAAAGACAATGTGGTGCTTAGAAGCTGCACTAGATGATTTTGTGTCGTATGCCATCTTCCCATTGTGCATCATAGCATCTCGTTAAGATATTTTGGCTTATGCTTTTCTGAGAATGAACCTTTTTGAGTTGATCATATCCCATTTCTCCATCCATATAAGGTAGTCTTTTGTCCAGTTTCTGCCATAATTAGATGATGACTAAGGTAGCTTTTGTCACTAGAATTTGTGATCAAATGAGTTGTAAATTACAGATGCTGCATCTCTTATTTGATATGTTTATATCCACTTAACTACTCAAAAATTATCTTCAATTACTTACTAGATATGTTTTTGCTTTGCCATAGTGCAGATGGAATGTGTCTCTTTTCAAGAACATTATGGGCATATATAGTCACCTAAGATGCATGAGAGTTAAAGCCAGAGTAGAGAATACAGAAATAGGCAAATTGCTACTAGATTTAATGGACAGGAAAAAATCACAGTGAATTTAGGAGGGAACTTTAAAAGTTATGTTTTGGGAGACTTTGAAATCACTATGACTTGCCAGACAACCTTCATAAAACACAGGTTCTCTACGAGGGTATATGGCTTGATTGTTTAGACCCAGCTGTATCAACCTGCATACTATCATTGATGAATTGTCAAATAGTTGACTGACATGAGAAGCTAAGGAATATTTGCACAATGGAAAAAAAATTAACAACCTTTTTCTTATCATAATTGAGGCTGAAGTATCCAGATTTAGCATTACAGGGGATCCATTAGCACAATTCAATTCAGACGCTCTTTAGCAAAGCAGCAGCAAGTGCGGGTTATCTATTCTGCCAAAGTCACCCAGAAATTGCGCCTAGCCCAAACTGTTGTTGTGTGCACTCATGCACATCCACAAATGCAAGCACAAACACTAGCATGTCACTGGCAAGACTTGAACCCTGGTGGTGGGCTATATGAGCTACCTGCTTTCACTGACTAGGCAAACCACACTTGACATTTCACTACAGATTTGAAAAGATGGAGTCTATTGGGCTGTGGTTCGCATCAAGCACCTGCATGCCTTCCATGGATCATCCCATTGGGCAGAGAAGAATTAATGTGCAAGAGTGCAAATAAATGGACACCGTGAATAAGATACACTTTCTTCATAACTCAATGCCAGCATTATCAACCCCGAGCAGTCATGAGGATGCAGGCAGTTCGGATAATGGTAGTTATGGTAGCAGAAAGTGAAAGCACTGGTTCAAGGAACGCCCTTCTGGAAGTCAAGCACTTGTTCATGTAGATTCCTTTGGACATACCTCTCTCAATCTCGTGAGTAATCTAGTAAGTAAAGGAAACTCTGGACATATCTCTCCAGTAATATCAGTGCGATTTCTCAAATATATTGTGGATTATGAAATTCATCTGGGTTTGGAGTTTGAGACAAAGAGTGCAAGAAAAGTGGGATTTGGAGGTTGGATTGGGTTCTTTGAGTTTGAATGGGTGGCTAGGTCCTTGGCCTCTTGTCTTTGTGACTCCAGCACTCTCTTGCTTTCTGAAATTAGTGCTTGCTCTCTTTGTGATTCTGACAAACTCCCCTGTTTTTCAGGCTCTGAATTTTGTGGATAAGAAAATCAGAGAGCTCATATGGAATTGTTGTTAGGTAGATTTCTGCTTTTTCTATCTGGTATCCATGAATTTTGGTTGGAACATTTGGTGCTGGGGTATTGGATAATCCAGGCAATCACCCTCACCAAGGGTTTTGCTCTCTCCATGACATATTTGAAATTCAAAGGGCTCTACAGAGGCATGAGAACCTCATTTCCGACAACAGCACTTCTATATTTTTTGTAATATATAACTTGTATGGGCATGATGAAATCCACAATAAGGGCACACTATTCTAATGGTGATGATACTACAACAGAACAAGCAAATTCAAGCTCTTGAGGCACAATGCAGTATGCTTCAGCAATTGGTTTCTAAAAACCAGGGCCTCCAAATCTGTAGCCTCGAACATTGGAATGTCAATGGGATCAACCCCAAGATAGCTCAAAGAAGAAGAAAGTGCTCATCAACTATATGAAAATGTGGACATGGAAGCACAGGAATCACATCCGTCCCACATTGGGCAAGATGAGGGCTCCACAGCAACCATGTGCCTCGTTAAGTCATAGTCTCTTTTAATGTTTTGCAAAGTAGAGCTGATATTCGGAGTTTTTTATCAGAATTTACACGACTAGAAGTTTATAGTCATCCTCTGCAAAGGATACTTTAGTTTTTTGTGAAACAATGTATCGGTACTTTGCTGAGCTTCTGAAATATAGTCTTCTAGACAGATCATTTTTTGTATTGTTATGCTGACCAGAGAGGCTGCAATGCTTTTTATAATACAAAATATATCCACTTTTCTTTATAAAAAAGGAATGCCAAATGATACATCAAACATCAACTACCAATACTGAAACTCAATAGGTATCCATTCAAGACTACTAAATACAAATTGAAACATTAAAAATATATAATAAATCTGTCCCATCATCATGAGTCATCTACAATGATTAATCTAGTAGTGAGCCACTTGTTCCCTCTGTTAGTTTTTGTAGCAACGGATGTGTTCTAGCCATGAAATTTGGTGGAGAGGCTAGAATACATGAGATCTCCAAAATCCAGAAATCGTTTCTAAAAAGTCCGCCTAGAAATGACTTAATTAGATTATTAACTAGTTTTTAAATATTTCCTAAGTCTAAACTTAGGGAATATGGTTAATTAATTAGTATTAATTAAGTCAAGGCAAGAATCATCTAGAAACTCAAACGAATCAATCCAAAGATGATCCTAGCCATCGATTATGTTTTAATCTTGGTCGTTGGTGCTCCAATAGAGGATTATAAAAGAAGGTCGGTGTGGTGATGGAGAAAACACTTGAGCAGTTTGATTTCTTGGCAGATCGATTTCCATAGTAGTAGCAGTCAGTTGTTGGAGAGAGCTAGAGATCAAAGCAGTGTGTGAGGGGCAGAGACAGTGAGGCTGGAGGAAGTATTCTGGAGGAAGTATTCTGGATCCAGTGAGTGCATTTGCAGAGAGGCAGAAGAGCCACAAAGAAGTTGACGCAGAGGCAGCGCAACAACTTCTAGAGGCAAGTTCGATTTGCTAAGAGGGAAGGACGTCTTTGATTTCAAAGGCTGGGAAGGAGTCCCAGAGTGCCGGAGAAGCATCTTTCCAACCACCAGAGAGCAGAATGACTTCATCAGAGATCATTCAGAGGTTTGACTTCAAGTAGGCAACATAGAGGCTGACGCAGAGGGTCAGAGGGCCTTGTTTCTGAAGGCAAGTCGTGCCAAGGATTGCGAGTGGGGTGAGGAAATTCCTCACTAGATTTTTGTCAGTATTTTTCTCTGTATGAATGTCAAATTTTGGCATCCAGTTGTACTCAGAATTTCTCATTGCTACATAATAATAAAACCCTCAGTTGTTGCACAAGTTTTCCGGCATTGGGTTTGGGACTTTTGTCCAAAAATAGTTGTGTTAATTTTATGTGTGTGTGCTAGCATTTCTCAGTTTCTAGCACATTATTTTTCTGCAATATTTTATTTGTGAAGGTTTAAGTGTGTTTATTTCAATGTTGTTGTAGCAATAAACTAAATAATTAATTTATCAGTTAGAAAACATAATACCAGTTGCTGCAATAGGATTCCAGTTTGGAATTTTCACATGGTATCAGAGCGCAGTTAATTAGCTAGAGAGCTCAAGGGCGAAAAGAAGGAATTCCACTGCTCAATGTGGGCATCGGGCCAAAATTCCCAGGGGCAACGCAGTCTTTTGCCAGGAAGCCAAATTACTTGATGAAGTTCGATTTTTCTAAGAGGGGCAAAAATATTCGATCCTTCCAGATCAAGTGATTCTAGAGGCAAAGGGAGCAGCTCAGATTTTTTCGTTGGGCAAATCTCTAGCTAGACGCAAGGGTTTTGTAGCAGTTCACTAGAGCAGATCCAATGTCAGGGTGGAAGAGAGAAGAGCACACACAGAGGGAAAAATTTCCTTAGAGAACTTCTAGTCTCAAGAAGTTCGATAATCCTTGCATATCGACAGTAGTTGTGAGCAGATCTTCTCACTCCAGAAGGGAGTGCGAGTAGCAGAGCAACAGTCAAGCAAAAGGAAAGAGGAAATTTTCGATAGTTCGTTGAGATGGCCACTGTTGGGCTTCGTGATCAAGACAGGTTGGATGGAGCTTCCAACTACGTCATCTGGAAGGCAAGGATATCCTTCCTTCTAGATGAATATGGCCTGAAAGCCTACATTGATGTTGTAGTGGTAGTTCCCACAGATGCAGACCAGCTCAAAGAATATAGGAAGGAAATAGCGCGAGCAAACCAATTGATCCTGGATGGAGTCCGGGACCATATTGTCTCACATATAGTGGCCAAGGGAATGGCCAAAGAGATGTGGGATGCTCTCTCCATGCTATACTAGGGTACTTCCGAGCAGCAGAAGATGTACCTAGAGGAGAAGCTGAGATGTATCAGGATGCAGAAGGGGGAAGGCATAGATCCCTTCCTCACCAGGATTTAAGGGGTCTAAGATCAACATGCCGTTGTTGGGGCAGCACCTCAACCCACGGAGCTAGTGCGATTGGCACTCAACAATGTCTCAGAGGAGAGGCAAGTATTCAACCAAAGTATCTTGGGTAGAGATACCTTGCCAAGATGAGACAGAATGTGGGCCGATTTGTAGTAGGAGGAGTTGAGATGAGCTCTGTTAAAGAGCTCCATCAATGGCAGCAGTAGCAGCAGACAAAAATTGGTGGAGGAGGAAAATGTGGCCCTCGCATCTAAGGGCCCCAGTCAGGGACAAGGGGAGTAGAGGAAGAAGAAGGACATGTCAAAGGTCAAGTGCTTCAGGTGTACTGAGCTCGATCACTACAGTACCCAGTGTCCTTTCAGGAAGAAGGACAAGGAGGAGAAGCAAGACCAACAGGCAGCTTCAACTGAGATCAATAAGCTTTCCTCCAGGCTGGAGGAAGATTTTGCAATGTTCGCCAATTTACCTTTAAGAGTAAGGTGGGAAGACTTGGTGTTGCAGCCCCTAAATGCTACAGTTGGGCAGGATCCTTGAGGAGTCCAACTCATGGATCATTACTTGGCTACAAGGCCCACAGTATTCAGTAGCAGGATGGATCAGTGACAGTTAATGCAGTCAAAGACCGAGTGACAGCTGCAGAGACTAGTAGTAGTCAGATGTTGGGGAGCGCAGCAGTGCAGTTGGCAGAGTGTAGAGTCAGCAGCAGCGTAGATTCTTCAGTGATAGTGCAGATGTTAGTAGCAATCATAGACTCGGGAGACAAATGCATTATATTGAACACAGTTGATTCAGTATTTTGGATGTTTTTCAGTTGCAGATGTTACAGTTGCAGATGTTACAGTTGCAGCAGCAACAGATGAGAGGGAGTTGCAATGCAGACGTAATGTTGGCAGCAGTGACAGCAGGGTCAACAACAGCACAGATGCAATGTATATCAAAGTTGCGCAGTGGTTGATGGGCAAAATGGCCAGACATCAAAAGCGTAACAGGAGGTGATATAGAGATAGAGTGTCGTAGCAGAGAGTGCATCACTACAACACATTCCTCGCTAAGAGGGAGTGTTAGTTTTTGTAACATCAAATGTGTGTTAGCCACGAAATTTGGTGAAGAGGCTATGTTTTGGAGAATTTAGTATCTATGGATAAATACTAATTCCCTAGATAAGTAGTTGTATCTAGAACAACAGTTTAAAGTGTTTTAGACTTTTCCTATAAGCAATAGATAAGATGAGAAGATAGAAGGCCTACTTGTAGTTTCGCTTTCCTCTCGTCTCCCTTGTATCAATTCCGTCGCTCCTTCCCATACTTAATCTGCTTGAAAAGTACCCTGTAAACACAACAAAAGACAAAAACCAATCAAAGCATACGATCTATTGAATATAAGTGAAAGGAATCAGATACAATTCACACACATAAGCATTATAAAACAATACAAACATATGGGAAAAAGGTTCAAACACTTTATTAGATAGAATAAGGAATTACAACCATTGGTGTCTGATTCAAAGCCATTCCTCCAGCTTGGATCCCATCCACATCACATCAAAAGCATGACAAACTTGTGGCATCATAATACTTGCTTCAAAGCCAAATCTCATAGCAGCATTATCTCCTTACAATTCAACATAATCCAACCCCTGATCACTTAGATGAGTGGTCAATTTATAGGAAGATGGAGGTTTTGCCATTAATGGTAGCATTGAATGGCCTTCCATACTTAGAATTAGTTCCATGGAGGAAGGGATGAGAGGATAGGATGCACCTTAACTCATTCCTCGTCCATTTTCGAGCTCATAGGAGTTGATAAGAGAGGGAAACTTCTAGATGACTCCAAAAGATAAAAATATTCCCCAAACCCTATGTGAATTTCGCTCATTCTCGCCCAGCGCAGGTGAAAGGAAGCCTAAGTGCTCTGCAAAGCACCCTGGTAGTGGACTTAACTACTCTGCAACGCACCTTCATAAGGGCTTACCTATGTTGGTCCCTCTAGAGGCTATTTCTGGGTGTCTTCAAGTCATGAAACTGTCTGGGAAGGAGGCATTCAAAGGGGTGACTTGTTTAGGGCATGAAGCAACTAAAATTAGGGTTTGATGAGCCCTAAAACATTGATCTGGTTGTTGGGATTTGATGTGCCCAAATGGATCTGTAACAGGTTAGAATACATGAGATTTCCAAAACCCAGAAATCGTTTCTAGAAATTCCGCCTAGAAATGACTTAATTAGATTATTAACCAGTTTTTAAATATTTCCTAAGTCTAAACTTAAGGAATATGGTTAATTAATCAGTACTAATTAAGTCAAGGCGAGAATCATTTAGAAACTCACACGGATCGATCCGGAGATGATCCTAGCCATCGATTATGTTTTAATCTTGGTCGTTGGTGCTCCAACAAAGGATTCTAAAAGAAGGTCGATGTGGTGATGGAGAAAACAAAATAAGCAGTTCGATTTCTTGGCAGATCGATTTCTAGAGTAGCAACAGTCAGTTATCGGGGAGAGCTAGAGATCAAAGCAGGTTGTGAGGGGCAGAGACAGTGACGCTAGAGGAAGTATTCCAGATCTAGCGAGTGCATTTGTAGAGAAGCAAAAGAGCCACAGAGAAGTTGACGTAGGGGCAGTGCGGCAAGTTCTAGAGGCAAGTTCAATTTGCTAAAAGGGAAGGACGTCTTCAGTTCCAGAGGTCGGGAAGGAGTTCCAGAGTGCTAGAGAAGCATCTTTCAAACCAGCAGAGGGCAAAATGATTTCATCAGAAACCAATCAGAGGCTTGACATCAAGCAGGCTACACAGAGTAGCGCAAAGGCTGACACAAAGGGTCAAAGGGCCGAGTTTCTGAAGGCGAGTTGTGCCAGGGATTGCCTGTGGGGTGAGGAAATTCCTCATTAGATTTTTGCTAGTATTTTTCTCTATAGGAATGCCATATTTTAGCATCCAGTTGTACTCAGAATTTCTCACGTTGCATAATAATAAAACCCTCAGCTGCTGCACCAGTTTTCCCGCATTGGGTTTTTCCAGGGACTTTTGTCCAAAAATAATTGTGTTAATTTTATGTGTGTGTGCTAGCATTTCTCAATTTCCAGCGCATTATTTCCGCAGTATTTTATTTGTGAAGGTTGCAGTATGTTTATTTTGATGTTGCCATAGCAATGAACTGAATAATTAATTTATTAGTTAGAAGAAATAACACCAGTTGTTGCAATAGGATTCTAGTTTGGAATTTTCACACCCCCTACCCCTTTATGAGCAAAAGTAAGGACTTGTCTTCTTGTAGAACAAAGCATGTGGCTGGAGACAGATGGCCATTGGTGGGTGTCTCCCTCTCTATAGAAGGTGGTGTTAAGGCTAACACATCAACCTCGCTCCCAGTCTCATCCTTCCCTCAACAATGGGCCATCCTCCTCCACCCCCTACTCCTGGTCATCTAAACACTCAGGGCCTCCTCCATAACAGGCCTCTTGGTTTCACCCTCCACCATGCAAATATATATATATATATAGACAAATAAGAAAATTTTGCTCATCTCTGTACCATATAAGGGTGAACATAGCAAAATGCATGAATTGCGTTACATATTTGAAACAAAATACGTTAACATCAAGGCTCTAAATGACCTCCAAATTCCAACAAAATCATGCTACAACAAATATCTACATATCCTCATCATCAGTAGCACCTTCTGCCTCTACCTCAATCCCCCAGGAACATCAATACTAGTGCTTGGTGGTAATTGTGTATCCAAGTCAATCCACCCTATTGATGCCCACGTCAACACCCTCCAGTTTTGATGAGAATGGCTAATTCAAGAATTAAAATGAAGCAAAAAGTTTAACATGCCTAGTCAATGGTTTTGACTTGAAGGGTACATTTTTAATAAGATCATGATAAATGAGTTCAACAATCAATGCCACCAACCACAAGGTGAGTTCAACAATCAATGTCACCAACATGATGCATAAAGGGCTCAATGCCCTTGATTAAAAGCTAATCCCACACCCTCAAACATGATAGACTACATTCTTGAAATATCGCAATACCACTAATCCTAAAAAACTAAATCCTGAAAACCTCTATTGAATTCTCAATAGGATTTGAAATAGTGTTTTCTTATGAAGTTCGATGAGGTTGGAACCACCCTCAAACATCCTGGAACTATTAATGGAAATGTTAAAATTCAAGCACGCAAATAGAAAAAGAAAGATAAAGGAGAACGCCAACTTTTAATCTATGTTACCGGATCCGTCAGGCCTAATGGCTGGATCCACGGATCCCTGGATTGGAGATGGATTCGGATCTGGATCCGCAGAGATCCGCCCAGCTTCTTTCTGAAGGTAAAAAACCATCAACGTCAATGCACAAATTTGTGGTAAACGCCAGCACAAAATTCCAAAACTGGAAATCCAACTGTCCATTCGTTAGTCAATGAACGAATCAACGTCTGCTAAAATAATGAATCAGCATCCGCAAATATAATGAATCAGCGTCAATGAATTAATGAATCAACATCTACCAAAATAATCTAAGCAGTTGGCCGTTGTAATCTATTATTTTTATGACCATATTATAAGCTTTAAATTAAAAACTTTAATGCAGTGATGTCAACATTATAATCTACCCAATTTTAATTGGATATTTTAAAGTTTAAAAAGTAACTTTTTATTTAGATATTTTGAAATTTAAAATGTAACTTTTTATTTTAATAAGGAAGGAGAAACAAATATTCAAGTTGACAACATGCAAGATAGTGAAGGCAAGGAAAGACAAAATCTGGCAGCAAACATAATTATTAAAGGGGTGAAAGACTATGGGAAAAATGAATGTACTCTTGACCTTGCAAGAGACTTCTTGAAAGACAAGTTGCTATGGCAAGGACAAATATGCCAAGCATGGAGGGTGGGTAAGTTTAACGGGGAGAGAGCCAGGCCCATAAAAGTCATTATGCCTAGCTTGCGTGATAAATATATCATTCTAAGCAAGAAACATCTCTTGAGGGGTTCTCGTTTTTTCCTAGAAGAAGATTTAACTGTAAAACAACAGGAGGAAAGAAGGGAGGAAATTTTAAAGGTTAGGGCAGCAAGAGATGAAGGCAAGAGAGCATGGATTTATAAAGGCAAAGTTGTGATAGCGCGATTTGGACCTCCTTCCAAAACAGAGCAGCAAGATGGTAATAAAGAAGAGGCAACAAACTCTTCAACAAGAAATCAGAAAGCAAGGTCAATATGGGAAAGCAGGGACAAAGACTCAAATGTGAGTCTTGCATGTCAAAATAAATAGCAATCAAGTCATACCCAAGTTTCCTTAAGATTAGTTTGTTGGAACTGCAGAGGTTACCCATGGAGACGAGGACCTAGGTTAGGGCCTATTGCGGAAGATAGAGACATAATTTGCCTCATAGAAACACATGAGCATGAAGGGTGCAAGACACCTCTGTTTGAAGTTTACTGGAAGATGGCAGTGCAAAACAAGGCAACAGGGAATGGCAAAGGGCACGGGGGTCTCATGGTTTTAGTAAGGGAGAAAGAAGGTTGTCTCATTCAATTAGAAAAAGAAGACTCAAATAAGCAATTCATTTGGTTTAAAATATCAGAAAATGGAAACCACATCAAAATTGCAGCATGCTATTTTGCGTCGCAGGTTTCAAAAATCTACAAAGGTAGAGGGCTTGACCACAAAGATCCATTTTCAGCCTTAAAAGCGGATATTGCAACATATTCGCAACTAGGTGAAGTCCTTATAATGGGTGATTTCAATGCTAGGACTGCAAGTGAGCAAGCTAGCATTCTTTGTTGTAAAGATGATTGTGACCCTATTTGGCTTACAGAAGAAAGTAATCATCAGTGGGAAATAATTTCAGAGGACAAGGGTTGCAATCTCTTTGGTGAACAATTGCTTACTCTATGTGGGGCCCTTGATTTAGTCATTTGTAATGGCTTGACTAGATGGGCAAAGTCCGGTAATTTCACTTGCAATACTTACAATGGAGCAAGTGTGGTAGATTATGTAATTTGCTCGCATGGTTTGTGTGAGAAAATGGAGGAAGTTTTGATTGGAGATCAGTTGTGGGACTTGAAATCAAATCACAAGCCAATTTATTTATGTTTCTCTTGAATTGGAAAGAAACAATTAGAGTCAAAATTTCAGCATGTCCAACAAAATCTCCCACAGGGCAGAATTCTTTTAACCCCAGAAAATTGTAATACCTTCAAAATGATGCTAGAGAGGCTCTTCGAGAAGGAGAAAATTACAATTCACGGCCTTCATAGTCATGAATTAACACATTTAATTCAATGCGCACTTGCAAAGTGCAAAAGAGCAAAAATTAAGAAGTTTGAAACAAATTGCTCTTCGGTTAATGCTTGGTTTGACGAGGAATGCAAAAAGGGCAAGGAGAATGTGGAAAGAGTCAAACGAGGATAACATAAAGCTCAAAGCTTACAAGCAGTTACTAAGCAAGAAAAAGGTCGATTTCATGGTTTCAAAGAGGGAAGAACTAATCTTCCTTGGGAAAAACAATCCCAAATTATTTTGGAAGGAGCTCCAACCAAAAAAGATACAAATTGGAAATAACATTACAGCTTCTAAATGGTTTGACTATGCCAGACAACTCTATGAGCAGGTTCACAAGGTTGACCCTCCCCCCTTGGTCAACACTGATAATGAACTCTTCACGGTACAAGAGGTAGAGATGGGTATCAAGAAGTTGGGTGTTGGAAAAGCAAAAGACTTAGCTGAACTCCAAGCAGAATATCTAGAGTGGAGCTCAAATATTCTTACACCTCACATTACAAAAATCTTCAACATCATACAATAAGGGCTCCCCACAGATTGGACAACTAGTCTAGCAATACCTCTTTTCAAGAGCGGTGACATCAATAATCCCTCCAATTATAGGACCATCATGATAAACCCTTTGTTTGCAAAGCTATGAAGCGAACAAAGTTCCTTCTTAAGATTAATTACTCCAAAATACTTGGAATATCAAATTATCCATTAAGGATATAAATATTATATTAAATAAAATGAATAAGAATGATAATGATAATGATTTACAATGAGAACAAGAGGCTTGCTTATATATCACGCAAGCGTCTCTTCATGAAGAGTCATGTCCTATTAGACATGCCTCTTCAACCTAATTATTAGCTTAACTTAACTATTATTTATGATTATTATCTTTTACATTATATTTATATTATTTATATGTTTTATTCGTTACATTGCCTCCTTCCTCAAAAAGCGTTGTCCTCAAAGCTTGTCGATGAAAAAAAAACTTGATCTCTTTTTCGGCTTTGAAAGTCTTTCTGTTTTGGAATAGTCATCCTCGTCAATACAAGTTGATATGATCTTCTTAGTGACAAACAGAATTGTCGCACCGAGAAGGGATCAGACCATCCCAGATTAATCTTCTGTATAGCATTCTGATCACTGGAATTTTGTAACGACTTGTTAGCATATGACTGGATTGAGATTACATCACTATTATCCGGAACATCAGTTTGTTGTTTCAGTTCTGACTTGTTCAAATATGTAGCATGGTTGATTCGTCTGTTCTCATGATTCGGATGCCGATATGGAACCTTTTTTGTTTGATTTTTCCTTATTGGGCATGCGACAATTTTTATATTTTCTTTTGGAGAAGATGTTGAGTTTGTTATGAAACATTCATTGGGGATGTTCATCGTTTGAATTGCAACATCCACGCACATCTTTTCTTCAACTTGCTTGTCTTCTTCCTGAGTTGTGACATTCACTGAATCGGTATGTGTTGTTTTGTCATCAACTTGAATTCCTACATTTGATGCTTCCTTCTTGATAAGTTGTTGTACCTGGTTTTCTAATGACTTCTTATCCTTCTTTAGTATCTTAATTTGTGTCAGCAATTTTTCACTATGGTTTTTAAGTCGAGAAACTTCTTCATTTTTGTCAATAGTGATTTTGTCAATTTCATTTTGCATATTTTGTAATACTTTTTTACCTTCTTGAGAAATTACTTTTGAAATATCCGATATATCTTCTGGCGTTACTGAATTAGGTTTCAGTGTAACATCTTGGAGCGTTATTTTCTTCTTCTTGTAAGAAAATGTTAAAAACTTTTTCTTAGTATTTAGAATAAAGGAACCTAGAGTTTTCATCCATGGTGATCCCAAAACAATGTCACTATTGTTAAAAGATAGGGTTTGCACGGTGAATTGTGAGGTAAAAGTATAATCTCCAATATTTAGGTGTAAATTGCTTATATCGTATTGTTTGCCAAAAAAAATTGTTTCAACTATATTTGATTCAGGAATCACCAATTGATTAGCACATTTAGGACTAACATAATTACTTCTTTCAGTAGGACTGATATTATGATGTCTCTTCCTGCGAGTGATCCTTTGATGTTAAATAGTGTGCGAACACATGTACTACGGGTTTCAGGAAACCTTTCATTACTAGTCTCCATTTTTTCCTTGATGTTTTTACGTAAACAATATGTCAACTGGAGCTATTTTTATTATAAAATATCACTTATTTCTCCTATATATATTTTTCAAATATTCTCCTCTTCTTCTTCTTTTTTTGGTTCGCTTTTTTAATAAAAAAAAATTATATAATAATAATTTATATATATTATAAAATTATAATTATATAAAATTTATATATACTTTTTTGAGACCCACTTTTCCTTTTATATGTAACTATATAAGGCTTATATAGTATCCTTTTTTATAATTATAATAATATTATTTTCTCGAAAAATTTGGATGAGACGTGAGTCTTGGTACGGTCACAATCTTTGGATTTGAACGATTAAAATTATTTAGATCACACTTTTTTTCTCCAATGTTATCAAAATATCTTTTACTTTTAAAATACCATGGGCTATTACCATGGGTTGTTTTTAAAACCTCCTGTAAAAAGTAATATTTACCTTTCACGTAAGAGCTTTTGTATTCCTGTTTCTTTAACTTTTAAAATACCATGGGCTATTACCATGGGTTGTTGTTAAAACCTCCGTTAAAATGTTCTCCACGTAAAAAGTAAAACGTATTCCTTTTGCTTTTTGTTTTTGTTTTTTTTTTCTTTTAACTTTTTAAAATACCATGGGCAATTACCATGGGTTGTTTTTAAAACAGCGGGCTTCTCCACGTAAAAAGTTTTAAATATACTTGAAAAGATTCCCGCTTATCTTTGTTATGCACTTTTATCAATAATGTAAAACCCTTTTATATATATATATATTTTCACCTCTCTTTTTTGTTCGGAATATATTATTTCTTTTCCTCTTTTTTTTTATACCCTTCTTCTTTATTCTTTATTAATTTTTTTTTAAATAATGGCCAAAGACCTAAAAAATGGAGAATCTCCCAATATGTAGCGAAACGCTTCAATTATGACAGCAACGAAGTTGATGATAGGTTGATAGCCAAAGGCCTGGTGATCAGCCAACGTGGCTCTGATACCACATGAAGCGAACAAAGTTCCTTCTTAAGATTAATTACTCCAAAATACTTGGAATATCAAATTATCCATTAAGGATCAACAACATTCGTCGTTACGTATGCTTTGAGGACAAAGCATTCTTTCGAGAGGAAGGCAATGTTATGTAAAAATTAGTTAGATTAGGTTATTATTTAATTTTCAGTTAAATTAGATGAAAGGGCACGATCATAAGATCATGCCCTTTCCCCAAAGGGTGTCCATGGCGGTATATAAGCCAGGCACCCGCAATTGTAATAACCATCATCTGTCTATTCATCTTTTTAATAAAATATTTCTATATAAATTTCTGTCTCTCAAGAAGTTTTATGCTCCAAGCTATTTGGAAGCATGCTAGAAAACAAAATTAGCAAGTGGGCAGAAGAAAGAGATAAGCGTGCTAAAGCGCAAGCAGGTTTTAGACCTAAACATTCCGCAGTTGATCATTGTATAACTTTAAAGCACATCATTGAAAAAGTTTGGGAGAAAAAGGAAGAAGTCTTTTGTTGCTTTGTTGATTTCAGAAAAGCGTTTGACTCGGTTCCTAGGGATAAGCTTTGGCACAGAATGGAGGAACTTGGGGTTCCTAAACATTTGAGAGCAACTGTGCATAGGTTGTATGAAGAGGTGAAAATCAATATTAGAACTTCAGCAGGCATTTCTGAAACCTTTAGAAGCGATATCGGGGTCAAGCAAGGTTGCCCACTGTCTCATACCCTTTTTGGTTTATATATCGACAAGCTTGAGTGGTTAAATTAGCAAGGGGGTGATGGTATCTATTTGGGCAAGTTTGTTATAAGGCTTCTTTTGTATGCAGATGACCTTATTCAGATTGCTAAATCGGCTTTTGGTTTGCAAGAGCACTTACTATCCCTTGAGCATTTTTGTAGAAGTGTGGGGATGAAAGTCAATATCAGCAAAATGAAAGTAGTGGTCTTCTCTAAGAAAAGAAAACATAACCAACATAAGTTCTACTTTGAAGGCAACATTCTGGAAGAAGTTGCGGATTACAAATACCTCAGAATTGACTTCAACAAAAATCTAAGCTCGAATGGTTTTAGAAAGAAAAGAACTTTGGGGGGTTGGAAAGCATTTTATGCTTTTCAAATAGGTGTAAAGAGGCAGAGTTATGGGACTGGAAAACCACTCAAACTATTTTTGGGCTTCTAGCGATTTCGGTGATTCTCTATGGTTGTGAACTATGGGCCAGCAGTACATCCGACATGCAGTGGAGACAAATTGAGAAAATTCAGAAGCGTTTGATTACAAACAAATTTAAGATTAAAAGTGCAGTTCCTTATGCTATCTTGTTAAGTGAAACAGGGACTACTCCCATTGAAGCAATTGCTATGGTGCGAGTCATAAGGTTTTTAAAAAAAATGAGCAAGTGGAAGAGGGTAGATGGCCTAAGGTTGTCTTTAATGATAGATTGTGCAAGAGCAAAAAAACTTGGCTACAGCAAAATAACAAATGGTTTAGTAAATGGGGTATTTGCTTAAACACGTGTCCCGTAAACAGCAAAGAGATAAAAGCTTTTGTTATGGAAAAGTTCCACAAGCATACTTGGGATAAGGAGCTAAGAAGAAAGAAAAATTACTATATTGAAGTGTTTAATCCCACTCATAGTCATCAACCAAAAGCATACATAGAGACCAATATCTCTTGGAGAGCCAAAATTCTTATTGCTTAGTTAAGGACTAATTCTCATCAACTCCGTTGTGAAACAGGGCGCTAGAAAAGGCCAAAGGAAGTGTGGGAGGAAATAGTATGCATTTTTTGTTCTTCCGGAAAAGTGGAAACAGAAAAAACATTTCATTTTAGAATGTGAGGCCTTCAAAGACAACAGGGAAAGTTATGCAGATATGTTGGCGACTAGCTCTTGGGATAATCTATTTAGCAAGGGGTTTGTCGAGAAGCTGGGAGCATCTATTTTGAAACTTCACAGAAAAAGGGTCGAATACATCAAGCAGACGAAGAAGCAATCTGTCCCATAGGCTATCTTTAGGCTCGTGGACATTAAAATAATTTCTTTCTTCTTCTTCTTTCTTTCAATTTTAAAGTTTAAAAAGTAAGTTTTCTAGAATAATTTTTAATATAAATATTATAACTAATAATTAATGTTTAAATATTTATAAATGATACATTAATCGTAAGATAATTAAATTAATAATTATTTTTAAAGTATTATATTGAAGTTATATATTTAAAAACTCACAAATGGTTTTCATTTTTATATAAATTTAATTAATATTTATAAATGATATATTAAGTCTGGAATTATTTATATAATAATTATTTATTAGATGTAAAAATTATATATTAAAAAATTAACATATGTTTTTATTTTTATATTTATATAAATTTCAATTTTAAAAATTATAAAATATTTTATATTTGCGTGTACTTGTCATTTCCTTGCCGTTTCCGGATCCTGGTTTTTCAAAAAACTGGCGGATCCGTATTCGGATCCAAATCCTGGTAACTTAGCTTTTACTTTAAGAATTTAACATTGTCAATCATGATTTCCAATAGAAAATAAAATAAGAAAAATAACCACCAAAACAAATTTCATGCTCACATTGGTTTTTTTCACAGCGTTCGTGTTTTTTTTTTTGAAAAATTCATGTTATTTCAAAAAATATCACAATGTCACGATTTTTTCAGATAAATGTGATTTTTGCTCAACAAGTGTTTGATGTGTTTGACATCATGATTTATCACGATGTTGGAAGTTTTTCATTTATGATCATGTGTATGGATTGAGCAAGTTTTTCATTTATGATTATCGAGATTAATTCAGCACGGGGAAAAAATGGGGAAAAATCGTAAAAATCGGGAAAAAATTGTAACATACAAAAATATTCATTCTTAATAATTTTTTTAATATCTAAAGCATCTACTACATAAAATAAATACATTGACACATAAATATGATAAAAGAACTAATATATAAGATGTTTAATATCATTTCTAGTGCCACATCACACATAACAGTGAATCATGTCCTGAATAGTAAGTCCTAGTCATGACTCCCAACTCAGCCTCAAAATATCAAGAAAAAATATAATAATATATCTCATATCATGAGTCATAATTTCATATACAATGAAATGAACCAAATAACTAAAGTCTAATACTACTGATTTCCTTTGCCCCTCTAGATGTAGAGGTCGGTGGAGTTGGCAGTAGACTCTGTTGTGCTCTAGAAGCTGAAGAACTAGGAGCTATGGGAGGTAGACCACATCCTCTACTGGTGACAGGGGTAGCTTGGGTCACCTCCTCCTCCTCATTAAAAAAAAAAAATATATATATATATATATATATATATTTTTTTTTTTTTTTTTTTTTTTTTTTCCAGCGATTTTTTCCCAAAAAATCGCGATTTTTACGAAAAAAATCGCCAAAAAAAAAATTGTGATTTAATCGGCCGATAATATCTCGGATTTGAAAAAATCGTGGTTTTCCGATTTAATTGCAATTAGTGCAACACTGGTTCATAGCTCCCTGCAGATCAAAAAAAAGCATTTACCCTTTTCCCAAAACAAAAAGGATTTATAAAGACGGGCAAAATTAAAAATATTTTATCCAAGTTTTGAGGTTGCTATCAATATGTGTTACAAAAAAATCATGAATCATCTATGTAATTCATTTCTGTTGCAAATTTCTCTTCAATCAATTATGCAACAACCAAAGTCAATTGCAACATCCGTTGAATCTACAATTTTGCTGTAGAAAACAAGTTCTGACCTGAGGCTTTCACTGAAAGGAAAATTAAATTTTAAGTAACAGTTTCACAAACTGCACCAAATTGAATTTTTTAAGTAACAATTTCACTAAGTGGACCAAAATAACAACCACTGGCCTTCGAGGATCACCAGGTAATACTAATACTCCTATGACAAACTACGTGATGCAGTGAAATAACCATTGGCCTTTGAGTACCACAAGGTAATACTCCTGTCATAAACTGCTTGAGAATCAATCGCAAGAATTTATTATTAAAAAAAAACAACTTACAAATAGAAAATGAAAAGAAAAAGAAAAGACAACTCATAAATAGAGGAAAGAAAAGAAGTGAAAAGTTTAGTCTTGTTCTTTCTTTTCTTTTGATAAGTAAATGATTTTGACTGATTTGTAGAGAACTCCACTTTAACAAAATAACTTACTATAACATAAAGAAAGACTAATCACTTCTACTTTAAAAGATAAGTGCCTTTACCAACCACCCATTGGTGATCCCTTCATCATACGTTTTCCCCATCATTTTTTAAACGGTAATGATCCCATCTTTTCTATTAAAATGGAAGAAAGAATTACATTTTCAATGCCACAGCCATACCTGGTGGACAATACACAGCCAGACAAACTAATGAAATAACTATTTTGGTGAATCTTGCCCAATCTTAATTCACTTGAAAGCTCAGAATCATCGTGGTGCTGAGAGAGTCCCTTTTCGGAGTTGTCCAGATGATTTCCTTTCCTATTCTAATAAAATGGAAGAAAGAAAGAATTACATTTTCGATGCCCCAGCTATGCCTGGTGTGCAATAAACAGCCATTCAAATTAATGAATCTTATCCAATCCTAAATCTCTTGAAAGCTCAGAATCATTGCTGTGCTGAGAGGACCTCATTTTGGAGTTGTTCAGCTGATTTCCTTTCCTAACTAATATATTCCTGGCCACTAAATGACCCAAACTCTCTGCTCTTGATGTAGTTTCATTGGGTGCAACACTCTAATTTTTTATCTCTCCATCAGTTATATCCATCCTCCTTGATGTTCATTCCCAAAAGAAACAATAGGAGGAGGATCTGCCTTGACTTGCTCCATGCTAGTAATTTCTTCTGCAAGTTCATTGGCAGATGCTTCTGCTTCTTCTTCGGATACTTTTGTTTTGGCAGATTTCACTACTATCAAGTGGTGGTGATCTTCCGCACTCTTCCACCAGGAAGGTGACAGGTCTACAGTTCCACTTCCTGTTCTTTCTTCCCAAAGGATTAACAGGCTTTCCACAGTCCATTTTTTACTTTGGGCATTAAACCATCAAATGACCATACTCAAAACAAACTTTGCATCTGAATGCATCCCACTCATAATCCAACTTTTGCTTCTAGACATTAACTAAAAATCATTAGTAGGTAAGAGTGTAATAGAGTGGCTAACAATTCAGCCAAAAGACAAGTATGCATAGCTGAAGGAACAATTTTACTAGATTTGAAGTAACTCAACCAAAAGAACACAGAGAAAGTTTAATATGGTCAAGGATTAAAAAACTAATTAAATATTTTTCAGCTTTGGATTTTGACATTAAGCTTTCGTTCAGCCTTCCAAGAGACTAATCAAAAATTCTCTCACCTGTTGAGAACAGTAAGAATATGACAGCACTAACTATGCAAAGCAAAGCCGGAACATAAAAAACCTGAGTCCAGGTGTTTGGATTTGAGAGATCCATTCCTGCAGCTTTGGCAGACTCAAGAATTTGACCTGTTAATCCTACACCAACTACACCAGCCAAAGTCCCTGCTGTATTAGAAATTCCCATTACTATCCCTGCATACCTTGGGGCAATGTCCAAGTGGTTAACAGCAAACCCTGCTCTTCCAAGTGCAAGAAACCCAAGAGAAACAGAGGAGCAGATCACAGCCCCCCAGGAAGTTCGTAAGCTAGGCATTATCATGAGTGCAAAAGCTGCAACAACAAAGCCCCCAGTATTCAAAACCTTCCTCGTCTTTGTCACAGACAGTAACCTCCTAGTGATTAAATGATCAGCTATCACTCCACCTATATTAGAAAATAGGAACATATTCAAATAGGGAAGCATCTTTGAAGAACCCATTTTCTGAAGGCTCAGCTGCAACCCCTTTTCAAAATATGTTGGCAACCAGTTCATCAGGACATAAAGTGCATAATGGAAGGTAAAATTGTTCACAACAATGGCCCAAACAGACCAGCTTAACATTATGCTTTTCCAAGGGATTGATATCATATGGCTGGTCTCTATCCCATCTTCAACCTTTTTTCTGTGTATATCATCTTTCAACCGAGAATTTACAAGTTCTTTCTCTGTTATAACTGGCAGCAAACTTTTATTGTTTCCGTAAGTAGTGGATTTTCCAAAGCCGACTGCAGAGGCTTTTGTACGATCTGAACGTGGTGGGTCACTTGCATATTTAAACCAGATCAATGCCCACATGCCACCCAAAGTTGCTTCAGCTAAGAAAACTGCTTGAGGACCCTTGAATTGCACCAAGCTAGGCAGCATAAGCATGCCTGCTGCTGCTCCAAAATACATGCCTGACATTGTAAGGGAAACAGACCGAGATCGTTCATGAGGTGGAACCCATTGTGCCAAAACAGTGTGAATTGAAGGAAAAATAAAACCTTGTGCTACACCTACAAGAAGGCGAGCAATTACCAGGGTTTTAACCTTCCTAGGATCGGGTGGAACCAATGCACATGTCAGGGACCATAACAAAAATGATAAAAGCAGAACAAGTCTCCCCCCTAATCTTTGTGCAGCCCAACCCCCAGGAACCTGGGAAATGGCATATCCATAAAAGAAAGTGGACAAGATTAAACCTTTGCTCGTTTGACTGACACCAGCTGCATCTGCTGCTGGTGTGTATGCAATAGAGAAGCCAACTCTTTCTATGTAGCAAACCCAGGTACCAAGAAAGGTCAAGCCAACAATTACATAACGTTTCGGTGTGTTCCATCCCATATCTGCTGTTAAGCAGTGCACCACTACAGTTTGTGAATCCTTGGACTGCAGGTATGGTCTCACTGCTTATGTCTGTTTCCACCTAATGAAATGCAAGGTTAAAAACAGCTATATTTAAGGTGAAGCTTGTGTGAAAAGTTTGAAAATAATGAATTATGGGTGAAGTTTGCGCATACCTGTTTCAGATATTAGATTTCGCCCATGACAAATTGAAGGATTTTCATCGTTTTCAGTTTACCACCCTTTTGAGCACTACGGTATGCACCTACAACAGTCATAGTAATGAATATCCAAACGTGGAGCCTTAATTTTCTCCATCACATTGCAACTGAAAATACTATAAGGTTAAATAGTGACATGAAATAATGAATAAAACAGCCTTGAAAATAGAGAGAGAGTTTGTCTGTACATACAAGACCAGACAAAGCAAAATTGAGCAGCAGATCTAGAGATTAATGAAGAGATGCATTCCTCCATTAGCATCAGTTCAGTTTGATAATTCAAGGGGATTGAACTAATGACCACATACTGCCAAATGCCTTCGGCAAGCATCTTGATAATTCGAACCTATTTTGCTAGTGATGGAAATTAACTAGTTAAGGTAAAATGGCTGTTTGTGAGAAAATAAATGTCAAAAAGGAAGCTAACAAACAATCACAGATGAAGCTTCTGGTTCACTGAAGACGGATACATTCTTCAATCGTATTAGATTTTAGGGCCTATATATTTGTGAATGAAGTGATCTTATAGGGATTTAACTGTTCCTCCTTTGTTGGTAAATGCACCCTCTAACCACTAGAATGCACTTGGCTAATAACCGAAATCAGATAATTTGACTGAGAATGTGTCAACAGAAAAATGGAACTAGGGTAAGCCCAGCTACCTACGTCATTGACCCTCAATTTCTCCACACAATATACAATTCAACATTGGCATTGGAGTCCACAATTACTGTCACTCATGAGTACACCAGAATTGAACCCGTGACCACCACTAATCTTTACACCAAACCAATATTGACAAAAAGGGTTTTTTTATTAACATAGATCATTCACTGGAGGATAGAAAAACTAAAGTAAATATGGATCTTCTGCTGCGCGCTATGTTTTCAGTGATGGGTGACAATCTAAATTAATAAAGAGCTCAATACAAATCCTGTCAATAAATCGATTTCACAGAATAGCAGAACATCTATTTGGGTAAATCTCTTACCTGAAATTCAATTTGATGATGATAAAAGGATCAGGTGCACTGATTTATCCCTTATTTGCCTGAGATGCGCTATTCACTACAGACCTTCGCCTTCTAATCCAAATGCAGTACAATGCGCTCGGGAAAAACGCACATTTCATTTATGAGAAGATAAGTAAATACGCAAATCCCTTAATATCTGTGATCGCATTCGACAGAAACCTATATGTCAATTTTCCCAGGTTTCTTATCATACAGCCTGTGTGACTTTTACTAGAAAACCCAAATGCCTATCCCGAAGCACCCCTGAATCATTTTCTTCAAAGTCTCATTCCATATTGAATTTTAAGCATGCTGTGTAAATTCTGTAAAAGCTTGAACAAATTGTGATCTGTGATTCACGCTATTGATTTGGTATATATCTTAGGTTTCCAATCATGCGAGGTTCGAATTTCGTACTTAGTCAACCGCGTGTTACCAGCTCAACAAATCTTCCTAACGTTCCTGTAGAAACAGTGGAGGTTCCAAGGACTTGGTAATATAACTCTATGTGGATATTTGATATATGGTGACGACTAATGAGATTTTGACATGTATTGATTAGAAGTCATCATACAGGCTGGCCCTATATTTGTATTTTCCGATGGGAACTTGTGAATGTCTCTTTGTTAATTATGGTAACTGTCCAGATTAACACAACTCTGCCGATAAGAAGCTACTAAATTATTTGAGGATTGTAATGTGGGCCGAGTTTGGGAAGTACTTCTTGCATGTCATCTGCTTAAAGTAGGTAGAGTTCAAATTTGTTTAATTTTAATATTAAATAAAATAATGATTATTATTGGAGGATTGTAATGTGTGCCTTCGGAAGTTTTTTTTTTTTTTTTTTTTTTTTTTTTTTTCTTTCTTCCTCATGTTATCTTTTTTTAAAGCAGATAAAATAAAGATTTTTTTTTTATCACTGGGATGTTGTCATCAAAATTATGTGAGATTTGAGTGAGTTTAGATGTTTTTTGAGATTATTTATTTCTTTGATAAGTGATTATCACCTCAAAATTCAATTCTCTTAGTAAAATTTGAAGCTAAAATTTGATAGGAACTAAATCTTATACAAACTATGTGGCTTACATTTCTAGGATCATCCACTTTATATTAAGAGAATTGGTTTCCTTGGCTGAAATTACTCCAATAATTTATCGATTTACCATGGTAAAAAAAAAAGCCATTTCTAGGATCATCCACTTTATATTAAGAGAATTGGTTTCCTTGGCTGAAATTACTCCAATAATTTATCGATTTACCATGGTAAAAAAAAAATATTATTAAAAGAGTTGGTTTTATAATGATAGTGTATATGTGAGTAACTAAACCTTATAATAAGATGATGTAGATTGAGTTTTAACACATGTGGTTTGAAGGAGAGCTTCGAGATGGGATTTTATGTAGTAAAATTCTTGTAGGTTTTTTGTTCTAAAGTTACTATTGAGGTTTTGATTTTGTTCAAGTTTAAGCATGATGAATTTAGACATTGATTTGGTGGGTTACATAAGGGGGGGCATCACAATAGCTACCTCAATTTTCTAATCAGGTCATGAATTAAGTGGATAATTTTTTTAACTGAAGAAATCATGCCTGGAGCAGCTCTCAGGGATACATAGTCCTACTTGGGATTGGATCGCGAGACTTGTGGGGACCAAACCTCCATCGTTCACATCTCACTATTGTCGCATGCATGACATTGTTTTTGCACGAACGATCGTTGTTGCGGCGATTTGCTTCACACACATGCATGTTTTCCCGTTTTTTGGATCCTGCACTTGTTGTTTGCATGTATGATCATTCACTCTTGTTTGCACTCATCTCATCATGTATTTATACTTCTCATGTTTTCATTCGCCCATCAGTCGGTCTCCGCTGTCTTGGCCCAGACTGTGCCTTGCACAGCTGCCACTACGCATTTCCGGAAGCGAAGGCTCTACCTTCCCTCCAAAAATTGCGTAAGTCTGGCCCAACACTGACCTCCAGGCTTGCATTGCGCATTTCTTGAAGGTAGTGTCTTGCTGGCCCCATAAACTACACAATGCAGTTTGTTGGTTGCATGCCACTACTGACTGAAATTGTGCATTGCACAATTTTAGTCCTCAGCAAGCCAGGCTGGACTATGCATTGCACAGTTCCAGCAGTTATTCAGCCTCCCGATAGCCCAGACTGTGCCTTACGCAGTTTTAGCAGTTAGTCTCCTAGCCTCCCGGTGAAAATTGTGCAATCTTCACGGACAATCACACAGGTATGTTGCATGGCAGTCCTCTAGTTTGTTTTGGTTTTCAACTGACAGATTACTTGCCATGAGTGTTTCTATTTCTCCAGGTAGCATAGGTGTCGTCTGCCTCCCAGTAGCACAGGTACAATGGCTTCTAGGAGAGTAGAGTCAAAGGCATCGTTAAGAGCGCAACTAAGGATGCAGTCAATCAAGTGTCTATGAACTTGCCTATCCACGAAGATATCAAGTTATTCATGAACAAGGATATCAAGATGAATGGCAATGGCATCACAACAAGCAACATCATCAGCAGCAATAGAAGGCAACACACTTGTACGAGACGAATGCAAGAGGAAGGTTGTTGACAGCATAGAGGTGGAGCAAAGCTGCAAGTTCAAAGCATATCCACTCACGACGAAAGCAGCTTTGGAGATTGAGGCTATGAGGTGACGACGTGACACGAAGAACTCGCAAAAGTAGAGAGAGAAACAGAGAAGGAGTTTCATGTGCTGAAGAAGCAACTCAAGGAAGAACAGGAGCTACACAAACGAGAGAATGAGTTACATCAGGAACAGGTACAGCAGAGGGCGCAACATGCATAGACGGATGAAACTGCGCCCGTACAAGTAATAGATCCATTCCAGCAGTTGGCACGGAGCGGACAAGGAGAGCAGTGATTTTGATCGCATGCAAGGGAATTCAGCAGTATGAATTTCATTGTGTGCATGCATGCGATCCCACCCTTTTGGCACACTCGCGAAGACAAGAAGCAAGTCTAACTGGAGCTGAACATGTATTCCAACAAGTTGATGCGCACGGCCACTAGCACATGCTTGGAGATCAACGTAGACACTATGCATCAGTATGTTGTTGGTCCAGCTGCACTCAAGACAATGATGCGCATGTTATCTGACGAGTTGGACAGAGGAGCCATATTAGTGTACTCAGATGCAACAAAGGCAAGAGTTCGCTTTCAACAGGATGTCACCATTGAGCACACAAACACCATCACGAATGACCAAGCTTGGCATCAGTTCGCCACCATCGACCATCACAAGGATGTCAAAGAGTTGGTCTCACCACAATGGTCCGAGTGTCAGTGATGTCTTACATGGCTTGCTCAAGCCATTTTGTCTCACATGGGTACATGTGCAGATTGTATGTAACGTCTTGTCAAGTGGAAGTTCAAGTGTCGATAGTTGAATGTAATAGTCATAGAATAGTTGAAGAGTCATGAGGATAGATGAATGGTCAAAAAGGGGAATGTCAAGGGTCACCCCACCCTTTGCTATAAATAGTCCTTCATAACTCATTGTATAGGTTTTTGGTCAGCCAAGCTTTTGATAGGAGTATCTTGGAGAAAGCTTGGAGAGTATTGTAATAAGTTAGTATATCTCTTTGGAGGAGCAGGCGACAGTGACTGTAATGTTCCCTTGTCGGAAGTAGTGGTTGGTCATGGTTGTATTGTATGGCTGGAACTTACACTTCTTAATATAACAAAGCCAACACATTTCATGCATATGTCATATCGTATTTCAGCGATCTTGTTTACTCTAAATGATATATGTATCTGTTTGCTTAGGCATGCATGTGTAGCTATTTTTTGTATATGTATGTATGAATCTTGCTAAAATGTGTTGTTGGTTTAACCATCACTTTGTATTGCTAGCTTACTTGCCTTCCATGTTGTGATGCATCTTTGCTCGTGTGTTACCTTCTTAACTTCGTGCTTTCACAGGTTTCCAAGGGGCGCACTCACCTCACCCTCTGTGTGTTAGAATCACTCATGCACCTTCCTTGACTTACTACATATGTCACACCCTTGCTACCAACAGGAACATCTTACTTGCCTCTATGTGAAACCGTGGTCAAGGCAATATTGTACGACCCACTGCTGGGACTCCTACACCAAATAGTCTGAGGTCTAATTGGGACTTCTTATCGGGGAGATCCCCTAACATGTTGGTGGGTCCAACACCATCAACAGGATGCAAAGGCAAACCCTCTCCACCATGCAACATCCTAATCATTAGGTAGTTGTTTCATGGTAAATTATGCATCCCTCATACCCATCCATGCATCCATGCCAGTCAAGAATTTGATCATTGACGAATTGATAACAAAACAAAAAGGGCATGAAATTCAATTGTATATGATTGATTTATGAATCCTAGTAAATTGGGTCTTGTATATCATATTAGTCAATAGCATGATGGAGCACCCACCTAACTCTCATTCAATTCGTCGATGGCTCAACAAGATGATGATCAAGAGTATGGAGGGCATTTTATTAAAGAAACATTGGAGAGTATTCTAGGAGGAGCAATGGTGAACTTGGTGTAGGCGAGAAAAAAAGTTAGCGGCAACATGCAGATGGGAAGCAATGAATTTTCCATTCTTCAACTTGTTCAAAGGAATACAGGAATTTCCCTTTTATTAATGTCGGGGAATACGTGAGTTGGCCTCTCACTAAGGATGAGCCCACCCTCAAACTCGACTCTCATCACTACTTCTTCTCCTTCCATCCTCCACAAAATGAAGAGGCCACACATAAAGACAACTCTGAGATTTTGAATTAAAGAGTAATGTTTGCAGACGAAAAGGGCTCAGATTTGCTACATAGTTTCCTTCAGCAACACATATGTTTGTCGTTACCTACAAAATCAATAGGTGGTGCATCCAAATCCACAAGATCAACGAAGGGTGGTTCATGTGATAGGGAAAACCTCAATTCAACATATTGGATTGCATTGGCACCAAGGGTGGAAGACTATAACAATATGGTGGTCAAGACCATTACTGCGAATTTGGTGCAGATTATCAAGGATTTATTCCTTTGCACCAACACTTATGTTTTTCACTAATCTCACAACATTTTCCACTAAATATTTCACACATTAAAATGTTAAAACATGTGGCTTTAAGATATAAATTACTCAATTTTAATAATTTATTTTGGTATTGTTATCAATTTACACTATAACAAAAACATATATCAAAATTGATTGAAATTTCTTAAAGTTCACGTGTTGTCTTTGATATCCTTACAATATGTTTTAGGTCATCAAAGCACTTTTTTGGATCTCAAATCCTTTGTTTTAGCATGTGTCATAATGAATAGCTAGAAAGTTTATGTGTGGGGGCGGGGGGGGAGATGCTTTGTAGCTTAATATGGAGGAAATGTTGAAGTGATGTGGTAAATAAAATTTTGAATCAAATAAAATAATAATATCTACCAAATTAAAAAACAATCATAATAATAATAAAATTGATTTAAATGAATTAATAAAATGTTGAATCAACCCTGAATGGGGTGCTTACAGAGACGGGGGGCAGGCTATTACCGTCCCACCCAGCTAATGGATCGGGGGGACATGGCAACACGCCCCCCATGATAAATTCAATTACACAACTCTTAACGCATGTTGATTGTCATTTAGTCCAACCATATTTTGAGCACCCTACATTTGCCTCTTTTTTGTGTCTCATGTGTTATGCCTGTCAATTGAGCCGTCACTCATGCGGTCTTCAAGCGGGGGGAGGTTTTAACCATGGCTTCGAGAATTCTAGTTCCTACTGAGCTTAGCTATGTAGTAGTCGGTGGTCAGCGTAAACCGACAGTCTCGCTAGCAGTGACATGTAGTAGTTTTTCCTATTGCTTTCCTTTCCCTTATTCCTCCACACTCTAGACTGGTAAAAATCAACACCCATAGTTGGCAATTGTCAATTCATGGGAGTCGATATGTCTTCATCTCCATGGCACTGGAGTGTAGTTTGTAACTTCCATATTCTCTGCAGTTTTCAATTTTATTTTTCACTTACCTTCCTTTTGCAGTTCGAAAATATTTCCATGTGCACTTGTGCTTAGGACTTTTCATTTCCAGAGTTTACTTCCTCGTTCCTGGAAGTAGACTCCTGGTTCAAAATTTCTAGCCTCCTCTTGGCATAATTTCCTTCCATGGAACTTTTCCCCCACTTTTGTCATCTGGTCTCATATAGCTCCCCTTGCACTTCCCTCCCTATTCTCCTCAACTTGTCTCTGCACTCTGCTTGTTTTGTAGGACCTACACCGCTGGTGTTCGCCTTAGGTAAGTCTTATTATATATTCATAGTTTCTCTCTTGTAGTCTTCCTTCCCTCTTCTCATGGATGTTACTGGTGGAATACATTGGTTGTGACTCTTATTGTGTTGCCCCTTTCCCTATGCATTTGCGATGTGGATTTTCCCCCAACCTTCTCTAGTGCTTGCCTTTCCCCCCATGGTGCTCGATTTTTTTCTCTTCTATGACCCCTCCTACATGGGTCATCAACGTGCCTGTGTTCACAAGGCCACAACCTAATATCAAGAGTGTGGCCCACAAGGGTAACATACGTATGCATCACCATTTGGAGGAATCCACCTCTCACTTCCGCGATCTCACATTAGGCCCCATCCAAGAAGAGCTAACCCATGCTAAGGGAGAAGGCACCTCTCATAGGCTTCAACTCCCAGACACAAAGGTTCTTATTAAGTTAGTAGATTGGGTATAGGAAACTGGCACACTCATAGTTGATTTAATCAGTGTATGCACATAGTTTATCTTCATTGGCACATGAAGTTCCTCTTGAGAAGAACCCTATTGGATCGGCATGAGCATCGAGCATATATCCTCTATTCTCTTAGGCATCTGCATGATAACATGAAGGACCTAGATTAATGGATAGATCATATTGAACAACATCTCGACGTCCCTCCCTCAGCAAGAGACACCACTGGAGACAACAAAGGTCCCATCCAGGTTATTACCAAAGACTTTGATTCTTCTACCTAGTTTATGTCATGATTCTACTATATTGGTATTTTATTCCTATTGCTTATTTCCACAGTTGGTTAAGCCAACTACTCTTTTCTTCTATGATAAAGTTTGATTATCCTAATACACATTTATCTCTACCTCTCTACAAAGAGTAAATTTTTGGCTTTGGTCTAGTCTCCTCATTGAGAGCCTGACTTCAGACTTCCTAGTATCATCTTGTAATCTCAAAAAAAAAAAGTTGGATCAAATAATAATTGCACTGGGAAGTGCTCTCCAATCCAATATGGAAGAGAGGTTGTAATTTCCTATCCTGTAAAAATTTTGACTCATTCAAATTACATATAAATATATAAAATAAAATAATAATTAAAATAAAATTGAGGTAAACTAGTCAATTTACGTTGACGAGTTTTGGCTTTAGTTTTTAACAAGCCATGTTTTTTCCAATGGTATTCTTATGTACAAAGAAATATATATATATATATATATACATACTACTACTACTACTACTACTACTAGCCTAGAACCATCTTAACTCTGGATCTACCAAGCGTCGAGAGGGATAAAATCTTTTGAAGTGCAAACCTCTTTTAAAGTGAAAAGAGATTTGATCCCTCTCAACGCTTGGTCCAAATTTAAGATGGATATATGATGGTAATAATAAGTCTGAGGGGGAAACTCAATTGGTGATCAAAGTATTGTGAGTCCTAAGAAAACTGAGATCTAAGGTTCAAATCCCCCCGATTGTGACCCAGTTTACAAAGAGGAGGACAGGTTGTAGACCCGTAGAGGTTTACTAGTAGATACGTGTCAGGTTGGTTGTTGGGTTCCTATAATAATAATAATATCAATTGAATTGTCCTAGGGGGAAACTCAATTGGTAATCAAAGTAATGTGTTTCTTGAGAAAACAAAGAGATCCAAAGTTCAAGTACCCTCGATTGTAACCCTATTTATGGAGAGGAGGACAAGTCATAGACCCCTAGAGGTTTACTAGCAACTACATGTCAAGCAGGCGGATGGGTTCCTCTGGGATACAAAAAAAACGATTCAATTGAATTTGTTGCACTGAGAGGCACTCTCTAGCTCGGTATGGAAGAGATGTTGTAATGTAAACATAAACATTTTGACTTGGTCAAATAAAAATATAATATAATATATATAATTATGTTTATTTCGGCATGATAACCTACATTGGAATGGCTCTAAGTCGTGAGAAGGATCAAACCCACAGTCTCTGTTAGGGTTTGGGTAATTTACAATAGTCGCCTGCAACAAGTAGTCATAAGCAATGGAGAAGGGAGGTATTACTTGTTTTAGCTTGGAGTTGGAGGCGTGGGGCTCGGGCATATGTTATACGGTGAGAGTGTGAATATATGTCGAGTATTGGGGAGGCCTCAGAACTTTCAAAGGTCAATTTTCATTGCTGAAATGGATGAAGAACTAGTAGATTATTCTTCAGATGCCATAGATTATGTGTTGATCTGGATAGAGTTTCCACCTGAACATTCCGATATGGAGCCACCTGGAATAGTTAGGGCACCGGCTATGTAGGTCGACTCATCTAGGTTTTCTCCAAAGGAGGTATATGGAAGCCCCACACCCCTAGGATTTGAAAACCTATTGTTGGCATCAGGGAAAAATTCTCTATGATTTCAGTGTTCAGGGAATATAGCAGACCCTATTTTGGATTTTGTACAGTAGCAGCCAGATCTTTCGTTCCCATCCCCGTCATCATTGCAATTTCTAGAGAAATGCCTAAACCCTATTTTGACATAAGATCGTAGCTTTGGAACCCCTAACCAGGATGTGGATACAGGGGTTTCTGAACAATGTGTTGGTTTGAGACCCTTTGGGTATCAATACACTACGGATAATGGCCAGGAACAGAGCATTGGCACAATACACATAATCCAGGATCTCTGAAATATACCTACGGTTCAGACCTCGAGATGTTTTGTCGGGATCCATGTTAGTAATTCTAATTGTCATTAGGCGGAGTCTAGGGTTAGCAATTCTGCAGATATCCCCATGCAAGACATTGGAAATGTTGATGAGGGTACTCAGAAGAAGTGAGTAAAGAAATAAAAAACCACTAAAGTTAGATAAAGAGGGAGATTGTTGGTTCCAAGAGAGGGAATCAAATTGGATGAAGTCATGGACACAGTGGATCATGTTTTGGTAGGGAGGGTTCATGGGAGTAATTACAATTTGACGCGTATGAAGAAATGGGTCACAGAGGTTTGGGTCTAGGTTTTGGAAAACTTTCCAATTGTGGTGACTATGACTAGGGGATGGTTTGCATTGTGATTCAATAGGACTGAACATGCATCATGGGTACTAATGAAACATTGGCATATTGAAATCGTCCTGGTCATGCTAAAGCAATGGTCACCTCTTTTCGACCCAGAGAGAGAGAGCAACAGGGGGTGGGACCGATTTGGGTAAGTATGCCAGGTTTGCCTCTTTAATTCTAGTCCGAAGATGTCTTCAAACATACTGGGGATGATTTGGGGGTTTTTCTAGATTATGATAAATCTTTTGTAGAATCAGGCAAGATGGATTTTGCATGTATTTTGGTTCATCTAGACACCAGAGAGGGGTTGGTGGAAAGCTTGAAGCTTCAATGGCAGGGCATTATCAGATTGCAGAAATTGGACTATGAGGGGGTACCGTTTAGATGTAGGAGGTGTCATGAAGTTGGTCATCTCTACAAAGAATGTTCATTGCTTGTAAAAGATAAGATAGTAGCAGAATCTTTGGATGGGAATGAAGGTTCACATGGGAATGGATGAGGCCCAAATGACATGGACTAGATGCCACAAAAGAGTTCGGTTCGACAGCAAAAGGGGATGGACAAGAATAAAGTGAAACACGCTTCCTCCTCCTGACCTTCCTCTACGAGGGTTACTCATGCTTGAGCTTCGACAACTAGTCCCTCTCTGGGTATTGAACTCTCTTTCCCATCCTTGTAACCTAATATTTCGTTTAATCCATCTGCACCTTGTCTTGCAAAGAATGTTGAGGTGGTTCTATCTTTATGTGCTTTAAGTTCAATTTCTTGTACCTCGATCTCGGTTCCTGTATTTTATCCGGCTCCTTTTCCTGCCATCCCTGTAGTTTCCCAGGTATCGATGCTCGCGAGGGAGGATATCTCTTCCGAGTCTAATACAAGCCATAGATATAACCCAAGATATTTATCCAAACATCCCATAGTTGTTGGTCGAGAATTAGGTATATCATCCCCTCCTAAGATCCCTAAATCCTCTTGACATAGGCAGTCCTATATATCAAAAGTTATTCATAAGACTAGTATGGATGTAGAGGAAGGTAGACAATTATCACTTGATGGGGTTCTTAGAGAAAGAGGCAACCTAGAAAATGTTTCTCGATGAAGTGGCTATCTTTTAACTGTAGAGAGTTGGATAGCCCTACAAAAAAACTAGCCCTCAAGAGGTTATCAGAGTTGGAGAAATTGGATGTGATATTTCTACAAGAGACACTTGGGGGGACAGTGCCCAAATTACAACACTTCGAGAAGCTATCAATTCGAGATGGACCTTCCATGCCTTAGATGTCCAAGGCAGATCTAGAGGCATTGTTGTAGGAATAAATTGCAAATCATTGAAGTTAATACATATTTGGGGGAGGGAATGCGTTTTAATGGCAGATGTTTTTTTCTGAAGAATTAGGGATTTACATTAGGCTTGTTAATATATATGGTCACTGTCATAAGCACGTGTCTTTCTAGGAAGTAGGCATGGGATCTTCTTTCTTGCAAGTTGACAACATAATTTTGGGGGGAGATTTAAATTTTTCTATGGGCCATGCGGAATCTTGGGGAAGCCATGCATAGGTTCATTCACTCACATAATTTTTTGAACAGATTTCGGAGAATAATAAACTCATTGATATAGAAGCAGCTCATATTCAATCGACCCAGAGAAATAAAAGAATTGGGGATGCTATTTTAGCGAGGCGTCTTGATCAATTCCTAATCAAGGAATCAATGCTGGATAAGATTGAAATGATTAGGCAATGGGTTAGTTCGGGAGGAATATCGGATCATTTGCCTATATATCTAGAAATAGCAAGTATATTTCCAAAAACACAGGCAACTTTCAAATTTAATTCAATGTGCTTAAGGGATGATGATTTTCATCGAATTGTTAAAGATATATGGCAGGATAGATCGCAAATTGAAGAAAGGTCGTCGATGAAAAAATTGGCTAGAAATATATTACGCCTTAAGCAAAGGACGATAGAATGGGATAAGGCAAAGAAAAATAAGGATGAAGAATCACTCAGAAATATTGATTCTGAATTAGCCAGGTTATAAGAACCCGACAGTGGAGGGTATGACACGCTTGAATCCAAGTTCTATGTTACACAACTAGAAGTAGAGAAACTCAATATATTAAAAGCAAAGGAAGAAACTTGGAGACTTAAGAGAAGAGTTATATGGCTCCAAGCGGGAGATGAAAATACAATTTTTTTTCAACAACATGCAAGAGGTTGGAAGGCTATCAATACTATATGGTCCTTGGAGGATGAGGAGGGTTCTTTAGTACAATCTTTCAGAAGACTAGAGAATTTGGGTATTTATCACTTTGGAAATTTGTTTAAAGCTCCAAAGGATGTGTCTTTGGTAGAGATTATAGAGGTAGCTAGTCTCTTTCCTCGATTTGTAAACGAGGAAGTAATTGAAGACCTGAATAAACCAGTGACCATGGGGTAACTAGAGGCAGTGCTGAAATGGTTTAAAAAGGACAAGGGTCCGGGTCCGGATGGATGGCCTGTGGAATTTTATTTGGATTTCTTTGAATTGATAGGTCAAGATCAACTTAGGGTAATAGAGGGTTGTCGAATGAGTGGGAGAATGTATGATGCATTCAATGCTATGTTCATAGCCTTAATTCCCAAATCTGATATGTCTAGCACCTTTAATGATTTCGGCCTATTTCTTTGTGTAATTGCACCTACAAGATCATCACAAAGATCATTGCAAATCGAATTAAGCCTATTTTATCCCAGCATATATCAAAGGAGCAATTCACCTTTTTGGACAAACATCATATTCATGAAGCAGTATGCATTACACAGGAAGGCCTTCACTCCTTAAAAGTTAAGAATTTGAAAGGAATGATATTTAAAATTGAACTCTCCAAAGCATATGATAGGACCGACTAGTTGTAGATCCGGATGTTGTTGACTCATCTAGGTTTTCCTTATGATTTCATTAACTGGATAATGTGTTGTATTACCTCTGTTTCATACAACATTATCATCAATGGATCAACATCAAATTTTTTCCATGTTGAATGTGGACTCAGGTAGGGATGCCCTTTATCGTCGTTGTTATTCCTGTTGGTCATGGAGGGCCTGAGCAGATTGATCTCTAAAGAAAGGAATCAGGGGAGATTCAAAGGTGTGAAAATTGTAGCAAATATCATCTTGACTCATCTACTATTTGTAGATGATGTCCTCATTTTTCTGAATGGGACCATCAGTGATTCTATTGTCTTCACCATCATTCTTAAATTATTTTGTAAGGCTACAGGGGTGGAGAGTAATAAGGAGAAATCCACCTTATCTGCTATGGGTTGTACATAGTATGAATTAGTCTACGTTAAAATAGAGATTCCCATATAGGCATTTTGCCTTTGAAGATGGGCTCAAGTATTTGGGATTTCGACTCAAACCCAATAACTACAAATTTGTGAACTGGATGTGGCTAGTAGCCAAGATTGAAAGCATAATTGATGCCTGGCATCATCGATGGTTATCTAGGTCGGGTCAGCAAGTTCTTATCGAATCAATGTTGGATGTTATCCCTATATACTGGATGTCTTTGTCTTGGATCCCAAAAGGAATTATAAATAGAATACAACATATATGTTGTAGGTTTCTATGGAGAGGGGACAAGGAAGAAAGACATTTTGCATGGGTAAGATGGGATCTCATTTCCATTCCCAAAAAATGGGGAGGATGGAGGATGAAGAACCTTGTATGTTTTTCTAAAGCCCTTGCAGCCAAAATGGGGTGGCATCTCCTAAATTCAAACAGTTTATGGTCAGAGGTGGTAATCACAAAATACATTAGTCCATAACATATTGAGGAATGGATCAAAATGCCAAGATGAAATAGACCAGACATCTCTATGATTTGGTGATCTGTCTTAAATTCCTTTGAATATATCAGAGCGGGTTTGGCGTGGAGAGTGGGATAGGTTGGGGAGGTTCGTATTGGCATCGATGCATGGTTCGGAAGTGCTAATGCTCACATCCTTCCTCCTGACCTTATATAATTCTTGGAGGTATATGGTATAAGGAATTTAGATCACATTACAGACCCAATAAATTCTATTATCTTTGGTAAACAATGGAAATATGCACAAGATATTAGGATTCGTTTACATTGGCATAAGGATTAGGAAATTTATAAAATGCTCTCTTAGAGGCTCATATAAGAATACAGGAATGAGAAGACAAATTAATCTAGGAAATTTATCTGCACAACAGATATACTCTGAAATAAGGATACCCATACATTTTTGTTGATTATGAACCCCTCAATATTGTCTGGTGGTGGCGCCTGCTTTGGAAATTAAAAGGCCCGACAAAAACAAATATTTTTATGTAGTGTTTACTGCGTAATAAAGCTCCCACGGGAGATAATCTTCAATGAAGATCCTTTCAGGGACCCTCCTGGTGTATATTATGCAAGAATAATGTAGAATCAATCAATCATCTATTCCTGCATTGTCCTTCAACAATCCAAATATGGAATCAAATATATCAATCTCTGGCAATCAATATCAGGTGGCAGGGAGACACTTTACAAGTAGCTTGGGAATCATGGTGGAATAGAGCCCATCCTACAAAACTTCAAAATTTGCCCTTGTTGGTTTGTTGGGGTATTTGGATAGGAAGAAACCAACTCATTTTTCAAGAAAAGGCCCCTAACTGGCCTTACTCCTATTCACACATAATAGATTTATATAACATGCTCCCGGAAGACGAACAAAAACAACAACACATGAACATATCTGCAAAAACCATCGAAAAGACTTTTCCTTGGGCATATTTTGATGGTTCGGCACAACAAGATGGCTGTGGCGAAGGAGCAGTTTTGTATTTAAGTGAAGATCATTATTTCAAGATGAAGATGGGTTTAGGGAGAGGCACTAATAACTATTCAGAGCTAAATAGCCTCAGACTTCTCCTTATATTTTCCCTTGAGAAAGGATGCCGACAATTGCAGATTTTTGGCGATTCTAAACTTGTCATTAATTGGTTCAACCTTTAGTCAAAATGTCATGTGCACACACTCAGGAATTTGCTGGATGAAATTATTACTTTAAAATCTCAGTTTGACTATATATACTGTCATCATATCTACAGGGAAAGGTACTAGATTTTCAACAGTCTTTCCAAGGAAGCAACGCAACAACCTATTGACTCTTGGATGATTCAAGAACATACTGGACAAGAGTTATATCAATATTTTCACAAGCCATTCATTGATCATCAGCCACAGGTGGAAACAACTACCTAAATCTACACAGTTCATCGATGGATCTCCTTTTTGTATTTTTGTGTCATTTCACATAACTATGTTATTGTATATGTTATTATGTATCTCATTTTCAGTTACAGTTATGTAACGGTCGGTTCATAGACTCTTTATAATGAGTGGCATACATGGCCACCAATTTTGACATATGCTCCTTTTGCAACATCTATAACATGTAATTTTCAATATTTTATATAATGAAAGTTACGATTTTTCCTTGGGGGAAATTATGTTTATTTCTAATTATATGTTTTTTAATTGATTTTTTTTTATTTTATTTGGCCAAGTCAAATTTTTTATGTTTATATAATAGTTATAAATTAAGATCCATTGTTTTCAAGGTAACTGGTGAATCAATAACTTCACATGCTTGCTACACAAGCTAAAATATATTTGAAGAATAGAACCGAGATTGAGGGGGGATTAAACCCACTAGCTAACACTCAAGATATTGTCCTTTTACATAATCTAAGATCCATTTTACCATATAAATTTAAAATAATTAATACATATTTGTAACCCTTATATTTTGGAACTTTATATTTAAATTTAATTAATGAAGATATAAAAATATATTTTTGTACAGTAAACTCCTTTTCTAAGAAATAAATAAAAATAAATATATATATATGTGTGTGTGTGTGTGTGTGTGCGCGCGCTAATAGTTCTGCTTTGTCAAGATTTTTAAAAGGATCTCCAAAAATCAGAGAAACGTTTACATCCAGGCATAGTTTACTGAATAAGGTTTTTAAAACACATATCTAATTGTCGCATCTATGACAATATCTAGTAGTACAACTTTCATCAACAAAACAGGAAAAACATGAAATAAACATTCTTCTATGGCCCACGGAAAGGCATAAAGGAGTGACATTTGAAGATCACGATTCCTATAAAATGATGTTGCAAATAAAGTGAGAGACCCAACAAAGACAACAATCAACATATAACATTTCAGTCACCGCCAATGTTACCTCCTCTATAATAAGCATGGTATGTGATTGAACCCTGCCATTGTGATAGTCCCAATTTTGATTGAAAATTTGCACTAGAGTTTTGTTCACGAAAGATGTGGGAGAAGGTTATTTCTCTAAACAAGTTAACCATATATTTGATGCGCCGTAGCCAATTTGATAAGTGAGGTGGAGTAAAATTGGTCCCTTTATTTAACCAATAGATGGTGACTTTAGAATCTCCGAAAATGTATATATTTTCTAGAGTTAACCAGCAAGCACTGTTTAGTAGTCCCCATAAAGTTGTAATCTCTGCCTTGGAGTTTGTCCCTTGGCCACTACACCAATTGAAAAGGTAGAAAAGTTCTTGGCTTAATACAATCACCAACTGCACCAACCACAGACCATGTTTTGTGAAGCCCCATCAAAAAACCCAACCAAATATCTGCCAACAATCCATAGGTCTTATGACTTTATAATTTTTTTTTCTTGCATCCTATATTCCATGTAAAATGCACAAATGTTGTTGCATATCCAAGAGATAGAAAAAAAGACGATCATCGAAAATATATGCATTTCTATATTTCCAGATTCCCCATAAAATGAAAAAAGGAAGAGTTTTCTCAACTTTGAATCTTGTATACCAATCTATTATGCATAGATTAATGGATGTGTTACACCATCCAAATAGCAACTACCAACTGACATTGAAGGAAAAGATGTGTGTCTTTGTCGTGATTCCACATACACAGATAACAAACCCTCGTTCCCTAGAAACCTCCTTTAATAAGATTTTCCCAGGTAAGAATCTTATTGTGCCCCACAAGCCAACTAAAGCATTTTAGTTTTGGGGATATATGCCATTTCCTGATTTTTCTCAACCACCTGCATTCTAGAGCCATAGAGTAGGAGGGGGATATGTGATTATAAATTTCATTCACTGAAATGTCCACCAAGAGCAATCCCATTCTAAGAAAGGGTTTTTGACTCGAGCCTGAATGTGATGCCCGCATGAGATAGTTTGTCCACATACTTGTCCCAACATTGTGACAATGTTCCTTCAAAGCCCATGTCTCCAAATCTAAGCCAATAAGGAAATATATCCTGAGGATCATTTTGTGATCTCAGTTGAAAAATGTATTGAATCCCTCTAGCATGGATATGTTGCAGGATCTCTGACGGTAATATGTGATCCCCCTAAAGGCCCTGGATTGGATTTAAGCCTATCTCTATATCATTTCCCGTAGCAATATCCTAGCTTAGGTTTCTAAGTAGCCAATACTTCATTTTCACAAACCCCCTCCAAATGATGGATCCATTTTTATTGGATTTTTCTCCACTCTCGATCCATGTTATGATTAGCTATCTTATTAAATATTTTTTCTACAATTATTTTCTGCTATATGCCTATACCAAATAGCACTCACAAGAAACTTTTAATGATCAAAGACTAATTAAAATGCTCAATATCTTTTAGACCCCAACCTCCCTCCTCCTTCCAACATGTGAGGTAGGTACTCCAAGCTAGCCAAGTGAATCTTCTCCTGTCCCCGAGCGCTTGACCATATAAAATGAGAAATGATGGATATGATATTTTTTATGATCTTCTTGGGGAGGAGGTATAAGTGCATCCAGTATATGGGTGTGTAGCGATGCTGGTACCAACGTTAAGCGTCCACCAACAGATAGCCATTTTGTGACCAATTTAGTAGTCAGTCCTCAAAATTTTGAATTATCCACAATTGGTCTTTAGCAAGATATCTGTTTGGTTTCAAATTGAAATCCAAGTATTTAAATCCCCTTTCCAAGTGGGTTATACCAATATATACTCAATGTTATGCATATCACATCAAAAAATTATAAAAAATGTCAAAGAAAAGTGCCAAGCGCACGAGTGTGCAAACACACACATATTATTGGGTTTTAATAAAATAAAAAATAAAAATATTTTTATATTTAGGGATGTGAAATTTATATAAATATAATTAATATTATTAAGAACTAGTATAGATGCACCTTAGCTCTAGATCTATCAAGCACTTAGAGGAATCAAATCTCTTGAAATGCATTTTCTCAAATTTTATACTCAAAATGAACTTTGCATTTTGAGAAATTTAATATCTTTCAATACTTTGTAAATCTAAAAATAAATCTATCCTAGTTAATAATTTAAATTCAATTTAAATAAAAAAATTTCTTAAAATATATATCATACTTAAAGAGCTGGAGCTCAAGTATACAATTTCTTAGCTTATTTTGGCTCTTATGAATTAATATATTTGAAAAAGATTATAATTATAAACTTTTATGCATTTATTTATGGTTATCAATTTGAATCCATATAATGTTTAATTAATTTAAATAACAACGAATTTTAATTATATTTAAATATATATTTATTTTTTTAAGTAATGTTTTTTTTTAAGTAATGTTATTTATATTTAAAAATATATATATACTTTTATTAGTTTTAATTATATTTTAAAAAATTATATATGTTATAACTTGTTAGTACGTCTAACAATCATGTTAGATGATTGTTAATCATTATCTCTTCTAAGTATCTCAATTACCTCATTTCTCTCACTTATTTGGATAAAATCACAAATAGCGGGTAATATAGTTATTTTTTAATTATTTCAATTTTAAGTGCGTGTACGTAGGTTATGAATCCTCACATAGGATTATTGTTATCTCATTATTAGCTTTTATGATGAGCAGTTTGCACTCAGTAAAATCTCTTTCCCATCATGAGATTAACCATACGGGGCTGAAATTCTTTCAGCATTTATTAGAGACCACTATTTAAATTTACATAGATGCGTTTATTCAACATGGATAGATGTGTTAAAATTGGTATTGGTTAACAGAGTTGATAAAATAGATGAGTGTCTTTTATTTTGAAAAGCAATATCAACCACATCAGATCTCAACGTGCACAATCTAGTAACTAGCATACCCTTAAAGTAGGGAAGGAACTCTAAATAAAATATAAATGGGATATATTGTAAAAAAAAAGTGAAGTGTTTTTTTGGATAGTGTGTTTTGGGTTATGATATTGTAATAACATTTTCAAGTTAAATTATATTTCTCAAATATTTTAACTTAATTATTTTTTTTTTTATTTTGTGTTTGTTTGTTTATTTGTATTTTTTTAGGAAATTAGAGTAAGAGAAAACTACAAGAAAGCTATTATACTATAAACAATCTTATGCATGTACAACTTACAAACTTATAATAGATCTTTTGAAGCTAATGGTTAATTACAAGTAATATGTATATACTTATGTCAAACAAGACATCGATCCATTTGCAAAAAGACTAGGTAGCTTGCATATGCCCATGATGTTAAAAAATACATGTTGAGAAATCCATAAAAGTTACTGTTTTTTGTTCTTCTTTGCAATCTTTCTATGTCTCATTTGTTTATCAAGTTTATGTTCGACTCATTTTTTATCAAATTTATCATTTTGTTTGTTTATTATGTCGGTTTTATAGTTAGGCCAGAGACTTTAAAGGTGATAATGTAGTTTTTTCATTTATCTCTTATTATGTTGTTCCAATATTGGTTTCAGGAAGATTGTACAATGAAAAAAATGTGTTAAGTAGATGATAGTAAAAAAACAAAATTAAATTACTAAAGTTTAAATTTGAGTTTTTAATTTTCATAATCATTTCAAAATTTTATTTATATAAGAAAGGTAATTACGTCGACAACCTACTCCTCCTTACTAAATTGTTAAATAACTTAAATTTATTGTGCTACATTTATTACGACAAAACTATCATGACAATGGTGGCTCAATCATCGGAAATATATGCATTTTTATATTTCCAAATTCCCCAGAAAATGGAAAAGGGAAGAGTTTTCTTAGCTTTGAAATTTGTATACCAGTCCACTATGCATAGATTAATGGATCTGTTACACCATCTCACATTTAGATTTAGATGTTGTAGAACATCGATCCAAATAGCAACTACCAACTGACATTGAAGGAAAAGATGTGTGTCTTCCTCGTGATTCCTCATACACATATAACAGAGTACCCGTCCCTGGAAACCTCTTTTAATAAGATTTTCCCAGGCAAGAATCTTATTGTGCCCCACAAGCCAACTAAAGCATTTTAGTTTTGCGGGCATATGCCATTTCATGATTTTTCTCAACCATTTGCATTCCAGAGCCATAAAGTAGGAGGGGGATATGTGACTATAAATTTCCTTCACTAAAATGTCCATACCAAGAGCAATCCCATTCCAACAAAGGGCTTCTGACCCAGGCCTGAATGTGATTCCCGCATGAGATAGTCTGTCTACATACTTGTCCCAACATTGTGACAATGTTCCTTCAAAGCCCATGTCTCCAAATCTAAGCCAATATGGAAATATATCCAGAGGATCATTTTGTGATCTCAATTGAAAAATGTAGTGAATCCCTCTAGCATGGATATGTTGCAGGATCTCTGTCGGCAATATGTGATCCCCCTGAAGGCCCTGGATTGGATCCAAGCCTATCTCTACATCATTTCCTGCATCGATATCCCAGCTTAGGTTCCCAAGTATCCAATACTCTAGTTTCCTGAAACCCTCCAAATGATGGATCCATTTTTATTGGATTTTGCTCCATTCCTTATCCATGTTATGATTAGATCTCCTATTAAATATTTTTCTACAACGATTTTCTGCCATATGCCTATATCAAATAGCATCCGCGAGAAACCTTTAATGATCAGAGACCAATTAAAATGCTCAATATCTTTCAAACCTCAACCTCCTTTTAGCCTGTGAGGTACTCCGAGCTAGCCAAGTGAATCTTCTCCTATCTCCGAGTACCCGACCATATAAAATGAGAAATGATGTATTTGATCTTTTTTATGATCTTCTTAGGGAGGAGGTATAAATGCATCTAGTATATGGATATGCTATGTAGTATTGTTGGTAACAACTTTAAGCGTCCACCAATGGGATAGCCATTTTTGTGACCAATTTAGTAGACGGTCCTCAAAATTTTGAATTAACCATAGCTAATCTTTAGCAAGATATATGTTTGGTTTCAAATTGAATCTCGGGTATTTAAATCCCCTTTCCAAGTCAGTTGTACCAATATATACTCAATGTTATGCATATCACATTAAAAAAATATAAAAAAATGTCAAAGAAAAGTGTCAAGCGCACGAGAGTGCAAACACACACACATTATTGGGGTTTTAATAAAATTAAAAATGAGAATATTTTTATATTTAGGAATGTGAAATTTATATAAATATAATTAGTATTATTAAGAACTAACATAGATTCACATTAGCTCTAGATCTATCAAGCGCCTAGAAGAATTAAATCTCTTGAAATGCATTTTCTCAAGTTTATACTCGAAATGAACTTTGAATTTTGAAAGATTTAATATCTTTCAATACTTTGTAAATCAAAGATAAATCTATCCTAATTAATAATTTATACTCAGTTTAGATAAAACAATCCTAAAAAATATATCATTCTTAAAGAGCTTGAACTCAAGTATAGAATTTCTTAGCTTATTTTGGTTCCTCTAAATTAATATATATTTAAAAAAAATTATAATTATGAATTTTTATCCATTTATTTATTTTATATTATTATTTTCATAATCTAAATCAATATAACATTTAATTAATTAGAAAATACTACAATAAATTTTCAAAATTTACCATTAAAATTTAAATAACAATTAACTTAACTTTAATTATATTTAAAAATATATTTTTAAGTAATGTTATTTATATTTAAAAAAAAAATCTATTTTTTTATTAATTTTAATTATATTTTATAATTGGTTAGTATTTGTAACCATGATTGTGAGATGATTATTAATCATTATCTCTTCGAAGTATCTAAATTACCGCATTTCTCTCAATTATTTCGATAAAATCACAAATAGTGGGTAATATGAATATTTTTTAATTATTTCGAGTTTAAGTGCGTGTACCTAGGATATGAATCCTCACATAGGATTATTGTTATCTCGTTATTAGCTTTTACGATAAGCAGTTTGCACTCAGTAAAATCTCTTTCCCATCATGAGATTGACAATACGGTACAGAAATTCTCTCAGCATTTATTAGAGACCACTATTTACATAGCTGTGTTATTCAACGTGGATAGATGTGCTAAAATTTGTTTGGGTTAGGTAACAAAGTTGACAAAGTGGTTGAGTGTCCTTCATTTTGAAAAGCAATATTAACCATGTCAGCTTGCACAATCTAGTAACTAGCATGCTCAAAATATAGGGGAAGGAATGCCAAATAAAATAAAATCTAAGTTGGATATATTGTAAAAGGAAAGTAAAGTATTCTATTTGGATAGTGTGTAGTGGGTTATGGTATTTTAATAGCATTTTCAAGTTTAATGGTGTTTCATTTTGAAATATATTTTATGGATGTATTTTTTATTTATAGTTTATATATATATTTATTTAAATTTTTTTTGGCTTTTTTTTTCTTTAGTTTTGATATATTAGAGTAAGAGAAACTACAAGAAAACTATTATACTATAAATAACTTTATGCATGTACAACTTACAAATTTATAATAGAGCTTTTGTAGCCCATGATTAGTTACAATTAGTATGTATACACTTATGTCAAATAAGGCATCAATCCATTTGCAAAAAGACTAAGTAGTTTGCATATGGTCATGATGTTAAAAAATACACGTTGAGAAATCCATAGAAGTTATTGTTTTTTTGTTCTTCTGTGCAATCTTTCTATGTCTTATTTGTTTATCAAATTTATGTTCGACTCATTTTTTATTAGATTTATCATTATGTTTGTTTATTATGTTGGTTTTATAGTAGTGATTAGAGCAAATGCTTTAAAGGTGATAATGCAATTTTTCCATTTATCTCTTATTTTGTTGTTCCAATATTTCTTTCAGGAAGACTATACAATGAAAAAAATGTATTAAGTACATGACAATAAAGAAACAAAATTAAAATTATTGAAGTTTAAATATGGTTTTTTAATTTTCATAGTCATTTCAAAATTATATTTATATAAGAAAAGTAACTACACCGACAACCTACATCTCCTTACTAAATTGTTAAAATATTTAAAACTTAAATTTATTATTACATTTATTACGAAAAAAGTACCATGACAATGGTGTCTCAATTCTCATATACATGAAGCACATGTAATTGAATTGTTTCCCTTTTATATTCCTAGATAAACTTAATCTTATTAATTTTATATTCCTCAAATTTTTATTTTAATGCTTTGAATCCACTACGTGTTGTGACATTGTGTAATTGGTCAGGATAGTTGATTGTTGTGTTTATGGCCATAGAAGGGTATTAGCACATGATGTACAAGACATGGGAAGATAAATATCTCGAGGAACAAACTTATATTTTTACCTTTGATCAAGGATCTAATGAAGGAGCAACCATAACCAAAGTCCTTTTTCATGGGATTTGAACAGGTGTTGGTCTTTTTGCTTTGTATCCACAGTTTTTTGGGACTTGGAAAAAAAACCCTACATATGGCAGCCTTACATGAAAATAAAGGGCATGTCTATTTGCAAATCTCTCTTTCAGACACTTCAAGTCCATTTTCATCAATGTCAAACAATGTATTCACCTAGTCATTTGAAAATAAACCATCCACATTTGTTTCTTGCTTCACTTTTTGAATTTTCTTCAAACTTGTCACCTCAAGCTGGTTCCTTGAAATAGATACCCTCCTAATATTGCCCACTGGAGTGTTCCTCTAGTTATAATGATTATTGTTAAAAATTATATTATCTCGAGTGCGCAAAGTGCCTGTAATCTTGCCATAAAATCAATAACCATATCATATATTGTCCCTCAAAATCATGGTAGGGTTTCGAAATTATTATTGAACCTAGTAACATGAAAGATTTTTCATAATAATAAAAATCTAAATAATAGCTAAAGCAAAGACATATTTCATTAGAAAGTGGCAACATACTCTTAAATCCAACTTCATCTCTAATCTACTATCTTACAATTTTGTTATTAAAAAATATTTATAAAATGAACATATAATCAATATTAACTTTCAAATAATTACACTACTTTACATATTATATAGCATCTAAATAAAAAATCTAATCAAAATAACAATTCAATAAAAACATAATACTCACTGTTTCATATTAATCTCAATTATTTAGGAAAAAATATTTTCATTTATATCCTTATAAATTTTAAATGAAATTTATCATTATATCTTTTTCTTTTTTAAATCTTTATACATTTTAAATAAAATTAATATTTGTGTGTTTTTTTTGTCTTTTTATCAAAATTTATAATATTTATTTAATCTTATTTTTCGAATACTCTTGAAAAAATTCTATATAATTATATGTTATAACATTAATATTAAAGAGTAAAATCAGCTATATAATTCATTATTATTTTATATTCGCATTGACTTGATAATCTTTATTATTTTTCATAAACTGAAAATATATATTTATTAAAGATGTAATGTTATAAATAATATTTATTAAATTTGTTCTTATGAAAAGATGTCTAATTATAATCTCCTGTAATATGTTTATTAAATATCTATACCATTATTAAAAATATATATAATTTAACATATACATTAATGAAATAATTAAAATTTTGTATAATATATGTCTACACCATTATCAATAAAAATAAATTATTATTAAATATATAATAAAACATGCTTGTAATAAGGTAATTTCATTAGTTTATTAATATAAAATCAGATATCAAAACTTCATATTAATTTCTATTCAAATTCAAAAGCAATAATCTACTTAAAATGTAAACAATTTGCAAAAGGAGAAAAGTCCTTACTCTTAACACTAATTCCATGACCAAAGATATAAAGTGTCACTGCATATAGTAAGCTTGAAGCAATAAAATTCACATAAACTGAAAGAAAGTTTGGGTGGGCCTTTTCTTAAGGCCAGTGGATTGATTCCCACACACTAAACACACAAATGAAATGCTTCACATTGATTTTTTTGGGTTTGCTAAGGCGCAATCAAAAGAACAATGGGAAATAAAGCAAGTGTAAGCAAGTGTCTTGCTGTGGGAAATGCTTGAGATTGGTTCATTTATTCCTTGCCTTCCTCGTGTGAAAGGTGAACGAGGGATATAGTAGCTAAGTTGAATGATATCAAAAAGACACTGAAGGGTTGTGATTAATGTAATTAGATATGAGTCAATTGTGTGGCTGCAGAATAACCAATGTGAGTTGACAATCACTAGACATTAGTTCTAGTAGCATTCATGTCCATTACCTTACTCTCCACACACGAGTGATGCCAATCCATGGCATGCTTTTTGGGCAAAATATGTCGAGTTAGTAAGCTTTTGATTGGTAAATTATGTCAAGATAGTAAGCATTTGATTGGTAAAGTATGTCGAGTTAGTAAGCATTTGATAAGATCCTTGATCACCTAGGTTTCCACTTACCAAGAGCGATGGTAGATTGACAACAAGATGCAATCCTTTAATCAAACAATTAGACAAAGAAGGTGGATTGGTAACAACAAACTAGTTTTATACCCAGTTTTTACACGTCCTTCAAACATGTGGCAACTATTCATTGGATGTCGATAGACAATGAAAACTACTAGGAGAACTCTCCCTTAAAAGAACACCTTCGATGTAATTAAATGCATTTTGAAGAGCCAACATCAACACAATAAATAGTAAATGTACAAATTAGTTTAATTGTTACTTTAAATTCATGTCAACTACAAGTTGCATACTTTCAATTTGTAAGGTCTATCCTAAGGGCCTTGACAAAAGCTAATATTATCTCCTCAATCATGTTAAAGATTGATGAACATTTGATATCATGTGTGTATAATTTAGTTCCCTTCATTTTGAAAAGCAATATTAACCACATCAGATTTAAGCTTGCACAATCTAGTAATTAAAGGCATTTTGAAGAGTCAACGATAGTACAATAAATAATAAATGCACAAATTAGTTTAATTGCCACTTTAAATTCATGTCAACTACATATTGCATGCTTTCAGTTTGTAAGGTCTATCCCAAGGGCCTTAAAGAAAGCTAATAGTGTATCCTCAATCATGCCAAAGCTTGATGAACATTTGATATCATGTGTGTATAATCTAGATCTTGCATTACTATAGGCATGTATGGCTTACATTGAACAAGTCACCAGAAAATTAATTTTATATTTCAGTTGATTGCAAATGTATTAAGGATAGGTTCATTTTAAGCGAAAAAGGTCTGAGCGCGCGCGTGAGGAGCAACAGCCGACACAGTGAGCTACTGCGCACAACAACATTGCCATGGCCCCAAGAGGGGGCCTCGATCATGACCCTCCCCTTCTACCTGAGCTATTCGCGTTTCAGAAACTGGTAGCAGCATGCAATAAACGACCAACAAATGAAAACCAACAGAAGTTTGTCAAAAGAATGGAAACCATCCCCACAGTAGCTTTGTCGAAGGAAGAACCCTGCAAATCGGCTCTGAACCTAGCAGAATGAGGGCTTATTGGGCAGTTCACCGGGCTATGGCCCTCGCCTAAAGTTGTAGATGCATGGGTGCAAAGGAACTGACGACCTCTTGTCAAGGAAGGAATCAAAAGCCATTTCGTTGGCAAAGGCTTCTTTGTCTTCGTATTTGAATCAATAGAGGATAAGAATCTCATATTCAGAAATGGCTCGTATTTCATGGGCCCTCAGGGTTTGTACCTAAACCAATGGACTCCGGACTTCGATCCGACTCAGGATGTGCCCTCGGCTATCCCCGTCTGGGTGCGCTTGCCTCATTTACCTTTGCACTGATGGAACCCCAAATCCTTAGAAACCATAGGCAATAAACTCGACAAATACATCGATCGAGCAAAAAGGAGGGATCAATACTCTTGCACGAGAATTTGTGTAGAAGTTGACCTGGAGGAAGGCCTCCTTGAAGCTATAAAGCTCATGATGGTTGATTGGTCTCACATTCAAGTGTTAGATTACGAGAAACTCCCATTTAAATGTCGGCATTACCATGGCTATGGGCACTTTTCTAAGCATTGTAAAAAGAAATCAGAGGAGGGGGCTGAGAACTTGAAAGGAGAACAATGGACTCAGGTCCAGAAATCAACATCAGCTAAGCAGAACAACATAACCAAAGGGAAAGGAGTGCCCACAGGGAGCGGTGCTCCACCCATAGCACAAGGGGAGGGGAGCACAGTCCCTCCAAGAGCAGACATATCCACCAATCCCTTTGAAATACTCAGTACACTAGAAAAACTCCTAGACCTAGCAAATGAAGAGGTCAAACAGCAGGCCATTACTATGGAAGAAGATAAAAGATAGGAGGAAACATGCCCTCTCCAAACTGGAACCCCAAGAGGTTTCCGTAGCCCCCCATCCTATGCAGAGATGACAAGGAAGAAGACTCCAAAGATTTCTAGTTCCTTGGAAGATGAGACACCGAGAAGCTTTTGAAAAGAGTTGGGAGGAAATCTCACAGAGAGGCAAGAAAAGAAGAGGTGGAGAGACAAAAAAATGCAAGGCAGCCTACCCACGATTGAGATGTCCATCGGTAGAAATACTAGAACCAGGCCTCCCAAGGGAGGGACTGCCCCCCCCTCTGCTAGTAAATAATGCGACTAGTCTCTTGGAACTACAGAGGTCTGGGGAATCCCTTAAAAGCTGAAGCAGTGAAGAACCTTTTGAAAGAAGAATTTCCCGAGATCCTCTTCCTCCAAGAGACTAAAATAGAAGGGGACGCCCTTCTTGATCCCAACAAAGTAAAATGGAAAACAAAAGCTGACAAAGCAGTAAGTGCAAGGGGTACATGCAGTGGGCTTGCCACCCTCTGGGAGGAAGATAAATTTCAACTTGAGAGCTCCTTCCAAACGCAACATTGGATTTACACTGAACTCTAGCACCTTGCTAGTAAGATTACCTTTGCACTCTTTAATCTTTACGTCCCTGTCCTCTATTCAGAAAAGAAAGACTGCTGGAAAACCCTCTTTGATTTCCTTGACGTTTATTCCCCCAATAATATAATTCTAGCAGGAGACTACAATCTAATCTTTGACCCAAAGGAAAAAAGAGGAGGAATCAACAATAGGGACCACTTCCTTCCCTTCGTGGAAGATAACGGGATTTACTGGACTTCAAGCCAAAAACAGGGTTCTATACTTGGTCAAACATCAGAGCTGGGGCAGAGCACATATCAGCCCGGGTGGACAGATTTCTACTTCAGAGCACCTTCCTTTCCAAAAAGAAGATCATCTCCACCAAAATTTTGCCAAAGTTGACTTCAAATCATAAACCCATTCTTTTGATGTTCGAAGAAGAAGAAAAATTGGGGCCCATCCCCTTCTGGTTCAGCCCTCTATGGTCAGACAGGAAAGGGTTTATGGACACAGTTACGAAGGCATGGTCCACCCCTATTCTTGGATCACCCAGCTATGTGTGGGAAAAAAAGCTAAAGGCCACCAAAACAACCTTGAAATAATGGATAAAAAAGCCCTTAGACTCCCCCACTACACATAGAAAGCAGAACATCAAGCAGCTACTCGATTTGCAAATGGACATGGAGCTACAAGACATCACCTGCTTAGAAATTTAGAATGAGCAAGAACTCCAACTCAACACTCTTCACTCATTCAGAGAGGAGGAAGAATCCTTGAGGCTCAAATCGTGTAATCTTTGGCTTGTGTCTGGAGACAAAAATTCAGCCTTCTTCCACAAGAAAATCCGAACTCGACTTTCTAGAAACCACATTGCTGAAATCACCTCACCAGATGGGGTTGTCCTCAAAGGCACAACTCTGTTAAAAGAGGCTGCAACCTCTCATTTCCAGTAGCTGTACAAAGAAGAAGGTGTGGATGATGATGAGGAATCACAAGACTTCCTCACTCATGTTCCAAGACTGGTTAATGAGGAGGATAACTCAAGACTCCTGAAGCCCTTCACTGAAGACAAAATCAAAAATGTCATCTGGAAGATGGAACCAGACAAAGCTCCAGGACCCAATGGGTTCTCCATTCATTTCTATAGAATCTGCTGGGACATCATCAAGGTTGATTTGTTTTGAATGATCAAAGGCTTCCTCCAAAAATCCAAAGTGGGAGGAAGCACAAACTCCACTTTCCTAGCGCTAATCCCAAAAGAAGCGAACCCGGTGGCGTTTGATCGCTTTAGGCCAATCTCGCTATGTAATGTGTCCTACAAAATTCTCACCAAGTTACTTGCAAATAGAATAAAGCCACTGCTGGAAAAACTCATCTCTCCCAACCAAGGTGGGTTTGTTAAAGGCAGGCATATCCTGGACAATGTGATTCTGGTGCAGGAAATCATTCATTCCAGCCACCAACGCCAAGAGCAAGGCATGCTCATTAAGCTGGACATGGCGAACGCCTTTGACCGAGTAAGGCATTCTTTCCTCCTCCAAGTTCTTTCCGCTTTTGGTTTCAGTTCTAATTTTATAAAATTGATTAAAGCATGTATAGGAGAGCCTTGGATAGCTCTTTAGTAAATGGCAAGCCGACTAACTACTTCAAAGCCTCGAGGGGCATAAGGCAAGGCTGCCCACTGTTCCCCTACCTGTACATTTTTGTGGCAGATTCCCTAAGTTGAAAGCTGACAGTAGAGAAGTTAATGGGAAACTTCTAGGCATCAGGGCGATAAAAGGAACAATACCAATCAACCACACCTTATTTGCCGATGACTCTCTCCTTATGGGAGGTGCCTCCATTAAAATAGCAAGGGCTTTCAATGATGTTATCCAAAGCTTCTGCAGAGTTTTTGGAGCTCTGGTCAATAGGAGGAAAAGCATTGTGTATGGTTGGGCGGTAGATCAACAAACTATTCTTCGGATTGCTCAAGCCCTGGGCTTCACAGGCTATGCCTCTTGGGACAAACTCAAGTACCTAGGCCTGCCTTTAACATTGGGAACCAGCAAGGCCCCTCATTGGATGGAAATTATCAGCAAAATCAAGGAAAAAATCACTGTGTGGGGCGGCCAGTGGCTTACCTTAGCCGAGAAGCTTATCCTTGTAAAATCTATTCTCTCCTCCCTTCCAATCTATCAGGCTTCATTTCTTTTAGCTCCAAAAATGATCATCGAACAACTATCTAAGCTGATTCGAAATTTCTTGTGGCAAGGAGGAAAGGGGAATAAAAAAAAATTCACCTAGTAAGCTGGGACATTGTGAAAATGCCTCTATCAGAAGGCGGTCTTCAGGTAAGAGACCCCGGATTGGCCAATCTGGCTTTGGGAGGAAAGATTCTCTGGAAAATCTTCTCAAATGAATGACATCCTGTAAGTCAATTTCTAATTAAAAAGTATTTGCATGGGATCTCTATAAATAATATGGATGAAGGAGCTTCCTGCAAAGGAACCACTCTATGGAAGCTATGCAGCCGAGGCTGGGAGTTATTTAAAGACCACCTCAACAGAATCCGTGGAAATGGAAAAATAATTGGGCTATGGGAAGACAAGATCATGGACCTTCAACCCTTAACATTTTCCCCTAAAATTGCATATTTGCGTGACTGGCTTATTCAGAATGGCATCCACAAGCTGGTTGATATTTCCTCTTGGGATTCTGGTGGGAATTGGAGTGACTGGGCTTTCCATCGCCTCCATGATAGGCTGCTTCCTCAACTTCACCTCTTTCTAGTTGTGATCTTAGGTCTGGCTCCTGTGCACCTCCATTCAAGGGACAAGTGGGGTTGGGGGAAGACCGGAGCTTACTCAGCATCATAGGGCTTTGCAGCTCTCCAAGATCATCATCCACAAATACACTCTCCTTTGCTTTGGAAGCACGCATGGGACCCCTTTGGCCTCCCAAAGATTAACTTCTTCTGCTGGATTATCATGCATAGAAGGGTCCTCAATAGAGATAACTTAGTGAAATGTGGACTTATAGGACCTCATAGATGCCCTCTCTGCTGCTTGGCTCAGGAAACGATTGAACATCTATTCATTGACTGCCCCTTCACTAAATAAGTATGGTCGCAAGCAATGCTCGGGCTCAATGCTCAAACACCAGTGCAACTCTCAGTGGTTAGTCTATTCGCCTCTTGGAAAGAGCGCTCCCCTCACACGTTGAAGAGAAAAACAATGTGGGCCAAAATCTGGTATGCAATCCCAAAATGCATCTGCTAGGAAGTGTGGTTGGCTAGGAATGAAGCCATCTTCAATAACAAATTACAATCTCCCAATGTAGTGGTTGTCAAAGCCAAAGCACTATTGTTGGAAACTTATGAGAATCAGCCTCATAAGCCAGACAATGTGCTCCTCCCTAAAGAGATTAGCTGGCTCGGTGAGTCCCTAAGGCGTGCCAACAATAAAAATAACCCCTCTTTGCCTTGCCCCAATCCAGAGTGGCGGCTTCGGATCTCTGAATTGGAATTTCAAAAGTGGTGGAAAAATCAGGGCAAAGTTACGATATTCTTCGACGGAGCCTCCAAAGGAAACCCAGGGATATCAGGAGCAGGGGGTGTAATCTACTTCCCGGATGGGCACAAAAGAGACAGCTTCAACTGGGGCCTAGGACAGAGCACTAATAACCAGGCAAAGATTCTAGGATTGCTCAAAGCATGCCAGCTTGCCCAGGGGAATAGAGGAATAAACCTTCAAGTCTTCGGGGATTCAGAAATCCTGATAAAAATCCTAAACATAGGTGATCATCTCAATAACTCAGCATTCAACAAGACCCTTGAGAGGCTACGGAAAGTGTTGCAGAACTTCGCTACGAGTTCATTCTACCACATCCTCCGAAGTCTAAACAAGGAAGCCGACACAAGGGCAAACATGGGATGCCTGTTAGCCCAAGGAGCCCTGTCAAAGAATGATGAAGCACCAGAATGGCATCCTATTCCTTAACACAGAAGTCCGAGCTGTGCAAGAACAGGCATTGGTGGCAATGATTCCTTGTTTTGCCCTTCATATGCAAAGCTTCAGCCTCCATGATTGTCCAAAATCCGGCGCAGGCATCACTCAGTTGACCTACACTTGAACGCTGATGAACACACTGCCTTGACACATCTTTTCTCCAGCATCATATATAGAACCTCTCAGCGTGCTTGTCACTCTCAACGCAACCTATAGTCACGCATTCAACACACAAGCAATGTGATAAAGAAGTGGCTCAACAAATTTGCCATAAACAGAGGATTCAGAGTGTTGCAGGATCCGTTTATGGGCTCAATCAAGCCTTGCCTTATCCTATAAGAGAGAAATAAAAGTGTAATATAAGCTGTCTCCTTTTTTATGCTTCTCCGCATTGTCCAAGTAACTCTTTGTATTTACGCCATAGTCTAGTGTTTAAGTTGGTTTTTCTTCGAATGGTCAATGGATCCAGTCGGATTATGTTGATGTTGATCCGCCTAAAATCAATTTACTGATGCACTATGTAATAGTGGTTGTTAGGCTCCGACCCAACCTTTTTCTCCAAATAAAAATCAACGGTTCTTGTTTAAAAAAAAGGATAGGTTCAGTGAGATATCCCTTCATAAAACCCCATCATTCCATATTGACCTCATTAATTATTACTTCAATGTCAAGAATTGTGATGTTGGCCTCTAGAATTGTGGCCTTTATAACTATGACTTTAGCCTCGTGAATTCTAACCTTAGCCTTGGGAAATTTGACCTCTGGAATTGTGACTTTGAGATCTACGACCTTAGCCTTGGGATCTATGACCTTAACCTTAGGAACTATGATCCTAGCCTCAATAACTGTGACCTCATCCTTAGGAAGTGTGACCTTGTGAACTATGACTTCAACCTTGGGAACTCTGACACTAAGACACGGGGAACTGTGAAATTGAAAAATGTGATCTTGGCCTAGGGAATTGTGACATTAAGAACTATGACCTTAGCTTTAAGAAATGTGACGTCTGGAACTTTGACCATCACCTCAAGAATTATGACCTTGGGAACTTAGGCACTCTAACATTGGGAACTATGATGTCAAGAACTATGACCTCAACCTTAGGAATTGTGACCTCATCCTTTGAAACTATGACCTCGGGTGGCCTCGGCAACTCAAGGAGTGTGATGTCAATAATTGTGACCTTAGGAACTGTTACCTCAAGAACTATAGCCTCGAGAAATTTGACCTTGAGAACTATGACCTCAACCTCAGGAACTGTGACCTTAGACTCTAGAACTGTGAACTTGGCCTTAGGAGCTATGATGTTAGGAATTGTGACTTGGGCCTCTAGAATTCTTGCGTTGGGAACTATGAGCTCAATCTCCAGAATTGTGGCCTCATCCTTGGGAACTATGACCTCAAAAACAATGATCTCATTCTTCAAAATTCTTCAGGAATTGTAACATTGGGAATTGTGACCTTGGTCGTGACCTTCGGTGAAACCCTAGATTCGACGACCTGTGAAGCCGGCATCCCATCTGCTCCGAGTGAACCCATATCGATGTGCTGAGGTGGAGACTCTGTCCAGATCGACACAGAGTCATAAGGGATAGCGAAGTAATCTACTAGTTCTTCATCCATCTCGGCAAGCAAATATTGACCTGCATACCTTCAGATGCCTCCTCAATACCCGATAGACAATTACCCCACACCGAATATCACTTACTCGCACTCCACACCTCCACACTTAGGAAATAAACACAAAAAACTAGCCTGATTCGAAGTCGTTGATGGTGCTGCAGTTGACTGGTGACAAACAATCACCCCACACCAAATATCACTTACCCGCACCCCACACCTCCACACGTAGGCAATAGACACAAAAAACTAGCCAGATTCGTCGTTGTCACCGTCGCCTCCACCACCGTCGTCTTCCTCGTCCTTGTATTCGTCATTATCGTCATCGCCGTCATCATCATCACCACCATCACCAACACCATCCATCATCACCATCATCATCATCATCAATTTCTAACTAAAAAGTTATTCATAAATTTCTAAGTAAAAAAATATTCATAAATTTTTTAGTAAAAAAATATATATATATATATATCTAATATTTTATTCATAAATTTCTAACTCATTGTGATATTCATATAAATTTAAAATTTTAATATTTATGAATATATAACATTAAAAAAATCGCTGCCATCTTTTTGAATTGAGAGGGAGGGAAGAGCCGAATCGGAAAATGGCCGCCGCACCTGCAGCTATTCCATTCGCAGCCGGAGTCAACCGGATCTACAAGCTTGAAGCCCTAGTTGTGAAGCTGAAGCAGATCAGTGGAAAAGAGAAGGAAGGGTCCGTGCGGCTGGCTTCTCATTATCACAATGCAGAAGATGAGAGATGTACTGGTTTCAGGGATGCTTTGGATCGTGGAGCGGTAGACAGAGCCACCGATCATGTTCTGAACACCACAGCACATAGGATCGCCGTCGCTGCCCTGCAGATTGATTTCCTACTTCACAAATCCACCATTGACCAGTCAGATCCGGCTCTCAGCGGATGTAGCAATGGCAACAACAATGAAGCACACACGAAAGAAACGAGGAGGGTATCTGCAACCATCGATTCTGCGTCACTACAGGCATATGGTTATGGGATCTATGGTGTATATAGCACTAGATCTGACAGCATATACGCTATAGATCCAGAAGTAAGGAACAACATACTCCTAATATGTTTGTACATAAACCTGAGTATGGTCTTGTTGTACTTGTAAGGGTATTATACGGATCCGGGTCCACCTTTCACGCCAAGGAAGGTGCAAATATCCTCAAATTTGTAAATGATCTAACAGATCAGATGCTCAAAAGGCCGAACAGGCTATCAAAAGTTCAGATCTAGGGAAAACAAGCGTCGGGACAATATCCAGTTATGACTTACAACCACAAATTGCAGAAGAAGGCCTTAAAGGTAAGATGAACAACGAAGATCTAGCGTTATGGAGTAGGATGTCCTGGGCAACAGACGGAGATGCCCATTAGGCACCAGAAGACTAAATCATCATCATGAACCTTTGGTCCAATGACCCCTCGAAGCTAGTCGTGAAAGCTTTCTTGTCGCAGAGGATTTCGACTGTGAATGTCATACCCGCCCTTTGCGAGACCACAACGGCAGACGAAGCTGAAGATGCATATGTGATGGGGGAAGACTCTTGGATCGGACCCCAGTTCCTGAACGCTAGTGCCGGTTTCGGCGGGTCAAAGTTTCCAAATTTTCATTAAAACTCCCTTGGGGAAAACAACCTTGATTTGGGTTCAGGCTGTAAACAGTGTTATAAATCTGAAGAATAACATTGCCTATCATATCAGCTACTCGAAAGGACAACAACATTTGTTATTTGGGGGCAGAACACTACAGGATTACAGATCTATTAAGGAATACAACATCATGCTAGAATCTACCATAACACTCAATCTGAGATTACGAGGAGGTGCAGCAACAAGCAACTCAACTAAACAAATAGAGGGAGGTAGTGGATCAAGCATAAAAACAAAACACAATCCAGAGCCACATCAACAGCATAGGAATGAAGGAATATCTTTGAAGAACATATTACAAGGGGGAAAATCTCCTACAACAGCTCCAAAGCAGGCCGGAATAGTACCCAGTCCATACATAGTGGAGCAACTGAACTATACACCATAACTAAAAATAGATATATCAGAAACAGATGAGGTATGTAATGACTATGAAATGCAAGCCATCATTTGTCGTTTCAATGGATTTTGGCCAAAACCCTTTGAACTATTTCATTGGATCTTCACAAAATGGACTCTAAATTGTGAGATTCATCTCTGCTCCAAAGGGTTTTTTATAGTCAAATTTCAAACAACAGAGATAAGAGACATAGTGATACAGGAGGGACCTTGGTTTTGGGGATCTTCGGGCCTCTTTATCACTCCATGGTTCCCGGAGTTTGATGCCAACACCATGATTGTTTCCACGATGCCAGTATGGGTACATCTACATAATCTCCCTATACACTTCTGGGACCAAAAGGTTCTCGCATGTATAGGCAATACCATTGGCAGATATATTAAAATGGACACACAAAGAATGGAAGAAAGAATTTTTACATCTGCACGCATCTCTGTGGAAGTTGACCTCAGTAAGGGCTTACCAGATTACATACAGCTGAAGCATAAAGATAGAAGTTGGACACAGATATTAGACTATGAAAACACAACATTCAGATGCAGAATATGTAGGCAAACAGGACACCTACAAAATGCATGCCCAGAATATAAAAAAGATAGCCGAAGGAAGAAGAAAACCGGAAAACACCAAAAGGGTTGGAATTTTCCCCCACTAGATCCTGAAGAGGAGGGAGAATATGAGGAGGAAGACCCCATCCCAAATGAGAACAATCAAGCAGAAACTCAGAAGACATCTCCGCAAGAACCTATGGAGTCACAACTGGAAAAGACATCAGAAATAATGGAAATTAGCGGAACCAAAAGGCAACATGTATCAGACACCTCTGATTCTGACAAGGAAAACCCCTGATCAGGCGCTGAAAACCCACTTCAACTTGTTCCCACAATACCGTCCCAAGGAGAGTGGCGTAAGGTTGAGAAGAAAAAGGGGAGGAAAACTTGACTTCCCCCATATTGACATCTTAGTGCTCCCTGCGTGGAACACATGTTCTTAGTTTTTTGTTCCTTTGCTTATCTACTTTCTGTCAGGCTATATCGCCTCACATATGCATATGCTATGGCATCTACAAAATGTAATTTTCAATTTTAATGGAAATTACGATTTTTTCCACGAGAACAAAAAAAAACATTAAAAAAATCTATAATATATATATTTTATTTTTTATTTATAATTATATTTTTATATTAAAATGATAATATGTTTATAACCTTATTATTATACCTACCTATGTGGTGTGTTTAGCCATTAATTTAAATTAATTTGTATTTTAATTATTAATTTACTACTGTATAATTTATTTATTTATTTTAAAATATTTAAATTTTTTTGATTTATTTTAAAATATATTTCAGAATATTTTTATATATTTATTTAATAATAAATTGTTGAACTTGATATAACCCTGACGTCAAAATTGGAAAAAAAATAAATCTGTATCAAAACAACTGACAACAATATCATAAAAAAAACTTCACATCTAACTTCAAACTAATTAAAATAATCTGAAAACTTATTGATTTATTTATAAAATCAAACTCTTACTGCTGAGCCATGAGCCGTGAAGCTAACGACAAATGACAACCTTTTAGCGATTGATAAGTGGATTATTTATGATCACGGGGTCAAACTTTCTCCATTATTTTTGTTAGTGGGCGATCCGGTCCCCCGCAAATCGGCAATCGTTTACGAAGGGAGACCCAGGTTCCACGGTTAGTTACTGAGTAGTATTTTTTTATTTATATTTATTTCAAAAACTTCAAATTTTCCAAATAATTAGTTATTATCTTTTTCCCACATCCAAATTCGAATCTCGGCTAATAATTTTATTTATTTATATCTAATTCAAAAACTTTTAATTTCCTAATAATTATTTATTATTTTTTCCAAACCCAGTTTTATTTATTTATTTCCATAATAATTATAAAGTTACAAAAATTAAAAAAAAATATTTGTTATTTAAAGGAACACATCATCAGAATTGTGTTGTCTTTTTGCAATTATTTAATATTTAACCCCATTGTCACATGAAATTAAATTTAGGGATCACCCTTACACCATTTTGAATATGAAAAATATTTGTTTAATTCATGGAGTCAAACTCCTCGAAACAAACGCAAATAAAACTTCCATAATCTTCTCGGTTAAAATAAAATTCAAGCATTTAAAAGGGTTAGATGAGACAAAAGCATTTATATTTAGAAACCCCAAATGAAAGAACCTGCAATTAGTTACGTATATACCTATTTGATATGAATATAGTATGGGCTATGCCTCTTCTTTTTCTTTTTCTTTTTTTTTTTAAGGACGAAAAAGCATGATATTGTATTATATGAGGAATATAAAGAGACATATATATACATTCAATTTCTGTAGACGACCCATAGCTTTGGATCATACTAATAAAAAAAAAAACATGGAACATTTTCCAATAAAAACACCTGCCAGGAGAATGACAGATTAAAGACAAGTATCCAGCTACAGCATATTCTTAGATCATAGGGTTCACAGATCATAGACAAATACATCCAGTTACAAGATATCCTTGGTTGAAATAGTTGACATAGGTGGAGACTTCCGCGGAGATCAGAACAGATACAGCGTCATATAAAACAAAATGCGAAGAGAAAGAACCTGCGAGGCTGCTTGCATAAACTTAGAAATCAGGAAAAGAAAATTCTTGAATAGAAATTTTTTTCCCTTCATATGATACCTGCAGAAACCACGAACCCGGAGCTGAATGAAGACCTATTTTTGAGAGCGAATCTGCCTGCTGATTTTGAGCCCTGCTGATATAATGAATAGATCCACCTTCCAAGCATCCCCAGAAAAAATTGATCCTGTCCATCCATCCTACAAGGTGTGGCATGAGAATATAATTTTTTCTTGAGACGAAATCCACCATTACTTTTGAATCTCCAAAAACTGAGACATCCTGGATATTTAGAAAGACGCAAAATTTTAGAAGGCCAGTGAGGGCCATCGCCTCAGCTTTACTGTTGGTTCCTTTCCCCCCGCTCCAATGAATGTAGAATTGATTGTTTTCATTTACCATAATAATAACTCCACGGCCACAGGAGCCTCTCTGTTCAGCTCCATCGAAGTATGCCCTTGGATAAATTGTGTGTTCCTTTGAGAGATCATTACAGGCATCCTTTTTTTCCTTGAGGGTCTTTTGCGGGAGTGCTTCAAATTGAGAAACAATATTGAAAAAGATTTCCAGGAAAGGGGATTTGCTGTTGTTGAAAATAGAGTTGTTGCGCCACTTCCAAATATTCCACAGAGTGATAATGAAAGTTGTTCTCCATGATTCCTTTTGCTCACTGCACCAAAGAAACGCTTCAATGATTGAAGCGTGGAAATTGTGTTGAATTCCATAGCAGCTCTCCAAAGCATGCCATAATTGCTGAGTTCTTTTGCATTCTAAAAATAAATGATCGTTGTTTTCCTCCTCTGACCTGCATATAGGAGATAAACCGGGGCCGTGCCATTCCCTCTTCTTTAAATTTTCCCACGATAAATTCTTGTTGTGGAATGATAGCCAAGCGAAGAAGATCATTTTGGGCGGGCAACCCACCTTCCAAAAAATGCGAGGGAAAATAGGATTGTGAGAGGCCTGCTTTAGACCAATTAAATTCTGGTATACATCTTTGACACGAACAGTGTTCATCCCTTTCGAAATTTTCCAGGTGAGACAATCAGATTCCAAAGAGCGAAAAATGCCACAGTTTCTTATGCACGTCCTGATATGTTCCCATTGAAGGGCTATCACATCTGGCATTTCCATAAATCCTGCATCTTTCCATAAATCCTGCATCTTTCCATAGTGGAATAGATCCCTGCTAGCCCGCAATCAAACTGTCCCAAAAGAAAAGACCCCTTCTATTAAAGAAATTTAACAAAGATTCAGGCACATAGATCTCCTCGGCGCCGCACAGGAACTGGTCTTTCTCGATAAGGATCTTATTGCAAGTTTGGAAACGCCAAATTAAGTTCTTGAAGAAATAATTTTCTATCTTACGAAAGCTAAGCCAAATTGAAAAACCATATGAGGCACCGATCCTTCCCTCCCTGAACCAAAATGTTAAGTCCTTCCTGCCCAAGTATTTCTTCTGAATAATGGAACTCCATGATCCTTCTCCATGAATCGCTCTCCACAAAGACTTGCATAAAAGAGCCTTCCCAAAAGTGTGCATATCGAGCAAACCCCATCCTCCCATACTCTTTGGCAATGAAATACTGGATAATTTTGAGAGATGATATTTCCTTCTTTCCACTTGGCCACCCCAAATAAAATTCGTTGTTAGTTTATTCATATTTTGAATTATACTCGCAGGAAAAAAATATAAGTGTGCCTAGTAAACCGCGAGTTGATTTAGTACTGATTGCGCCAAGGTCACTCTTCCCGCCAGAGAAAGGCATCTATATTCCCAAACTGAAATCTTCTTGTAATATCTGTCTGAAATCTAATTCCAATCTGTCTTTGAGTATCCATTTGCTTTTATCCGAAAACCCAAATATTTAATACCATGACTGATGGATTGCACCTTAATTCCAAAAAGGTCAGCTAACCATTCAACATCAACCAGATTGATATCATTGTGGTAAATTGTTGACTTCGCATTGTTTATTTGCAATCCTATAGCCTTTTTAAATTTTTTTAGGATTTCGTAGAAGCATATCCAGGTGAATCTGCAAATCATTCCGAATAAAATAATATCATCAACAAATAAGTTGTGTGATATTGAAATATTTCTGCAAATTTTTAGAGGACGACACTTGTTTTCCTTGACAGCCTTGTTGATATGAAGGCTAAGCGTGTTCATAGCGAGGATAAACAAAATCGGCGCTAGAGGACATCCTTGGCGAAGACCCCTGGGCGCGCGGAAGAAAGGAGATGGGATCCGTTTATGAGGATCGCATAATCCACCTTTTCAACGCAGGCCATGATCCAGTTGATCATGCTGGCTCTTAAACCGATCTTTGCGAGCAGACACCTGGTGAAGCCCCAATCAAGGCAGTCGTATGCCTTACAGAGATCGATCTTGACAATGACCCCATCACTTTTTTTAGAATGTATAGCAAACAGACCTTCCTGTGTGCTTGCGACTGCATCTAAAATGTTTCTTCCCTTTAGAAAGGCGTATTGATCCTTTGGAATTTTGAAAAACTTCCTTTGATTCTTTCAGCTATGATCTTCGATATAATTTTGAAAGAAATATTACAAAGTGAAATCGGTCTAAAATCCTTGAAGGATTCTGCATCTCCCTTTTAAGGAATGAGTGCTATATTAGTGGAAGAGGTTTTTTGATTGATACTTCTTGACATCCTGGAACCTTCCACCATCCTTAACATATCTAATTTTAAAAGATAAAAAAAGTGAATGAAGAATTCTATCGTCCAGCCGTCTGGACCCGGGCACTTGTCCCTTTTAAAAGATTTCATTTTTCTTAACAGCTCCTCCTCAGATACTGGCTGGAAGATTTGATCATTTAGTTAATCATCAAACATCCGGGGAATTCAATGCCCCACAAAATATCCTGAAACTTGCATTCTTCAGACCTCTTGTACTGATTTTCAAAATATTCCACCGCCCCATTTGTGGTCCTGTTGGGAATATAGGAAACCACCTCTTCCATCACTAATTTTCCATATAGAATTCTTTTCGCGTCTAGAGCTGGCGAAAATTTGCAAGAATTTTGAATTCCTGTCGCCTTCCTTCATCCATATCGCTCTGCTCTTTAACCTCCATAAAGATTCTTCCTGTTCTAAAATTTTCGATTTTTTCTTTTGGAGCTCCTTTATCGACATCTCATTTTGAAAGATAACATATGTGTAGCCATGGATTCCGCAGCTCTATCTAATTCCATTTGAATTTCCCTGAGATCATTTATGTTCGCTAGCCTTTTTTTGAACTGCCACTCTTTTACCACCTTTCGAATGGACTCCATTTTGTCCCTGAAAGTCATTAAACATGGAGGAGCTTCGAGTGACGACATCTCAGTCCAAGATTTTAATATGATATCATTAAACTCTGGATCTTCTAAACATGTTCTGTTGAATTTAAAGGAGTAGCCTTTTCTAAACCCCTTTCCCCTCCATCCTAGCATAATCGGTCTATGATCTGAAATGAAGACATTCTCAATTGATGAAAAATGCATGCCTAGTTTGCCAATTAGACTAGCATGAAGAATAAATCTGTCAATTCTCTTGGCGATATAAGCTTTCTCGGCTCTTCCATTTTCCCACGTCGGGAGCAATTTGGGAGGAAGGATGTCAACAAAGTTCCTGCTAAGAAGCTCATTCTTAATTCTGTCAGCAATGGGATCCTTTTTCTTATTGATGCCCCAGATTTCGTCCATATTTAAGGTGATATTAAGGTCTCCTACAATCAATAAAAATTAAACATCAAAAATTTCTGAAGCGAAATGACTTTCCCAGAATGACAGTCTGTTCTTATAGGGAGCATATATATTCAGAATATTTATTGGACATTTATGCCCCCTCATTTGAGCCGAGATAAGGATGTCCGCGAGACAGCTATATGTTTTTACAGTGATCCAATTAGGATCCCATAACACTGCCAAACCGCCTGAAAGGCCGTTTGCGTCCAAAGCAGAAATGTGCCAATAGGGGAACATCTTCCTGAAATAAGAAACTGTTACAGAAGAGGGGTGCATGGTCTCTTGTATTAAAATGATTTTGGGGCTTGCTGACAGGAAAAAATTCTTTAAGGCCACATACTTTAGGTCTGCCCCCAGACCTCTAATGTTCACTGATATGATGAAATTCATTGAGAAGGCTTTCCGACCATGCTTGCTCTAAGGGGCTGTTCTTCAGTCATATCAATGATGGGTATATCGATGAGGGATAGATTACTGATTCCTCTACCTGCTCCTTCACCCCTCCCCCTGTAATGTCTATTGCCCCTATTGTTTTTCCTCCTTACCGTAATATTACTTGCAGAATTGGGGCTTATCTAGGGAGGACTTCAATTTCCGGGCTTATGAATGGTGAGGGGTTTGAGCTCCAAAGGTTTCTTGCTTAAAAGGTAGTTCAGATCACTACCAATCGAGTTTGAGGGCGATGAGATAGGAGAGTTAACAGGGGTGGGCGTAATCAGAGGCTCTTTCCCTTTTCCAAGAGGAGATTTATTCTTAATCGGGGACGGGGATGAAGATTGGATTAAATGGACCTCCTTTCTAATGTTTATGAAAGGTCGAGGAATCGGGGGAGGATATGGGACTTCATGATCAGAGGATGGCTCCAATGGAGGGATCGGGAGACGAGGAAGTTCATGGTTAGAGGCTGTCTCCAGAGGGGGCATCGAGGGAGAAATTCTATACAAAGGGTCAGAATTTTTGAGCGATGGTGGAGTTTGCAGATGATCATCAAAAGATGCCTTTAGCTATGCATCAGGTCCAGGAGAGGACTGGCTTTTTGGAGATGCTAATTTCTTCGAATCTGAGGAAGATGCTTTTATTCTACAAGGCTTTTCCGTGAAATGATGGGAACCATGATGCTTTCGACTTCTTATAAGGCGCCGCAAGCAATTCTTGATAAGATGACCCATGTGATGGCAAGCTGAGCATCTAAAGGGGACTTCCCAGAAGTCCAACCTCTGTCTAATTTTTAACTCCCTCCAGAAGATATCTATGTGGTCCAGGAAACCACCTCTGAAAGCTTTGTCTATCAGAATCCAAGCCACTCTTTTGTCTTTCTCACCTAAGCACCACGGGTCAACGTAAACACACCTTCCTATGGAATTCCCTATCTCTGCCAAAGTTTCCTTTGACCATAATTCCAGGGAAAAACTGGGTAATTTAACCCATATCAAGTTACTGGAGGGGGTATTCATTAGCGGGTTATAACCCAGATACCATCTATGTAATGCCAAAAAGCTTCTTCCATAAACCCACTGTTGCTTCAAAATGGTTTCCAGGTTGCCCGCACTAAGGAAATGAAAGCAATACCACTCCTTTAATAATCTAGCCGCGATGGGGACATATCCTATCAATGGTTTCCATTGCGTCTCGAGCCAACTTCTCATCTTTTGGTCATCCATCTCCGGGAAATGCCACCGACCTACCAGGGCATTTTCCTGAAGGCTTCCTATGCGATTCGCCAGATGAGCACTATCAATCTTTATGGCTGCAGGAGGAGGAGTAATCTTTACAGGTTTTTGACTTTTCCTTGAGTGATATTTATCATATGCCCTTCCTTTTTGTTCTATCACGGTTTTGCTGGTTCCTCGCAGCGGTTTTACTCTATCGTTACCACCCAAGTCATCTTGTGTGCCCAAAGGGTGAATCACCATGTCATCCAGGGTGGACTGCCAATTGGTTGACAACTTGGCGTTGTCGTGGAGGGATTCCGCTTGGATGGCCGCATGTATCATTGCCTCTATGGCAGACGTGTCCGACGGATAATCCATTCATAAATAGCTCACCTAAACCTTATCTCATGGGTACAGGAGGAAATCCAAAAAGGATATGTGTTGGACACTGCAAGCTGATAAGACGGGTGAAATCTGAATAAATACATGGAGAAAGAAAGTTCAAATAACTCGCATCTGACTGAAGTACTGGCGCAAGGAAGCCTCGAGAACAAAAAACATTTTCCCAAGAAGGATAGGATTCAAATATGAGACCAGTTGTCCCCCTATTAAAAGGCATATGACGCTATCATGAGCTGGATTTATGGCAGAGTAGAAGGATATTTGAAATATGACGGCTCTATTTATTTTAGGACTGCAACTCACATCCTGACGAGGATTAAATATCCTGAAAAGCAACAGATATGGATCTAACGGATTCTGCCCGAGAAAGTCCTGATAAAGGAATTAGAGTTAAAACATGTACCACAAACCAGAATCTGGTGTCCCCGGAAAAGATCCGGTCCTGAGAGACCAGGGAGGATAGTGTGGAGTGAAAACGAGAGCAAAAGGAACTCTACTACAGTTCGGAGATCTTCCTATCTTGAGACAAAACTTTAAATCCAGACTCAGAACAACTCATGCCTTCTTGAGCTAAACTAAGATATGTATCTTTTTCTGAAATTAGAGCTTGTACCTCGAGACTGCTTCCAGCCTCCCGGAGAATTTTCTGGACCGGAAAAACCAGAGAGATCATACCAGTGTCAACATGGTTCCGAAAGGAAATTTCAGTTTTGCTTCCTGAAATCCTCCCTATCAAGATTTGATCATAGTCTAAGGACAGAGCAATTGTGATACACCTCACGATGCTTCTTCGGGACAGACTAGGCAACAACAGAAAATCTCGCAGACACACCACCAGGGCCCCAACTTAAAACGAAAATCTGAGCATGGCTTGGAAATGACAAAATAATTTTGAACCTTTAAGCCCGAAACCCATGACCAGTTTGAGGATGATTTATCGGACATAAGAATTCATAAGGAAAAACCCAGAACTAAAAGCAGTGCAAAACTACTATCACAAAACAGCCTCTGTATTTTCTTTAAGTTTACACCATAAAACCAAAACAGAACTGTAAGCAAAACAGAGAGAGATTTACTCAATTCCTAAGCTCTGTGTTTTCCTTTTTGACACAAATATTTTTATGACATCAATGATAATAAGAGGAAAAGTGAGACTAACCTGGAGCCGCAGACATGCCGAGTGCAGGGTGCAATTGGTAGTCAAGGAGAAACATCATAACCATCCAAAACAAACCCAACCAGAATCACAGGAGAATCAGCTGAAAGGTGATGGAGTGCATGCACAGAGAGATTTCGGATGCTAATGAAAACCTCCACTGCGTAAGCAGTATGCAGGGAGGAGAAAAGGATGACAAAATTTCGGACAGAAAGCTCGCCAGCAGATTAAAACGAAGCTAGATCAAAGGCATCCAGAGAGCCTTTGACAGATATCAGGTACCGTGTAGATTGGTGGACATAGCGTGCATGGTGAGCTGAGACGTGGCTTGGATGGTCTTAAGATAACATGCATTTGACAGAAAAACTCACCTGCTCTTAGATAATAGGCCGAGAGACCGCCATCCCGATCAATGGTTGGATAGCGCTACTGGCACACCTCCACTCGACAGCTGCGCCCATGGGCTATGCCACTTACATGGCCAAGGGTTTTGAAAAAAAAGATATGTATAATCATTACATGAAATTTACATCAAATTGAAAGAGAGTCTCACATGGCTTACATATCAGTTAATAGTGTACACAAATTGTAATGCTTTTGGTACATTGGTAAGGGGTAAATAAATTATAAACTCCATGAATAAGTGGGCATCTCTTTAATATTTCATAAACCTAACCAGAATATTCGTCAAAGCATAACTTCTTTAACACGGAAACATGCACCATTATCCATAGGATAGGTCTTTAACACGGAAACATGCACCATTATCCATAGGATAGGTCTTTAACACGGAAACATGCACCATTATCCATAGGATAGGGCATAACATATATGAAGGGAACACATTAATTTATATGAATTTAGTTAATTGTCATCTAACAAATAAATTTACATGAACTTAATTGATAATTGATAGTCATCTAGGTCAATGATTTTAGGTTTCTCCTTGTTGAAAGACCCACAATAATTTTCTCATTTCACATGGCATGGGGTGGTTTTCTTTTTTTTTTTTCCTTTTCCTTTTTCTTTTTCTTTTGGTTGGTTTAGTTCTTGCGTCCCTTTAATATATTTTTTTGGATATAAATTAATTTTATTTTTATTTTTTTATAACAAAAATAAATATTTAAATATTAATTATTGATAGATAATATAAAAGTGTAGTTTAATTTATAAATGAAATAGTTTTTTTCATGACAAATTTAATAAAAAATTTAAAAATTTAAGTTTAAGTTGTTTAATCTTAGTGTCCCAAGAGTTTTTCATGGTGTTGAATCCATTTATGCATTCTAAAATATATTTTAAATAACAAAAAATCACATTCTTGCTATTTCGTCCATAAGTTAGACTACACCTAATATAAATAAATTTAGATTAGTATATAAATTTGATTTTTTTGGGTCAATTCAACGATAGATTTTTTAGTTTTGTATTTTCTACCCATCCTAAAAGTTTTAATTATTAAAATTAGAGTTTGTATTTCTATACATTATATTATTATTATCCAATTTTAAGGTTACGACCAAGTCAAAAACACATTGGTGTATGAGATCCCCTTGTTTGTGGGACAAGGGACCTACCTCCACGCATTGATTTGAGTGCTAAGTCTACAAAGGCATACCTACTCTACCCCTCATTTTGAACATGCTCTTAGCCATTAATTTTAAATATTTGAATTTTTGTTGTTGTTTAAATTGTATTTTTGAATGCATAAATCAATTCGACACCCTAAAAAATTACTAGAGTATTTAGATTTGTCTTTTCTTTTTCTTTTTGAGGAAAAAACTGCGTAAACAAATAATCCTAGTTCCACTCACTTATTTACATGTTTGCCATTATCATCCAATTTGAAATTCTTTTGAATAACATTTTATTATTATTATTATTATCCAATTTTAAAGTCACAGACACCAAATTGGTGTATGAGACCCCCTTGTTTTTTTGCCATTAGCATCTAATTTGAAACTCTTTTGAATAACATTTTATTATTACTATTATTATCCGAATAACATTTTATTATTATCCAATTTTACAGGCAATGACACCAAATTGGTGTATGCGACCCCCTTGTTTGTGGGACAATGGACAAAGGACACAACGATTTGACTACTAAGTCTAGAAAGGCATACATACTCTACCTCTCTCGTTTTGAACATGTGAACTCCTAAAAAGAAACACATGCTCTTAACCATTAAGCCCACTCAAACTTTAATGTTTTTTATAAATTTATAAAAACTTTACTTTTTTCAATATTAAATTAAATTTCTATAATTTTATTATTATGATTTATTATTATAAATATAAAAATTAATAATTATTATTATTTATAAAATAATAATTTAAATATTACTTTTTCCTATTTCATTAAAATAACAAAATAAATGCAATTTTGTAACATGCCTCCATAACACTCTCTATATATAATCATTAAAACGCAATTTTGTAACCTGCCTCCATAACTCTATATATATATATATAATATTTACCTTTGTTTGAGGAAATTTGGACCTTTACTCATCAACCTTTAACATCTCTCTATTCAATATATGTCCAATCATTAATTGAGTATTAAGTTCCTTTAAGATTTAATGGATTAAATACTTGTCGTCAATGATATACTGGTTGGTCCTGCTATACGATATCAACATATCAGGTTAAACCTACAATATAGTTTTTATTTAATTGTTGGTTCCAAAGGTAGTGTTTGGCATTCTTATGAATGTGGCAGATACTGGATTTATATAGGTGGAAGTCCTTGATTACAGGCACATGATGTTTCTCTTTTTAAATTAAAGTTTGTATTACTCGGCGCTTTACTGCTTAACCAAAGTTAATGGTTGATTGGTTAACATTACAACAAGTTTAGTTTTAAATTGGGAGGTTAGTAGATTTAGAAATTAATAGAAATTGGTTATTATTGATGAATTTGAATTGAAAATAAAAGATTGCAATTTTTTTATTACAATTATGCGGAATGAAAATCATAATCTAGAAACACATGTAATGGCATGCAATTATCAAAACAACAAGAACATAATAATTTATAGGGAACCCAACTGGAAAAAACATTTCCATTGTTTTTCATTAATAAAATGAGAATGATAAACTATTACAATGACTTGCTTCAACTCTGAAGCACACCTTGAGTGACCTGTTTTGCCAACACTTAGTCAATTCAAGCATCCAACTTCCTCCTATTTCCTTACACAATTAAGGAGAAATTGAGTTCCTAAATAATAGGGGAATTCCCTATTTCCTCACCCAATTCCCAAAAAAATTGATCACTTGCGTAAATACCAAACCTACACCCTCAATTAATATACAATTGATAATTACAACGTGCATTTTCCTCTATTGCTTAGTTTCTCTCTTGCAGTCTTCCTTCCCTCTTCTCATGGATGTTACTGGTGGCATACATTGGTTGTGACTCTTATTGTGTTACCCCTTTCCCTATGCATTTGCGATGTGGATTTTCCCCAACCTTCTATAGTGCTTGCCTTTCCCCCCATGGTGCTCGATTTTTTTCTCTTCTATGACCCCTCCTACATGGGTCATCAACGTGCCTATGTTCACAAGGCCACAACCTAATATCAACAGTGCGGCCCACAAGGGTAACATACGTATGCATCACCATTTGGAGGAAGCCACCTCTCACTTCCGCGATCTCACATTAATCCAAGAAGAGCTAACCCATGCTAAGGGAGAAGGCACCTCTCATAGGCTTCAACTCCCAGACACAAAGGTTCTTATTAAGTTAGTAGATTGGTTATCGGAAACTGGCACACTCACAGTTTATTTAATCAGTATATGCACATAGTTGATCTTTATTGGCACATGAAGTTCCTCTTGAGAAGAACCCTATTGGATCGGCATGAGCATCGAGCATATATCCTCTATTCCCTTAAGCATCTGCATGATAACATGAAGGACCTAGATTAATGGATAGATCATATTGAACAACATCTCGACGTCCCTCCCTCAGCAAGAGACACCACCGAAGACAACAAAGATCCCATCCAGGTTATTACCAAAGACTTTGATTCTTCTACCTAGTTCATGATTCTACTATACTGGTCTTTCATTCCTATTGCTTATTTCCACAGTTGGTTAAGCCAGCTACTCTTTTCTTCTATGATGAAGTTTGATTACACATTTATCTCTTACATCTCTACAAAGAGTAAATTTTTGGCTTTGGTCTAGTCTCCTCATTGAGAGCCTGACTTAAGACTTCCTAGTATCATCCTGTAATCTTAAAAAAAAAAGTTGGATCAAATAATAATTGCGCTGGGAGGTGCTCTCCAATCCAATATGGAAGAGAGGTTCTAATTTCCTATCCTGTAAACATTTTGACTCATTCAAATTACATATAAATATATAAAATAAAATTGAGGTAAACTAGTCAATTTACATTGGCGGGTTTTGGCTCTAGTTTTTAACAAGCCATGTTTTTTCCAATGGTATTCTTATGTACAAAGAAATATATATATATATATATATATATATATATATATATATATATATATATATATATATATATATATATATATATATATATATATATATATATATATATATATACTACTACTACCACTACTACTACTAGCCTAGAACCATCTTAACTCTGGATCTACCAAGCGTCGAGAGGGATAAAATATTTTGAAGTGCAAACCTCTTTTAAAGTGAAAAGAGATTTGATCCCTCTCAGCGCTTGGTCCGAAGTTAAGATGGATATATGATGGTAATAATAAGTCTGAGGGGGAAACTCAATTGGTGATCACAGTATTGTGAGTCCTAAGAAAACTGAGATCCAAGGTTCAAATCCCCCCGATTGTGACCCAATTTACAAAGAGGAGGACAGGTCGTAGACCTGTAGAGGTTTACTAGTAGATACATGTCAGGTTGGTTGTTGGGTTCCTATAATAATAATAATATCAATTGAATTGTCCTAGGGGGAAACTCAATTGGTAATTGAAGTAACGTGTTTCTTGAGAAAACAAAGAGATCCAAAGTTCAAGTACCCTCGATTGTGACCCTGTTTATGGAGAGGAGGACAAGTCGTAGACCCCCAGAGGTTTACTAGCAACTACATGTCAAGCAGGCGGATGGGTTCCTCTGGGATACAAAAAAAATGATTCAATTGAATTTGTTGCGCTGAGAGGCACTCTCTAGCCCGGTATGGAAGAGATGTTGTAATGTAAACATAAACAGTTTGACTTGGTCAAATAAAAATATAATATAATATAATATAATATATATAATTATGTTTATTTCAGCATGATAACCTACATTGGAATGGCTCTGAAGTCGTGTGAAGGATCGAACCCATGGTCTCTGTTAGGGTTTGGATAATTTACAACAGTTGCCTGCAACAAGTAGTCATAGGCAATGGAGAAGGGAGGTATTACTTGTTTTAGCTTGGAGTTGGAGATGTGGGGCTCAGGCATATGTTATACGGTGAGAGTGTGAAATATATGTCGAGTATTGGGGAGGCCTCAGAACTTTCAAAGGTCAATTTTCATTGTTGAGATGGATGAAGAACTAGTATATTATTCTTCAGATGCCATAGATTATGTGTTGATCTGGATAGAGTTTCCACCTGAACATTCTGATATGGAGCCACCTGGAATAGTTAGGGCACCGGCTATGTAGGTCGACTCATATAGGTTTTCTCCAGAGGAGGTATATGGAAGCCCCACACCCCTAGGATTTGAAAACCTATTGTTGGCATCAGGGAAAAATTCTACAGGATTTCAGTGTTCATGGAATATAGCAGACCCTATTTTGGATTTTGTACAGTAGCAGCCAGATCTTTCGTTCCCATCCCCGTCGTCATTGCAATTTCTAGAGAAATGCTTAAACCCTATTCTGACAGAAGATCGTAGCTTTGGAACCCCTAACCAAGATGGGGATACAGGGTTTTCTGAACAATGTGTTGGTTTGAGACCCTCTGGGTATCAATACACTACAGATAATGGCCAAGAACAGAGCATTGGCACAATACACATAATCCAAGATCTCCGAAATATACCTACAGTTCAGACCTTGAGATGTTTTGTCGAGATCCATGTTAGTAATTCTAATTGTCATTAGGCGGAGTCTAGGGTTATCAATTCTGCAGATATCCCATGCAAGACATTGGAAATGCTGATGAGGGTACTCAGAAGAAGCGAGTAAAGAAATAAAAACCACTAAAGTTAGATAAAGAGGGAGATTGTTGGTTCCAGGAGAGGGCATCAAATTGGATGAAGTCATGGACACGGTGGATCATGTTTTGGTAGGGACGGTTCATGGGAGTACTTACACTTTGACGCGTATGAAGAAATGGGTCACAGAGGTTTGGGTCTAGGTTTTGGAAAACTTGCCAACTGTGGTGACTATGACTAGGGGATGGTTTGCATTGTGATAATAGGACTGAACATGCATCATGGGTACTAATGAAATATTGGCATATTGAAATGGTCCTGGTCATGCTAAAGCAATGGTCACCTCTTTTCGACCCAGAGAGAGAGCAACAGGGGGTGGGACCGATTTGGGTAAGAATACCAGGTTTGCCTCTTTAATTCTAGTCCGAAGATGTCTTCAGACATACTGGGGATGATTTGGGGGTTTTTCTAGATTATTATAAATCTTTTGTAGAATCAGGCAAGATGGATTTTGCATGTATTTTGGTTCATCTAGACACCAGAGAGGGGTTGGTGGAAAGCTTGAAGCTTCAATGGCGGGGCATTATCAGATTGCAGAAATTGGACTATGAGGGGGTACCATTTAGATGTAGGAGGTGTCATGAAGTTGGTCATCTCTACAAAGAATGTTCATTGCTTGCAAAAGATAAGATAGTAGTGGAATCTTTGGACGGGAATGAAGGTTCACATTGGAATGGAGGAGGCCCAAATGACATGGATTAGATGCCACAAAAGAGTTCGGTTCGACAGCAAAAGGGGATGGACAAGAATAAAGTGAAACACGCTTCCTCCTCCTAACCTTCCTCTACGAGGGTTACTCATGCTTGAGCTTTGACAACTAGTCCCTCTCTGGGTATTGATCTCTCTTTCCCATCCTTGGAACCTAATATTTCGTTTAATCCATCTGCATCTTGTCCTACAAAGAATGTTGAGGTGGTTCTATCTTTATGTGATTTAAGTTCAATTTCTTGTACCTCGATCTCGGTTCCTGTATGTTATTCGACTCCTTTTCCTGCCATCCCTGTAGTTTCCCAGGTATCGATGCCCGTGAGGGAGGATATCTCTTCCGAGTCTAATACAAGCCATAGATATAACCCAAGATATTTATCCAAACATCCCATAGTTGTTGGTCGAGAATTAGGTATATCATCCCCTCCTAAGATCCCTAAATCCTCTTGACATAGGCAGTCCTATATATCAAAAGTTATTCATAAGACCTATATGGATCTAGAGGAAGGTAGACAATTATCACTTGATGGGGTTCTTAGAGAAAGAGGCAACCTAGAAAATGTTTCTCGATGAAGTGGCTATCTTTTAACTGTAGAGGGTTGGATAGCCCTACAAAAAAACTAGCCCTCAGGAGGTTATCAGAGTTGGAGAAATTGGATGTGATATTTCTACAGGAGACACTTGGGGACAGTGCCCAAATTACAACACTTCTAGAAGCTATCAATTCGAGATGGACCTTCCATGCCTTAGATGTCCGAGGCAGATCTAGAGGCATTGCTGTAGGAATAAATTGCAGATCATTGAAGTTAATAAATATTTGGGGAGGGAATGCGTTTTAATGGCAGATGTTTTTTTTTTTTTTTTCTTAAGAATTACGGATTTACATTAGGCGTGTTAATATATATGGTCACTGTCACAATCACGTGTCTTTCTGGGAAGTAGGTATGGGATCTTATTTCTTGCAGGTTGGCAACAAAATTTTGGGGGGAGATTTAAATTTTTCTATGGGCCATGCGGAATCTTGGGGAAGCCATGCATAGGTTCATTCACTCACATAATTTTTTGAACAGATTCCAGAGAATAATAAACTCATTGATATAGAAGTAGCTCATATTCAACCGACCCGGAGAAATAGAAGAATTGGGGATGCTATGTTAGCGAGGCGTCTTGATCAATTCCTAATCAAGGAACCACTGTTGGATAAAATTGAAATGATTAGGCAATGGGTTGGTTTGGGAGGAATCTCAGATCATTTGCCTATATATCTAGAAATAGCAAGTATATCTCCAAAAACACGTGCAACTTTCAAATTTAATTCAACGTGGTTAAGGGATGCTGATTTTCATCGAATTGTTAAAGATATATGGTAGGATAGATCGCAAATTGAAGAAAGGCTTTCGATGAAACAATTGGCTGGAAATATATTACGCCTTAAGTAGAGGACGATAGAATGGGCTAAGGCAAAGAAAAATAAGGTTGAAGAATCACTCATAAATATTGATTCTGAATTGACCAGGTTATAAGAACCCGATAGTGGAGGGTATGACACGCTTGAATCCAAGTTCTATGTTACACAACTAGAAGTATAGAAACTCAATATATTAAAAGAAAAGGAAGAAACTTGGAGACTTAAGAGAAGAGTTATATGGCTCCAAGCGGGAGATGAAAATACAATTTTTTTTCAACAACATGCAAGAGGTTGGAAGGCTATCAATACCATATGGTCCTTGGAGGATGAGGAGGGTTCTTCAGTACAATCTTTCAGAAGACTAAAGAATTTGGGTATTTATCACTTTGGAAATTTGTTTAAAGCTCCACAGGAGGTGTCTTTGGCAGAGATTATAAAGGTAGCTAGTCTCTTTCCTCGATTTGTAAATGAGGAAGTAATTGAAGACCCGAATAAACTACTGACCATGGGTTAACTAGAGGCAGTGCTGAAATGGTTTAAAAAGGACAAGAGTCCAGGTCCGGATGGATGGCCTGTGGAATTTTATTTGGCTTTCTTTGAATTGATAGGTAAAGATCTACTTAGGGTGATAGAGGATTGTCGAATGAGTGGGAGAATGTATGATGCATTCAATGCTATGTTCATAGCCTTAATTCCCAAATCTGATAAGTCTAGCACCTTTAATGATTTCAGCCTATTTCTTTGTGTAATTGCATCTATAAGATCATCATGAAGATCATTGCAAATCGCATTAAGCCTATTTTATCCCAGCATATATCAAAGGAGCAATTCACCTTTTTGGACAAACATCATATTCACGAAGCAATAGGCATTACACAGGAAGGCCTTCACTCCTTAAAAGTTAAGAATTTGAAAGGAATGATATTTAAAATTGAACTCTCCAAAGCATATGATAGGACCGACTAGTTGTAGATCCGGATGTTGTTGACTCATCTAGGTTTTCCTTATGATTTCATTAACTGGATCATGTGTTGTATTACCTTTGTTTCATACAACATTATCATCAATGGATCAAGATCAAATTTTTTCCATGCTGAATGTGGACTCGGGTAGGGATGCCCTTTATCTTCGTTGTTATTCTTGTTGGTCATGGATGGCCTAAGCAGATTGATCTCTAAAGAAAGGAATCAGGGGATATTCACAGGTGTGAAAATTGAAGCAAATATCATCTTAACTCATCTACTGTTTGTAGATGATGTCCTCATTTTTCTGAATGGGACCATCAGTGATTTTATTGTCTTCACCATCATTCTTAAATTATTTTGTAAGGCTACAGGGATGGAGAGTAATCAAGAGAAATCCACCTTATCTGCTATGGGTTGTACATAGTATGAATTAGTCTACGTTAAAATAGAGATTCCCATATAGGCATTTGGCCTTTAAATATGGGCTCAAGTATTTGGGATTTTGACTCAAACACAATAACTACAAATTTGTGAACTGGATGTGGCTAGTAGCCAAGATTGAAAGCATAATTAATGCCTGGCATCATCGATGGTTATCTAGGTCGGGTCAGCAAGTTCTTATCAAATTAGTGTTGGATGTTATCCCTATATACTGGATGTCTTTGTCTTGGATCCCAAAAGGAATTATAAATAGAATACAACATATATGTTGTAGGTTTCTCTGGAGAGGAAACAAGAAAGAAAGACATTTTGCATGGGTAAGATGGGATCTCATTGCCATTCCAAAAAAATGGGGAGGATGGAGGATGAAGAACCTTGTATGTTTTTCTAAAGCCCTTGCAGCCAAAATGGGGTGGCATCTCCTAAATTCAAACAATTTATGGTCAGAGGTGGTAATCACAAAATACATTAGTCCATAACATATTGAGTAATGGATCAAAATGCCAAGATGGAATATACCAGACATCTCTATGATTTGGCGATCTGTCTTAAATTCCTTTGAATATATCAGAGCGGGTTTGGCGTGGAGAGTAGGATCGGGTGGGAAGGTTCGTATTGGCATGGATGCATGGTTCGGAAGTGCTAATGCTCACATCCTTCCTCCCGACCTTGTATAATTCTTGGAGGTATCTGGTATAAGGAATTTAGATCACATTGCAGACCCAATAAATTCTACTATCTTTGGTCAAAAATGGAAATCTGCACAAGATCTTAGGATTCCTTTACATTGGCATAAGGATTGGGAAATTTATATAAATGCACTCTCAGAGGCTCATATAAGAATACAAGAATGAGAAGACGAATTAATCTAGGAAATTTATCTGCACAATAGATATACTCCGAAAGAAGGATAACCATTCATTTTTGTTGATCATGAACCCCTCAATATTGTCTGGTGGTGGTGCCTGCTTTGGAACTTAAAAGGCCCGACAAAAACAAATATTTTTATGTGGTGTTTACCGCATAATAAAGCTCCCACAGGAGATAATCTTCAACGAAGATCCTTTCAGGAACCCTCCTGGTGTATATTATGCAAGAATAACGTAGAATCGATCAATCATCTATTCCTCCATTGTCCTTCAACAATCCAAATATGGAATCAAATATATCAATCTCTGGCAATCAATATCAGGTGGCAGGGAGACAATTTACAAGTAGCTTGGAAATCATTTTGGAATAGAGCCCATCCTACAAAAAGTCAAAATTTGCCCATGTTGATTTGTTGGGGTATTAGGATAGGAAGAAACCAACTCATTTTTCAAGAAAAGCCCCCTAACTGGCCTTACTCATATTCACACATAATAGATTTCTATAGCATGCTCTCGGAAGACGAACAAAAACAACAACACAAGAACATATCTGCAGAAACCATCAAAAAGACTTTTCCTTGGGCATATTTTGATGGTTTGGCACAACAATTTGGCTACGGCGAAGGAGCGGTTTTGCATTTAAGTGAAGATCATTATTTCAAGATTAAGATGGGTTTAGGGAGAGGCACTAATAACTATTTAGAGCTAAATAGCCTCAGACTTCTCCTTATATTTTCCCTTGAGAAAGGATGCCGACAACTGCAGATTTTTGGCGATTCTAAACTTGTCATTAATTGGTTCAACCTTCAGTCAGAATGTCACGTGCACACACTCAGGAATTTGCTGGATGAAATTATTACTTTAAAATCTCAGTTTGACTATATATATTGTCATCATATCTACAAGGAAAGGAACCAGATTTTCGACAGTCTTTCCAAGGAAGCAACGCAACAACCTATTGACTCTTGGATGATTCAAGAACATATTGGACAAGAGTTCTATCAATGTTGGACAAGAGTTCTATCAGTATTTTCACAAGCCATTCATTGATCATCAGCCACAGGTGGCAACAACTACCTAAATCTACACAGTTCATAGATGGATCTCCTTTTTGTATTTTTGTGTCGTTTCACATAACTATGTTATTGTATATGTTATTATGTATCTCATTTTCAGTTACGGTTATGTAACAGTCGGTTCATAGACTCTTTATAACGGGTGGCATATATGGCCACCAATTTTGACATATGCTCCTTTTGCAACATCTATAACATGTAATTTTCAATATTTTATATAATGAAAGTTACGATTTTTCCTTGGGGAAAATTATGTTTATTTCTAATTATATGTTTTTTAATTAAATTTTTTATTTTTATTTGGCCAAGTCAAATTTTTTATGTTTATATAATAGTTATAAATTAAGATCCATTTTTTCAAGGTAACTGGTGAATCAATAACTTCGCAGGCTTGCTACACAAGCTAAAATATATTTGAATAGAACCGAGATTGAGGGGGGATTAAACCCACTAGTTAACACTTAAGATATTGTCCTTTTACATAATCTAAGATCCATTTTACCATATAAATTTAAAATAATTAATACATATTTGTAACCCTTATATTTTGGAAATTTATATTTAAATTTAATTAATGAAGATATAAAAATATACTTTTGTACAATAAACTCCTTTTCTAAGAAAAATAAATAAAAATAAATATATATATATATATATGTGTGTGTGTGTGCTAATAGTTCCGCTTTGTTAAGATTTTTAAAAGGATCTCCAAAAATCAGAGAAACGTTTACATCCAGGCATAGTTTACTGAATAAGGTTTTTAAAACACATATCTAATTGTCGCATCTATGACAATATCTAGTAGTACGACTTTCATCAACAAAACAGGAAAAACATGAAATAAACATTCTTCTATGGCCCACGGAAAGGCATAAAAGAGTGACATTTGAAGATCGTGATTCCTATAAAATGATGTTGCAAATAAAGTGAGAGACCCAACAAAGACAACAATCAACATATAACATTTCTGTCACCGCCAATGTTACCTCCTCTATAATAAGCATGGTATGTGATTGAACCCTGCCATTGTGATAGTCCCAATTTTGATTGAAAATTTGCATTAGAGTATTGTTCACGAAAGATGTGGGAGAAGGTTATTTCTCTAAACAAGTTAACCATATATTTGATGCGCCATAGTCAATTTGATAAGTGAGGTGGAGTAAAATTGGTCCCTTTATTTAACCAATCGATGGTGACTTTAGTATCTCCGAAAATGTATAGATTTTCTAGAGTTAACCAGCGAGCACTGTTTAGTAGTCCCCATAAAGTTGTAATCTCTGCCCTGGAGTTTGTCCCTTGGCCACTACACCAATTGAAAAGGTAGAAAAGGTCTTGGCTTAATACAATCACCAACTGCACCAACCGCAGACCATGTTTTGTGAAGCCCCATCAAAAACCCAACCAAATATCTCTGCCAACAATCCATAAGTCTTATGACTTTATAATTTTTTTTTTCTTGCATCCTATATTCCATGTAAAATGAACAAATGTTGTTGCATATCCAAGAGATAGAAAAAAAGACAATCATCGAAAATATATGCATTTCTATATTTCCAGATTCCCCATAAAATGAAAAAAGGAAGAGTTTTCTCAACTTTGAATCTTGTATACCAATCTATTATGCATAGATTAATGGATGTGTTACACCATCCAAATAGCAACTACCAAATGACATTAAAGGAAAAGATGTGTGTCTTTGTCGTGATTCCACATACACAGATAACAAACCCTCGTTCCCTAGAAACCTCTTTTAATAAGATTTTCCCAGGTAAGAATCTTATTGTGCCCCACAAGCCAACTAAAGCATTTTAGTTTTGGGGGTATATGCCATTTCTTGATTTTTCTCAACCACCTGCATTCTAGAGCCATAGAGTAGGAGGGAGATATGTGACTATAAATTTCCTTCACTGAAATGTCCATATCAAGAGCAATCCCATTCTAAGAAAGGGTTTCTGACTCGGGCCTGAATGTGATGCCCGCATGAGATAGTTTGTCCACATACTTGTCCCAACATTGTGACAATGTTCCTTCAAAGCCCATGTCTCCAAATCTAAGCCAATAAGGAAATATATCCTGAGGATCATTTTGTGATCTCAGTTGAAAAATGTATTGAATCCCTCTAGCATGGATATGTTGCAGGATCTTTGACGGTAATATGTGATCCCCCTAAAGGCCCTGGATTGGATTTAAGCCTATCTCTACATCATTTCCCTTATAAATATCCTAGCTTAGGTTTCTAAGTAGCCAATACTTCATTTTCACAAACCCCCTCCAAATGATGGATCCATTTTTATTGGATTTTTCTCCACTCTCGATCCATGTTATGATTGGTTGTCTTATTAAATATTTTTTCTACAATGATTTTCTGCCATATGCCTATACCAAATAGCACTCACAAGAAACTTTTAATGATTGAAGACTAATTAAAATGCTCAATATCTTTTAGACCCCAACCTCCCTCCTCCTTCCAGCATGTGAGGTAGGTACTCCAAGCTAGCCAAGTGAATCTTCTCCTGTCCCCGAGTGCTTGACCACATAAAATGAGAAATGATGGATATGATATTTTTTATGATCTTCTTTGGGAGGAGGTATAAGTGCATCCAGTATATGGGTGTGTAGTGCTCCTGGTACCAACGTTAAGCGTCCACCAACAGATAGCCATTTTGTGACCAATTTGGTAGTCAGTCCTCAAAATTTTGAATTATCCACAATTGGTCTTTAGCAAGATATCTGTTTGGTTTCAAATTGAAATCCAAGTATTTAAATCCCCTTTCCAAGTGGGTTATACCAATATATACTCAATGTTATGCATATCACATCAAAAAATTATAAAAAATGTCAAAGAAAAGTGCCAAGCGCACGAGTGTGCAAACACACACATATTATTGGGGTTTTAACAAAATAAAAAATAAAAATATTTTTATATTTAGGGATGTGAAATTTATATAAATATAATTAATATTATTAAGAACTAGCATAGATGCACCTTAGCTCTAGATCTATCAAGCACTTAGAGGAATCAAATCTCTTGAAATGCATTTTCTCAAGTTTTATACTCAAAGTGATCTTTGCATTTTGAGAAATTTAATATCTTTCAATACTTTGTAAATCTAAAAATAAATCTATCCTAGTTAATAATTTAAATTCAATTTAAATAAAAAATTTCTTAAAAATATATATCATACTTAAAGAGCTCGAGCAAGTATACAATTTCTTAGCTTATTTTGGCTCTTATGAATTAATATATATTTGAAAAAGATTATAATTATAAACTTTTATGCATTTATTTATGGTTATCAATTTGAATCCATATAATGTTTAATTAATTTAAATAACAACGAATTTTAATTATATTTAAATATATATTTATTTTTTTAAGTAATGTTTAAAAAAAAATAATGTTATTTATATTTAAAATATATATATATATATATATATATATATATACTTTTATTAGTTTTAATTATATTTTAAAAAATTATATATTTTATAACTGGTTAGTACCTCTAACAATCATGTTAGATGATTGTTAATCATTATCTCTTCTAAGTATCTGAATTACCTCATTTCTCTCACTTATTTGGATAAAATCACAAATAGTGGGTAATATAATTATTTTTTAATTATTTCAATTTTAAGTGCGTGTACGTAGGTTATGAATCCTCACATAGTGATAAGATTATTGTTATCTCATTATTAGCTTTTATGATGATCAGTTTGCACTCAGTAAAATCTCTTTCCCATCATGAGATTGACCATACGGGGCTGAAATTCTTTCAGCATTTATTAGAGACCACTATTTAAATTTACATAGATGCGTTATTCAACATGGATATATGTGTTAAAACTGGTATTGGTTAACAGAGTGTTATGCATTATGCAACAGCGATTCTGTATGCGGAAAAACTTAAAGAATCGTAAAACTTAATGCCCAGAAATATATATTACCTCTAGCCATTGGTGACGTTCTTGATGCAAACCACAGTCCACTTGCTTCTTTACTGAAAACAATGCTCCAGCTTCTATCCAAGAAAAAGAAAAGAATGCAGAAAGTCTGAAGGCACTTCCAAGCTCTGCTCTCTCAGCTAGATGGTGTAAAAAACTAAAGGGGATTGAGATGCAAGCTTGGGGACCAAACATATAAATTTATAGCCAAGCTTCCATCAAGCTTCTGATGGCTATGTATCAGGTGTTCCACAGATCAAGGTAGAGAACTCCAGATGGAGTAATGGACCACTTCAGAAGCTCCAACAAGAAAATTAATTAACTGCAGTTGATTTCCTTAATTTAAGGAAATTACTGTAGTTGGTTTCCAGAAATTAAGGAAAGACTGCAGTTGGCTTCCACAATTGTAGGCAGCAGTTGGTAAAGAACTTAATGGAGCTTAACATTCTCCCACTTGGTCCATACTTCCAAACTTAATGTCTCAACTTAAAACCCATTGATAATCTGTATTAAGTAATAGATACATGAATCATGACGATAAGTCCTCTAAAGACGAGTATTATCTTCCATGTATTACTATGTATTTATTCTTATTATAATTTATGTGGCAACAATTTCTTAATGAATAAACCTTATGTTTATTCTTGGTCCTTCTTAAATGAATTTTCTCAAATCAACTTAAGGTGCACATAAATATGAGAAAAAAACATCACAATAATTAAGAATTTCATTAAAATAACATTGTCCATACAATGAGAAACTACATAATGGAACCAAGTCCCATATTCATTACATGATCCTTGAATTTAAATGGTGGCATGCCCTTAGTCAAAGGATCAGTGATCATCAACTCAGTGCTGACGTGCTCAATGACCACTTTCTTTTCTTTAACACGTTCCCTTATAGCTAAATACTTAATGTCGATGTGTTTATTTCGACTCCCACTTTTGTTGTTTTTAGCCATAAAAACAGCAGCTGAATTATCACAATATATTCTCAATGGCTTAGAGATAGAATCCATAATTCTAAGCCCAGAAATGAAACTCTTAAGCCATACACCATGTAAAGTAGCCTCAAAACAGGAGACGAACTCGGCTTCCATAGTGGAAGTGGCAATCAAGGTCTGCTTGGCACTCCTCCATGATACAGCTCCACCGGCCATCATAAAAATGTAACCTGATGTTGATTTGCGTGAATCAACACATCTAGCAAAGTCAGAATCTGAGTAGCCAATTACTTCCAAGTTGTCCGTCCATCTATACATAAGCATGTAGTCTTTGGTTCCTTGAAGGTACCTCATTACTTTCTTTGCAGCTCTCCAGTGGTCTAAACCTGGATCACTCTGATATCGTCCCAACATTCCCACAACAAATGCAATGTCAGGTCTTGTGCAGACTTGAGCATACATTAGGCTTCCGACAGTAGAAGCATATGGAATGTTCTTCATTTGTTCCCTTTCAAAGTCGTTCTTCGGGCATTGGTTCAAATTGAACCTATCACCCTTCACAATGGGAGCTACACTTGGTGAACAATCCTTCATCCGAAATCTCTCTAAAATTTTATTAATATAGGTTTCCTGTGACAGACCCAAGATGCCTCGAAATCTGTCTCTATGGATCTTAATGCCAATGATATAAGATGCCTCACCTATATCCTTCATATCAAAATTTTTAGAGAGGAATTGTTTCACCTCATGTAGCAAACCCTTATCATTGGTTGCTAGCAAAATGTCATCCACATATAAAACAAGAAAACAAATTTTACTCCCACTAACTTTTAGGTATATACATTGATCCATAATGTTTTCTACAAAACCAAAAGAAGAAATTACATTATGGAATTTCAAATACCATTGGCGGGATGCTTGTTTTAAACCATATAATGACTTCTTGAGCTTGCAAACCAATTGCTCACCATCACTAGAGGGGAATCCTTCAAGTTGTTTCATGTAAACCTCCTCCTCTAGATCTCCATTAAGAAAAGCCGTTTTCACATCCATTTGTTGCAACTCCAAGTCAAAATGGGCTACTAATGCCATAATAACGCGCAAGGAATCTTTCTTAGATACAGGAGAAAAGGTCTCCGTGTAGTCGATTCCTTCTTTCTGAATGAATCCCTTAGCAACAAGTCTTGCCTTGTATCTCTCAATGTTGCCCAATGAGTCTTTCTTTGTCTTAATGAACCATTTACATCCAATGACTTTTGCACCATTAGGCAACTCAACAAGATCCCAGACTTCGTTACTCTTTATGGAATTCATCTCTTCCTTCATGGCATTGTACCATAGTTCTGATTCTTTGCAACTCATGGCTTGTGAAAATGACTCGGGATCATTTTCGGCTCCAATGTTGTAGTCAGATTCTTGTAGATACACAACATAATCATTAGGAATTGCTGATCTCTTTGGTCTAGTAGATCTTCTTAATGTTGTACCATCATCTTCCTGAGAAGTATGTGGTTCAACTTGTTGTTCAAAAGTTCTTGGCAACTCTTGAACTCCTTGATCTACTGGAATATCGTCAGCAGCTTGTGGAACTTCAACAATTGGTTGTTCAACACCAGTTTGTACTTGAGGGGTGCTATGAACAATAACCAATCTATCACTTGAAGTGGAAGGTTGAGATTTTGAATGATCCTTCTCAGAAACTATGTTTCTAGTTTGATCGCTCCCACTGATCAAGTCATTTTCAAGAAACTTTGCATTTCTTGATTCCACAATCCTAGTGCTGTGAGATGGACAATAAAATCTGTAACCTTTAGACCTTTCAGCATATCCAATGAAATACCCACTAATGGTCCTTGGGTCCAGCTTCTTCTCTTGTGGATTATAAATTCTCACTTCAGACGGTCATCCCCAAACGCGCATATGTTGCAAACTCGGTTTCCAACCTTTCCATAATTCAAATGGCGTTTTAGGAGCCGCCTTGGTTGGAACTCGGTTTAATATATACACTGCCGTCTTAAGTGCTTCAGTCCACAAGGATTTAGGAAGATTGGAGCTGCTAAGCATACTCCGCACCATGTCCAATAATGTTCGATTTCTTCTTTCTGCTACACCATTCTGGTCGGGTGAACCAGGCATGGTGTATTGGGCAACGATCCCATGCTCTTGAAGAAATTTAGCAAATGGCCCAGGTGCTTGTCCATCTTCTGTGTATCTACCATAATATTCTCCACCTCTATCTGATCTCACGATCTTAATTTGCTTGCCGCATTGTTTCTCTACTTCAGCCTTAAAGATCTTAAAGGCATCTAATGCTTCGCTCTTTTTATGAAGCATGTAGAGATACATATATCGTGAGTAATCATCTATAAAGGAGATGAAGTATCTCTGACCATGTGAGTCCATGTCTGGACTACATATATCAGTATGTATGATCTCTAATATGTCCGAACTCCTATTGGCACCTTTCTTTGACTTGTTGGTCTGCTTTCCCTTTATGCAGTCCACACAAGTCTCAAAATCAGTAAAATCCAGAGTATTAAGTACCCCTTCATTTACCAATCTTTTAATTCTTTCTATGGAGATATGACCTAGTCTTCAGTGCCATAATTTAGAAGAATCTTCATTAATAACACATCTTTTAGTGCCAGTGTGAACATGCATTGAATCATAAGTGACATTGTTTTGTAAATTAATGCAGTAAAGACCATTAGACAAAATACCATTCCCAACATAATCAGATTTATAGAATAGACTGAAAGATTTTTCTGAAAAGTTTAAGGAATATCCAAAAGGTACAAGCCTTGAAACTGAAATCAAGTTTCTAGAAAAACTTGGAACATAAAAGGTCTTTTCTAATTCCAAAACAAAGCCACTACTTAAAGTTAAATAACATGTTCCTATAGCTTACACATGCGAGCCCATCTTGTTTCCTGATAAGATGCTTTGCTCACTTCCCACTGGCTTCCTTAGGTTTTGCAAACCCTGCAAGGAATTCAAAATGTGAATTGTTGATCCAGAATCAATCCACCATGTGTTAATATTAACGTTAACCATATTAGATTCATAACAAACAAATGAGATTAAATTACCTTTGTCCGCAAGCCATTTCTGAAATTTGGCGCATTCCTTCTTCATGTGTCCCTTCTTTTTACAGAAGAAACACTTGGAATCCTTCTTGATATCGGCTTGGGGAGGTACTTTACCTTTCCCTTTCCGATTGGCTTGAGATTTGCCCTTTCCACGCGTTTCCAGCATTGCACTCTCTCCCAGTTCCATCACCAGTCTCTCTTCCTCTTGAACACACATGGTCATGAGTTCATTAATTGACCATTTATCCTTATGTGTGTTGTATGAGATTTTGAAAGGTCCATATTGGTGCGGAAGGGTGTTCAGGATGTAGTGCACTAGGAAGGACTCCGATATATCAACCTCGAGTTTCTTCAATTGAGCCACAGTGTCCCTCATCTGCATGATGTGCTCGCGCACACCTTTCACACTGGTGAGCCTTAGGGATGAGAACTTCATGATTAGGGTGCTTGCTAGTTCCTTGTCTGAAGTGACGTATTGATCATCAATTGCCTTCAACAAGTCTCGGACCTTTTCATGCTGATCAACGGAACCACGAATACCAGCTGAAATTTTAGTCTTAATGAACATCATGCTTAGACGATTGGATCGCTCCCATCGTTCATAAAGCGTGATGTCCGCTGCAGTGCTGGTATTAGTGAGTGCCGATGGTTCATCTTTCCTAATAGCATAATCTATGTCCATCCACCCTAAATGAAGGAGAATCCTCTCCTTCCAAATCTTATAGTTATCTCCCTTAAGTTCGGGAATGTCACAACGAATTTCAGAGAAATTTGCAGGTTGTACTACTGCATCAAAATTAAAAATCACATGCTTATGTTAAAATTGAGGCTTAATAAACTTTCATGTTTTACCAATGTAAATCATGCTCAAAAATTGAATCTAATGACATAAAAATTGCCTGTGGGCTAAATTTTCAATTCAAACAGATTCAATAAAACTTTATGATAAAACTTATTAATTCATAACTCCTGTGGGTAGGTTATGAAATTTTATCCTAATTAATTACATAAATATAATAAAAATTCCCGTGGGAAAATTTTTATTATATTTAGTCTAATTAATTACAATTTAATGTCTAAATAATCTTTATGTGATCTAACCAATCAAAATATAATATTTTATTTAATTAAAGATGCTATGGCTATTCTCTAATTAATTAAAATTATATGGATCACTAGACATTATTTTTGTTGCATAAACAAAACTTAACCAGAGAGAAAAAATAATGTTTACTGAAAAGAGTAAGTCAAAATGACATTTTAAATAAACTCCATATAACTGTAATAATTCTTCACAAAATCAAAATTAAGGTTAAAGCAGTCAGCGTTACCGTAAATGACTGCAAATTGATTGTTCAATTTATAAACAAAACAAAAAATAGACCAGCAAACAAGCTATTTTGCTCACAAGATAAATAAAATTAAAATTAAATTTAAATTAAATTTCAACAACGCTAAATCTGAACTTCATGCGAAATAAACATAGAATCAAAAACTGAATGCCCAAATGAGAAATAAACCATTTCTTATTTCTTCTTTAATTACAAATGTTCATTATTATAAATGTACCCTTGCAATACAGTCCCAAAGAGTAGAAAACTGAGATGCAGAAGATAAAGTTCAGTGTTAAACAAGCAATGTAAATTACGTAATTCCCCATCTTAACATTTAGTGCTCTCAGAGTCTCTAGATTAGTAAAACCATCAAAGTCTTAAATTGAAATCGACTGAATTTAAATGCTCCCAAGTATCTATGATGCAAGCAGAATGTAAATTTTACAATAAATTTTTAAAGTGCTGAACAACACATTTACAAATTCTACACAAATATTTCACATACTGCGTATTGCTGATGATCTAAAAAGCGATAAGAATATGTAAGGTTCAAAAGCATAATAAATATATCCAAACCAGGGCTACAAAAATACGAGTATTTTGACATCGGTCGATAATGTCGACATCTACACTGTTAAATGTACATTCTGTTATCATCAGTAAAGACGAAACAAGCAGAATTTCAAATGACATACGGTGCAAACTTTCAACGAGAGGAATGTGTGAACAGTAAAACACGCAGAATTTCAAATGACATACAACGCAAACTTTGAATGAGTTGATGATCTAAAACTTTATTCATTAATATATAATTAATGCTATTTTTCAGAAATTTCATTCTCTACCATATAAGCTACGTCTCTCCTTATACTTAAATGACTGCTATTAAGAGTGAAGCTTAGTTCCTAGACCTTAAGTTCTGGTTGCTCTAAAGCAGAGAAACAGACTGGCCATGGCATCCTAATGATTAAAGGATCCTAACTCGTATATTATTCATATGCTGCTCCACCTAATCAGACCAAAGAAACGACCACGCCTGGATGCCAAGCGGACTTGCCCTCTGGATACTTTATGGGCTCCTTATGATCTTTATTGATCAATGTATTACCTAAATGGGGTGCTTTTTATCAAATTAAACCTGATTTGATAAAATGGCAAATAGAACTTTACGCCTATGCATCTTTCGGTTTTGAATTTCAATTCTGGTAACGAATAGAAGAAAATAATAGCACAGCCACAGGCAGGACAAATCCATCATGAGGGACCAATCGTTTGAATTTAGTATTAATAAGGTTGTTCCATATAACTCCCTGTGAAGAAATGATATTGTGGACTGATCTATTTATATGTGTACTGCCATGCCATCCTCAGCCAGCAGAGAGGCAAGCAATGCCGCTCCAAGTCATGTAGGGAAGGCGTTGTGAACTCAATTTTCGGCGACTGTACAGGATGTAAATTTTTGGAACAACAATATCATTATAGCAAAGTCGTATCAGATTTAAATCCATAGTCAATTCGTGGCTCTGGTTTGCAAAACCAGTATTGTGCCAATATTTATAAGTAAATCTCACACCAAGGCAGAGGTAAATGTACGCTCCGATACCAATGTTATGCATTATGCAACAGCGATTCTGTATGTGGAAAAACTTAAAGAATCATAAAACTTAATGCCCAGAAATATATATTACCTCCAGCCATTGGTGACGTTCTTGATGCAAACCACAGCCCACTTGCTTCTTTACTGAAAACAACGCTCCAGCTTCTATCCAAGAAAAAGAAAAGAATGCAGAAAGTCTGAAGGCACTTCCAAGCTCTGCTCTCTCAGCTAGATGGTGTAAAAAACTGAAGGGGATTGAGATGCAAGCTTGGGGACCAAATAGATAAATTTATAGCCAAGCTTCCATCAAGCTTCTGATGGCTATGTGTCAGGTGTTCCACAGATCAAGGTAGAGAACTCCAGATGGAGTAATGGACCACTTCAGAAGCTCCAACAAGAAAATTAATTAACTGCAGTTGATTTCCTTAATTTAAGGAAATTACTGCAGTTGGTTTCCAGAAATTAAGGAAAGACTGCAGTTGGCTTCCACAATTGTAGGCAGCAGTTGGTAAAGAACTTAATGGAGCTTAACACAGAGTTGATAAAATAGATGAGTGTCTTTTATTTTTAAAAGCAGTATCAACCGCATCAGATCTCAACGTGCACAATCTAGTAACTAGCATACCCTTAAAGTAGGGAAGGAACTCTAAATAAAATATAAATGGGATATATTGTAAAAAAAAGTGAATTGTTTTTTGGACAATGTGTTTTGGGTTATGATATTCTAATAACATTTTTAAGTTAAATTATATTTCACAAATATTTTAACTTAATTAATTTTTTTAATTTTGCGTTTGTTTGTTTATTTGTATTTTTTTTGGGAAATTAGAGTAAGAGAAAACTACAAGAAAACTATTATACTATAAATAATCTTATGCATGTACAACTTCAAACTTATAATAGACCTTTTGAAGCCAATGATTAATTACAAGTAATATGTATACACTTATGTCAAACAAGACATCAATCCATTTGCAAAAAGACTAGGTAGCTTGCATATGCCCATGATGTTCAAAAATACACATTGAGAAATCCATAAAAGTCATTGTTTTTTGTTCTTCTTTGCAATCTTTCTATGTCTCATTTGTTTATCAAGTTTATGTTCGACTCATTTTTTATCAAATTTATCATTTTGTTTGTTTATTATGTCGGTTTTATAGTTAGGCCAGAGACTTTAAAGGTGATAATGTAGCTTTTTCATTTATCTCTTATTATGTTGTTCCAATATTGCTTTCAGGAATATTGTACAATGAAAAAAATGTGTTAAGTAGATGATAGTAAAAAAACAAAATTAAATTACTAAAGTTTAAATTTGAGTTTTTTATTTTCACAATCATTTCAAAATTTTATTTATATAAGAAAGGTAATTACGTCGACAACCTACTCCTCCTTACTAAATTGTTAAAATATTTAAAACTTAAATTTATTGTGCTACATTTATTACGACAAAATTATCATGACAATGGTGGCTCAATCATTGGAAATATATGCATTTCTATATTTCCAAATTCCCCAGAAAATGAAAAAGGGAAGAGTTTTCTTAGCTTTGAAATTTGTATACTAGTCCATTAGGCATAGATTAATGGATGTGTTACACCATCTCACATTTAAATTTAGATGTTGCAGAACATCGATCCAAATAGCAACTACCAACTGACATTGAAGGAAAAGATGTGTGTCTTCCTCGTGATTCCTCATACACATATAACAGAGTCCCGGTCCCTAGAAACCTTTTTTAATAAGATTTTCCCAGGCAAGAATCTTATTGTGCCCACAAGCCAACTAAAGCATTTTAGTTTTGCGGGCATATGCCATTTCATGATTTTTCTGAACCATCTGCATTCCAGAGCCATAAAGTAGGAGGGGGATATGTGACTATAAATTTCCTTCACTAAAATGTCCATACCAAGAGCAATCCCATTGCAAGAAAGGGCTTCTGACCCAGGCCTGAATGTGATGCCCGCATGAGATAGTCTGTCCACATACTTGTCCCAACATTGTGACAATGTTCCTTCAAAGCCCATGTCTCCAAATCTAAGCCAATATGGAAATATATCCAAAGGATCATTTTGTGATCTCAATTGAAAAATGTAGTGAATCCCTCTAGCATGGATATGTTGCAGGATCTCTGTCGGCAATATGTGATCCCCCTGAAGGCCCTAGATTGGATCCAAGCCTATCTCTACATCATTTCCTGCATCGATATCCCAGCTTAGGTTTCCAAGTATCCAATACTTCAGTTTCCTGAAACCCTCCAAATGATGGATCCATTTTTATTGGATTTTGCTCCATTCCTTATCCATGTTATGATTAGATCTCCTATTAAATATTTTTCTACAACGATTTTCTGCCATATGCCTATATCAAATAGCATCTGCGAGAAACTTTTAATGATCAGAGACCAATTAAAATGCTCAATATCTTTCAAACCTCAACCTCCTTTTAGCCTATGAGGTACTCCGAGCTAGCCAAGTGAATCTTCTCCTATCCCCGAGTACCCGACCATATAAAATAAGAAATGATGTATTTGATATTTTTTATGATCTTCTTAGGGAGGAGGTATAAATGCATCTAGTATATGGATATGCTATGTAGTACTGTTGGTAACAACTTTAAGCGTCCACCAATGGGATAGCCATTTTTGTGACCAATTTAGTAGACGGTCCTCACAATTTTGAATTATCCATAGCTAATCTTTAGCAAGATATATGTTTGGTTTCAAATTGAATCTCGGGTATTTAAATCCCCTTTCCAAGTCAGTTGTACCAATATATACTCAATGTTATGTATATCACATTAAAAAAATATAAAAAAATGTCAAAGAAAAGTGTCAAGCGCACGAGCGTGCAAACACACACACATTATTGGGGTTTTAATAAAATAAAAAATGAGAATATTTTTATCTCTAGGAATGTGAAATTTTTTTTTCTAGAAAGAAAATCTTGATATTATATTGAGGATATATAAAACAAAATGTTCAGATAGTTCTGAATGTGTTTGATGAAAAACTCCTTATACTACCGATAGACTGCATCTCAAAACCAAGTTGAGCAGATAACCATCATGTAATACATGTACCTGATTAACAACATTTTCAGAAAGTAACAAAACCCATAGAAACCATTCAGCTGATCGGAAGGTAAAGAGCAGTGACAGATGATAGGACAAATTTGGCGGATAAAGAAGAGTCCTCAAAAAATTTTAGGTTCCGCCACCTCCAAAGTGACCAGATGGTGATGGGCAGAATGGGCCGGAGAGTGTTTTGGCGCCCCCACCAGGCAAACGCTGCATCCACAGAGATGAAATTAAGATGTTGAAAAGAGAAAAACTGTGCAAGGTCATACCAGATTTGTTGTGTGACAGAGCATTTGAAGAAGAGATGGAAGTTTGTCTCCTCTTCCATATTGCAGAGAGCACATCTGCTGGGGCCGTGCCATGACCGCCGCCTCAAGGAGTCCCAAGTTAAATTCTTGTTGAAAAGTAATTAGTATTATTAAGAACTAACATAGATTCACATTAGCTCTAGATCTATCAAGCGCCTAGAAGAATTAAATCTCTTGAAATGCATTTTCTCAAGTTTATACTCGAAATGAACTTTGAATTTTGAGAAATTTAATATCTTTCAATACTTTGTAAATCTAAAGATAAATCTATCCTAATTAATAATTTATACTCAGTTTAGATAAAACAATCCTAAAAAAAATATCATACTTAAAGAGCTTGAACTCAAGTATAGAATTTCTTAGCTTATTTTGGTTCCTCTAAATTAATATATATTTGAAAAAAATTATAATTATGAATTTTTATCCATTTATTTTATTATTATTATTTTCATAATCTAAACCAATATAACATTTAATTAATTAGAAAATACTACAATAAATTTTCAAAATTTACCATTAAAATTTAAATAACAATTAACTTAACTTTAATTATATTTAAAAATATATTTTTAAGTAATGTTATTTATATTAAAAAAAAATATCTATTTTTTTTATTAATTTTAATTATATTTTATAATTGGTTAGTATTTGTAACCATGATTGTGAGATGATTATTAATCATTATCTCTTCGAAGTATCTAAATTACCGCATTTCTCTCAATTATTTCGATAAAATCACAAAGAGTGGGTAATATGATTATTTTTTAATTATTTCAATTTTAAGTGCGTGTACCTAGGATATGAATCCTCACATAGGATTATTGTTATCTCGTTATTAGCTTTTACGATAAGCAGTTTGCACTCAGTAAAATCTCTTTCCCATCATGAGATTGACAATACGGTACAGAAATTCTCTCAGCATTTATTAGAGACCACTATTTACATAGCTGTGTTATTCAACATGGATAGATGTGTTAAAATTTGTTTGGGTTAACAAAGTTGACAAAAGTTGACAAGTAGTTGAGTGTCCTTCATTTTGAAAAGCAATATTAACCACCTCAGATGTCAGCTTGCACAATCTAGTAACTAGCATGCTCAAAATGTAGGGGAAGGAATGCCAAATAAAATAAGGAATGCCAAATAAAATAAAATCTAAGTTAGGAAATATTGTAAAAGGAAAGTAAAGTATTCTATTTGGATAGTGTGTTGTGGGTTATGGTATTTTAATAGCATTTTCAAGTTTAATGGTGTTTCATTTTGAAATATATTTTATGGATGTATTTTTTATTTAAGGTTTATATTTTATTTTAATTAATTTTTTTAATTTTGGGCTTTTTTTATCTTTAGTTTTGGTAAATTAGAGTAAGAGAAACTACCCAAAAAAAACTATTATACTATAAATAACTTTATACATGTATAACTTACAAATTTATAATAGAGTCTTTGTAGCCCATGATTAATTACAATTAGTATGTATGCACTTATGTCAAATAAGGCGTCAATCCATTTGCAAAAAGACTGGGTAGCTTGCATATGGCCATGATGTTAAAAAATACACGTTGAGAAATCCATAAAAATTATTGTTTTTTTGTTCTTCTTTGCAATCTTTCTATGCCTTGTTTGTTTATCAAATTTATGTTCGACTCATTTTTTATTAGATTTATCATTATGTTTGTTTATTATGTGGTTTTATAGTAGTGATTAGGGCAAATGCTTTAAAGGTGATAATGCAATTTTTCCATTTATCTCTTATTTTGTTGTTCCAATGTTTCTTTCAGGAAGACTATACAATGAAAAAATTGTATTAAGTACATGACAATAAAAAAATAATGAAAAAATGTATTAAGTACATGACAATAAAGAAACAAAATTAAAATTATTGAAGTTTAAATATGGTTTTTTAATTTTCATAGTCATTTCAAAATTATATTTATATAAGAAAAGTAACTACATAACAACCTATGTCTCCTTACTAAATTGCTAAAATATTTAAAACTTAAATTTATTGTTACATTTATTACGAAAAAACTACCATGACAATGGTGTCTCAATTCTCATATACATGAAGCAAATGTAATTGAATTGTTTCCCTTTTATATTCCTAGATAAACTTAATCTTATTAATTTTATATTCCTCAAATTTTTATTTTAATGCTTTGAATCCACTACGTGTTGTGACATTGTGTAATTGGTCAGGATAGTTGATTGTTGTGTTTATGGCCATAGAAGGATATTAGCACATGATGTACAAGACATGGGAAGATAAATATCTAGAGGAACAAACTTGATTTTTTTACCTTTGATCAAGGATCTAATGCAGGAGCAACCATCACCAAAGTCCTTTTTCATGGGATTTGAATAGGTATTGGTCTTTTTGCTTTGTATCCACATTTTTTTGGGACTTGGAAAAAAAACCCTACATATGGCAGCGTTACATGAAAATAAAGGGCATGTCTATTTGCAAATCTCTCTCTCAGACACTTCAAGTCCATTTTCATCAATGTCAAACAATGTATTTGCCTAGTCATTTGAAAATAAACCATCCACATTTGTTTCTTGCTTCACTTTTTGAATTTTCTTCAAACTTGTCACCTCAAGCTGGTTCCTTGAAATAGATACCCTCCTAATATTGCCCACTGGAGTGTTTCTCTAGTTATAATGATTATTGTTAAAAATTGTATTATCTCGAGTGTGCAAAGTGCTTGTAATCTTACCATAAAATCAATAACCATATCATATCTTGTCCCTCAAAATCATGGTAGGGTTTCGAAATTATTATTGAACCTCGTAACCTGAAAGTTTTTTCATAATAATAAAAATCTAAATAATAGCTAAAGCAAAGGCCTATTTCATTAGAAAGTGGCAACATACTCTTGAATCCAACTTTATCTCTAATCTACTATCTTACAATTTTGTTATTAAAAAATATTTATAAAATAAACATATAATCAATATTAACTTTCAAATAATTACACTACTTTACATATTATATAGCATCTAAATAAAAAATCTAATCAAAAGAACAATTCAGTGAAAACATAATACTCATTGTTTCATATTAATCTCAATTATTTAGGAAAAAATATTTTCATTTATATCCTTATAAATTTTAAATGAAATATATCATTATATCTTTTTCTTTTTAAAATCTTTATACATTTTAAATAAAATTAATATTTGTGTGTTTTTTTTGTCTTTTTATCAAAATTTATAATATTTATTTAATCTTATTTTTCGAATACTCTTGAAAAAATTCTATATAATTATATGTTATAACATTAATATTAGAGAGTAAAATCAGCTATATAATTCATTCTTAATTTATACTCACATTGACTTGATACTCTTTATTATTTTTCATAAACTGAAAATATATATTTGTTAAAGATGTAATGTTATAAATCATATTTATTAAATTTGTTCTTATGAAAAGATGTCTAGTTATAATCTCGTGTAATATGTATATCATTATTAATAAATATATAATTTAACATATACATTAATGAAATAATTAAACTTCTGTATAATATATGTCTACACCATTATCAATAAAAATTAAATTATTATTAAATATATAATAAAGCATGCTTGTAATAACGTAATTTCACTGGTTTATTAACATAAAACCAGATATCAAAACTTATCATATTAAATTCTATTCAAATTCAAAAGCAATAATCTACTTAAAATGTAAACAATTTGCAAAAGGAGAAGAGTCCTTACTCTTAACACTAATTCCATGACCAAAGATATAAAGTGTCACTGCAGATAGTAAGCTTGAAGCAATAAAATTCACATAAATTGAAAGAAAGTTTGGGTGGGCCTTTTCTTAAGGCCAGTGGATTGATTCCCACAAACTAAACACACAAATGAAATGCTTCACATTGATTTTTTTTGGGTTTGCTAAGGTGCAAGCAAAATAACAATGGGAAATAAAGCAAGTGTAAGCAAGTGTCTTGTTGTGGGAAATGCTTGAGATTGGTTCATTTATTCCTTGCCTTCCTCGTGTGAAAGGTGAACGAGGGATTTAGTAGCTAAGTTGAATGATATCAAAAAGACATTGAAGGGTTGTGATTAATGTAATTAGATATGAGTCAGTTGTGTGGCTGCACAGTAACCAATGTGAGTTGACAATCACTAGACATTAGTTCTAGTAGCCTTCATGTCCATTACCTTATTCTCCACACACGAGTGATGCCAATCCATGGCATGATTTTTAGGCAAAATATGTCGAGTTAGTAAGCATTTGATTGCTAAATTATGTCGAGATAGTAACCATTTGATTGGTAAAGTATGTCGAGTTAGTAAGAATTTGATAAGATGCTTGTGATCACCTAGGTTTCCACTTACCAAGAGCAATTGTAGATTGACAACAAGATGCAATCCTTTAATCAAACAAATAGACAAAGAAGGTGGATTGGTAACAACAAACTAGTTTTATACCTAGTTTTTAAACGTCCTTCAAACATGTGGCAACTATTCATTGGATGCCGATAGACAATGAAAACCACTAGGAGAACTCTCCCTTAAAAGAACACCTTCGACGTAATTAAATGCATTTTGAAGAGCCAACATCAACACAATAAATAGCAAATGTACAAATTAGTTTAATTGTTACTTTAAATTCATGTCAACTACAAGCTGCATACTTTCAGTTTGTAAGGTCTATTCTAAGGGCCTTGAAGAAAGCTAATATTATCTCCTCAATCATGTTAAAGATTGATGAACATTTGATATCATGTGTGTATAATTTAGTTCCCTTCATTTTGAAAAGCAATATTAACCACATCAGATTTAAGCTTGCACAATCTAGTAATTAAAGGCATTTTGAAGAGTCAACGGTAGTACAATAAATAATAAATAAACAAATTAGTTTAATTGCCACTTTAAATTCATGTCAACTACATATTGCATACTTTCAGTTTGTAAGGTCTATCCCAAGGGCCTTAAAGAAAGCTAATAGTGTATCCTCAATCATGCCAAAGCTTGATGAACATTTGATATCATGTGTGTATAATCTAGATCTTGCATTACTATAGGCATGTATGGCTTACATTGAACAAGTCACCAGAAACTTAATTTTATATTTTAGTTGATTACAAATGTATTAAGGATAGGTTCATTTTAAGCAAAAAAGTTCTGAGCGCGTGCGTGAGAAGCAACAACCGACACAGTGAGCTACTGCGCATAACAACATCGTCGTGGCCCCAAGAGGGGGCCTCGATCATGACCCTCCCCTTCTACCTGAGCTATCCGCGTTTCAGAAACTGGTAGCGGCATGTAATAAATTACCAGCAAATGAAAACCAACAGAAGTTTGTTAAAAGAATGGAAACCATCCCTACAGTAGCTTTGTCGAAGGAAGAACCCTGCGGATCGGCTCTGAACCTAGCATAACGAGGGCTTATTGGGCAATTCACTGGGCTATGGCCCTCACCTAAAGTTGTAGATGCATGGGTGCAAAGGAACTGACGACCTCTTGTCAAGGAAGGAATCAAAATCCATTTCGTTGGCAAAGGCTTCTTCGTCTGTGTATTTGAATCAATAGAGGACAAGAATCTCATATTCAGAAATGGTCTGTATTTCATGGGCCCTCAGGGTTTGTACGTGAACCAATGGACTCCGGACTTCGATTCGATTCAGGATGTGCCCTCAGCTGTCCCCGTTTAGGTGCGCATGCCTCATTTACCTTTGCACTGATGGAACCCCAAATCCTTAGAAACCATAGGCAATAAACTCGACAAATACATCGATCGAGCAAAAAGGAGGGATCAATACTCTTGCACGAGAATTTGTGTAGAAATTGACCTGGAGGAAGCCCTCCTTGAAGCTATAAAGCCCATGATGGCTGATTGGTCTCACATTCAAGAGTTAGATTACGAGAAACTCCCATTTAAATGTCGGCATTGCCATGGCTATGGGCACTTTTCCAGGCATTGTAAAAAGAAATCAGAGGAGGGGGCTGAGAACTTGAAAGGAGAACAATGGACTCAGGTCTAGAAATCAACATCAGCTAAGCAGAACAACATAACCAAAGGGAAAGGAGTGTCCACGGGGAGTGGTGCTCCACCCATAGCACAAGGGGAGGGGAGCACAATCCCTCCAAGAGCAGACATATCCACCAATCCCTTTGAAATACTCAGTACACCAGAAAAACTCCTAGATCCAGCAGATGAAGAGGTCGAACAACAAGCCATTACTATGGAAGAAGATAAAAGACAGGAGGAAACATGCCCTCTCCAAACCGGAACCCCAAGAGGTGTTTGTAGCCCCCCATCCTATGCAGAGATGACAAGGAAGAAGACACCAAAGATTTCTAGTTCCTCGGAAGATGAGACAACCGAGAGGATTTCGAAAATAGTTGGGAGGAAATCTCATAGAGAGGCAAGAAAAGAAGAGGTGGAGAGACAAAAAATGCAAGGCAGCCTGCCCACGATTGAGATGTCCATCAGGCAGAAATACTAGAACCAGGCCTCCCAAGGGAGGGACTGCCCCCCCTTTGCTAGTAAATAATGCGACTAGTCTCTTGGAACTACAGAGGTCTGGGGAATCCCTTAAAAGCTGAAGCAGTGAAGAGCCTTCTAAAAGAAGAATTTCCCGAGATCCTCATGCTCCAAGAGACTAACATAGAAGGGGACGCCCTTCTTGATCCCAGCAAATTAAAATGGAAAACAAAAGCCAACAAAGCAGTAACTGCAAGGGGTACATGTGGTGGGCTTGCCACCCTCTGGGAGGAAGACAAATTTCAACTTGAGAGATCCTTCCAAACGCAACATTGGATTTACACTGAACTCTGGCACCTTGCTAGTAAGATTACCTTTGCACTCTTTAATCTTTACGTCCTTGTCCTCTATGCAGAAAAGAAAGACTGTTGGCAAACCCTGTCTGATTTCCTTAACGCTTATTCCCCCAAGAATATAATTCTAGCAGGAGACTACAATCTAATCTTTGACCCAAAGGAAAAAAGAGGAGGAATCAGCAGTAGGGACCACTTCCTTCCCTTCGTGGAAGATCTGATTCAACAATGGGATTTACTGGACTTTAAGCCAAAAATAGGGCTCTATACTTGGTCAAACAACAGAGCTGGGGCAGAGCACATATCAGCCCAGTTGGACATATTTCTACTTCAAAGCACCTTCCTCTCCAAAAATAAGATCATCTCCACCAAAATTATGCCAAAGTTGACTTCAGATCATAAACCCATTCTTTTGATGTTTTAAGAAGAAGAAAAATTGGGGCCCATCCCCTTCTGGTTCAGCCCTCTCTCGTCAGACAGGAAAGGGTTTATGGACACAGTTAAGAAGGCATGGTCCACCCCTATTCTTGGATCGCCCAGCTATGTGTGGGAACAAAAGCTAAAGGCCACCAAAACAACCTTGAAAGAATGGATAAAAAAGCCCTCAGACTCCCCCACTACACATAGAAAGTAGAACATCAAGCAGCTGCTTGATTTGCAAATGGACATGGAGCTGCAAGACATTACCTGCTCAGAAATTCAGAATGAGAAAGAACTCCAACTCAACACTCTTCGCTCATTCAGAGAGGAGGAAGAATCCTTGAGGCTCAAATCGCGTAATCTCTGGCTTGCGTCTGGAGACAAAAATTCAGCCTTCTTCCACAAGAAAATCCGAACTCAACTTTCTAGAAACCACATTGCTGAAATCACCTCACCAGATGGGGTTGTCCTCAAAGGCACAACTCTGTTAAAAGAGGTTGCAACCTCTCATTTCCAGCAACTGTACAAAGAAGAAGGTGCGGATGATGATGAGGAATCACAAGACTTCCTCACTCATGTTCCAAGACTGGTTAATGAGGAGGATAACTCAAGACTCCTAAAGCCCTTCACTGAAGACGAAATCAACAATGTCATCTGGAAGATGGAACTAGACAAAGCTCCAGGACCCGATGGGTTCTCCATTCATTTCTATAGAATCTGCTGGGACATCATCAAGGCTGATTTATTTCGAATGATCAAAGGCTTCCTCCAAAAAGCCAAAGTGGGAGGAAGCACAAACTCCACTTTCCTAGCGCTAATCCCAAAAGAAGCGAACCCGGTGGCGTTTGATCGCTTTAGGCCAATCTCGCTATGTAATGCATCCTACAAAATTCTCACCAAGTTACTTGCAAATAGAATAAAGCCGCTGCTGGAAAAACTCATCTCTCCCAACCAAGGTGGGTTTGTTAAAGGCAGGCATATCCTAGACAATGTGATTCTAGTGCAGGAAATCATTCATTCCAGCCACCAACGCCAAGAGCAAGGCATGCTCATTAAGCTGGACATGGTGAACGCCTTTGACTAAGGCATTCTTTCCTCCTCCAAGTTCTTTCCGCTTTTGGTTTCAGTTCTGATTTTATAAAATTGATTAAAGCATGTATAGGAGAGCCTTGGATAGCTCCTTTAGTAAATGGCAGACCGGCTAACTACTTCAAAGCCTTGAGGGGCATAAGGCAAGGCTGCCCACTGTCCCCCTTCCTGTACATTTTGATGGTAGATTCCCTAAGCTGAAAGCTGACAGTAGAGAAGTTAAATGGGACACTTCCAGGCATTAGGGCGATAAAAGGAACAATACCAATAAACCACACCTTATTCGCCGATGACTCTCTCCTTATGGGAGGTGCCTCCATTAAAATAACAAGGGCTTTCAATGATGTTATCCAAATCTTCTGCAAGGTCTCTGGAGCTCTGGTCAATAGGAGGAAAAGTGTTGTGTATGGTTGGGAGGTAGATCAACAAATTATTCTTCGGATTGTTCAAGCCCTGGGCTTCATAGGCTATGCCTCTTGGGACAAACTCAAGTACCTAGGCCTGCCTTTAACATTGGGAACCAGAAAGGCCCCTCATTGGATGGAAATTATCAGCAAAATCAAGGAAAAAATGACTGCGTGGGGCGGCCAGTGACTTACCTCAGTCGGGAAGCTTATCCTTGTAAAATCTATTCTCTCCTCCCTTCCAATCTATCAGGCTTCATTTCTTTTAGCTCCAAAAATGATCACCGAACAACTATCTACGTTGATTCGAATTTTCTTGTGGCAAGGAGGAAAGGGGAATAAAAAAAAATTCACCTAGTAAGCTGGGACATTGTGAAAAGGCCTCTATTAGAAGGCGGTCTTTAGGTAAGAGACCCCGGATTGGCCAATTTGGCTTTGGGAGGAAAGATTCTCTGGAAAATCTTCTCAAATCAACGACATCCTGTAAGTCAAGTTCTAATTAAAAAGTATTTGCATGGGCTCTCTATAAATAATATGGATGAAGGAGCTTCCTGCAAAGGAACCACTCTATGGAAGCTATGCAGCCTAGGCTGGGAGGTCTTTAAAGACCACCTCAACAGAATCTGTGGAAACGGAAAAATAATTGGGCTATGGGAAGACAAGATCATGGGCCTTCAACCCTTAACATTTTCCCCTGAAATTGCAGATTTGCGTGACTGGCTTTTTCAGAATGGCATCCACAAGCTGGTTGATATTTCCTCTTGGGATTCTGGTGGGAATTGGAGTGATTGGGCTTTCCATCGCGTCCCTGACAGGCTGCTTCCTCAACTTCACCTCTTTCTAGCTGCGATCTTAGGTATGGATCCTGTGCACCTCCATTCAAGGGACAAGTGGGGTTGGGGGAAGACCGGAGCTTACTCAGCATCATAGGGCTTTGCAGCTCTCCAAGATCATCATCCACAAATACACTCTCCTTTGGTTTGGCAGCATGCATGGGACCCATTTGGCTTCCCAAATATTAACTTCTTCTACTGGATTCTCATGCATAGAAGGGTCCTCACTGGAGATAACTTAGTGAAATGTGGAATTATAGGACCTCATAGATGCCGTCTATGCTGCTTGGCTCAAGAAATGATTGAACCTCTGTACATTGACTGCCCCTTCACTCAATAAGTATGGTCGCAAGCAATGCTCGGGCTCAATGCTCAAACACCAGTGCAACTCTTAGTGGTTAGTCTATTTGCCTCCTGGAAAGAGCGCTCCCCTCACACGTTGAAGAGCAAAACGATGTGGGCCAAAATCTGGTATGCAATCCCAAAATACATATGCTAGGAAGTGTGGTTAGCTAGGAATGAAGCCATCTTCAATAACAAATTACAATCTCCCAATGTAGTGGTTGTCAAAGCCAAAACACTGTTGTTGGAAACTTATTAGAATCAGATTCATAAGCCAGACAATGTGCTCCTCCCTAAAGAGACTAGCTGGCTTAGTGAGTCCCTAAGGCGTGCCAACAATAAAAAGAACCCCTCTTTGCCTTGCCCCAATCTAGAGTGGTGGCTTCGGATCTCTGAATTGGAATTTCAAAAGTGGTGGAAAAATTAGGGCAAAGTTACGATATTCTTCAACGAAGCCTCCAAAGGAAACTGAGGGATATCAAGAGCAGGGGGTGTAATCTACTTCCTGGATGGGCACAAAAGAGACAGCTTCAACTGTGATCTAGGACAGAGCACTAATAACCAGACAGAGAATCTAGAACTACTTAAAGCATGCCAGCTTGCCCAGGGGAACAGAGGAATAAACCTTCAAGTCTTAGGGGATTCAGAAATCCTGATAAAAATCCTAAACACAAGTGATCATCTCAATAACTCAGCGCTCAACAAGACCCTTGAGAGATTAAGGAAAGTGTTGCAGAACTTCGCTACCAGTTCATTCTACCACATCCTCCGAAGTCTAAACAAGGAAGCTGACACAAGGGCAAACATGGGATGTCTGTTAGCCCAAGGAGCCCTATCAAAGAATGGTGAAGCACAAGAATGGCATCCTATTCCTTAACACAGAAGTCCGAGCTGTGCAAGAACAGGCATTGGTGGCAATGATTCCTTGTTTTGCCCTTCATGTGCAAAGCTTCAGCCTCCATGATTGCCCAAAATCCGGCGCAGGCATCACTCAGTTGACCTACACCTGAACATTGATGAACACACTGCCTTGACACATCTCTGCTCCAGCATCATATATAGAACCTCTCAGCGTGCTTGTCACTCTCAACGTGACCTATAGTCACGCATTCAACACACAAGCAATGTGATAAAGAAGCGACTCAACAAATTTGCCATAAACAGAGGATTCAGAGTGTTGCAAGATCCGTTTATAGGCTCAATCAGGCCTTGCCTTATCCTATCAGAGAGAACCAAAAGTGTAATATAAGCTGTCTCTTTTTTTATGCTTCTCCGCATTGTCCAAGGAAATCTTTGTATTTACGTCGTAGTCTAGTGTTTAAGCTGGTTTTTCTTCGAATGGTCAATGGATCTAGCCGGATTCTGTTGATGTTGATCCGCCTAAAATCAGTTTATTGATGCACTATGCAATAGTGGTTGTTAGGCTCCGACCCAACCTTTTTCTCCAAATAAAAATCAATAGTTCTTGTTAAAAAAAAAGGATAGGTTCAGTGAGATATCCCTTCATAAAACCCCATCATTCCATATTGACCTCATTAATTATTACTTCAATGTCAAGAATTGTGATGTTGGCCTCTAGAATTGTGGCCTTTAGAACTATGAATTTAGCCTCGTGAATTTTGACCTTAGCCTTGGGAACTATGACACTGGGAATTGTGACCTTAGCCTTGGGAACTATGACCTCTGGAATTGTGACTTTGAGATCTACGACCTTAGCCTTGGGAATTGTGACTTTGAGAACTATGACCTTAACCTTAGGAACTATGATCATAGCCTCAATAAATGTGACCTCATCCTTAGGAAGTGTGACCTTGTGAACTATGACTTCAACCTTGGGAATTGTGACACTATGACATGGGGAACTGTGAAATTGAAAAATGTGACCTTGGCCTCAGGAATTGTGACATTAAGAACTATGACCTTAGCTTTGAGAAATGTGACGTCTAGAACTTTTGACCATCACCTCAAGAATTATGACCTTGGGAACTTAGGCACTCTGACATTGGGAACTATGATGTCGAGAACTATGACCTCAACTTTAGGAATTGTGACCTCATCCTTTGAAACTATGACCTCGGGTGGCCTCAGGAACTCAAGAAGTGTGATGTCAATAACTGTGACCTTAGGAACTGTTACCTCAAGAACTATAGCCTCGAGAAATTTGACCTTGAGAACTATGACCTTGGGAACTATGACCTTAGACTCTAGAACTGTGAACTTGGCCTTAGGAACTATGATGTTAGGAACTGTGACTTGGGCCTCTAGAGATCTCGCGTTGGGAACTATGAGCTCAACCTCGAGAATTGTGGCCTCATCCTTGGGAACTATGACCTCAAAAACAATGATCTCATTCTTCAAAATTCTTCAGGAATTGTAACATTGGGAATTATGACCTTGGTCGTGACCTTTGGTGAAACGCTAGATTCGACGACCTGTGAAGCCGGTATCCCATCTGCTCCGAGTGAACCCATATCGATGTGCTGAGGTGGGACTCTGTCTAGATCGACATAGAGTCATAAGGGCCAACGAAGTAATCTACTAGTTCTTCATCCATCTCAACAAGCAAATATTGACCTGCATACCTTCAGATGCCTCCTCAATACCCAACAGACAATCACCCCACACCGAATATCACTTACTCGCACTCCGAAAAACTAGGAGGAAATAAACACAAAAAACTAGCCTGATTCGAAGTCGTTGATGGTGCTGCAGTTGATTGGTGACAGACAATCACCCCACACCAAATATCCCTTACCCGCACCCCACACCTCCACACGTAGGCAATAGACGCAAAAAACTAGCCGGATTCGTCGTCGTCACCATCGCCGCTGCCGCCGTCGTCGTCTTCCTCGTCCTTGTATTCGTCATTATCGTCATCGCTGTCATCATCATCATCATCATCATCACCACCATCACCAACACCATCATCATCGCCATCATCATCACCATCATCATCATCAATTTCTAACTAAAAAATTATTCATAAATTTCTAAGTAAAAAATTATTCATAAATTCTTGAGTAAATATATATATATATCTAATATTTTATTCATAAATTTCTAACTAATTGTGATATTCATATAAATTTAAAATTTTAATATTTATGAATATATAACATTAAAAAAATTGTTGTCATCTTTTTGAATTGAGAGGGAGGGAAGAGCCAAATCGGAAAATGGCCGCTGCACCTGCAGCTATTCCATTCGCAACCGGAATCGACCGAATCTATAAGCTTCAAGCCCTAGTTGCGAAGCTGAAGCAGATTAGTGGAAAAGAGAAGGAAGTGTCTGTGTGGTTGGCTTCTCGTTATCACAATGCGGAAGATGAGAGATCTATGGGTTTCGGGGATGCTCTGGATCGTGGAGCGGCAGACAGAGCCACCGATCTTGTTCTGAACACCACAACACATAGGATCGCCGCCGCTGCCCTGCAGATTGATTTCCTACTTCACAAATCCGCCATTGACTAGACAAATTTGGCTCTCAGCGGATGCTTCAATGGCAACAACAATGAAGCACACACGAAAGAAACAGGGAGGGTATCTGCAACCATCGATTCCGCGTCACTACAGGCATATGGTTATGGGATCTATGGTGTATATAGCACTAGATCTAACAACATATACGCTATAGATCCAGAGGTAAGGAACAACATACTCCTAATATTTTTTATACATAAACCTGAGTATGGTCTTGTTGTACTTGTATGGGTATTGTATGGATCCAGGTCCACCTTTCACGCCAAGGAAGGTGCAAATATCCTCAGATCTGTAAACGATCTAACAGATCAGATGCTCAGAAGGTCGAACAGGCTACCGAAAGTTCAGATCTGGGGGCAAACAAGCGTCGGGACAATATCCTGTTCTGACTTACAGCCACAAAATGCAGAAGAAGGCCTGAAAGGTAAGATGAACAGCGAAGATCTAGCGTTATGGAATAGGATGTCCTGGGCAACAGATGGAGATGCCCACTGGGTACCGGAAGACCGAATCATCATCATGAATCTCTGGTCCAACGAGCCCTCGAAGCCGGTCGTGAAAGCTTTCTTGTTGCAGAGGATTTCGGCTGTGAATGTCATACCCGCCCTCTGCGAGGCCACAGGGGCAGACGAAGCTGAAGACGCATATGCGATGGGGGAAGACTCTTAGATCAGACCCCGGTTCCTGAATGCTAGTGCTGGTTTCGGCAGGTCAAAGTTTCCAAATTTTCATTAAAACTCCCTCGGGGAAAACAACCTTGATTTGGGTTTAGGTAATAGACAGTGTTATAAATCTGAAGAATAACATTGCCTATCATATCAGTTACCCGAAAGGACAACAACATTTGCTATTTGGGGGTAGAGCACTACAGGATTACAGATCTATTAAGGAATACAACATCATGCTAGAATCTACCATAACACTCAATCTGAGATTACGAGGAGGTGCAACAACAAGCAGCTCAACTAAACAAACAGAAGGAGGCAGTGGGTCAAGCACAAAAACAAAACACAATCCAGAGCCACATCAGCAGCACAAGAATGAAGGAATATCTTTTAAGAACATATTACAAGGGGGAAAATCTCCTACAGCAGCTCCAAAGCAGGTCGGAACAGTACCCAGTCCATACATAGTGGAGCAACTGAATTATACACCATAACTAAAAATAGATATATCAGAAACAGATGAGGTATGTAATGACTATGAAATGCAAGCCATCATTTGTCGTTTCAATGGATTTTGGCCAAAACCCTTTGAACTATTTCATTGGATCTGCACAAAATGGACTCTAAATTGTGAGATACATCTTTGCTCCAAAGGGTTTTTTATAGTCAAATTTCAAACAACAGAGATAAGAGACATAGTGATACAGGAGGGACCTTGGTTTTGGGGATCTTTGGGCCTCTTTATCACTCCATGGTTTGCGAAGTTTGATGCCAACACCATGATTTTTTCCAGGATGCCAGTATGGGTACATCTACATAATCTCCCTATACAATTCTGGGACCAAAAGGTTCTTGCATGTCTAGGCAGATATATTAAAATGGACACACAAAGAATGGAAGAGAGAATTTTTACATCCGCACGCATCTGTGTGGAAGTTGACCTCAGTAAGGGCTTACCGGACTACATACAGCTGAAGCATAAAGATAGAAGTTGGACACAGATATTAGACTATGAAAACACAACATTCAGATGTAGAACATGTAGGCAAACAGGACCTGCAAAACGCATGCCCAGAATATAAAAAAGATAGCCGAAGGAAGAAGAAAACCAGAAAACACCAAAAGGGTTGGAATTTTCCCCCACCAGATCCTGAAGAGGAGGGAGAATATGAGGAGGAAGACCCCATCGCAAATGAGAACAATCAAGCAGAAACTCAGAAGACATCTCCACAAGAACCTATGGAGTCACAACTGGAAAAGACATCAGAAATAATGGAAATTAGCGAAACCAAAAGGCAGCATGTATCAGACACCTCTCATTCTGACAGGGAAAACCCTCGATCAGGTGTTGAAAATCCACTTCAACTTGTTCCCACGATACCGTCCCAAGGAGATTGGCGTAAGGTTGAGAAGAAAAAGGGGAGGAAAACTTGACTTTCCCCCATATTGACATCTCAGTGCTCCCTGCGTGGAACACATGTTCTTAGTTTTTTGTTCCTTTGCTTATCCACTTCTTGTCAGGCTATATTGCCTCACATATACATATGCTATGGCATCTACAAAATGTAATTTTCAATTTTAATAGAAATTATGATTTTTTCCACGAAAAAAAAAACAAAAAAAACAACAAAACAAAAAACACATTTAAAAAAACATTAAAAAAACTATATTATATATATTTTATTTTTTTATTTATAATTATATTTTTATATTAAAAATGATAATATATTTATAACCTTATTATTATACCTCCCCTATGTAGTGTGTTTACCACTCAATTTAAATTGATTTGTATTTTAATTATTAATTTACTACTGTATAATTTATTTATTTTTTATTAATTTTTTAAATTATTTTTTGATTTATTTTAAAATATATTTCAGAATATTTTTATACATTTATTTAATAATAAATTGTTGAACTTGATTATAACCCTGACGTCAAAATTGAAAAAAATCAAATCTGTATCAAAACAACTGACAACAATATCATAAAAAAATCCTTGCATCTAACTTTAAACTAATTAAAATAATATGAAAACTTATTGATTTATTTAACTTATGATTTATTTATAAAATCAAACTCTTACTGCTGAGCCATGAGGCGTGAAGCTAACGACAAATGACAACCTTTTAGCGATTGGTAATCCATTTATGATCACGGGGTCAAACTTTCGCCATTATTTTTGTTTTTGTTAGTGGGCGATCCTGTCCCCCGCAAATCGGCAAATCGTTTACGAAGGGAGACCCAGGTTCTACCGTTTTTTTTTTTGTAAGCTGCGGTATTTCTATTATATACAAACTTCTACAAGTACAAACCTTTGGGACCTCAGACTTCCCCGAAGGGGAAACAACGCTGAGGCCCTAAAACTTCCAACACTCAAAAACAAAGTCAAACTGGCCTTCCTGGGCCTGAAAAGAGAAGGCTGCCCACCACGCAGGGCGGCAGACCCCAAAACTGAAAGGGCAGCCGGAAAGGTTACAAAAACCACCTCGGCTCCCAAGAGAAGAAGAAACTAAAGCAGAGCTAAACCAACATAACTAGAAGAAGGGAGTCCGAACCAAGCCAAAGGAACTACCCACCGAGTGTGGGAACACTTGGTCGACTTTTTTTCCCTTTCTTCTTGCCAACTTTGACCCATCCACTTGGGCCAGGTTGATTGAGAACAATTTGAAGACTGTTTTGGGCTGGAGGCGAAAGCTCCTTGTCTGAATCCGAATGAGACGACTCATGAGATCGTTTCTGAGCGGTGGGAGTGACTGTTGCTTCCGCGTGCCGCCCAGCGGGAGATACCTGTTCTGTCATTTCTTCTACGACTGCCACATCTTCCTCCACGTCCTCTTCATCCGAGCTGGAAGCAAAGAAGTCTTCAAATGAGGGGGGATCTTGAGGTGTCCAGCTTTTATCTTTTGGTTTGGATTTGGCTTTCTTTTTTTTGAATGGCATTGATGGACACGAACTTTGAAGGTGCCCTGTGAGATGGCAATAGCGGCACCGGAATGCTGTATTCTCATAATCCAGAGGTTGAGACCAATGGAAATCACCTACTTTGAGATTAATCTGATCAGGAAGTCCCTTGCTTATGTCTATTTCTGCGCAAATTCTGGCATAGGTGTACATTCCTTGTAGCCCTCTTGACTGATCTGTTTCAATGTAACGGCCTAAGGAGTTGCCGATGGCTTCAAATACAACAAAACTCCATAAGTGCGCCGGAAGGTTAGGGAGTCTAACGACCCAGGTTCTACCGTTAGTTACTGAGTAGTATTTTTTTATTTATTTATATTTAATTCAAAAACTTCAAATTTTCCAAATAATTAGTTATTATTTTTTCCCAAATCCAAATTCGAATCTCGGCTAATATTTTTTAATTTATGTCTAATTCGAAAACTTTTAATTTCCTAATAATTATTTATTATTTTTTTCCAAACCCAATTTTATTTATTTATTTCAATAATAATTATGAAGTTACATAAATTAAAAAGAAAAAAATTCGTTATTTAAAGGAAGACAAAATCAGAATTGTGTTGTCTTTTTGCAATTATTTAATATCTAACCCCATTGTCACATGAAATTGAATTTATGGATCACCCTTACACCATTTTGAATATGAAAAATATTTGTTTAATTCATGGAGTCAAACTCCTCGAAACAAACGCAAATAAAACTTCCATAATCTTCTTGGTTAAAATAAAATTCAAGCATTTAAAAAGGTTAGATGAGACAAAAGCATTTATATTTAGAAACCCCAAATCAAAGAACCAGCAATTAGTTACGTATATACCTATTTGATATGAATATAGTATGGGGCTACGCCACTTACGTAGCCAAGGGTTTTGAAAAAAAAATATGTATAATCATTACATGAAATTTAGATCAAATTGAAAAAGAGTCTCACATTGGCTTACATATTAGTTAATAGTGTACACAAATTGGAATGCTTTTGGTACATTAATAAACTCCGTGAATAAGTGGGCATCTCTTTAATATTTCATAAACCTAACCAGAATATTCGTCAAAGCATAACTTCTTTAACATATATGAAGGGAACACATTAATTTATCTGAATTTAGTTAATTGTCATCTAACAAATAAATTTATAATTGATAGTCATCTAGGTCAATGATTTTAGGTTTCTCCTTGTTGAAAGACCCACAATAATTTTCGCATTTCACATGAACATCCAAGTGGTTGGTTTGTTTTTTTTTTTTTTTTTTTTCTCTTTCTTTTGGTTGGTTTAGTTTGATATAAATTAATTTTATTTTTATTTTTATTTTTTATAACAAAAATAAATATTTAAATATTAATTATTGATAGATAATATAAAAGTGTAATTTAATTTATAAATGAAATAATTTTTTTCATGATAATTTTAATAAAAAAAATTTAAAAATTTGAGTTTAAGTTGTTTAATCTTAGTGTCCCAAGGGTTTTTCATGGCGTTGAATCCATTTATGCATTCTAAAATATATTTTAAATAACAAAAAATCACATTCTTGTTATTTCGTCTATAAGTTAGACTACACGTAATATAAATAAATTTTGATTAATATATAAATTTGATTTTTTTTGGGTCAATTCAAGGTTAGAGTTTTTAGTTTTGTATTTTCTACCCATCCTAAAAGTTTTGTTTATTAAAATTAGAGTTTGTATTTCTATACATTATATTATTATTATTATCCAATTTTAAAGTTACGACCAAGCCAAAAACCACATTGGTGTATGAGAACCCCTTGTTTGTGGGACAAGGCACCTACCTCCGCGCATTGATTTGAGTGCTAAGTATACGAAGGCATACCTACTCTACCCCTCATTTTGAACATGCTCTTAACCATTAATTTTAAAAATTTGAATTTTTGTTGTTGTTTAAATTGTATTTTTGAATGCATAAATCAATTCGACACCCTAAAAAATTACTAGAGTATTTAGATTTGTCTTTTCTTTTTCTTTTTGAGGAAAAAAATGCGTAAACAAATAATCCTAGTTCCACTCACTTGTTTACATGTTTGCCATTATCATCCAATTTGAAATTCTTTTGAATAACATTTTCTTATTATTATTATTATTCTTTTGAATAACATTTTATTTTTATTATTATTATCCAATTTTAAAGTCATAGACACCAAATTGGTGTATGAGACCCCCTTGTTTTTTTGCCATTATCATCCATTTTGAAACTCTTTTAAATAACATTTTATTATTATTATTATTATTATCCGAATAACATTTTTTTATTATTATTATTATCCAATTTTACAGTCAGTGAGACCAAATTGGTGTATGTGACCCCCTTGTTTGTGGGACAATGGACAAAGGACACAACGATTTGACTACTAAGTTTAGGAAGGCATACATACTCTACCTCTCTCATTTTGAACGTGTGACCTCCTAAAAAGAAACACATGCTCTTAACCATTAAGCCCACTCAAACTTTAATGTTTTTTATAAATTTATAGAAACTTTACTTTTTTCAATATTAAATTAAATTTCTATAATTTTATTATTATGATTTATGTCCAATCATTAATTAAATACTTGTCATCAATGATATACTGGTTGGTCCAACTATACGATATCAACATATCAGGTTAAACATACAATATAGTTTTTATTTAATGGTTGGTTCCAACGGTAGTGTTTGGCAGTCTTATGAATGTGGCAAATATTGGATTTATATAGGTGGAAGTCCTTGATTATAGGCACATGATGTTTCTCTTTTTTACATGTGCTCGAAGTCTTGGTCTGCTTTTCCCTCCTTGCCTCTAGGAGGCTGCATGTCCTCTTAAAATGATTATATTTTCTTGGTTGGTTTTTGGGAACAAGAATCTTACTTGGGAGGTCCTTCAAAGGAAAAACTGGCAGGGCCCAAGTAGATGTGCCATGTGCCACAATGCAGAAGAATCAAACCTGCATATGTTTTTCCAATGTGCCTTGTCTCTCCATATCTGGTATGATCTATCTTTAGCTTTTGGTTTTCCTTACCTTATCTTTCCTTCTGTACAGGATGGTTTTAAGTGGTGGAGCGGGCAATGTCTATCCTGGAGATCTTTGTTTATCATTGCCTGTTGGTTCTTGTGGAAATGGAGAAACGCACAAATATTTCAAGAATCAAAGGAGCCTCTTAATTCAATTCTTCAGCGTATTATGGCATGCCATGACTCTTTTCATCAGGGCGATACACAGTCAAAAAAAGTCTGCAAAAAGAAGCTGGATATCTTTTCCTTTCAGACTCCTGCTGCGTTCTTTGATGGAGCTGAGCGCAACCATAGCTGTGGTTGCGGGGTCTTCGTCGTTATAAGTGACAGCCTTCACTATTCAATATCTTGGCATGGTGGTTTTGGCTCAAACTCTCTGGCGGAGGCTAGGGCTCTCACAGGGTTGCTCGCCTTTTGTGTCTTCTTAGGCATCCAGTCTATTTCAATCTTCGGAGACTCGAAATCGCTCATTGATCATGTAAATGGCCTGGGCCTCATAAACTGTCCACACCTCCTTGGATGGTTAAGCCGTATCAAGTTCTTTCGGAACTCAATAAACCAGATTTCGTTTCAGCATATTCCCCGTTCCAGGAACGCCCAGGCTGATATCCTCTCAAAGGATGGTCTTCGCATGCCGCCAGGTCTGTGCTCATTATCAGTCATGCATGATGGTATCTCCTTCCTCATTCAGGATTTCAGTATCAATGGAATGTGACTCTTATCCATGGCAAGGCCGCGAGCTCACTGAGCTTCTGTTTCTATATGAATGTGTATTATCATGCAATCCTTAGTTGTTTTTGTTACTTCTGCGGCAAAATGTTTTTGTATCAAATCGGATAAGTAGATATGGTTATGTTTCTGTTTTAGATTTTGATGAACTGGGAAAATCTGTCCCTATATATAGTATCTGTTTCTGGGCATCTCATTGCCCCCAAAAAATTGTTATGTATTACAGATCTTTATATTTTCTTAATATAAATCCATGCTGGTTTTTTTCCTCTGAAAAAAAAGTTTGTATTACTCGGCGCTTTACTGGTTAACCAAAGTTAATGGTTGATTGGTTAACATTACAACAAGTTTAGTTTTAAGTTTGGAGGGTAGTAGATTTAGAAATTAATAGAAATTAGTTATTATTGATGAATTTGAATTGAAAATAAAAGATTGCAATTTTTTTTTACAATTATGCGGAATGAAAATCATAATCTAGAAACACATGTAATGGCATGCAATTATCAAAACAACAAGAACATAATAATTTATAGGGGAACCCAACTGGAAAAAACCTTTCCATTGTTTTTCATTAATAAAATGAGAATGATAAACTATTACAATGACTTGCTTCAACTCTGAAGCACACCTTGAGTGACCTGTTTTGCCAACACTAGTCAATTCATGCATCCAACTTCCTCGTATTTCCTTACACAATTAAGGAGAAATTGATCTTCTAAATAATAGGGGAATTCCCTATTTCCTTACCCAATTCCCAAAAAAATTGATCACTTGGTGACTCAAAATCTGTCATTGATCATGTTCTGGGGTCATGCCTCATCAGAAGCCCTCACCTTGCTGGCTGGATGGACCGGATTATGTATTTTTGGGGTCTCATAAAAGACAAATCCATTCAACACATCTGTCGCTCTCAAAATCAGCAAGCGGATTGCCTGTCAAAACAGGGTCTGCTTCTTGATGCAGGTACATGGTCTTTGAAGATTAAAGATGGTGAGAATTCCTGCATCATCCATGATTTCTCTATTCCTGGATTATGATCCCATCTATGATGTTTTTTCTCTGGTTTTTCTCTATCATCTGTTTTGCTGTTTTATCTTTTTGACAGGTAGAGGATAATGGCTGCTCAGAATCCATGTGATCTAGAATCATATTTATATGCTTATGGCCTGTGAAGCATATACAGATGTTTCTCATATAAAATTCGGCTTATGGTTCATGATGCATACTTCTATGATATTTGTATATGTTTGATGATTATGTTTCAGCCTTGACGCATTCCTCCCCTCGTGGGGGAATCGTTTTTAATCTGCTCAACTTTTGATTTCAGTTCTGTGTCAAAGATCAAGATCTATCAGCTCTTGTTAGCTGTATTATGTAAAATCTGACCTTTATATTATCTCAATATGATATATTTAAGCTTTTTTCGTTCTGAAAAAATACCAAACCTACACCCTCAATTAATATACAATTGATAATTACAATGTGCATTTTCCTTTACTCTAACTAAAAAATTCAAATTATAAATTACAAACTCCATAAATAAACTCCTTTACTCTAACTAAAAAATTCAAATTATAAATTATAAACTCCATAAATAAACCTAACAGAATATCCATCAAAACCTAACTTCTTTGTCACGGAAACATGCACCATTATCCATAAGAAAGGGCATAACATATATGAAAGGAACAAATTAATTTATATGAATTTAGTTAATTTGTCATCTAACAAATAAATTTACATGAACCTAATTGATAGTCATCTAAGTCAATGATTTTAGGTTTTCCCCTAGTTGAAAGGCCTACGATAATTTTCTCGTTGCACATCGCGTGAACATGTCGGGGATATATGGAGCAAGGGTTTTCTGAGATGTTTTTTTGGTTAATGGTTATCGATTTATTTCCTGCGTCCACCTAATATATATATATTTTTGGTATGGATTGTAAATTATTTTTATTTTTTATAATAAAAATAAATATTTAATATTAATTATTGATAGATAATATAAAGATGTAGTTTAATTTATAGATTAAATAGTAGTTTTATGATAAATTGGATAAGTTTAAGTTGTTTAATCTGGTGTTAAATTTATTTATACATTTAAAAAATATATTTTGAATAATAAAAAAATCACATTTTGCTATTTCATATAAGTTAGACTAAACTTAATATAAATAGATTTTGATTAATATAAATTTGATTTTTTTAGATCAATTCAAAGATAAAAATTTTAAATTTTTTTATTTTATTTATTATTATTATTATTTATTTATTTATTTTTTTTTTTTTCAGAAGAAAAAGCAATATAGATTATATTAAGTCAATATAAAAAGCTGCAATTGGAAACATATGAGGGGGACTTGAGTGGCTATCAAGTCAAAGTTGAGATGGATCATATAGAATGGATGTCATATAGCATATATCTCAGAGTATGATGGTTACAAAAAAAGGAGCATAAAGTACTAGATGGATTAAGGATGTACATATGCTTTGACATTTAAGTCATATAATCAGAGCAAAAAACTTTCTAAGGCTGATGAATTAAGACCTGTTTGCCTGAGACAGCGTCAAAACATGTGCATATGCGTTGCAAAATGGCTGAGTAGGGAGTCTTGGAATCTCTGAAGATTTTATGGTTCCACCATTTCCAAGCACACCATTTTCTACCCACCATTTGTATTTTCTACCCATCCTAAAAGTTTTAATTATTAAAATTAGAGTTTGTATTCCTATACATTATATTATATTATAGGTTTATCATTAATATTTTAAATATTCGAATTTTATTTTAGGCAATTATTGAATGCTTTAGTTATTGACATTTTAAATAATGTAATTTAATTGTTTAAACATTATTATTATTATTTTTTTTTTTTTAAATTCAATCATAGAATTTTAATTTTTGTTGTTTAAATTGTATTTTTGAAAGCATAATTCAATTTAATTTCTAAAAACTTACGATTTTTTATTTTTTTTTCAAGGAAAAAAATACATAATTTAATTCAAAATTAAATAATAAAAATTACATTTTATATATACATTTTTAAAATATATTCATTAAAAAAATAATATTTAAGCACTTCCACTATACAACACAAACTTATAATTCTACAATTTTCACAAACCCCTATTAAATTTCACACAAAAATAAAAAAATATACTTAAAAAACACTAAAAAAAAAAACCGAATAATTAAATTGGATCTCCAAAACAAATAATAATAGTTCCACTCACTTGTTTACATGTTTGTCATTATCATCCAATTTGAAATTCTCGGAATGTACATATTTTGAATAGCATTATTTTAATATAAGTTTAATGAATTTTATAAGTTTAAGAGATTTTGCTTTTTTCAATATTAAATTAAATTTTTATAATTATTTTTTTATTTGTTATAAATATAGAAAATTATTTTATTATTATTATTTATAAAATAATAATATAAATATTATTTTTTCCATTATCATTAAAATTTGACTGATTAAAATGCAATTTTGTAACATGTCTCCATAATTATATATATATAAAATCTTTACCTTTGTTTGAGCACACTTGGACCTTCACTCATCAACCTTTAACATCTCTCTATTTAATATTTGTCAGATCGTTAATTAAGTATTAACTTTTTAAATATTCATTATTATAATTAATGTATAAAATACTTGTCGTAAATGATATATTGGTTGGTCTTGCTATACGATATCAACACACGAATTGTTTTTAGTGTGATTTTTTGGAAGCTTTTCAGGTGGGTTTTTCTGGTCTAATTTCTCTAAAATCCAGTAGGAATTTATTGAAATCACAAGTTTGATAGGAACCCTTGCACAATGGAAGTGCCCTAAGGGATTTTCAGGGTGCTGAATCCATATATACAGTGAAAAAACCAATTTAAATAACACCGATCAAGATTTCACCTCAAATTTTTCCACTGGATTCTGGCACAGTAAATTCAAAAAGTCACACTAAAGACAACTTCTATCAACATATCATGTTAAACCTGCAATATAGTTTTTATTTAATTGTTGGTTCCAGCGGTAGTGTTTGGCATTCTTATGAATGTGGTGGATATTGAATTTATATAGGTGGAAGTCCTTGATTATAGACACATGATGCTTCTCTGTTTAAATTAAATTTTATATTACTCAGCGCTTCGCTTGTTAACAAAAGTTAATGGTTGAGGGGTTAGCATTACAATGAGTTTAATTTTAATTTTGGAGGTTTGTGGATGTAGAAATTAATAGAAATTTGTTATTACTGATGAATTTGAACTGAAAACAAGGGATTACAAATTCCCTCTACAATTACGCAGAATGAGAATCACAATTTAGAAACACATGCAATGACATGCAACCATCAAAACCAGAAGAACATAATGATTTATAGGGGAACCCAACTTCCCCTCTGTTGCTTTTCATTAATAAGATGAGAATGAAAAACTATTACAATGGCTTGCTTCAACTCTGAAGCACACCCTGCACTGTAAACCTGTTCTCTTGTTGACTGACTTGCTCTGGCCAACACTTAGCCAATTCAAGCCTCCAAATTCCTACTATTTCCTTGCGCAATTCCCAAGGAATTGATCACCTGCTTAATTACCAAGCATGTACCCTCAACTAATATATAATTGATAATTACAATGTGCCTTTTCCTCCACTCCAGCTAGGCAATTCAAATTCGATGCATGCTCGGGCTATTTTTAGCCGATTGACTAGTTTAATTGAGAGATTAGTGACTTAAAAACAATTCTACTACTCAACTGACTCAATTAATGACCTGAGCTCAGTTAACTGAGTTCAATTGAAAGTAACTAAACTAGATTGCTAAATTTTAGCGATCGCTACATGCACAACTCTACTCCAAGCCTGCAAACTTGAATTAGTTGATCTAACTAGGAGACAAGGCCATGTAACACAAGTTAATTGCCATCCAAGTCATATTGTTGATGTGGAAAATTGAATTACTCAGTTTGACTAAGGCACAATCAAATTGAGCCTTTCTTGCTACAATTTCTAACACTCCCTCTTAGCAAGAAAGGAATTTTGCACCACCCCTATCCTGCATTTGTGGAATTCGAATTTGCCTCTTGACAATTCCTTTATCAATATATCTTCATCCTACTCCTTAGTTGGAATGTACTTAGCATCATAATTCTTCTCTGCACACAATCCTACAAGGGATTGTACTTGATATCAATGTGCTTGGACCTATCATTAAATACTAGACTCTCAAAGAGTTTAATACAACTTTGATTGTCACAATAAATCATTGTCAGATCCATCTCCTGATTGAAAAGACCCACAAGTGTTTCCCTCATCCATATGGCCTCACATGTTGCTTGATTTGTAGCCATGTATTCAACCTCTGTTGAGTTAAGTGCCACAAACCTTTATTTCTTGCTACACCTGGAAATAGTTGTAGACCCAACACTGGAGATAACACCTGAAGTACTTTTCCTTTATGATGGTCTCCCTACCCAATCTACATCACTGAATCCTTGGAGTTTCACTCCCTCTGTCCTCCTATACCATAACCCATACTTTGTTGTGCCTCTGAGGTATCTTAACACATTCTTTGTTTCTTTCCAACAAAGCTTGGTAGGCTTCACCATGGCTTGAATCAACTGATTAATTGCATAGCATATGTTGGGCCTTGTATTCACCAAATACATCAAGGATCCCACAAGATGCCTGTAGATGGTAGCATCTAGTGCCTCTCTATAAGATGCATTCTCCTTCCTCCAGTTTGCACATAGAGGTGTGTCCATAGGCTTGCAGTCTTGCATATAAAATCTATGTAGTATTTCAGAGGAATACTTCCCTTGACTCACAAACAACTCACCATCACCTTGCCATACTTCGAGCCCAAGGAAGTAATGCATCAAGCCCATGTCCTTCATCTCAAATTCTCTTACAAGGTCCTCCTTGCAAGAGTGGATCAACTTCTCATCCCTTGTGTTGGCCGGATAAATTGTTCTTGCGGACAAGACCGATCTCCCTAGTATCATAAGATAATCTAGCAACAAACAGACAAAGAAATCTATCTTTCTCTAGACATATGCAATTTACAAATAAAGACTATAGAGGTGTTACGATCCTACCTTAGATCCAACGCTTGTTCGTTGTAGTCATCCCTCGATCGTTCGAAAGAGTTATCCTTTAAAGACCTGTAAACACAAACAAGCAAACATCAAATAGCACCTACATAGCAAATATCATAAATCATGTCTTTTATGGTGATCAAGGAATCCATAAAATAAACCATAAATGAACAACTTATTGAGAAAAACAAACTTATTTGTATTAACTTTGAAGTAGAAGAACCTTACAACCTTTTCAGCCTTAATGTTGAACAAGCTCTTCCTGGGGTCCGAAACATGAATTTCCTTTACTTTGACAAGCCTTGCACTCCTCCAAATGAGATCTGAGGTATGTAATCTCTCCTCATAAAAACTCAACTAAGAAGACTGAGTTCCAACAGCATTTCACCTTAAAAATATTCAGCTTTCAACCTCTCAAGTAACTAGCCCAATGCTTCATTTTATAGTGCAGAGGAGGAGGTTAAAGGTCCACCTATGAAGGGATAGAGTCCTCCTTCAAAGGGATAATCTCCTCACATCAAGGGGTTAGCTCGTTAAGGTATGGGATGCATGAACCTTAAGAGAGCGAACTTGCCACCTCAAGATTCCTTCCAGAAGCTTCTAGAAATGATTGAAAGTGAGTTTTTAGAATAAACTCACGCCTTTTTAACTTTTACAGGGGTCCGCACCCATAACATAGATACATAGCGGTCAGGTGCACAGGGAACATGACCATTAGGTGCGGGACCGCAGGTAAGACTAAGAGAAAGTGCGGAACCAGAGTTTTAGAGACTTTTAGGGCTTTTCTCTTACTTTCAAGGCTTGATATGAAGAACTAAGGCTTTAGACTTACAAAGGAGGAAAGTATGAAGTCATCAACATACAATACCAAGATAAACAACTTGTCATCTACCACAATGTGATAGAGATTGGCATTTACTTCACTTTTGGTGAAGCCCAATCCACTGAGATATGTGTCAATCCGAGTGTACCATGCTCGGGGCGCCTGCTTGAGACCATACAGGGCTCTCCTGAGTCTACACACATGTGTCTCCCTGTCATAAGTCTCAAATCCCTCTGGCTGCTCTATGTAAATTTCTTCCTCAACAACACCATTGAGGAAGGTGGTCTTCACATCCATCTAATGGATCTTCCACCCCATCTGTGCAGCTAATGCTAGAATGGTTCTGATCGAGGAATATCTTGCCACTGGGGAAAATGTTTCCTCATAGTCCACTCCCTCTACTTGAGAGAAGCCTTTGGCCACAAATCTAGCCTTGTACTTCTCAATACTGCCATTCGCTGCATGCGTCATTTTGTAAATCCATCTGGAATCAACCACTAACGTGTTCTCTGGTCTTGGCATCACCTCCCATACAATGTTCTTCATGATGGAGTCATACTCCTCCAACATGGAATCAACCCACACTAGTTGAGAAACTTCTTCCTCAAATGAAGAAGGCTATGACTCAATGAGTTATGTCATGAGAGCCATATATCTAGTGTATCTGTCTAGTGACCTCCTCTTCTTGCGAAAGGATATAGGAGCTCCCACATGCTACCGTGCATCCTGCACCAACTTGTCATCCTCTCTGGTTCTGTTCCTCCCCTCTCTGAAAGATTCTGGTTGAGTGGGTTCTTCCACTCAGCCTCTTGTCTACTCCTCCACTTGTGGCTGCTTCACAACATCTTGAAGCTTTGTATGAGGCTCCTCCTTAGGAAATAGAAGCACCTCCTCCCGTGGGATACTCAACTCTCGCTCTAGAGAGCATCTCATAGCCTTATCCTCATCAAATTTGACATCTCTCCTCACTACTGTCACCCTGAGTGAGGGAAAATATACCTAATAGTTATGTGGAGTCTTTGTGTATCCTACAAAGACTCCCATCTCAGTTGTAGGATCCAATTTCTTCTTGCTATCCTTGGAGACATGACAATACACAGTAGCTCCAAAAATTTGAAAATGAGATACATTTGGCTTTCTCCCAGAGAAATCTTCTTCGAGTGTGATCATGCCAAGTATTTTGTGAGGGCTCCTGTTCTGCAAATAAACTACGGTGTTGCATGCTTCTTCCCATATATGTAATGGAAACCCTTGAACATGCAACATGGCTCTTGCTGTTCCCACTATGCTTGTGTTATTCCTTTCAGCCACCCTATTTTTTTGTGGGTTATGGGGTGCTATCATTTCTCTTCTAATACCCTTCTTTGCACAAAATTCCTTGAAGGCATTAGAAAAAAATTCTCCTCCATTGTCACTTCTTAGGGATTTCAATTTATGACTAGTATTCTTTTCAACCAATGCTTTGAATAGAATAAATTTTGAAAACACTTCATCCTTTTTCCTCATGAAGAAAATCCAACATTTTCTAAAAAAGCCATAAACAAAAATTACATACATCAAGTGGACTCACTCCAAGATTGTTCCAGCTCTGTTATCTCAGCCCTAGAAGGGGGATTTGACATACTTCCCCAATGTGCATCCCTTGCAGACATCATGTTGGTCAAGGGTACATTTCGAGAGACCAGTGGTAATCTGTTGCATGATTTTTAAGGTCCCATGGTGTAAGTTTCCCATGCGCCTGTGCCAGAGTTCTCCAACATCTTGACTCTGCACATTTTCTACGTTACTATTCAATGCAACACAAGCTTCCACCTCAAGTTTGTAGATATTTTTCACTCTAACTCCAATATGTTTCACTTGCCCAGTAGCTACATGTCTCAAAAAGGCTTTCCCCTTACTGAAAACAACATCATAGCCTCTATCCTCCAATACAAACACAATGATCAAATTCTTCTTCAGCCCTGGTACATACATAACGTCTTTCAGATGAAGATGACATACAATTCCAATTCATTTATTACTGTAGCTCCCATCATCCCCAAGTTCTATGTGCATATGGAGATCCTTCTCCTCTAGGCTACTGAAGAATTCTTTGCATCTTGTCATATGGAACGAGGCACCTGAATCTAGGTACCACACACTCCCCATTACAATGTTTTCCATGCATGCAATTAGGGTGAAGTCTAATTCAAATTATGAGGCAAGTTCTTCACCTCCTGCTCCTCCTGAAGGCTTCTTGTTAGACTTCTTGTGTGGACACTTTGTTGCATAGTGCCCATATTCGTGGCAGTGAAAACATTTTATCTTGCTCAAATCCTTCTTCTTACCATTGTTCTGGTTGGAGATTGGTTTGCTTTGGGCCTTCTTTCCCTTCCCAACCAAGGAAAAATTATCTTCCTCCTCAGCTTTGGATGTTACTCCATCTCTAGTGTTCCTTTGAATTTCTTCTTGCACCAAATCAGACCAAAGTCTCTCCCAATTTGGTAATGTGTTTGTTCCATTTATAGCGTCGTGGTGATTGCGCTAGGATTTTAAAAGGCCTAGGAGAGCTAGGCTCACTAACTCAGAAGATGATACATTTTCTCCCACTCCTCCAAGTTTGTCTCAAACCTGAGTGAATCTGGAGAGGTAATGTGGAATACTTTTATTTTTCTGCATTCAAATGTTTCTGAATTTGTCCCTTAATGCTAATTTCCTGACATCATTTCCATTTTCGAATAACTTAGTGAGGGTCTTCCACATTGTAAATGGAGTTTCTTTGCCATGTAAATTCGAGACTCTCTGGTATCTCACACTCTCCAGGATGATCCTATTGGCTTTTGCAGTATCCTTCTTCCATTGGGCTAACTGATGTGCATCCAATACTGTTGGTTTTGGAATGTCAGTTTTGGTGTATTCAAACACTCCATCATCATAAAGTACAACTTCCATCCTGTCCTTCCAAGCTATGAAATTCAAGGTTCCCTCTAGGGCATACTCCAATCTCAATCCATTGAAAGACATTTTCCTACACATAAAGAAAAATTGCTTCACTGGATTTATAAATCGAAATTTTTGAAGGAGAAGATCTATTAATTGGTTTCTATTGTGTTTTGAAGCTCTGATACCATGTAGAAATTAATATAAATTGGCTACCACTGATGAATTCCAATTGAAAACATGAGATTACAAATTTCCTCTACAATTTCGCTGAACGGAAATCATAATTTAGAAACACATGCAATGACATGCAACCATCAAAACCACAAGAATACAATGATTTATAGGGTGAACCCAACTAGGAAAAACCCCTCCGATGTTTTTCATTAATTAGATGAGAATAATAAATTATTACAATGTCTTGCTTCAACTCTGAAGCACACCCTGCACTATAAACCCGTTCTCCTACTCACTGACTTGCTCTGACCAACACAGCCAATTCAAGCCTGCAACTTCCTCCTATTTCCTTGCGTAATTCAAGTGAAATTGATCTCCTAAATAATAGGGGAATTCCCTATTCCTTACGCAATTCCCAAGGAATTGATCACCTGGTTAATTACCAAGCTTGTACCCTCAACTAGTATACAATTGATGATTAACAATAGTTATACCACTCAACTAACTCAATTAATGAGCTGAGCTCAATTAACCGAGTTCAACTGAAAGTAATTGAACTATATTGCTAAATTTTAGCAATCACTACATGCACTACTCTACTCCAAGCCTACAAACTTGAATCAACTGATCTAACTTGGAGAGAAGGCCATGTCACACAAGTTAACTACCATCCAAGTCATCCTATTGATGTGGAAAATTGAATTACTCAATTTTACTAAGGCACAAGTCAAATTGAGCCTTTCTTGCTACAATTCCTAACAGTTGAACCCTCTAAAAATGCGAGTTGGTGCCTCAACTCTCCTATCCATCACATCATGCTACCCTCAGACATGTGAGGTATCACTAATCCGTTGCATCAAGGGTTAGGGTTCCAAATCGACGGTGGGGAGGGGATGGGGGTAGTTATGGAAGCTATCCAATCCCTACCTCACTGCCAACGTTTAGTTTGCAGTCCTTCTCTCACTCTCTGATGAGCTCTGCAACTTCCTTTGCACTATGACGAAATTCACCAATTTTGGACTTATTTGTTACAAGACTTACGATTTAGGTAAGGGTTTTGAAGGCCCAAGAGGTCTTTCCTTAATCTACAAGGTTTTTCTTTGACATGTATCTATATCAAAGTATGTTAACATCCTTCTTTTAAAGGTTCATGTCATTTATCCTAATTGTGGCAGTGTTCTGTGCACATTATTTGTAAAGTATTTCACAAAGTTATTTAAATTGTGTTTATCAAAAGTTGTATTAGTTTTCTTTGTGTTGCTCATTTAGTCCAAAGAATATCCTAAAGAAAACAAGATGGAAGTCTTGCCAATATACCAGATGGGACTCCTATTCTAAACTGTGTAGGGTCTAATTGAGACCTTGCACCGGGGAGATCCCCTTGTCGCTGGCAGAACATTTTGGCCTATCCTTATTCAAATTGATTTTTTTCATTAGAGACCCCTTATTCCCTTTAAATTTATCCATTCTTGGTTACCAGAAGAAGATTTAAGGCAATTTGTAAAAATAAGTTAGAAGCCTTTTGATAATGAAACTGAGGATACAACAATGAAGTTGTTTGCAAATAATCTAATTAAGGTTAAACTAGTTGTGAGAATGGCTAAAATTGATGCCATGAAACCACAAAAAGAATTAAAGAAGGTGGAGGAAGTCATTACATGCCTTTTTGAAAACAATTAAGCTAGAGCCTTTTCAAAGGAGGAAACCTAAGATTTTAAGTGACTAGAAAGTAAAATGTCATTACTAAATAAGGAGGAAACATAGTGGAGACTCAAGATTAGAGCCATTTGGTTCACTAGAGGTGATATCAATACAAAATTCTTCCACAAGTTTGCAAACCATAAAAGAATTATAGATACTATTTGGGAAACTAATAAGGCTAATGAAACTAAGGCTAAATATTTTAAGGAAATTGTAGAACTAGGAAAGGAGAACTTCAAAACATTGTGTAAAGATCCTAAATGTACTAATTTAGGGAAATAGTGAAAATTTTTACTCGGTTTCCTCAACTTATAAATGATCAAATGAACCAGGATCTAGAGGATCGAGTCATAGGAATATTTTGAGTATGTCTTATCATCATTCAAAAATGATAAAAGCTTAAGAATTAATGGTTTATCAATGGAATTGTACCTCAGTTTTATGATTTGATGGAAAATTATTTGTTAAGTATAATTGAAGAATCTAGGTAGTCAAGGATGGTATTAGAGGCCATAAATTATATATTTATTTCTCTAATCCTTAAGAAACAAGAGGTTTCATCCTTTCAAGATTACAAGCATATTTATTTATACAATCTTGCTTACAAAAATATCTAAAAAATAATAGCTAATAGACTTAAAGGTATTTTGTTACGTTTCAAATGAATAGTTTGGATTGCTTTTCAATAAGCAAATTCATGATGATATGGGAACAAAACATGAAGGGATGCATACTATAGAGACTCAAAAAATTCCAATAGTAGTAATGGAGATTGACTTGGAAAAAACATATGATAAAGTTAATTGGTTATTCCTTAGGTTGGTTGGAACCCCTAAGGGGCCCTAATGGTTTGGATCTGAGCAAGTTGAGAAAAGACATACAGCCTTGGCAGGAACGACGTTCAACAGAATATATGACTCATGCTCCTTTAGGTTCTTTAAATTCTGTGGGTGGTGTAGCTACCGAAATCAATGCGGTGAATTATGTCTCTCCCCGAAGTTGGTTATCCACCTCCCATTTCGTTCTAGGATTTTTCTTCTTCGTAGGTCATTTGTGGCATGCGGGAAGGGCTCGTGCAGCTGCAGCAGGATTTGAGAAAGGGATTGATCGTGATTTCGAACCTGTCCTTTCCATGACTCCTCTTAACTGAAACAATAGATCAAACCAGATGGAAGAAAAATCGATTCAATTTCATTACATCTATCTCCCATATCGGCGGGATAGGAGTCTTTTCAAATACTCTTTTTCCAACTGGATCCTTGTAGCTCGGCTATATACAGCCGAGCTATTCTCTTTTTTTTTTTTTATTGGACCGGTAAATGCAATTGTTGAAAAACAAAAGGAGAGAGAGGGATTCGAACCCTCGATAGTTTTTTTTATCTATACCGGTTTTCAAGACCGGAGCCATTAACCACTCGGCCATCTCTCCCGGGGACAACTTCTATTCTACCCCTTCGTATAATCCCTAACTATAAGCATAAAGTCGGGTCGATACCAACTATACCTGTGACATATGATGATTTTTCATCATCTGGACTGGAAAAAAAAGAAACAAATTTCCCTCTCCTCTCACACTCAAATATCAAATTGAAAAAGTTTGAAAGCTCGATCAATTTATGGTCAAATCCTTTCCATAGTGCATTTGATCAGAATTGAAAATTGGGGATCGGATGGTATAGTCTATTCAATCTGTTGATGCAAGTAGGAATGCATTTGCACACAATCAATTGGATCATGGGTTGTCTTCCATCAATATATTTTGTTGTTTTGACAAATGGACCCCCTAAAGATTATTTTCAGCTACAAAGGTGTTGACGGTGTTGGACCCGCCAACATGTCAAGTGGATCTCCCCGATAAGAAGTCCCAATTAGACCTTAGACCATTTTGTGTAGGAGTCCCAACAGTGGGTCGTAAGGTAATGGCTTGACTGCGATGTCACACAGAGGCAAGTAAGACTCCCATGTGAGACTCAGGGATGATGAAGATGAACTGATATGGCCTCTTGCACAAAAGGGGACCTATACACCAAAGGAGGGTTATCCTATTATACATGCTCACCATACGCCCAACTCATTGGAAAGCTGGTGGTGCTGGTTATGGAAGCTGATTGGCCCGCCTCGCACACGTCTCTTGATGTGGAACATTATCATGGACAAGACCCCATCTGGAACAAATCTTAGAAAACACTCCTTCCAAGGCCCTTCCTGGTGTGTACTATGTCGTAGGGAGGAGGAATCAAACTACCACCTGTTCCTATCTTGCACCACAACTCAACAGATCTGGGAACAGGTGCTGCATATGCTAAACATAACTCAGCATTGGGAAGGTGATAGTATATCGAATGCCTAGAACAGCTGGTGGACTAAAGCCCCCAATTTAAAAGCCTGAAATCTCCCTTTAATCATGTGCTGGAACATATGGATGTGCAGGAACAACAACATATTTCTCGGCAAGAAAATTCGTTGGCCCCTCATTATCCCAATTATATGCAATAGTTACAATGAAATACCATATGATGAACAGGTTGCCTCGATTCGTACTATCACGCCGGAGGTTATAGATAAAGCTCATCCATGGGTCTACTTTGACGGTTCTGCCCAAGACCAGGGGTGTGGCGGTGGCATAATACTATACTTATCTGAGACACATATATATCATATCTGCATGGGTTTGGGTGCTGGCACAAATAATTTTGCGGAGCTCCTATCGCTTCGTCATCTTTTATACTTTGCATTAAACAAAAATTGCCGACATTTACAAGTTTTTGGGGACTCTAAGATTGTCATTAATTGGTTCAACTGCATTTCTACATGCCATGCTCACACACTCAGGACCATATTGGATGATGCATTGTATTTAAAAACTCTTTTTGATCAGATTTCATGTTCTCATATCTACAGGGAGCACAACCAACTTGCGGATCAGCTTTCTAAAGAGGCAACTCACCATCCCAGAGGGGAATGGTTGATCCGTGAGCATAGACAGGAGCAGATCTACCAGTTCTACCACAGGCCATACATTGATCAGGACTTGCAGAGGGCTGATGGGCCCTAACTTATTTATAGTTTTTTATCTATTGTCAACTGAATAGTAAATCACCGAGGGTGATATTTTGATAAATTTTTGAAATTTGCAACATATATGTATATATTTTCATATACAAGAAAGTATACCCTCCACTGGGTTTATTGTACAGACTCATACAGATCTTTACTGATACTAGATGACTACGGTCGCTCGCTATGCATATGCCTATGGCATCTACAACATGTAATTTTCCTTATTAATTAAAATTACGTTTTTTCCTCGAGAAAAATGAAGAAGAAGGTGGAATTGAATAAATCTCGAAATAAAAATTAATTAGATGTAAATTTACTAATAGATCCCTATTGGTGGAAAAATCACTTGCATAAAAATCTACCATGTTGTACTTGTGTTAAGTATTTATTCAAATCTTAGTTAGCTTTGGGCTAATCACCCCATTAATCCCAAATGACTAGGCCACCCTCTATCCACCACATTAACAAAGGACCACCAATGACATCTTTTAACTACCAAATTAATTATAGGCTTTTATATATTATATCAATGGCACATGATGTCCAGTAAGTCAACATCAATCAACATATCTTCAACACTCCACTTTAGGATTGACTTGGGTGCACAAATAAGGAAAGTTAGCTTAAAAATATTTGACCAAGTAAGTTGCACTTTGAAAAGACATAGTCTAAAATAATTTGGCCAAACAAATATTATGACCCTCCCCCCCACCCCCCTTTCACTATTTAATTGGTAGGGAACATAATAATGACTAATCATAACAACATTAACATGACCACAAGGAGTTGCAAACAAACTTGCAATAAAGTATCCTTAAATTTGGAAAAATAAACATTAATGCATCCCTCACCACTCCCTTTATGTTTAATTGGCAGGGAATACAATAATATCCCACACTAATAATAATACCATGACCTTGATGACCTTGATGAGGTGCAAACAAATTTGCAATAGACAGTCCTTCAAAATAACATCCTCTAAGAAATAAAAAATCCTTCACACATACCTCTTCAAATATTGGAAGTAGATAAGAGTTTCCATAAATGAGCAAAGGCACATGCACTTAATAAAGAGATCACGTCCCTTAGTGTTGTCAAAGAATAGTATAGAAGAATGATATAAAATATAACAAAGTGTTGGTTGAAGTTGAAAGAGATTTGCCGACATTACATGCAAGTGTTCAAAAATATTAACAAAATCACCTCAATCATCAAAGCAAATAAACTAGATTTCTTACACTTATTGCGCATCATCACACAAAAACATGGCACAAGAATTATATAAAATATAACAAAGTGTGGGTTGAAGTTGAAAGAGCTTTTCCGACATTGCATGCAAGTGTTCAAAAATATTAACAAAATCACCTCAATCATCAAAGAAAATAAACTAGATTTCTTACACTTATTGCGCATCATCACACAAAAACATGGCACAAGAATTATAGTGGAGAAACCCTCATGGGGTGAAAAACATTACTCTAGACAAAATTGGTGTTTTCTTGTGTCACATGGTGTATTCTACTGCCACATCCAATGTCCTTACAATAGGGGCTTGAAGATTCTACAATCTTCAATATGATGGGAAAAGGATTGCAAAATATTCGGCTAAGACAAAAAAATTGCAAGGGCTCTTGTGAAAAGTTCTCCTTTTTTTAAACTAACCTTATAAAGAAAATTCCCACTTCAAGAAAAAAAAACATATAACCATCCAAAGGATTTGATTCATTATATTGAAAGTTAATTATTTTTCATTCAATCACTAGGGAAAATAGACTTTATAAATAGGATATGGTATCCTTTATAAAAATCAATGTCTTTCCAATAAAGTTTGAAGTAATAAATATTGCATAATTTACATACTCCCCATAGTTCAATGGATCATAGTTCGAGGGGCATAATCTCCATGCCTCTAGGGATTATTAGGAACTCTTAATCATCATGGAGCCTAGAGAAATCCATAAATAATCTAAAGCTATGCCTTCTCTAAAAAATTTCTTGGAAGATACCAATGATATGGCGTTTTCCAAGTTTTGGACAAACCCCTATGAACATGCCAAAAAAATGCAAAGACACTGCTATTAAAAAAATCTCGAGTGTCGTCAAGCAAGATTGCTCGCATTGAAAAATGAAATTCAGTCCAACATAAATAAGGAATTTGTGTTGGAAGCGACACACATAAATTGTGCACATGTTACCTAAATTGATGCACATGCATGGTGGCTTCAAGCTAAAATAACAATCTATAAAGGCCAACTCTTGCAAAAGACCAAACTACATTGAAGTTGAATAAGATATGATTAAAATAATGAAATAAATTTATGTTGCATGCTTCCATAAAAGGCTCTCACAAAACCATGCTAAGGAAAGAAATATACACAATAGAGAGGTTTGCTTCTATGAGATTCCTTAGAAAATGCACATACAAGCACCCCTAAGAAAATACATTTTGGCCATGTCAGTTTTACTAGGAACTCCTGCTATATCCTAGCTTATGGACATGCCACTCGGACTCTCTGTTGAACCCAATATCCTCGCCCCATGTTGTTGTTGTAACAACATCAAGATTCACAAATTTCCAAGTCCATTAGAGCATAGATGAGGCCACAACACTGAAGCAATTTTGCTACATCGAAGGCACAAATCAAGATAGGTTGTTAAAGTGTTGTGTGAAATATCATTGTTGGAGAAGAAATGAAGGTTGACGAAAAAACTAGAAAATGTTGCAAGAAGACCATGTTGAAGGGTAAAAATACACTTCTTAAACATTGAGATGTGGAGCTCAATCCATATAGATATCTACAATTTTATGGAAAATTTAGTAGATATGGGAGGAAAATATGATTGTTATTGAGAAATATAAAGGAACTAGACACGTGTCCAAAAACACATTGAAAATGCTAACATCAAGCTATGTTGTTCAAATGCATCACATATTCATTTTGAGCAAGTGTCTCAAGGCTAACTCTATTTTTAGTATTATAAGGAGGCCAAAAACAATAGGAAAAGGACCAAAATGTGCCACAAACTCAAAGGAACAAAAAATCCTTAGCTCAAGAGAACCAAAAATCCCACAAAATTTGATCCAAAAGAAATATCAACAATAACCAATGCTTAATCATGTGTAGAAAACAAGTTCAAAGCACTGCGGTGAAACAAACTTGACCAAAATAAAATGTTGAAACCAAACTCAAATCAAAGACTTTAGGAGCTTCATGCAATGGTTCACTTCCTCTTAAGATGGATGAAACCATAGAGCTTTGTAGCAAGCTTGAGTGAACAATGGTTAGAAGTAGAGGAGACTTGGTGCTATAGTCTTAATACCATGTTAAATTTAGAACATAAATTCTACAAGGAAAGTAGACTCTTTACATGTATTGTCCCTCATCACATAATGTCGAAAATTGCAGCAAAAAATTCTCAATTTGATTTTGCCTTAATTAAATTGAGAAAATTAGAATTTCCACATCAATAGACAACTTGGATGATGTTAACTTGTGTGGCATGGTTTGTGTCACCCAGTTTAGTCAGTAAATTCGAGTTGAAAGAGTTAGATTTCAGTTCTGCATGTGTGATTGCTAATTTGTAGTAATCAAGGTCAATTATCTCAGGTTGTTTTCAGTTAAATTAGTTCCAACTTTTGGAGGAACTAGTGGAAGGTCAGTTAAGCAATGGGACTTCAGTCAAACTCAGTGATAATCCAACTAACTAATCAATCAACCCAAAATAACTAGTGCATGCAGAGAATTTGATTTACCTAGTTGAGGTGGAGATTCCAAGGCAGTGTAACATATGTTATAGACTAGTCTTGAGTATACAGGTGTTGCATGTAGTCAGATGATCAGCCTAAGGAATTGCACAATTCAATTAGAGGAATTTCCTAAATAATAGGGGCTAGTTCCTCAAGGAATAGCACAATGAAATAGGAGCTCAATTCGAGGCAAAATTTGACTAAGTTTAGGTCAGAGGCATTCAATGAGCAGAGAGATAAGTTGTTCACTTGCAGGGCGAGCTTAGTTGAGCAAAGAAATTGTAATGCATCTCTATTCATTCAATTAATGCAAGCATGCATTGAGGTTTTTAGCAGATTACTTTCCCCAGATAAAAATACTTGTTGCATGTGTGTTATTCTTCTTGCATGTCTGATATTTTTGTTCTAAATTGTGAATTAATGTCCACAGAGTAGTAGAGTAGGTTTTTGTCTTGTGATTTTGATTAAAACTTCATGAGCAATTACAAATCTACAACCTAATTTCTACACATAAAAATACCACAACATAAATGTAGTGAAGAAACCCTCTGACTAGGTTGTAAACTTAACTATGGACAACTTTGCTTTATTCTTGTGTCACAAGGTGTATCATGGTGCCACATCATATTTCCATACAATGAGGGTGAAGACCTCTTTAAGCATTGATTTGTTATATGCCAACTACCACATCAATTATGGATCATTAGACAACCCTCTAATCACCATATTAATGAGTGAAATCAACAACAAAACTACTTTCCTATAATAATAAAAATATTTTAATAAATAATTATAGATATTTAAAATAAATAAATTTAACAAATTCATTTTATGATAAAAATTATAAAAAAATATGTTTGATAGATTAAACTTATATATTAATATTAATATTAATATTAATTTTAATTGTTACCTATAATTAAACCTTTTATATAAAAGTGGCATATAACCCAAAGAAATAAATTTTATAATAATGATTACAAAGTAATAGGTTTAAAAAATTAAGATTGAGTTAATTTCACATGAATTGATATACTAAATAATATATATTACATAATTTAAATTATTTATAATTACACACAATTATTTAATATTATAAATTAAATTAATTAAAATAATTAACCTTTACCTTTTGCAAGGTGAGAAACATGATACCATTTGATACTTTTTCATTGGGAAAGAAATGAATGAAATGTACATAATTATTAGATATAAACTTAGAGTTTCATGGAAAAAGTTATATGACAAAAAAACACACTTTACCTTCTGCATTGTGAGAAGCTTGACATAGAAATTAAACCTTTTTCTTGGTAAGGAAATGAATGAAAAGTCCAAAAGAAAATGAATTAGTTACACATAAATTTAACATTAAACTTTTATGGCTTTATTCTTTTTATTTTTGTTTGTGGCACATAAATTTAACATTAAACTTTTATGGCTTTATTCTATTTATTTTTGTTTGTGGCCAAGTATTACATGTATATTTATATTTGACAATTTTTCTTTAAAACGTCTATTATTGGTTCAAAAAATTTAAATTTAGTTTTTATATTTAAAGTTTTTCAAATAAATATTACTTATTTTAATATTATTTCTGTAACTTTTTCAAATAAATATTATTCATTTTAATATTATTCCTGTGATTCATTCAAATTAGTTTAGTTTATGAGTGATATTTTCACTCAACATTGTTTTGTGTAAACACTTGGAGTAGTCTTTACACTTTAATCATTACATTATTAATCTTTCTATACTATCTTTTTATTAAAACATCAATATTCATTGTTTCAATTAAAATAATCCTTAGTAAAAATTAATTTCAATTTAAATGTAAAAGAAAATTGATAATACAATGACAATCATCTAAAAAGGTGGAGAGGATAGAGAATTGATTTAATTATGAGAGAATTTGGAACTAGGTGTAAGATTTGGAAAGATTTGAAATTCACACATACATACATATATTGGGTTTAACAGTTAAGAATATACATTTATTCTTAAAAGGTTAAACGTTTTCAAATCTAGAATAAGGTTTAATATGTTCACCATTATAAACTTTAATAATAAAAAATGTGGATTTAATCTTAAATAATTTAATAAAATATTATTTAAAAAAATAAATTTTATTATAATTTTTTATTATTTCATTTATAAAAAGGAACTCTATTTTATTTTATTACAAAAATAATATTTCTACAATCACTAAACTTAAAATATAGGGTTAAAATTTGAAATATTACCTTTCTATAATGTCTTAAATGACAATATTATTTTCCAAAAAAATTAAAATAACTTATAAAATTATATTTTTATTTTTATTTTCAATTCAATATTCTATGACTCAATTTTTTTTTTTTTTAATTTTAATAAATTTAATTATAAAATTTAAAATTATGCTAGAATATAAAAATAAAATTTATATTTTTAAAACCTCTTTAAAAAAAAAAAATCTTTAATCATTAAAATTCACAATTATGATAACTCAAATTATATAAAAAATTAATTCCCACAGCCGCACCCATTTCAACTAGTGTCCCTTTTGCTAAGTACTAAGAATAAACCCAAAAAAAAACCTTCGTAACCTTTTGCTAAGTACTAAGAATAAACCCAAAAATACCTTTGTAACTCTCATCCTCGAAAGAAATAATCTCACCAATCCTCCTCTCCCCATTGTGTTAATGCATCTACACTAATTTCCCTCGTTGTGTACGACTTGTTTGTTACATTACAAGCAAATTATTGATTAGCCACGGTCTTATGGTAATAGAAGAGTTGCAAAAGAACGCGTTATGAGAATATATTTAATGAGAATGATACTTTCAAAGGTTCACACTTACAACAATGAGATATCGATTTATCGGTTATCAATAAAATAGGCCAATAGTGTGCCCCTATTCATTTTCGTTGTGTTTTTATTTATAAATGTACGAGGAACTTAGGATAGATACACTCAATGCTAAATAATAACTCAAGTGAAGATATTTATTTATTTATTTTTCTAAGGGAAAAATCATAATTTTATTTATTGGATGATAAAATTATATTATGTAGATATATAAATGCCGTAGTCTAATTGGTCAAAGGAATTGCTCGGAAAGTTATGGAAATTCCAGTCATATTTAGAGAAAATCCGGCAAGGATTTTTGTAAATCCAAGTTATAGTTGTTAAACATCAAAATTTTAAGTGTCCTAGACGTTTTTGATGGTGCTAAATCCATTTCCCCCATCAAAAACATGATTCAAACACTGCCTCTACAAGATTTTTTGAAATTTTTTCCGCGGATTTCCGCCACTTTTGACCTTTCGGGCAATTCCTCCGCCTCAGTAGACGACTCCTATATAAATTGTGTGTGCGCATTAAAAGTTAGATTAGCTACAAATTGTTATGGTGCAAGTTATAAGGCATTTAAAAAAATTTGAGCAAATGGAAGAGGGTAGATGACCTAAGGTTGTCCTTAATGATAGATTGTGCAAGAGCAAAAAAGTTTGGATGCAACAAAATAACAAATGGTTTAGTAAATGGAGTATTTGCTTGAACGCGTGTCTCATAAACAATAAAGAGATAAAAGCTTTTGTTATGGAAAAGTTCCAGAAGTGTATTTGGGATAAGGAGCTAGGAAGAAAGAAAAATTACTATATTGAAGTGTTTAATCCCACTCATAGTCATCAACCAAAAACATACATAGAGGCCAATATCTCTTGGAGAGCCAAAATTCTTATTGCTTAGTTAAGGACTAATTCTCATCAACTCCCTTGTGAAACAGGGCGCTAGAAAAGGCCAAAGGAAGTGTGGGAGGAAAGAGTATGCATTTTTTGTTCTTTCGGAAAAGTGGAAACAAAAAAACATTTCATTTTAGAATGTGAGGCCTTCAAAGACAATAGGGAAAGTTATGCATATATGTTGGCAACTAGCTCTTGGGATAATCTATTTAGCGAGGGGTTTGTCGAGAAGCTAGGAGCATTTATTTTGAAGCTTCACAGAAGTAGATGAAGAAGCAATCTGTCCCATAGGCTATCTTTAGCCTCGTGGACGTTAAAATAATTCTTTCTTTCTTTCTTTCTTTCTAAGCTTTTAGATTTGTGAATTAGAAATAAAAAATATTTTTTTTTGTAAAACATATATAAAAGTGGGGTATTTTCATAAAAAGTCATCAAGTTTTTTTTTGTTTGTTTTCTTTTTCTTTATCTGAGTCTGAACTCTTAGAAGTATGTGTTCTCTTTGTGCCACACACACCCTGAAGCTTGTGTATTTCCTTGTTTTGTAAGGTTCCTTTCTCAGAGATACTTTCAGAGCCATATTATTTCTCATCTCCCCTGCCCAATTGTGTTGTGTTCCTTGTTGACTCTGTACATCCATGTTTGAAGGGTTCAAGTTCTCCATCATTTCTTCTTATTCTTCTTAAAGGTGAGGTTCTAGTACTTATCATCCATTTGGTTCCTTTTGGCTTTTGAGACGTCTCTTTTTCCCTTTTGTAACTTTCTTAGCTTGTGGACATGTGTATAGATATGACCCCTGATTGGTGTGTTTTCAAAATCTAAGGGTAGGGTCGACTGAAAACTATTATGAGTTAGGGAAATGCGATAAGGTAGACCTTTATTATTATGAGTCAAGGAAATGCGATAAGGTAGACCTTTACTGAGATCTACCTCGACATAGAGTATAGAGTATGAATTTTCTAAGTGTGTTTCCAGTGCCTTCTAATACTTGGTGGTGCGAGAAAGGAAGGGGCAGGTTGTGTAGTCTCACCCATATCTAAATTTTTGACACTACCATTGTGTTATCATTGAACTCCACCATGGAGTTATGAAGAGACTTGCTCTGCCCCAAAATCATGGCCCCTCATTCAGAGTGAATTCTAGATCTTTCTGTGTTTCAAATTGTACAATTGGGAGTCTTGGTGGAGAATACCCACTGATGTAAGTCTTCTGATTTAGGCCAGAAACCATTAAATCTGCAAATAACAACTCTAGATTGGAGAATTTTGAAAAGACCATTTACCTCTCCAAAATTAACTACAATCATTGGTGCTTGATCCTTATGTTCAACAATATAAAGTCATGTGATATTTTGAATTTAATAAAATGAGTTGCATGTCTTCCTTTGCATTGCATCCTTGAATGATCCTAATCCACTAGGTTTTTGGATCAAACAACTTCCCTATATGATACTGATCCATTGGAGTTTCTAAAAATCTGAGCTCCACTGGTATAGTCTAAGCTCCACTAGTATTGGGTTTTCTACAACCTCTTGCTCCACCCAATATGGGTTTTCTAAAACCTGTTCCTCCACCCAGTAGCCGCAGATTTAACAATATTATAACAATATTATAGAATCCTTGCCACACTGTAATTTATAAGTGACACAGATTCTAGAGCACTTTACCTTTCTATAACAAAAGTTGGATTGTTGCCAGAATTTCCATTTCACTTTGGATTCTTTGATTCAGGGGGTTTCACTAAATCCAAGCCCTAGATCCATCGAAGAGATGTGTTTCCATTAATTTTTTTTAATGAAAATATGGTATTTTCCTTTTTCTATCTATATTTTGTCCAGATCTGAAGATAAAAGGTAGAGAGGAGACCCAGTGATGGATGGTGGGATTTGGAGGTAAGAAATGATATTTGTCTAGATCCAAGGATACAAGGCGAAGAAGTAAGCCATTGGAGATCAGATCCCCATTGTGAATCAAATCGACTGAGGATTGCGCCACCTTTCTTCCGATCATTTCAGGTCTAGATGGAAGAAACAACTCTCAATACGAGATTGAACCTTTCTTGTTTAAAATCCACGACTCCTCCTCGATTCAGAGTCTCATAATACTATAGATCGTATCGGTTATTAGATATGGTGTCAAAGGACGTTCGGTCGAAAGCCTAGTAATACAGTCCTGCCACAACCAATTTATCAAGGTAGATCCATTACCTTCGAAGTGGATTTTGAGTCGGATGCTAAGTCTTTGGGCCATAATCCCAGTTGCATTGTGTCCCCAAAATGTTGTTTGCCCTCGAGGGCCAAATGAACAAAGCGTTGAAAAGGGTAGTTTGCGACCTGCAAAGACAAATACAACCGACTCTTTTCTTCATGAATAAAACAAATCTTTTGCATCCTCGCTCTTGAATTTGCAGATAGCACAAGTATTTTACATTTACATCCATTGAGGTTTAAAATTTTTCCAAAGATGAAAATATCAGGGACACTAGATGATTATATTCTTTTGGGAAAATGTTTTGTTGAAAGGTGATTGAATATTTAGATATGAGATTCATAGATTTACATGTATTTAATGTTGCTAAGTTTTTCACTCCTCAACATTATTATGAAGAAGTGAATGATATAGACTGTCAAACAAAAAGATGGTCGAAATGTTTATGTGAAAAATGTAGCATTGGGGAATCATCTATTGTTTATGTGAAAAATGTAGCATTGTGGAATCATCTATTGTGGATACTACTAGATGTTTGGGTGAAATGAATGAATTTATTTGTACTATTTCTAAATCATACCCTAAAAAGCATATGTATGAAGGGACCTATGTGGAGATGAACCTAAATGGTTTGAAGACTTTCCATATTTGATGCAATTATGGCACACTATTCTCATTATCCCAACAACCACATCAATGTGTGAAAGAGGCTTCTGAAAATTAAACAGGGTAAAAAATGATGATAGATCAAGGATTTCATTGGAGACACTAGATATGTTAATGTTTCTATCTCTTAGTGCACCTCATGCTCTAAATGAGGTAGATTTGAATGCTATTATGATGTATGGAACAAATGAAAACTAGTAAGCCATTTCCATTGGGAAAATAGATTTATATTTTCAATGATGTAAGTCCAAATACTTTTGAAGATGATCGAATGAATAGAAGAAACACATGTTTACTAATTTTTCCCTTATTTACTAAGTTATATTGAGATTTTATAGTGTTTTACTATATCTACTCCTTTTTTTTTGTAAATCAACATTCTATTCATTCATCAGAAAATAAGTACATCGGTAGAAAAATGTAGGTAGTCTCACCTCGACCAGGTTTGTTGACTACCGTGAGCAACATATGATAGAGAAACATAAAGGAAACTAAGGACACCGTCCACAACCTAGGAGGCCAGAAGCACCAGAAAACACATAAAACTAGGAGAACACTTGTAACCATGCTAGTCGTCTGATGTAATTGAAGTTGGGTTTTCTGGGGCTGTTCTAGGAGGAGGCAGAGGGAGGAAAGAGAATTGGACATGTTCTTCGAAGTGAGCCATCCAGGACTCCAGCTTCTCCACCTTCTCCGTTAGCAAATTCTGTCTGCGCCAGACCACCACAACTCGTTCTCGGACATGGCAATGAAAGTAGTGCATTTTTTTTAGAGTAGCTATGAGTTATACGTGTTCTTCCTGATGGATCCAGTCCGTCGTTTCCAGCCGATCTAGCATTCATTGAATCAGATCCCTGTAATTCTCCAAACAACATTGATGAACTTACCTCGGACCTTGCACCACATACCTTGTGTTCCCTCGTCGACCCGTGTTGCCACGTCTCTTCACCCCACCTCACTATTGAGGCTATAGAGTGCGACCCCCACACTCGACCACCGAGCCACCTCGACCCCAACCATCGCAAAATTTTGACATCGCTCGCCTCAAGCTACCGGCTGTCTTGCCACCCTGACTAGCCCCAATTTTCTTCCCTTCCATAACCATCACCTTTAATTGAGGCCTCCAACCCCCTTTTCCAACCAAGATGGTCTTCACCAGGGAGGAGGACCGTCCAAGACGAGGAACTTGACGCATTCTTGCAGAACCAAAGCTAGTCTGAGGAGGCCTAGCAAAGAAATTGACCAGGGTGTAGACTGCAATGACAACCCCCCAAGTTTTTCCTTCCCTTTCTGACGAGGCTCCACACAACCAGACCCACAAAAACTTTCCAATAGGATGGAGCTGAATGCTCTCCACCACCCTCGTGTTGGCGTTGGACAACAATAAGCCAACATACCTAGAAGCCTTTCCACCACAACCCATGACGTAGAGACCGTTGAATTTTAGAAAATACTGGAGAGGAGATGCTTAGGAGGGAAAACCAATTGGCATGCAAGCACAAAGAAGAGTCCTCCCACATGCATCAAAACCACTGTATAACCTCAAACTCTAGAGGCCAGGGTCCGCTCGCGCACGAAGGTGTGGAATGTCACACACCAAAGAAGAAAGCTTCCACTACATAGAGCCCAAAACCAGGGAGGGAGCGCTAGCGGTGGTGTCGCCACCTTTCCCACACAATAAACCTTCGTTTTTTCCTATTCCTGCTCACAGAATACCCATAACAAAGAATGAGTCGGGACCAAGCCCAAATACATCCACCACCTGCCATATGTTGTCGTTGAACATCGCCTCCTGCTCGAGTCGAGGCTGATTGAGATTTCCCACGGACCACCTTAACTCCTCTCATACAGAGGTTAATGTGAGAGGATGGGGAGGTCAGTGCTCGAACTTGTAGCCAAGTGGTGACTTTCATCGTCCATGAATTGCCTTGTGCGTTTGATTCATCACCCCCATCAGGGAACTATAACTACTCTTTAAATTTTTAAAATTTTAAAAGTTTAGAAGGACACTATTTCATTTTGGATTTTTTTTAAAAAGATATTATTTAATATACACCTATCAGTAGAAGTGCAACTTCTTTTATAACCTTTCATCTTTGAAGGGTTAAATGAATATATACCCTTCCAAATGAAATGAAGGGCAACCCTTCGAATTTGATCATTGACTGCAATCGATTTTGAGTGACCTCCACTTGAAAGATAATTAAAATCTCCATTATGAGCTACTACAAAGAATCAATCACATTGGGTGGGTGGGTCTGTACATTGAGTGTGAGAATCAAATTATATGTCTGGAGTCCATGCAAAATTTGAGATTGTGGTTGCATTAAAGCCTGTACTGGATGCAGGATGGTGGAGTGTGAAGTTCCCATGCCAATGGCATATAACATAAACTGAGCCCTTATGGGGCCGTGTTGGGCTCAGTTTTGCCACATCCCCTAGCCATGTGGTTTAGTGGGGAAGGGTGGAACCTTGGCCCCTACCCTTTCTCGATCATAACACCCTTTTTGGGAGGTTTGGAGGGAATTTAACTTCCTTTGAGGGTGCTTAATTATTTCAAGGATGTTAGATAAATATCTCATGTCTTGAACAATTTCCATTATAAAAAACGGCTTATAGGATGTAAACAAATGTCTTGAGAGAGCACACTATGTTATGAGAAATTTGCTAAAATGCATGGGAGTTTTTTTATGGAAGAGAATTCCTTTATAGCAATTAATATGGTCTCTGTTTGAATATGAAAAATAATAATTGTTCCATTTCACTTGGAACAACCAAATAGCAATAGTTGAATGTTCCCACCTATTTGACCTATTTATTTGTTGAATGAAATGGCCTAATTGAGCTTCAACAACTTGTAAGCTACTCTCTTCAAAAATAAGAGAGCAATCATGTTATATAAATTTACTCTATTGATCAGAGAATATCCAAGTTCTACACAACTTAGAATTTCAATGATCTAAAGTATGGATATTCTCAAATTTTGTTTTGTTCGGAACACAATACTTTCCATATTTTTAGATGTTACCTTGAATTCAACATAGATTCATTTTGATTTTAAAATATTAAATACAATAATGACCTATGTAGTTGAAAGACTAAGTCCATATACAAACCAACTTGATTTTCGACACTAGGGTTATAGAATACTTTGGCTAGATGCCAGTATGTGATGCATGCAAATTTACACCCCTTTGGAAAAGAACAAAACACCCCTCACCTATTAAGAAATCAAAGGAACACGCAATTATTCTTAAATATGAACACAATAGGATGGAGACAAAGCCTCCTATAAATTAACATTTATATAGCAAAAGTTGCTCTTAATAAATAAAAAAATCATATCTAATGCAAGACATATTTCTTAGCAATGGAAGGTAATGATCAACTTCATTGTTTTCCACACATATCACAAGAGGGGAAAATTGGCACAATAACTTATTTGCCATGAAAATGGAAAACAAATACAAACAAGTAGTCAACCAACCAACCAACTACATCAACAATTGTGACAACCCCTTTTGTCAACCCTCTTGTAAATATTATGAATTGTAAAACTAATGTAAAATAATGTGAATAATAAAAAGTGATGACTGACTAAGATGGGACACAAATTCAGAGGTCTATAAGAGGTGGAGTTGCTTGCAAGCCATATCTTGCATTTAAATTACCACCTAAATTTATATTGGAGGAGATGGCCTTGTTCCAGGTAGTTAATGGAAGAAATGGGCTCCTGATCAAAGGAAAAGCCCACATGAAAACCTTGTGGGTCATGTTGCCAAAGAACACGCAAGAGGAGTCGAGCGACCAAAAGAAGAAGAAGGAGAACATAATGGGGAATTCATGTGCAAGAGGAGGAAGGGGGATATTATACATTGAGAAAAGAAGAAGGGACGAATGTTTACTTGGCCTGCACATTCCTATCTATATGTGGGCTTATAATAATGCACATGGACCTCATGTGTTGCGCAAAATCTTGTAATATGCATGTGTATTGCTCATTGAGGCCAAGGCATGTCTATGTGTTGATGCCAAAAGATAGTTCAATGGAGTAGGGATGTCCTGGTGATAGCCAAGTTGAGAAAACCGTGGGGCTTGACTGAGAATCACTTGGGTTGTGGCTTATTTCCAAGATTGATAAACCCACTGGAGACTAGATGGTTGAGAAATTATTGATAAGTTGAGGCACCCCAGAGCTAGTGGGTTGATAACAATTGTTGTATTCTGGGGGGGGAGCGGGGGCAACTGAGAACGAGGGTGTGAGCACCGTTGAGAAATTCACTCTTATTCCTATAGAATAAATGCAACTAACAAACCTCCTTTTTATTTATACATATATCTATCCAAGAATGAACTAAGACTCTATGTGCTCTATGTGAACCCCTGTGTTGTTTTGGTTAATCCACTATGGTGTAATAGATGGGAGATGTTGAGAACACTTGAGAAATGGGCTCTGCTAATTATATGTGAGTGAAAACCTAAGAAATCCTGAGCAAACTACCCCCTCAGGCTATGACTCCAACTCAGGGGTGGTTGGTTGTAAGAAAGGACAATTGTGAAGTCAACCTGTGGTTGGGAGGAGAGTTGAAGTCCCACTCTCAGTCACCAACCTATGGTTGGGAGGAGAGTTGAAGTCCCACTCTTAGTCACCAACCATCTACTTCATGAAATAAGTTTCTTACTTGTGTTACTATGTATTTCAATGCAATGTAAGTGTTTATTGCTATTGTTATGTAACTCATGTTGTTGAAGAGGAATTCCTACTCCTTTGATTTTTTATGAGGAATGCCTATTCCTGAGTAATGTGATGAGGAGTGCATGTTTCTATGTTTATAAATGAGTTTGATGCTTTATTATTGCCATGGTATGCGATATAGGTGGAGTCTCTATTTTCACTAGTTGATTATGTGATGCATGGCTTGTGTTGCGAATGACCATGTTATGTTGAGCTAAATACGAAGAATTCACGTATTTACATGTGTGTGTGTGTGAGAGAGAGAGAGTGGAGAATCAAGGGCATGGCTATGGTTCAATTGATGCCAAGTGTGGCTAAACAGTGCTTGAGAGTTGGGAAGAGTACTGTATTAACAATCTTGAAGCTTAGGAGGGAAAGCTCATGTCTGACCAAGTGTTGGGGGCATCCCTGTATGTATATGTGTGTGTGTGTGTGAGTCAAGCTCAGGAGAGAATAATTGGGCTAATATTTGAGATCACCTCGCTAATACAATGCACATAGATGAATATGTGAAGCTCGAACGAGAATTTGGTGATTGGCAAGTGACAGATAACTTGCCATTGAAATGGAACCATGATAGAGAGGGGGGAGTTTGCGTTTTAATCTACTACATTGGTTTCCCTGGATCACCACTTTCGTCAAATGGAGAGGGAAAGGTTGATGGGGCTAAGAAATGGGAAGTCTCACTAGCAAATGACATATATGTTTTATGTCTCGAGGTCTCAGACCTCGAGGCCCCTTGTTGTAGTAAATGAAGTGGCAAGAGAATGTCAAGACAGGAAGTCCTCTCGTCAATTAATGTGGAAAGAGTTTGTCTTTCCTCGGGCTTATTTGTGATGTTTCAATGTGCTGTAGGCCAAGGGAGAGATTACATTACAATAGGAATTAACCAATTTGCAAGGCTAAGGGGGTGGATTGGTTAGGGCCACGAGATGATGATGTGGCAAGTTCCACATAGGTAGGACGAATGATATGTGGGATGAGATTGGAGGTGTGGTCCACCTAAATTGAGGTGGGGGTCTACCACGTGGGAACCATGTGGAGTCACATGTGTGAAACATGGCACCTGCTGACATTGTAGGGAGTTAATGGTCAAATTTCAAATGGTCATAACTTTTGATTCAGAAGTCGGATTAAGGTGAAATTTATATCGCTGGAAAGCTCTCATATGAGCGAGACACGATGGTGGTATCTAATTTCAATTTAGAGAAAGTTGAGAATTGAAAATTTTGTGAACCCATTTCCATGAAAAGACTATGAAATTCAGGTTAAAAGTAAGTAACACCTTCCACAGAGCTTATTTACCCTGAGTGGTGGAAGAGAGTGTTACAATTCATAAACCATGTCAAACATAGAGAAATAAGGTATAACTTGGTTGTTAAAAGCATTTACATGCAAGTAGAAAACAAATATCGCTAACCTACAACCTAACTACAACAACAACTAAATCATATTAGACACAGACAAGTAGAACTAAATCATATCAGACACAAACAAGCAAAGGTATGTTCTGCTAATCCAAAGGGTAGCCTTACTAATATATTTCTAGAGTAATAAAATGGACACATATAGATGCATTCCAAAGATATGCATGATTGTTCAAGGCGTATTCCTGAAGCAAAAATTTTAATTAGATTCTTGGTTGTTGATGTAGCTGGTGATTATCGCCATCCTCTATTATCCTTGTCCTCCACCGTGAATGAAAAAGGGAGAAGAAGAAGAAGAAGGAATTTTAACATGCACAAGACTATATATAGCCTATGGGACAAACTGCTTCACCATCTAATTTTTGCATTAAGCCTTTTTCATATGCAACTTGAAAATGAGAGCTCCCAATTTCTCAATAGTCCCCTCGCTGAATAAATTATCCCAAGAGTAAGATGTCAAGATATTTACATAATGTGTTCAAAAAGAAATCACATACCGATAACTACCTTCATGCGGACTCACACCATCACCCAATGCAAAAGATGAGGGTTCTCAAGACTCTTTTCACACAGTTTTCAGAATATCAAATTCCTCTCACACTGAAGAAGAAATTGAATATTTAAAGAAGGTCTTTGCACGCATTGGATATAAAAACACGGACATCGTCAAGAGCATTAGAAGAGCTAGATCTGGAAGCAAGGATAGACAACCTGAAACAAATTCCCAAGTTTCTAGCAAAAGGGCTTATCTACCATACATTCAGGGGGTCACAAACAAGCTGGCTAAGGTTCTAAAAAAGAAAGATATTGAAACCTCTTTCAAGCCCATGACGACAATAAGACAAAAGATGAGATCTGTGAAAGACACTCCTGATCAACTCCAACATAAGGGTGTTTATAAAGTCATATGTTCTTGCAGAAATTGTTATATTGGAGAAACAGGAAGGACCTTCAAGATCAGACTTAAAGAACATGGTGCTGACATAAAAAATGGCAGAACACAATCTTCAGCACTGGCCGAACATTCAACTAATACTTGTCATCATATCTGCTTGGAAGACACTAAAGTTATCGCTAATGAAAACCATAAGTATAAAAAAAAATTCGTGAGGCCCTTGAAATCATTAAGCACCCTCACAATCTCAATAGGAATGGGGGATTGGAAATAAGCAGAAACTAGATTCCCTTACTCTCCTGCATAGACATAACATAATCCTTATCCTCCCCCCCTCCTTCCTTGAGACCCCCACCCACCGACCCACCCGCCCTCTTTTTTCTCCATTAATCCTCTCCCCCTCCCCCTCATAGACTAGTCCCTCTCAATTTTTAGATTATTTCACCCCCATCTTTCCTTTATTCCTCCTCTCTATAGTGTTGCATTCGTTTCGAATATCACCTATTAGCTCCTTCCTTATAGCATATAATTTCCTTTTCATGTGCCCCCCTCCCCCTTTGTTTCGCTTTATTTGAAATTATTCCTTAACTAATTATTATTATAGTTATTATTTTATTAATTATAATTATTATTAAACTATAAAATTAATAATAATAAACTTTATTATTAGTATTATAATGCATTTTATTAGTAATATGAAAATTATTACTAATAACTTTGTTATGAATACTAACAATAAATAGTATGATTATTATTAACTTTATCTTTTAATATTTATTCTTAATAAAATAAGACTATAGTATTATTAGTCCCTGCCGGGGACTATAAGCGATCGATAGATCGCTGACTTTGGGTTGACCGCGGCGATTTTTGCAAATATTTCGCGTTTTTCCTAAGTTGAACTAAGGTTTACGGGGCGGAAGGGATTGGGGGTCTTATTACGCGCTTCACATGGATCGAGGCGAATGGAACGTGGCGCGCATGAGGGGCACGTGGTTGCATGCGCTCTGGTGGTCTGATCGGCGGCCAGGTGTCCGTCCTCGAGATTGGGGAATGTTCAGCCTGTGTTTTACTGTCTTCGCGGCATTTGGATTGGTATTGTTACTTGCTTGTTTGGCTGTGCAGTCTGTGCGATGTTTGGTTTGCGGTAGAGTTCCTGCCTGCCCGGGTATTGTTACTTGCAGTCTGTGCGATTTTTCGTCTGCGGTGGAGTTCGTGCCTGCTGGGTGTGCCTTTGGTAAGTTCGGCTACTGTGTGGCCTGCATGCAAGAGTCGATGGTTAATTGAGCATTATAAGTTAATGGCATTCTGGTTGAATACTGAGGGTTTGTGTTCTGGTTAAATACTGAGGGTTTCTCTTACCTGCATGCAAGAGTCCATGGTTATTTGAGCATTATAAGTTAATGGCATTCTGGTTGAATACTGAGGGTTTGTCTTAGCTGTGGTCGGCATGCGCTGTGGTGATCGCATCGGCGGCCAACTGTTCCTCCTCGAGATGCTGGAAAGTTCGGCTTGGGTTTTACTGTCTTCGCGGCCTTTGGGTTTTACTGTCTTCGCGGCCTTTGGGTTGGTATTGTTACTTGCTTGTTTAGCTCTGCAGTCTGTGCAATTTTTCGTCTGCGGTGGAGTTCCTGCCTGCTCGGGTATTGTTACTTGCTTGTTTAGCTCTGCAGTCTGTGCGATTTTTCGGCTGCGGTGGGGTTCCTGTCTGCTCGGTGTGACTTTGGTAAGTTCAGCTACTGTATGGCATTCTGGTTAAATACTGAGGGTTTCTGTTACCTGCATGCAAGAGTCGATTGCTATTCGGGTTTTACCCTGTTCGCGACCTTTGGGTTATTATGATTACTTGGTTGTTTAGCTGTGCGGTCTGTGCGATTTTTCCTTTCTATTTGTTCTATTGTCTGCGGTGAAAACACAATGCGGTTGCTGCCTGCTGTGTTACGTGCATGCAAGAGTCCATGGTTATTTGAGCATTATAAGTTAATGGCATTCTGGTTGAATACTGGGGGTTTGTCTTAGCTGCATGGGTTTTATGCAAATTTGGGTAAATGTCTGCGGGAAGCTATGATTCTTAGTTGTATTGTTTAGAGGTTAAGTTCGGCTACTGCATTATAAGTTAATGGCATTTGGATTATTATTGTGAATACTGAGGGTTTGTCTTCTGGTTGAATACTGAGGTTTTCTCTTACGTGCATGCAAGAGTCCATGGTTATTTGAGCATTATAAGTTAATGGCATTCTGGTTGAATACTGAGGGTTTGTCTTAGCTGTGGTCGGCATGCGCTGTGGTGGTCTCATCGGCAGCCAGCTGTTGCTCCTCGAGATGCTGGAAAGTTCGGCTTGGGTTTTAGTGTCTTCGCGGCCTTTGGGTTTTACTGTCTTCGCGGCCTTTGGATTGGTATTGTTAGTTGCTTGTTTAGCTCTGCAGTCTGTGCGATTTTTCGTCTGCGGTGGGGTTCCTGGCTGCTCGGGTATTGTTCCTTGCTTGTTTAGCTGTGCAGTCTGTGCGATTTTTCGTCTGCGGTGGGGTTCCTGCCTGCTGGGTGTGGCTTTGGTAAGTTCGGCTACTGTATGGCATTCTGGTTAAATACTGAGGATTTCTGTTACGTGCATGCAAGAGTTCATGGTTATTTGGGTTTTACCCTGTTCGCGACCTTTGGGTTGTTATTGTTACTTGGTTCTTTAGCTCTGCGGTCTGTGCGATTCTTCCTTTCTATTTGTTGTATTGTCTGCGGTGAAAACACAATGCGGTTCCTGCCTGTTCTGAGGGTTGCTGTTACCTGCATGCAAGAATCCATGGTTATTTGAGCATTATAAGTTAATGGCATTCTGGTTGAATACTGAGGACTTGTCTTAGGTGCATGGGTTTTATGGAAATTTCGGTAAATGTCTGCGTGAAGCTGTGATTCTTAGTTGTATTGTTTAGAGGTTAAGTTCGGCTACTGCATTATAAGTTAATGGAATTTGGATTATTATTGTTACTTGGTTGTTTAGCTCTACGGTCTCTGCGATTTTTCCTTTGTATTTGTTGTATTGTCTGCGGTGAAAACACAATGCGGTTCCTGCCTGCTCGGTTAACTCTATCGCAAACGTTTGGTTGCGGTTCTGTTGTTCCAGGTGCGGCTTGTATCCCTCGACTGTGTGCTGTCGCTTTGGTAAGTTCGGCCACTGCATTATAAGTTAATGGCATTCTGGTTAAATACTGAGGGTTTCTGTTACTTGCATGCAAGATTCCATGGTTATTTGAGCATTATAAGTTAATGGCATTCTGGTTGAATACTGAGGGTTTGTCTTAGTTGCATGGGTTTTATGGAAATTTGGGTAAATGTCTGCGTGAAACTGTGATTCTTGGTCGTATTGTTTAGAGGTTAAGTTCGGCTACTGCATTATAAGTTAATGGCATTATGGTTAAATACTGAGGGTTTTTGTTAGCTGCATGCAACAGTCCATGGTTATTTGAGCATTATAAGTTAATGGCATTCTGGTTGAATACTGAGGATTTTGTGTGCAGACTTCGTTAACCAATTTCGTCATTTGCACATTTTCTCATGGTACTGGCATAGGCTGGCTTGTGCCTCGGCTTCGTTGCAGGTACGGTGTTATTCTACTAATTGCTTTTTGTCAATAAGTTAAACCTTAGATTAAAATGTCATGTTAGCTAGTTATAACCAGATTGGTTCTGATATGATGTTCAACTACCTTGTTCTCCTCAGAGAGAAAAAATTATTTTATTATGAAAACAAAATTACATTTATTATATATGTTTCTGCATTTCACAGATATCCTTAAGCATAGGAAGTGATAAAAGTATTGCTAGGAACATATCTTGTTTCATAAACAGTTTCCAAAAATGTCAATATGACAGCCCTATCATAGTCATTCTAACATATATCGGAGCTTTGAAGCGAGTTTTATCTCATAAGAAATTAGCTGCTAGATATGTCCATAAACAGTCCCATAAAAAAATATAGATATAGAGATATGCTTAAGCATAGGAAGTGATAAAAGTATGGCTGAGAAGATATGTTGCTTCATAACCAGTTTTCAAAAATGTCAATATGACAGCGCTGTCATGGTCATTCTGACATACATCACAGGTTTGAAACCAGTTTTGTCTCATAAAGAATTAGGTCCTAGATATGTTCATAAACAGTGCCATAAAAAATTATACATATAGATATTGACATTTAAAAGACATTCCATCAGCTCTCCTTCCACTCTCTGTTGAATGAGCCAAGCTCATGGTACCAAGTGTAATCTTGCTTTTGACAGTCCATCAGTTTCCATGTTCCTATCTTTGTAAACATGTTCAAACATGATGTGTTAAATACTCTGTTTAAGCAAGTCGAATCTCCTGAAATATAGGTTGAAGTTTATAATTATCCAATCAATTTGTTCCATTCATCCAATTCACCACAGTTTGTGAATCATCAAAGATCTGTAATTTTTGGGCATCTTCTTTCACATGCCACAATTGCCAACAGTCTTGGGACAATTTGCTTAGGCAGATTGTTGCTGTCTTTGCCAAAGCTGTCCTTTGAACATATTACATGTTCATCATTTATATGGATCATACCTGCAGTGTCCCATAATGATGGATCTTCTTGAGAAGTGTTATGGAAGTATGCTTATGCACTACTCGTATCTGGTTCAGTTTCCAAAAATGTCAATATGACAGCCCTATCATAGTCATTCTAGCATATATCGGAGCTTTGAAGCGAGTTTTATCTAATAAGAAATTAGCTGCTAGATATGTCCATAAACAGTCCCATAAAAAACTATAGATATAGAGATATGCTTAAGCATAGGAAGTGATAAAAGTATGGCTGAGAAGATATGTTGCTTCATAACCAGTTTTCAAAAATGTCAATATGACAGCCCTGTCATGGTCATTCTGATAGGCTGATAACGAATAGCAGGAAACTTTTTACCTTGGAATATGTTAGAGTTGCAACCTAGCATAAATCAGAGACAATACTTTTTATATTTTGACAGTTGAATTGGTGCACCACTTATGTAAAACTCATAAATAGCCTCATGGTCAATTTATTTGACAAATGCAATTGACAATGATGTTAACTTTCAGAAATATTCTTAAAGTTCTGTTGCATTTGTTCATTTTGTCTTTCCATTGCTTCCTTTTGTTAACTTCATTTTGTGTTTCGATGGTTCCCTTTTGTTAACTTGCACAAATATTCTTAGAATTATGCTCCATTTTTTTCATTATGTCTTTGCATTGTTTGCATTTCCAATTTCTTTGTTATTTACAAATATGGCTTGCTGCTAGAAATTTGATATTTGTTTACCAAGATAATGCAATAGCGTATTTTTTTAATATACATACATTTTGTTCAAAACAGTCACGTTCAGTTTTTGCTAACTTCATTAATTTTTTTTGCAAAGCTGTACAAGACAATTGCAAAAGCCAACTCTGGTAAGCCATTGCAAATGATGGAACAAATAATAGATGTTGACAATTACAAATTCAGATTGCAATGCAATTTGCCTGAGAACATTGATATTGTATTAAAAAGAAATGGTCTTTTTAGACTAAATGCATTTTCATATACTGTAGGAGATTGTCTATTTGACTCGTTCGAAATGCTTCTACATTTTCGTTATACTTCAAATGAATTGCGAAATGGGTTAATAGACCACTTTCTTTTTTGCTTAAAGAACAATGACGTTGAAGCAATACAGTCATATCAATATGAACTAGCACCTGAGTTCCTATACGAGTTACATGGTGTTAATGATATTGGTACATATCTTCATAAAATGCGTTATTCTGCATCTATAAATATAAAGGAGTCTGAACGAGGTTTATGGGGTGATACCTTTTGCATACGTTGGTTAGCTAAATGGCTAGATATATCAATTGCAGTTTGGTCATTGACAAGAAAAACGAGATATTTGCTCTTCAATCAACATGAAAATGCAATTCCATATTGCATTGTCTTTCATGATGCAAATCCTGTTAGTGGTCATTATGAACCATTGGTTTACCAAAAGTTTCCAATTTGCATTTGCAATCAGTCTAATATCTACCTATCACCTATTTGCAAAGATGTTGAAAGCAATTGGATGCACATTGCAAATAATATGCTTTTAAATGGACTAACAATTGCAAAGCAAGTGACATATAATTGTGGTGACAGTCTCTTTAATGCAATTTGCTATTTAGTAGCAACAGAATTCAATGCAGAGTCTTTGCGACTTTACATTGTGCAATCTTTTTGCAATGCAGTTATGCATAAGAATCAAGAGGCATTGCATTGTTTAGAGCAATACCTGGTAGTTGATGCGATACACTATATAATGAATAGCAATTGGCAACAATATCTGATAAATATGGCAATGTCATATGAAAAAGGACAAGTGGAAGGCGGACCATTTTGCCTGCAATGGATATCTGTCATATTCAAAGTCAATATCCAAGTATGGTCCTCTGTTACTAATAGCTTTGTCAACTACAGTTGCGCTTATTCAAGATGCAATGATATTGTTAACATCTTGTCATTCATGACAAATACATCACATATTCACTATCATGCAATGATACAAGAATATGTTCACAATTCTCAACAGTTGTCTATGGAAGCAAATGATGTTTGTAATCAATTGCATCATGAGCATGTACTAGAAAAAGAGCAATGTATATCTCAAGTACATTTTAGCAATAATATTGCATTTGAGATAGCATGTCATTTAGAGCAAATGCAACCAACTAAGGATTGTAGGCTGAATTATCACAAGCTAAAGCAATTCATACGTGCAAAATGCAAATGCAATGACAAATGCAAAAAACCATTTTCTAATAAGAAGTCAAGAAAGAAAAATGCAATACAAATTTATATGGAAAAAGTCGAAGACACGCCTAGGAATATATGTGCAGTTTGCAACAAATTGCATTTTGCAAAAAATATTAGGTTCTTCACTACAGATTTGCAACAAAAGCATATGGATTTGACGTTGAACAATAGGACCTTTAGCAATGAAAACATATGTGTTTCTTGCAAGAAAGCACTCGAGAATGGAAAGCTACCACAATTTGCAGCACCCAAACAAATAAGACGTAACATTTCATTGCCAACTGTAAATATACTTTCAGACCTAGAAGAAAGACTTGTGTCATTGAGAATTGCATTTGCACAAATCAGACAATGGGGACATAGACGGTCACAAATTGGCTTAACAGGATCAATTATCAATGTACCACCAGTTCATATGGACATTGTGCAAAAAGCATTGCCACAATATCTAAATGATACAATGACAATTGCAGTTGCATTGAAAAGAAGATTGCAATACAAAAATGCATACCAAACAGGTAAAGTACGTCCGATTATTGTCATGAAGGCATTGAACGAACTATGTTCTAGAAGTCTTTATAAAGCTAGCAACATTTGTATAAATGAGAATTGGGCCCATGTTTTACAAGAGGATAATGAATACATTGTACAAAATTCAAACAGTGACAATGAAAGTGATACAGATAGTGATGCAAATAATGAAACACCTACTGAAACATTGGTGCATGGATTAATAGAATCACAACGCATCTACGATCTGCAAGACAAGATTATTGAAGTGGCCCCTGCTGAAGGACAACGACCATTAGGCATCTTCAATGACAAATATGCAGAAGAAATGAACTTTCCAACATTATTTTATGGCGATGCACGTGATCATGACATCACAAATAGGTTTAGTTACCAAAAAATTGTGCAATGGGAATTGTTACAAGCAAGTGGTGACTTCCAATATCATACAACAAATTTGTTTTTCAAGACAATGCGAATAATAATTGATAAAGTGCTTTCTTGCATATGGGTGCGAATAAGAAAGGGACAACTAAAAGGCAGGAAAATATTAGCAAAAGATGTCAAGTATCGAGCAAATTTGGAAAAGTTATTGAAGTCTGACATTGGATACATAGATTTCAAAAACATTCGCATATCTTCTGACCATTTGGAACAAATTAGGAAAAACATATTTGCAATGATACGACAACTAGGCCCTCCAACTTTCTTTGTGACATTCACAAGTGTAGAACATCGATGGAAACCATTAGTAGATACACTTGTCACATTGTTTAGAAATAAAGCAAATAAAAATGCTATTGATATATTAGAAGATGACGACATTGACTACCTTATAAGAAAATATCCAGTCACATGTAGCCAATACTATAGACATAGAATTAATGCTATAAAGCGATTGATATCTCAAGATACTACATTCTTTGGAAAAATATCTGATTACTATTTTGTAACAGAATTCCAAAATAGAGGAACTGAACATGAACATGGACTGTTATGGATAGAGAATACTCCAATATATGGAAAAGAAAGCAACTCAGAAATTGAGAAGTTTGTTGACAATTACATCACTTGTAATACAGATCATTTGGAGCCAGATGTTGCTAAATTGCATAAACATCACCATACAAAAAGTTGTAAGAAGCGAAAAAATTCAAATTGCAGATACAACTTCCCCATGCCACCAATGAAATCAACAATGATCATTGAACCAACCAATGCAGAAAATACAAAAATTGTAGAGAAATCAATATCGTTTTTTGCATTCTTGGAGCAAACAAACTACAATGATTCAACAACACATGACGATTTCCTCCTAGAAATAGGGCTGCTACAAAATGAGTACATAGAACTATTGCAACATACAGTAAAGCAACCAACAATTTTCTTGAAACGAAAACCTTCTCACATTTGGAATAACAGTTTTGCAAACAGTATCCCTGATTTATGGAATGCAAATACAGATGCACAATTTGTGCTAAAGGCATATGCTGCAGCGTCATATTGTAGTTCATATTAATGACCAAAATTGACAAGTCTATGACAAATGCATTTAGAAGAATACGGAAAGAGCATCAAAAAGATGAAATTGATGCTATGCAAATGATTTGTAAACTTGGAAATACATTACTCATTCTACAACAAATGTCAGCTCAACAAGCAGTGCATATAGCACTTTCATTGCCATTGAATTCTAGTTCAAGGGAATGTATATTTGTGAACACGTCTCCAGTTCATGAACGCACGTTTATGCTTAAACCGCCTATTCTTTTGAAACAAGAACCTGATGATTCAGAAGATGTTATGTGCCATTCCATTGTTGACTACTACATTGGACGACCAAGTTCCATTAGCAAAATCTGCCTTGCAGAATTTGTATCAAATTACAGGAAAAATGGCAAACCCATATCTAAAAGGAAAAAACCAAATGTTATACGATTTGTCAAATATAACAAACACAATGATATTGAAAACTTTTGTCGAGAGAAATTATTGTTATATATGCCATTTGAAAATTGTGAAGATACATTGAAACAAGAATTGCCTACATGGCTCTCTGCATATACATTACATGAAAAAACAATTCAAGTTAATGAAGCCAAATTTACATATAACATCAATCCAACATGGGGTGATTTAGAGACTGTAACAAATGAGCAAATTAGTTCTTTGAATACTAACGAAATGAATATGCAAAATCAAGAGAACAATTCCCATTATGAGGAATATGATTTGCAATCGGACTTGCAATTTCCAAAACAATTTGAAATGAAGAAAAAAATCAATCTTGGATTTCAAATTACTGCCCATCCATTTTTAATGGAGAACAATGAATATTACAAACTTAGAAGAATATTGAACAAAGAACAACAAGCAATTGTAAAAGACATTGCAATTAAAAAAAAAAAAAACCCCAAGGAACCAATTTACCTTTTTATTACAGGTGGAGCAGGTGTAGGTAAAACGCTCACAACAAAAGCAATTTTCCAAATGCTTATACGAATTTATGATTCACAAAACACAACTGATCCTATGAAACCAAAAGGTCTAATATTAGCATACACAGGAAAAGCTGCATATAATGCAGGTGGAACAACAATCCATTCTGCATTGCTAATGCCTTTTAACAAGTCTCAACTGTTCTCGCTGAGCAAAGAAGTATTGGACAACTTATCAAAGCTATATCAAGAATTGCAAGTAGCTTTCATAGATGAGATCTCGATGATTGGAAGTCGGTTCTTATATTCTATTGACAATAGACTCAGAAACATAAAACATGTCCAAACAAAATACTTTGGGAACATTGACATCATATTTTGTGGTGATTTCTATCAAGCGCAACCTATTCAAGACTCTCTTATTTTTGAACAACCAACAATCAACAATCAAACAATAACACATGATTTCTGGAAGGATAATGTCAAGTGCTTCCAATTGCATATGACAATGCTACAAACAAATAAGAGATTCATATCAGTGTTAAATAGAATGCGAACAAATTGTCAAACATCTGACGATATAACATACATGAATACAAGTTGCATGCGCCCTGTACCAAATGATCCAACATTTCCCTACTTATTTTACAAAAACAAAGATGTTGCAATGCATAACAAGAAAATGTTGATGCTAATGCCTGGCAAAGAAATTTTGATTGATGCAATTGACGAAAATCAGGAGAATAATGACAATTTCGCAGCTCATCAACATACGGCTATTTTGCCTCCACAGCTTTTGATAAAGTTGAACATGTTAGTTGAAATGTATGCTTGCAATTATGATGCAGCAGATGGGCTAGTGAATGGTGCAGATGGAATAGTTAAAGCATATACCCATACAAATAAGGTCGATGTTATGTGGATTAAGTTCCATGACCCTAATATTGGTCATTGACAATCTAGAAAACTAGGTCATTTGTACACTTCAGAGATAGCACATGATTGGACACCAATATTGCGAATATCAAAACCAATGCCTATGACATCAAAGATGGCACCATTGAAAATACGAAAACAATTTCCAATTCAACTTGCATGTGCATGCACAATACATAGATCACAAGGCTTAACCTTGGATAGGCTTGCATTCGACCCTACTGGAGTACAAGTGCATGGCCTAGTATACACAGCACTATCACGTGTCAGAAACATAGAATCATTGTATTTGCTTAATCCTCTTAAACATAGCAACTTCAAGGTCAAGCAAAAAGTAAATTCTGAAATGCAACGTTTGCAAACCACTGCAAAATGGCAACTAGAATATGACTGTTCATCAATACAATCATTGCGATCCATCTTTATTCTTTCATTGAACACTCGCAATCTTCATGCGCATCTTACTGACATATGCAATGACTATGACACAATGCAATCTGATATCTTGTGCTTACAAGAAACACATATGTTGCTGTCTATGCAAAATGAATACTTCAAAAATTTCAATTGCATCTCAAGTTGCATTAAGCATGGAGTAATGATATTGATAAAGAAAAATATCATTATCCTTGAACATACCCATTTTGAAGACTGCTTTGTAGAAGCATTGTTTCCAAAAATAAAAGTTCACACATTACAAATTGCAATACTCAATATATATGCATCGCCACATGCAAACCTAAACAATATCCTCAACGTCATTGCAAAAGCCTTATACCAGTTAGATCTGAACAATATCACAGTTATACTAGGGCACTTCAATATTGATATGGTGCATTGCAATCAAAAAACAAAGCAACTAGAAACCTACATGCAAAACTACAATCTTCATTTCCTAGTTGACAAAACTAATAGCATGCACAAATCATTGATTGACCATGTTTTGGCAAATCTAGGCAATATAAAGTATATAATTTTCGTATTGGATGCATATTGGTCTGACCATGATATAATATCTCTTGTCCTTGACCTATGATATACACATGAAACAGTTTACAAAATTCCAAATTTTGACATTTTTGCAATACCTCATTGGTTTTACCATATCTATTTTACTAAAGCAAACTACAATATCTTTTTGTGGTAAACGAAGTGATAACAACATACATACTATGCATTCTATTCTACATTTACATATATGGCGTTCTGTATTGATCAATGCAACTTGTTCCAAAGACAGCCTTTTCAATTAACCAACACAACTATCCTACCATAAATTTGTAGATATGACCTCATCTATTTATGCATGCAGATTCTGCTAGTAAAACCCTTTTCAATTGAACAGAACGACCAAGAAAAAAGAACAACAACATGCAACATAAACAAACAGAGTATATTCTTTTTGCCTTTCCTCTTCTATGGATCTTGTCTTTTTGTTCAAGTTTACTTTTATATGTTCTTTTGACTTGTACTAAATATGTCTTGCTATTCTATAACATAGCATAAATCTTGAAAAAGGAAATGAAACAATTGAAGAAATAGAATGCATAAGCCAATTAGAAAGCGCAAACCAACCACTTGTTTTCCAAAGGTATGTCTATGAGAACCACACAAAAATGGTAATCTGTATTTAGAATATTAATGTCTACTATATATGCATTCTATTTTTATTTTTACATATGTATGGTTCTATGGTTTTAATGTTCTTGTTCAGTTTTTACTTCTAGTTTGCACTAAATATATGTTACTATTCTATAACATAGCCTAAATCTTCAGAGACGAAACGAAACAATTGAAGAAATAGAATGCATAACGCAATTAGAAAGGGCAAGCCAACCACTTGTTTTGCAAAGGTATGTCTATGACAACTATACAAATATGCTGATTTGTATTTAGAATAATAATGTTCAGCAAGGCATGTTTATGACAACTATACAAATATGCCAATTTGTATTTACAATGTTAATGTTTAGTATATATCCATTCTATCTTTACATATGTATGGTTCTATGCTTTTAATGTTCCTTGTTAACTGTTTACTTCTATATGCTCTTTGAAATTGAACTAAATATATGTTCCTATTCTATAACATAGCATAAATGCTGAAAAAGGAAAACAAACAACTGAAGAAATAGACCACATAAGTCAATTAGGAAAGGCAAACCAACCACTTGCTTTGAAAAGGTATGTATGACAACTATACAAATATGCTATTTTCTATTTAAAATATTAATGTTTACTATATATATCTCCTCTTTTTACATATCTATATTTAAATGTATATATGTCAGATTAGTGTTTACTATATATATCTTCTCTTTTTACATATCTATATTTAAATGTATATAAATTAGAAAATCTTGGACGAGTGAAGAAAGCACTAGTAGTAAGTCCCCCCAAACAATGTAGCAAGAAGACATGTACAGGTTACATATCACAATTTCTTTATTGATTGCTTATCACAAAATACATGTGATAATATCCACACCATATTGAACCATGGGTTTGCTTCTGTAAGTCCAACTCAAACAATCGGAGCCAAACTTCATTCAACAAACGTGCAAAATGATACATCAAAAAGGTATGCATATGAAACACAACACTCTAATCTATTTCTAGTTATTCAGTCTTTAGGAGAAACATAGTATTCTACAAATGTTTATAGCAATTTCTAACTAGGCAATTTTAATAGGCAAAAACAGATACTGCCAATTAAAGTATCAATTGAAGATCTCAATAGTCGTAAAACTGGGCAACTATTTGTTGGAGACATAATGGTTGTCTATAGTGCATTCCTTGATAAAGCAAACAAATCACGTCAAGTATTGCGAGCTGATTTGACAGATGATCAAGGAATGATGACTATAACGTTGAGTGTACCTGCACATTTGGTGGAGCGACATGAACAGAAAATTTTGCAAGGCAACAACATCTCAATTACAAACTTCAGGATATTGCCTAAAAGTGTTTATGATCGCGGTGACTGTGACAAAATAATATTGCTTAATGAATCAAGTATCATAGAAACTGTACCTGAAGTTTGCAAAGAATATCACTTCATTCCCAATACGACCATTAGGCAATTTGCAAGCAAAAAAGAAATGTACCCAATTGGCACAATCGCTGCTGCCGTTAAACTTGCGAAACGAGTTGGATTGCATTACATACTCCATATCAAAGACGAAGATTCTGAAAACGACAATGCAACTGTATGTATTCGGATGTTACTTATTCCTAATTGTCAGTAAATAACATGCATCACTTCAATAGATAGTTGTTGTAATTTGTCCATAGTTTTTGTAATTTGTCTTCTGCAATTGCAATCTTTCAATGCATACGAACAATGTAGTTGCATATTACTTTTTGTATTTTTCAATACATAGCAATTTCTGTTCTGCAGTTGCAACTCTTTGACACATATGAACAATTTTCGTTTCAATGGAAAAACAATTGCAAAAAGGACACTTTCCGCTCATTCTTTTCAAAAATTTAACAAAAAAGGTAAACACAACAGAAACAATATTCAGAGCATCGAAGTCAACGTTCATGACTGAACTGAACACAGATGCACTCAACAATCTCACAAAACTAACTACATCTACCTATGCTGTAAGTATAGCAATAATAATGTTTTTGCTGCATTTGCATTTGGCATGTAATAATGTAAATTAACGTTTGAATGTTTTATAAACAGGTCGAAGGTATTCTGACCACAACAAATCCATATTCAACTCCTTTCGAACCTGTTTGTGGAATTTGTAATTGCCCAGTGAATTCATCCATAGCAATAGCCAATGCAACAATTTTCTGTTCACAATGCAATGATAATTGCCCTTTCCTCTACAAGCATTGTATAAATGCTGTAATAGAATCCATTACAAATAACTTTGTCCAGTGCATTATCATGGAGCCCTTATTACATGACTTACTTCCTGATTTAAAATCAATGTCATATGAGACATATTTGCAACAGAAAGCTACCACTGTTTACATCTTACGTGACTTCAAAATTCAGAGCAAGTTCACACTCAATGAAGATAGTGAACTATTACATGTCAACTAACAAATGGAAGGTATATCAACATATGCCTTAACATGTTTTCTCTCAAATATGTCCTCTCTTCAATTTACAGTGTTATCATTTTGTTCTAACTAACCGTTTGATATACAGATTACAAAATCCAGGAGCATGGCAGCCTTCAGATCCATAACAAATGCAAAAGTAATATGGACATGTTTCTTCATATTATGCTCTCACGATAATACAAGTATTTGACTTGCAATTTTGAGTCATTTACAAAGATTATGTAACGCAACAGTTGATGAAAAAAGGCTACAAAGTCTTTATCCATATGTGTTTGTAATGTTTCTGTTTCTGTTCTCTATCTCAAAAAAGGCTACAAAGTCTTTATCCATATGTGTTTGTAATGTTTTTGTTTCTGTTCTCTATCTCAAATGGAACGCATTCTGCATCATGCTTCAAGCTTGACAACGAGAGATTGTCTTGTCAGCTTTTGTATGTATATTTTTGTCGCATCTTAAAAACTACCATGTTTGGTTTAAACTATATCATTGAATACAAAAAATGCAACATCAGATCAGCAATAATTTTGTATCTACAGCTGCTGACTGTAAACACCAAAGATTCCATAGATTGATTAAATGACAAATTGTATATTGAATCGGCTAGTCATTTCTGTCTGCTCCTATGTTATGGCTGAATGCTATGTTAGTTTTTGTTTGTTGCATAGTGTAGCTAACGATTCAGGAAACAGGCCTAGAAAGTCTTTATACATGTCTATTTGTATTGTTTCTGTTTCTGTCTTGTATTTGAGATCGAATGCATTCTACAACATGCTTGAAGCTAGACTTTATAAATAGCATCAAACTATATGCACTTTAAAATGAATATATGTTGTTTGAAAATGCAATTATGACATAATGCATTTGGTATTATTACTCCTTCCCTGGGACTATATGCAATCGATCAATTGCTAATCGTTGCTTGATCTGCATGATTTTTCATTATAATAGCATTATAACCTTAAGCCAAATGAAAGTTTTGGGCTCGAAAGGTTTTGTTTTATATTACCTATGTTTCTGTTTACTGTTAGCTCTACAATTTGCTTAAATTTTTTCCATGTTCCTAAACACATCTGATTCAAAGTCAAACGTAGAGTTATATTTTCGAAACAAATGCTACAGGGTAACTGCTTTGCATAAAATTTGGTAACATTACGAGGAAAGAATTTATCCCACAGACCATCTGAATATGCCATATATCTGGAGACTGCTGACATGATTTGCAGTTTACAATCTGAACAATGCTCACATGGTTTCCAATCTACAACGCACAAAGGACACAATGGCTAATATACATTTCTGGTAGCTTCCACTCATTCCATTGGTATTCTTGCTCGGACTCAATGCTGAATTTCAAATGAGTAAGTTTATCTGAACCCATTTCATTTTTTACATCATTTGAAGTCCAAACCTTATTTCAGAAGTTTATGGCTTTGTAGGTTCATGGTTTTGATCTCTCCTTGTGCAATGCCATGTTTAACTAGTTAGCATGAATATGAAATTTGTGTTTGTTGTTGGTGGGGTTCCTGTTCTGCTTGTTTAGCTTGACATTATTTTGAAATTTTGTTGTCTGATTAGCAGCACTGTTGCAATGACTTCTGAAATGAAGCACAAAACAGCTGCCAATATTAGAATATTACCAAGAAAACGCCTTGCTCACTGTGCTTTCGAAACTAATCAGTTGGTTCAGGTATATACAATACTAACTTTGTAATAAATTGTTTTTGCAAATTAAAACAGATCTCGTCAAGATTGGAAAACTGGAACAAGCCATGTTAGAGATCTGTTTTACTCTTATACAACCATAAGTATTGCAGAAGAAGCCTTAGTTCAGATAACTCCTTAACATGTTTTCTCTCAAATATGTCCTCTGTTCAATTTACAATGTTACCATTTTATTCTAACCAACTGTTTCTTCTACAGATTACAAAATGCAGGAACATGCTGGCCTTGAAATTGTGTTGTTCCCTCCTCACATAAGGCAAGTACAATCTGCAACTATTTGATGGTTCTTTCTGTTTGCAACTATTTCAGGTTTTTTTGCAAATACCATATCCAGACATCTTTGTTTTATTTATGGATCAAGATATTATTAGATGCAAAATTAAGTTGAGATGTTTTAGGTTACACTTCCATGTTATTTCAGTCTTGCATAATTTGACTACTGTTTTGACTCAACTAGTTTATATGCATCAGCAAGTGCAATTGATGATATCAAGTGCAACTCGTGACAGAGCATGATGATGATGTCACTCGTGAAAGGTACACAACATTTGCAAAATTTTGTCAATTGCTGCTATCATAATGGTTTTGCCGATCACTATTTCTGTACTAATGTCCTTGGCATTGTATATCACCTTTGGCAGTGTGACAACAGCTGGTCAGCTTATCACAAAAACTACAGTTGAAGTTGTAACATCTGAATGCACAGTTGCAGCCATTCTAGGAAAGTATGGAAATGATCTTGTTAAAATTCAGCAGTTAAGCTAGTATAAAGAAGCATAAATTTCTGCAAATTCCTTGGCATCCCCTTCAACTGAAATTTTTGAAACATGCAAACTTGGAATGAAGTGCTGTCATTGTTGACAAAATGAGATTGTATTGACAGAATGAAAAAATGTTACAGCACAAATCCTATGTTCTTAAATGATCATCTTGTATCTGAACATTCATCTAGTCAAATGTTGTATTAATTATTAGTTGATAAAAATTGGCATTGGCAATTTTTATTTTGCCTCTATGGCTCTTGACTCATTATGTTAATGTTTAATGCATTAATTATTAGTTGATAAAAATTGGCATTGGCAGTTTTTATTTTGTCTCTATGGCTCTTGATTCAGTATGCTAATGTTTAATAAATTGGCATCTTTATCTGTTATATATTTGATTTTATGTAGAAAACCAATGTTATAATTCAATTTGAACAAGTTCCATAAATATAAATTACTATCTGCTATATTTAGTTACTTGAAATCATTTATCTAATATTTGGGTTTGTTTGTTTCTAATATTTGATAGCCATGTTGCTCATGCTTTACCATCATTCACCATTTTCTATCTACTATATTTAGTTACTTGAACTCATTTCTTTAATAGTTGGGTTTGTTTATTTTTAATATTAGTTAACTACATTGGGCATGCTTCAGCATCATTCACCATTTTAATGATGATTCACCATTTTGACCATGGATTAGCGACATGGCCATGCATTAGCATCACAACCATGTTAATTATGATAAACACTTTTTACTATTATTAATCATGATAAACATGCCAATTATAATTAAATTTCAATATCTCTGATCCAATATAAAAATATTGTTATTATTTATTTTTATTTAATTATAATATCACACTCTATCTTTAATGTTTAAATAAATAATGCATTTTATAATTTAAATTAGCCATATAATATTAAATACTGCTTATCCATTCATATTTAATTATAACTATTAAACTATTTATAGTTTTAACTAACTATAAATTTCCTATAATATTTTTATTATTCAGTATTCATAATGCAAAGGTTACACTTCCAATCACAAAGAAATAAAATTCCTTGAATAAAAAGATTCCCACATTGAAATGAACTTTTATCTATTTTTTAAAACACTATTAATTGAATATGACTTTCATAATTTATAACATGTAATATCATTTCTCCCAGTTGTGTTAACCTGCAATAATTAGCTTATGCCAAGGTAAGCCTTTCTTGTCACCACGTATAAAGTTTAATAACATAATAACTTTTAAAAAATCAAGCTGCCAAAACATTATTTCTAACTAAAAAATAGAGTAATTTGAAGTGGTATAGTCAATCTCCATTCTTTTATTATTTTCAATTATCCCAATTTTCGTCATTCTATATGTCATCATACCTCCTATGCTTATGCTATGCCAAATAAATGAATTATATTAAACTATACCCCCTTATTAAGATAATCACAAAATAGAAAAACAACTATGTTTAATGGCATCTGTTTATCTGTGATGTAAGTCCTTTCATTATACTTCAAAAAAATTTCAATAAAAAACTAACTTACTTAAATGGAACACAGATATTGCAGAAAGCAAGAGTACACAACACCAAAAGATAATGAATTTTTTCTTGCAGATCATGATCAATTTACATTTCAACTCGTAGAGTTTGAATGTTTTTTTAATTTTAATATGTTTATTTTAGTTTTTAATTTATAAAATAAACTTATCAAAATTACTTTGCTATTGTACTTAGATCCTATATTTACTAACCCAAAACTATAAAAAAAACCAAAAGTCATGTCCTTTTGCATCACAACAAATTATTAATTAAATGCAACAAATTACTAATTAGAAATTAGATACAGGGTTTATTTTCTTTGCTAATTAGTAATTGGAGAAATTTAAAATTCACACTAAAGTTATGATAAACAATATTTTTAAATAAATATATCTTTTGTTCTTTTGACCATGGAATAATTCCCCAATCATTGACATTAACCTTAATGGTATCACTTATGTCCAAACATGTTACTAGATATCTAATCTTTCAATCATGGGTCCAAGACTCCATAATTTTTAAATGCTTAAGTTCTTCTTTGACTTCCGACAATCGTTTATCTAAATATTGAACACTCTCCACCACGGATTTAATTAACAAATTTATATTCATAATAATGTTTATTTGCTCATTATCATTTTATGAATATTTCCATAATATTCAAATGTAAAAAAATAACAAAATTCTATCTTTTCTGCACCATGAATTCATTATTATGCATTTAAATATATTTTATACCCCATGCTTATTAAAATACATAACTTACTTTAACACTCTTTAATTCTTCATACATTATAATGCATTATTATTACCTTTTATAGTTTTTTCCCGTCAAAGTTTCCATGATTCACTCTTAAATTTTATTACATTTTAATTATTAATCTAAACATTTTCTAAATCATGACACATTGGAATATTACATCTAAAACTAATCTTACATTTATCACAATTCTTACTTAACAAACGCAAAGTTCATTATATTTCACTCTTTGCATAAAGTCAAAAAGTCCATACAACAATTCGCTATTCAATTCACTAAATCTTAATACAAGTAAACATGCCTAAACCACACTAGTAATGCAAACCAGCTCTGATGATAATGCAAATTTAACACAAATTAAATCTCAACCGGCAGGGACTAGCGCCACAACAGTGGCTCCTTGTTGATTATTATATTCATCCTCTTAAGCAATATTTAAATAATTTATAAAAGTAACATATTAAGAATTATTAAAATTAATAATTTAAATATAAATAAAAATCAATAAAAAAATAAAAATAGAAAATAAAAATTAATTAAATATTCAATGTCACAATTAGATATTGTGTTCATTCTATTCTATGCAATTTTTCTTTCCTAGGATTTTCTTCATCTTGTGGATTTGTTGGTCGGCTCTCCTCCTCTTTTCTGGCATCTCTCCCTTATTTATTCCCTCGCTCCTTTCTCTTCTTTGCACATTGGTCCTGATGATGAGTCTTGTTATAGACTCAAAACGTAGACTGAAAAATGGAGACTGTGGACAATCCGAATAAAAAATCTCAAAAATCTCACTACATAAATCTACAAACTCTCATAATTGTTCTTGTTGTATTTGAAGGTCTCACATTCCAAAAAGAAATGCTTTTCTAGTTCCAATTTTTTAGTCGTGCAAAATATACACAATCTTTCTCCCCAAACTTCTTGTGGTCTTTTCTAACATCCTATTCACAATGGAGTTTATGAGAGTTAGTTCTTAACTGATTAATAAGAATTTTGGCTCTCCATGAGATATTGCCCCCTATGTATGCTTTTTGATGATGATTACGAGTGGGATTAAACTCTTGAATATAGTACTTTCTCTTTCTCTGTAGCTCCTTATCCCAAGTACACTTGTGGAGCTTATCCATAACAAGAGTCTTTGTCTTTTTGTTTTGTGGGGCACATGTTTAAGTGAATACTCCATTTACTAAACCATTTGTTATTTTAACGCATCCAAGTATTCTTTCTTTTGCAAAATATGTCATTGAAGAAAACCTTAGGCCATGTGTCCTCTTCCATTTGCTTAATTTTCTTTTAATATTTTAGGAGTCATACCATTGCAATTACTTCAATAGAGGTAGGCCCTAATTCACTTAGCAAGATATCATAGGAAACTGAACTTTTGATTTTGAACTTGTTTGTAATCAAGTGTTTTTGATTTTTCTCAATTTACTTCCACTGTAAGTTAGATGTACTACTGGCCCATAGTTCACATCCATAAAAAACCACCAAAATCACTAAAATCCCAAAAAGAGTTTGAAGTGGTCTTCCAATCCCATAACTATGTGTCTCTACACTTGTTTTGAAAAGCATAGAATGCTTTCAAACCTCAAAAAAATATTTTCTTTCTACATCCTTCCTAACTTATATTTATACTGAAGTCAATTATGAGGTATTTGTAATCTCTCCCTTTTTCAAGAGTGTTGCCTTCAAAGTATCCACGTCTACCCTGCGGTGTTTGTTCGTAAGGCGGCGGGTCCTAATCGATTAGGTGTTGGTTCGGAAGGAAGGCGGAAGTCAATAGAGAAGCAGGAAGGCGGCATGAAATCTAGAAGGCAGTCAAGTTATTAGTCGGAGGTAAGTCGGAAGTAAGGCAGTCAATATAGAAGCAGGAAGGCAGTCAAGGTATTCGGAAGGTGGCATGACTCTCACACAAGCAGTACTCTAACGCTGGGCAAGCATTCAAGGGGTAAGTCTCAAATCGCACTGTCTTTCAATGCTACCTTCGATAGATAAAGAGATCCATAGAAAAGTACACTGGAAACTAAACCACAAGTGATCCCATGAATAGCATATGGTTTCAAGCACATACAAAGCTGAACATGCTTATATATCATGTATGAAACTAACACAGGTCTGTTATTACATAATGTTATCATATAGGGTATGAACTTACGTTGACTATGTTTTCTTTTGTTAGAGAAAAACACCACTTTTGTCTTTCTAATATTGACTTGCGCTCCCACCCTTCTACAAAAATGCTCAAGGAAAATAAGTTATTTTGCAAGCCAAGAACAGAATTAGCAATCAAAATAATTTCATCTGCATACAAAAGAAGCCTTATAACAAACTCGTCCCTGGGTAGGGGACAATGGGCACCCTTGCTTGACCCTGATATCACTCCTAAAACTTTTGAAGATGTCATATAAAGTTTTGATTTTGACTTTCACCTCTTCATACAACCTATGAACAACTACTCTAAGATGCCTAAGAACCCCAAGTTCCTCCATTTTGTGCCAAAGTTTATCCCTGAGAACCGTGTCAAAAGCTTCCTTGAAATCAATAAAGAAACAAAAGGCTTCCTCCTTTTTTTCCCAAACTTTTTCAATGATGTGCCTTCAAATTATACCGTGATCAATTGTGGAATGTTTAGGTCTTAAACTTACTTTCCCTTTGGCATGTTTATTCCTTTCTTCCACCCACTTGCTAATTTTATTTCTAGCATGCTCCCAAAATGCTTTGCAAACAAGGGGTTTATCATTATGGTCCTATAATTGGAGGGATTATTGACATCATCACTCTGGAAACAAGGTGTTGTTAGGCTAGTTGTCCAGTTTGTGGGGAAGCCTTATTGCATTATGTTGTTGACATTTTTTGTGATGTGAGGTGCAAGAATTTTCAAACCCCACTTTATATACTCTGCTTGAAGTTCAACCAAGTCTTTTTCTTTTGCAACATCCAACTTCTTAATGCCCATTTTGACCTCTTGCACAGTGAAAAGCTTAGAAATATTGTTTGCTAAGGGGGGAGGGTCAACCTTTGGATCATGCTCATAAAGTTTCCTTGCATAATCAAACCATTGAGAGGTTGTAATATATTTTCATTTTGCTTCTTTCTTGGTTAGATCTCCTTCCAAAGTAACTTAGGGCTGTTTTTCCCCAAGAAGTTTAGTTCTTCCCTCCTTGAGACCACAAAATCAACTTTTTTCTTTCTTTAAATCTGCTTATAAACTTCCTATTTTTTTTCTCTTTTGCACTTTACAAGTGCACTTTGAATTAAATGTGTTAGCTCGTGGCTCTAAAACCATGGAATGCCATTTTCTCCTTCTCAAAAAGCCTCTCTAGTGCTATTTTAAAGGTATTGCAAAGTTTTGGAGTCAAAATTTTTTTGCCTTTTGAAGGAGTTTCTTGAATACACTAAGTTTTTGTCCCAAGTTGTGTCTTTTCAATCCAAGAGAAACTTAAGTAAATTGGTTTGTGGTGAGATTTTAAATCCCAAAATTGTTCCCCAATCAAAACTTCCTTTATTTTATCACACAGACCATGCGAGCAAATTACATAATCTACTACACTTGTTCCAATGTATGTAGTACAGGTGAAATTGCCAGATTTTTCCCATCTAGCCAAACCTTTGAAAATGACTAAATGAAATGCCCTGCTTCCCTAAAAGATTGCAACCTTTGTTATCTTTTGAAATTCTTGCCCATTGATGATTACTCTCTTCTATAATGCAAATAAGATCACAATCTTCTTTAAAACAAAGAATGCTAGCTTGTTCACTTGCAGTCCTAGCATTGAAATCACCTAGTAAAAAAACTTCACCGCACTGAAAACACATTGCAATATCTATTTTTAAGTTTACAAAAATGTCTTTGTGGTCAAGCACTCTACTTTCACACCATTATTTTCCCCAACAAAAATCCAATTGAAGAAGAGGAAATTTCACCATGATTAGTGCTTGAACCACTGAATGCAACGAATGAGCCATTGCCAAATCCTCCTCATCTTTGTGTAGGTATACAATGTCTCAATTTCAATGTCACCATCGTAAATATATGAGTGATGTGGATTAAAGATTTTTTCCTTTTGCTAGTTGTTTCTCATCTTCCGTATTTAATGAGGGTCTACTCTGCATCGTTGGCTATCAAGCAACATAATAGCTGCACATTCCATGGGCCCTTTTACTCACGACAATGTCGACTCATCGCTCAAATGGAGGAAACGTCGTCGTTTGGAGGCGTGGAGTCCTAAAAATGTGAGAACATGATTAAAAAATGGCCCGTCTACACCATTTTAAGTGACCGACTCATAGTAAATGAGGATATTGAGAGCGGAATAATGGGTGTACCCACAATCCATCCAATCGTGAATGATAGCTTGAGTACTATAGCTCGAGTCATTTCATTTTATTTGTTGAATCAACATTATAGTAGTTATGTGGGTGGGTTGCAAGGTTGAAATTTCAAAACATATTTACTTATTAAATTTGATAGCTTTTACACTTTTTCATCCGTCTTCACAACTTCAACGAAGGATGTTAATGATTTTGCAAATTTTTTCGCTGTATTTGATAGGAAAATCACCATGTGACACGGAGTTTTCCCGTGACGTTTCATCCTTGGCGAGTTGTTGATTTTTTGCTTTCTTTTAAATATTAATATTTTTCCAATTATTGATAAATGAATATCAAATCCCATAAAATTACTTGAATATCAAACAAGAATATAACTTTTCTAAGAATTGATTTTTTTAATAATTAACAAATATTTGATATAACATATAAATATTTCAAAACTAAATTATTTTTATTCAAAACATTTAATTAATAGTAACACTCATAAATGTGTATAATAGTGAACGAGTAAAACCACGTCCGAACCGCCATATTAATTTGACAAAGTAATATAATATACTCATAAACATGTATAATAATGAACCAGTAAAACCACTTCCTAACCACCATATTAATTATAAACTAGGGCCTTACATCAATGGAACTTAATGTGCACTAACTGAAAAGTAGTCACAAATCTCCAACAAATCCATTCTCCAAAACCATTTGTATTTAATCTGAGAATAAATTGCAAAGGAAAATTTCTCCTTCTAAAACATTCAAATTCACAGTAATTATTAACATTTATGAAGTCTATCTTTGGACGCTAAATATAATCACAGTTGGAGCATTCCCATTGAAAAAGAAAGAAGGAAAAAAAATATGGAAATATTCATGCATCACGTCATATGAAACTGTGTTAGTTCTTCACACTTAATTGAATTGAAGAATTTTAATGACATCCACGAGACCAAAACGGTCTAAGGGATTGAGATATCCAACCAACAAAACATCACATAGTCAATTTTCACCCTATAACAACCCTCTTGGAATGAATCATGATCAAAACATTTGCCTTCTTGTGAAGCCTTCCTTCCACAAATAGCTCACATAGTCTGTCCACTTCCAGGTCGCTTTTGAACTGATTACGAATGTCCTCATAGGTAGGACACTCCATGATGAAGTTCCATTTAGTTTCAACCGCTCCTTCTCCACAAAATACACAAGTTACTTCTTCCCACTCTTCCTTAGGAGATACCCATATACCTATTTCACATATAAGATGATGGGATCCAGTCCTTAGTTGCGCTATTAAAATTTTAGCCTTTCCCTTGATTGTCGCACTCAAATAGGTATTTTCATCATGCTGCCATGTTGGGTTGAAATTATTGACATATACATTTTTTTACGGCCAACCTGTTTTTCCCACATGGTAGTCCCAAAATTTTCAAGCACCCAATTTTTTATTTCCACTTTAGAATTAGGACAGTCCCACTAATTGACTCCCCATTTTCCCATCCACTTGTTATTTTTATTCCTCCAAGTTTTCTTCCTACGCTCTAACTCTTCAGCCATAATCAACTTGGGCCAACAGAGTTCAACCATGCCATCCACCTTTTTTAAATACATTAACAAACGAATGATTGCTAAATCTTCCATCGGAAACAAACTAGCCTCCGCCAACAAGATCTCATATGGGACTATTGATTTGAATTTAAGGTTACTAGTGATTAAATGTTTTTGAATTCTTTCTACCTGTCTCCATTTGTGATCTGACATGTTGCTCCCCCAAACTTCAAACCCATAGAGGAAAATCGGAGTAACTAACAACACAAAAAGAGTTTTCTTGGTTTTCCAATCCCATAATTATGCTTTCTTGCATCTATTTTAAAGAGAAGATCATGACATTCGTTTTGCTAGTGTTTACTTTCATCCCCACCTCTTGACAAAAGAGCTCTACTGCCTTCAAATGCTCTCTCAAACCATGAGTAGATTTTGCAATTAGAATAAGATCATTTGCATAAATAAGCAACTTCACCACATATCTTGCTAATTGAACACCCTCTCCACTAGTGTTGTTCACCCATTCTTCCATATTATTAATATGTAAACCGAAAATCATGGGGGAAAGGGGGAACCCCTGATTAAACCCAATGTCACTACCAAACCATTAAGAAAATCTTTCCTTAGTTCTGATTTTTGCACTAACTTTCTCATAAAGTTTATGAACCACTGCTCTATACTCGAAATTCTAAGCTCTTCCATTCTTCTCCAAAGCTTATCTCTAGGGACAATGTCAAAAACTTTCTTGAAGTCAACGAAGTAACAAAGGACTTCCTCACCCTAGATGTCCCAAACTTTTTCAAACGACCTCCTCGCCCTGGACGTCCCAAAAATTGTCGGTGAAGTGCCTAAGAGTGATGCAATGATCAATGGTAGAATGACTTGGCCTAAAACAAACTTTCCCTTTAGCTCTTTTACCATCTTTTTCCACCCAGTTGCTAATTCTACGCTCCAACATGCTCCCAAACAATTTTCCAATAAGAGGATTGACCATAATAGTGTGGTAATTAGAGGGATTATTGATGTCTCCACTTTAATAAAGAGGGATAACCACACTCGTAGTCCATTCCACTATAAAATTTCCTTGTGTGACGTTGTTGAATATCCTTTTAATGATTGGGGCCAAGGTCTCAACACCCCACTTAAAAAAAATTCTTGCAGACCATCAATGTCTTGAACCTTACCATTTGCTAAATTTTTTATGGCTTGCTTGACCTCCTCCACTAAGAATAATTCGGTTGTAGTGCTGATTATGGGGGGGGGGTTACTTTTCTCTTGATCTCTCTCATAGAGAAGCTTCACATAATCTAACCACTACACAACTGATATATTATTATCTGTTTTCTTTGTCTTTTGTTGTAGCTCCCGCCAAAAGCATTTGAGGTTGTACTTCTCAAAGAAATTAATTCATTCCTTTTAGCAACCACGTAACTCTATTTTTTAGTTTTAATCATATTTGTATACTTCTTCAAGGTTACACTATTTTTCTCCTTCTTAAGTGACCTTTTAGTATGCTTGCGCTCTTCATCATACCAAGGATTAGTTGGAAAAGTATTTGAGATATTCTTCTTAGGTCGAGATATTTTTCACACCTCTAATGCTTTGTGGATTAGAGGGATCAACATACTGCTGCAAAAGAACTTTGTTCCTATATTATTTTCTTTGGCATCTGTGTTGTTTTTTGTCACTTGAAAGTGTTTTTCTAGAGCATAAGAAAAGAGCTCTTGATTTTCTTGGTTCATGAGGATTCTTCCACTTGCATGCGCTTTCTTTTGAAACTGTTGGGTATGCACTTCTTGAAGACCACTTGTGTGCATGCCCAACTTAATAAAGATAGGAAAATGATCTGAATTCATCTAAATAGGACAAACCCCAATCCTAAAATTTGACAAACTGCAAATAAATCTATGGGAGAATATCACGTAGTCCATCACACTTTGACCATTGTAAGTTTTACATGTGATGCCACTAGGTCTTGGCCAAGTTTTCATGCCATTCAAATGACCATGTCATAGAGGCTACATAACCCTAACAACTCAATGGAAAAGTGGGACACACTCCCATTCCCATCTTGAGAGATCATTTTCCACTCGTGATCCTCACTCTCCTCTAACCAAAGAGGGTTGTTGTCCATATTCTCATCACTTCCCAGTTGAATAGACTAATTGTTTGTTGTCCTAGCGTTAAAGACAACAATTAACACTATATCTCCTAATGTCCTGAAGGAAAAAATATCTCTTTTTAAAGCAACAAAAGGGTCTTCGTTATCTAGATTTATCCACTTGTAAACTTTGAGTTTTTTGGGGCAAAGTAACATGTAGCCATCTTGAATGTTACTTTGTTGTTAGTTATACTCAACCATATAAATTGCTTATTTCGATCTTCCTTTTCCACTTTTACTATTATGCTCCACGATTCTCTTATTAGAACTGTGATCCCTTTGTGTTCTTTACCTGTTCCTATTTCTTCATTCCACACTGAAACTTTATTGAATCCTTCATATTCTGGAACCCTGCAACCCTCATGCTGATGAGTTTCTAAAAGGATAATGATCTCTTTTCATTCTCCTATGGGCCCCAATCTTGGTCCTCTCCTCCATGGAAAACCTTTACAATTCCATCTTACCACGCTTAGATACTCCTGGGGGACCCCAAATCCCTATTTGTGCCTTGCAAAATGCTAGCTAAATTGGGATTTCCCATTTTTCAGCCACGCCTGCTTTCCAACTTCTCTTGCTGATTTCACCTTCTCCCATTCCTTTTGTTCTTCCTGTTGGTCCAATGTCAATTCATCATATAGGTAAATGTGAGTGCCTCTAAGTAGTCAACTATTTTTTAGGATAACTATTTTGTCTTTTGTACTTCTTAAAATAACTCTCACATGTATATTCCTTCTGTTTTTTGATTTCCTACCTATCCTATTTTCTTGCTGAATATAACTTGTCCATTTTAATTCGTCCTTGATAAAAATCCCTTATTAAAATATGTGTTCTCTCTTTCTCTCCATAGTCCTTGTTAGGTCCCTATAATACTAGGATTACCCCATTACTATTGTAGTTGTATCCCTTATTAATATTGCTGAGCCCCTATTGTCCCCATATTTTTATTACTGTGCCCCATAGAATCCCTCTATTGTTATTTTTGTGGCTTTATATTATTATTGTTAGGTCGGCTGGGTTATATTGTGACTCCATAGACTCCTATATATAGAAAGGAGGTTTTGTCATTTTAATCATCCAAGAATTGTTCATTTGTGTAATGTAAAGGAGGTTTCCCCCTCAAAGAGGCTGAATTCTAAGGCGTTGATGTTTCTTTTCTATCTTTTTGTGAGTTGGTTTCATAACATTTGGTATCAGAGCTTTGGATTCTAGGGTTTTGTTGCTCCAAATAGGTCATCGTGGCATTTGCGCTATAACTTTTTTTCTGCGACGTTTCAGAAGCGGAAAAAAAAACCCATTTGAGACGAAATCACACTGAACCTCGAATCCAAATTTCATAGCTTTTCGTGCTATATTTGCGGAGATATGATTTGAGGAATTTGGTCTTTTTGTAGACTCCTGAATTACATTCCAAACAGGTGACCTGGGGAAAATCATCATAACTTTCTCTCTGAGCATCGGATTGAAATTTTGTAAGAAGGTATAGAAAGAGGATGGACTGTAGTTTCTTGTATATATTTTCAGTGCCATAGGTTGAAACAGTGACACGTGGCACTTCATACAAGTTCGCTCTTCGGGAAAGGTCTATAATTAGGTCATCTTGGGAGATTGTGCATAACTCTTTCTTGGAGAATCCAATTTGGATCAGACTGGTGGCATTGGAAAGAGGACACAGAGGCCTACTACAGTTCACAATTTCAGAATTGGATAATCCGAAATTACAGAGATACATCAGATTCAATATCAAGCTCCTACAAAGTGAAAAAATAGTTTTTTTTTTAAATTTTTGCTTAAGCTTGGTTTGAAAAATTAGTTTGAAGGAATTCAAAGGGCATAGTAAAGCATTATTATCGGCAATTGATTCCCCGAGGAAAGAAAATGCAAACACCTAGTAAACAACCTGAAAGCTCTAGCATGACTCATGAAGAAGAGGAAGAAATGCAACATGATATATCAAAATTACGAGACCAAGTGCAACAAGTGTCACTTGCACAAAAAGTAACAGAATCTAAGATGAAAGATGTAGAAGCTAAGATGGATGGTTTAAAGAAAGGTGTAGAAGCTACGATGGATTGTTTAAAGAAATGTGTAGAAGCTAAGATGGATGGCATGGAAGCTAAGATGAATGGCATGGACGCTAAAATGGATGGCATGGATGATAAGATGGAAAAATTGAAGATAAATATGAATAAGTTGCTACAAGAAATGGTCACTAATGGTGAAAGGGTAGTAAAGGAAACTCATGATGAGAACAAAAAAAATGTTAATCATGATTCCATAGACTCTAATGTTAGATCGAAGACCCACCATATTCCAAAAATCGATATGAGGAAGTTTGATGGCAAGGATCCCGCAACATGGATATTACAGATGGAGCAATTTTTCGATCTCAATAATATCAAAAACACACAAAAGGTACATATTGCAACTTTATATTTGGAACCAAATCAGTTTGTATGGTATCAATGGCTTTTCTCTCGTAAGCAAATTATCACTTGGGCAATTTTTACGGAAGAATTGACAACACATTATGAGGATACAAAAAGCAACACTTTTTTTAGCCAATTGATAAGTCTAAAAGAAAAGGGTTTAATAATGGAGCATATTGAGGAGTTCCAAAAATTGAACATAAGGGTAAAAAATATTCCAGAGGAGCATAGGGTTTATGTGTTCATAGGGACTTTAAAGGATAATATCCAACATGATGTTCGCCTTTGGGAACCTGATTCATTAGAGAAGGCATTCAAGTTAGCAAGAAAAATGGAAAGCAAAATTATGGCAACCAGGAAGCATACTAGTCACAACTATAAAGATGGAAGTGTTTTTACCCCTAGCCTTCCACAACCTATAAGGTTGACATCACAACAATTGGAAGAAAAAAGAGCAAAAGGGCTTTGTTACAGTTGTGATAGCAAATACACTGAAGGTCATAAGTGTGCTGAGAATAAATTATTCTACATAGATTGTGAAGAGGAAGAAGAAAAGGAGCAAGAAAGGTCAAAGGAAGAGGATATAATCCAGGAACAAAGCCTAGATAAAGAAGAAATGAATCTGACCATATCTTGTAATGCATTGGCTGGAATTACCACTCCTCAAACCATCAAGATAGAAGGACAAATCAAGAAGAAAAAGGTAATAGTGTTGATTGATTAAGGAAGTACCCACAATTTTATTCATTGTAAGGTAGCAAAAGAATTGAATTGCTTCCTATATCCAGCACCAGAGTGTTAAGTGATGGTTGCAAATGGAGGAACGATAAATTTCTCTGGAAAGTGCCATAATATCAAGCTATCCTTAGGAGAATATGTATTGACTAGCCCAATGCTTTCCATTCCAATGGGAGGCGCTGATGTTGTACTAGGAGTCCAATGGCTACAATCCTTGGGTACAATAACTTTTAATTTTCAAGAACTTCTCATGAAATTTTCTGCCGAAGGAAAGGAAGTTGAATTAAGGGGTATTTCATGGAAACCAGGAAAGATAATCAGCTCTAACGGTATGACAAAGCTTCTAGAAAAGGAACAAAGAGGTGTAATTGCTCAATTATGTTCGCTAGATGTTTCCACATCGGAATCATCTATTTCTCCAGATCTCCAAAAAGTCTTGGACAATCATTCCAAGGTATTTGAGACTCCCAAAGGTCTCCCACCTATTCGTGATCATGATCATGCTATTCATCTGATTCCAGGAAGTGTTCCTCCAAACATCAGGCCGTACAGATATCCCTATGCCCAAAAGAATGAAATCGAACGTATGGTTGCAGAAATGCTAGAGGCTGATATAATCAACCTAGTCAAAGTTCTTTCTCTGCTCTAGTAGTATTGGTGCACAAGAAGGATGGATCATGGCGCATGTGTTCGGATTATAGGGAGCTCAACAAGCTCACTATTAAAGATAAGTTTCCATTCCTGTCATTGATGAATTACTGGATGAATTGCATGGATCAATTTACTTCACCAAGTTGGATCTTCATTCAGGATATCATTAAAATAGAATGAAGACTGAAGACATTCCGAAAACAGCATTTAGAACTCATGAGGGTCATTATGAATTTTTGGTCATGCCTTTTGGCCTTATCAATGCACCTTCTACATTTCAAGGTTTGATGAATTCCATTTTCAAACCCTTCCTTAGAAAATTTGTGTTAGTATTTTTTGATGATATACTAATCTACAACAAGCCTTGGAAGGATCATGTTGAACATGTTGATGGGGTGCTACAACTATTGGAGGAGAAACAATTATATGCAAAAAGATCCAAATGTTCATTTGGAGTGCAAGAGGTGGAATATCTGGGTCATATTGTATCTCATGAAGGAGTTAAGGTAGACCCTAGCAAAACTAAAGCCATTAAGGAATGGAAAATCCCCACATCTATAAAGCATCTGTGAAGATTTCTCCGGTTGACAGGGTATTATCGCAAGTTTGTGAAGAATTATGGGAGAATAGCAGCACCTCTAACAACATTATTGAAGAAAGATGCATTTTCATGGACTCCAAAAGCAACAAAGGCCTTCGAACATCTTAAAGAGGAAATGTGCCAAGCATCGGTATTAGCTACACCAGACTTCACAAAAACCTTTATTGTGGAGTGTGATGCTTCAGGAAATGGAATTGGTGTTGTTTTAATGCAAGATGAAGGACCCATTGCTTTTGAAAGTTGTCCAATCAAGGGAAAGTTTTTACATAAAGCTATTTATGAGAAGGAAACGTTGGCAATACTACATGCACTTAAAAAATGGCGACCCTACCTAATGGGAAGACACTTCAAGGTAAAAACGGATCATGATAGCCTTAAATACTTTTTAGAAAAAAGATTATCCTCTGAAGAGCAACAAAAGTGGGTCACAAAGATGTTGGGTTATGACTTTGAAATCATCTACAAAAAAGGGAAGCAAAATGTGGTGGCAGATGCACTCTCAAGAAAGGATGAAGATGTGGAAGCATTGTTGTGCGCCATTTCTATTATCCAACCAGATTGGATAAACGAAGCAAGGGATAAATGGAAGAATGATGAAAAAGTATGGGCACTTATTCAAAAGTTACAACAAGATTCCAATACATCTGATACATTTAGCTGGCAAAATGATTCGTTATGGTACAAATTTCGCTTATACCTCTGTAAGAATTCGCAACTCAAACAGAAAATTCTTATGGAATTGCACACTTCTCCCTTAGGAGGGCACTGAGGATTTTTAAAAACTTACCACAGGGTTAAGAAGGAATTTTTTTGGGATGGCCTTAAATCGGATATTCAAAAGTTTGTGGCGGAATGTTTGGTTCGCCAACAAAATAAAGTTGAAACAATTAAGACCCTGGGTCTATTACAACCTTTATCCATTTCAAGCCAACATTGGGAGGAGGTTTCAATGGATTTTATCATAGGTTCACCCAAGTCTGAGGGAAAGAGTGTCGTCATGGTGGTAATTGACAGACTTACCAAATACGCACACTTTTGTGCATTATCACATCCATTTAAAGCCAGTATAGTTTCTACTAACATTTATGGAAACAATTCAAAAGCTACATGGAAAACCAAAGATTATTGTAAGTGACAAAGATCTCATTTTCACTGTGTTGTGGTAAAAACACAACCCCCCCATTTTTGATTTGTTCACTTCAAATAATGGGGACCCTTTCTATAAAAATTTTGGCTAAACACCTTTTTGGATTTTTATTTAGTTGATTACCTTACGCTTTTGTTAATTTTTAGTTTTCTTTGGATTCTTGTTTTGATTGTTTTCTTAGAATCGATTTTTTACAAGCTTCCCATTGACGTTTGTTTCGCCTCATTTGGTCAACTGGTTTGAAAATGGCACTCCTTTGAAGTTTCATCATTTATCTAGCCTGGGTTAAAAATGCATAAAATGTACAATATTGCATTTTGTAAATAAATTAGTTCAATAAGGCATTCATTTTAAATATTAATCTGTAGCGAGTTTTTACTAACATTTTTCATTTTTAGTTATGCGGCCAAATCATTAATTATCGAGATTTAAGACATTTACTCCAATTTCCAAATCAAATCCTAATCTCAAAAATCTAAACATTCAAGTGGTTGCAGTTTATTTTTCATTTATTTTCCAAGTGGCTGTAGTTTAGAAACTTATGTTCATAAAAATAAAACAAAAACAAAAATTTATGTTTAAAATTAAATTTTAAATTAATTAAATTAATTAATATATTAAATATAATTAATTTAATTAAATTAAAATTTAAAACAAAAAAAAAACATATAATAAAATTGTTTGATCGCGTCGGGACTTTTTATCGCATCGCAAGTTTTATTCGCAACATGTTTTACAAACCCCCGACATACCCCATAAGCTACCCCCGATGCGAGTTGCCGATAAGCATAAGGCAATAAGGCATTGACCAAGTCTTATTAAAAACTTCGATCGCATCGGAACTTATATGCGAAACAAGTTTATTAACCACTCCATACCTCCGATCGCCGAAAAGCAAAAGGAATGAATAAACATATCGCATCGGGAAGCTCATGCGTCAAAGTTTAAAAAAACCGATACTATGTCCTCCCGATTTGCCGATGCGAAAGGGCATAAAATACTTACCTTAACTTTCATAACGATTAGCATTGTTTTGGTTTTGACTTTTAAATTCACTCATACGTATGAGTGAGGTAAGTTAGTCCATTTTATTGTTTATTAGTTTTAATATTTATTAACTTAAATAATTAATTTTATATTAATTAATTTAAATATAAAATTTAATTCATTAAATTAAATTTAAATTTAAATATTATTTAAATTAGTATTAATTAGTTTATAATATTTAATTAGATTAATTTGTTAATTATATTAGTTAATTATAATAGTTAGTTAGATATTAATTAATAAATAGTTTACTAATAATTAGTTTAGTTTATAATTAGCAATTAAATTAGAATTAATTAGAAACTAATTTAGGATTAGTTTTTAATTACATTTTTTTAGCCTAGCAACAGAATTTCCAGATTCATGCCAGATTTAACTCATCAACTTTGGAAGCTCATAGAATGAGTTTTACTTGGCCAAATGAGGTCCAGGACGGCTCATTGGAAAGATAAAATCAAGGAGAACATTTTTGAAGAGGTTTCACTAACAGATTTAATAATTTATTGGGTCAAAAATCAAGCAGAAGATCAAGCTCCGAATCTTGAAAACAAAATCAATTTTCTGAGTTATTTTCTTCATTTTCATTTGTCCAAAACCTCTTCTAATTGCAGATCCATTGGTTAATCATATCTCTAGCCAATTAAACCATCCCAGGCATCAAGAGAAAGTTTATATTTTATTTTCAATTAGTTATTTAAATAGAATTTGATTGGATTTGATTTAAATGCCAGCAATGCCATGTTGATTTTATTGTTGCATATTAATTTATTTTGATTTCTTTTTGCAGGAAAACAGTGGAAGAAATATGGAGAAAAGGATCTCAATCAATGAGAATGCTCCAGCAATTGGATTTGGTAGATTTCTCTTCACCAAACTTTCCTCTCAAGAATTCCTTCACAGATAGTATAAGTAATAGATTGCAGAATGTAATAAGGGGCTGCTCCCCTTTACAATGCTAGACTTCTAAAAGCACTACTGTAATAGGAATTTAGAGTTGTAGGAGAGAGGAGAGAAAATATCAGATCTGGGGATTATTGATGATTTTTCCTTTGTATCTTGGATTATGTATGAGGGGCAGAGTTTGCACTATTGTGGCTCTAGTTTTAAAGGCAGAAGTTCAAGCAATGTAAAGGACTGTTGGAGACCAAGATCAGAGAAATGGATGCAATAAATTGGTATTTTTAATACTACTATTTCAAATATCAGTTTCATTTTTATGGTAACAGGAATGTGTCATTTTATTCATGTTTGTGCACTATTGTCAATATGGGTAGTTTGTTTCAATGTTGTTATCATGTATCTCTGTTCTTATGGATTAATTTCTGATTTCTGAGTAACTATTTATTCAGAAATCTACCTTATTAAAACTGATTTATTGAATGGTAATATGTTGTGAACTATTTTCCACATATTATTGTTTAGTTATTGGATTTGCTGATTTGATAATCAATATCATTTATGTGAACTACTTCCTGAGTGTTGTTGGTTTATTATTTCAGTTAAGAGGTCTCAATAGGATGTGTTTTGATATCCATAATATCAGTTAATTGAACTACTTCATTAACTTGGTATTCATTATAAACAAGACATATCTAAATCCCAATACTTTAATTATCTTGCTCTTAGTTGGGTTAGATCTATATCTGCCTAATTAAGATAAGATTTAGATTAGTTTCTTTTGCTTGCATCATAGAATAAGCTTGCATTTAGAGTAAATTCTACATTCTTTTAAGTCCTCTCCTCAAAGAGGCAAAACTTTAGCTGTGGCTTGGCTGAACCCAAATCAGCTTAAGGGTCATTCTCTTGCCTGATCAACAAGAAGAAGTGATCTGATGTCCCTGTCTATTGGTAGTTAAAGATACATTATAAACCAATAGCAATAGGGAGAAGGTAACTGGACCTAGTTGAACAGTCGGAGCCACCACACCAAACGGAAAAGGAGCTGCTTTAAGGTCCGGACCGGGTGGTTATCCCCCAATGTTGTTGCAGCGATTTTCGAGGCATCAACATTTTTGGCGCTAGAAGGAGGGCCTGAGATTTTTTGTCTATTGTAGTCTTTTCAATTTTAATATTTTATTTATTGTGATGACTCCTCTTAAACTTCCAATTTGGAGTTGTATTCATGGACGTGCATCTTCCAATACTCCACCCGAAGTGGTAAGACTCTTATCTCAGGAAAAGTTTAATGGTAAGAGAAATTCTTCTGCTTTTAATCATGTCTTTCAATTTATTCAAAATGTTTCAAAATATGATTTTCAAGGAATTGATGAAGGCATTTTATGCAGAATTTTTACTCTTACATTTGCGGCAAAAGCCAGAAGCTGGTGTAGAACTCTTCCAGTTGCTTCAATCCACAGCTGGGATCAATTTGTTACAATTTTCATTTGTAAATTCGACAGCTATGATTATGAACATGTATGTGAAGAAATTGAATATCTACGTAGGTTTGAAAATGAGTCTGTTAATGATTTTAATATTCGATTTCACTTGAATTGTTTAAGATTTAAAGACGAAGATAAACCTACAGAAGAAGAATCATTAGATTGGTTTAAATATATTTGTTCTCTTCCAACCATTCCCAATCCATATGAAATTAATTCAAGCTTCGTTCCATCCCCTTCTAATATAAATGAGAATTCCAATATGGATGTGCAAATAAATGGTGATAAAGTGGTTTCACAAAGCTTGGAAAATATTTCCATTCAAATGCAAGAAGACAACAATAGCAATTTTGGGGAAAAAGCCGCCTTGAAATCTGAAAGCTACTTTGAAGTAAATTCGGAAAATCAAATCGCAAATCAGCAAGTACAAGCAGCAATCAAAGTAAATAAAATGCAAACTGCTCTACAAATTTCTGAATTTCTCCATGATGAGCAAATGCCAAAATCACAGCAGCAAAGCAGCATTCTTCAAGAAAGCATATGCACGCAAAGGAATGATATGCAATCTGAAATTTACAATGAGCATAATACACAAGAGCTCTCAAACAGAGACGGTTTTAAATGCATTGTTTCAGGTTCACATTTTTCCCTTTATCCTGATATTTTCAATAATGGTAATATTTTCCCTCCTGGTATTAATCATATTTCAGAAATTAAAGAGGATGATTTAAATAAATTACCATTAATTTTTTATCAAGATAGAGAAGCAATTAATGATCATTCTTTTGCCATTAATGAACATGAAATTCTTGTTCCTCCTTGTTTGGATATATTGGATGAGATTGAAGGGAATTCTAGAGAGTCTTGTGAGGTCATTTATGATGATTACTCTGATATTGAGGATGTTGATTTCGATTTTTCTCAAGAGAATCCTCATGATAAAATTCAAATAACATCTGAGAATGAGGAACGCTTCAATTTAGAAATTATCCCAACTAATCCTCATTTTAGAGCAGCAAATTATCTTCATGATTTCACCATTCAAGAAAACATTCCAATTTATGATTCATATGAGGATCAAACTCCCATTCCTATTCATAATCATAATTCGTTTTCTATTTCACAAGTTGGAATTCAAAATTATTCAAATTCCATAATTCTGGCCATTCCTTGTGAAAATGAAATCATTTCAAAACGATCCCAAATGTGCTGTAACATTAGTTGTAAAAATAGTAATTTCATTTTATTTTTATTTCCCCACTTATTTTGTATAAAATCATATTTAATTTTTCAAATTTTCCACACTTTTCGCTGGCATATTGAATACCTTACTATCAAACACTCAATTGATGCATTGCCCAATCAGGAAATTCAAGTTTCATATTATAATCATCAGCATCGAAAGATATTAATATTCCAATTTATATCAATGCTAATGTTTCATCAAAAGCTTCTATCTTTTCAAAGGCAATGTCAACAAGAGAATGTATTTTTGCAATCTGGCCAGCAATTCAATTCAATTAATAAATTGCCATTTTATTTGAAAGGCTTCCATCCATTTTTCATTGACTCATTTGAAAATTCTTTGGAAATTTTTCCTTCAAGTAAAATTGTCAATGATTTAACATTTGTACATAACACTAACAAATTTTTTCAGGTCAAAGAATCTAAAAGCTCATCTTCACAATCTGGCCTGTTATCTCTTCCTTTGAACATTTCTCAATCCTTAATAGAAATCCATCCAGATTTTTATGATCCAATAGGTAGTCAATTGGAAAGGAAATTTCAAGAGAAAGAGATTTTAATTAAGTTCCTAACAATAACTGTACATTCTGATTTCATATTTATTTTTCTTAGTTTATTTAGATTTGTATTTTTATTACTAACATTTGAACTGTACATAAACGCGGGAATAAAAATGAGAGAATGGTTACACTGGAAATATGACTATACCTAGTCATTTTCATGTACATGGTTAGAATATGAGTAGAATTAAATTAGTTAGTTTGTTTTATGCAGTTAATTTATTTGCAATAGTTCTGTAGATTAAAAAATAAAACAAAGCAATCAACCTTCTCGTGCATGTTCACTGAAACATTTTCTCCTTATCAGAAACTTTTAATTCTTGCTTACCTTTTAAAATTTCTTGCAGCAATACCTCTACTCTACTTATTTTGAATAATGTCTTGATTAAATTCAATTGAGGTTGCACTTGGCATCGATCGCCTCAAAGCCATTTTTCTTCATTTCAAAATTTCCTTCTAAGATTTTCTTTTGAAATTTATATGGTAAGGATTTGAGGATATAAGAGCTTCATGATCTCATTATCCCATGAAATGTATGACTGGCCATGATAAGCTTAATTCTAATTCAATCATTGTTAGTCAGTCTAACCTTTCACAGTAATCATATGAAGTTCATATTATCTTCCTCGGAGTTTGCTAAAAGCTGATTTTAAGGATGTCCATTTTTCCAAGTGCACACATTCAAATCTGTTTTGATATTTTTCTACAATTAGTGGCTTAATCTCATTCTAATCTTTAGTTTATTATCTGATGCTGTAAAATGCATCATCTTTATTTACTGAAGGCATTATTGAACAGTCACTATAACAATACAGATTTTTCTCAAGATTAATTCGGAATGAGCAGAGGTAATAAATTGTTGTTTCACTTCGAAAGGGAAGCATAGCTTAATATTTATTTCTGATAAGTTTTATATTCCCTGAACATGAATAAACAAATTTTATTTAGGCTGATTGCACACTTAGATTTAGAATAAATGATGAGATGATTTTGAACAAAGTCAAAATTTTGATAAATCAAAGGAAGAATTTGAAGATTCATAAGGTAAAATTTCCAAACAATTTCCTTCCAGGTACGCATTTGCAAATTTATTCTCATCTCTTATTAGTTTCTCTTTTCTTTAGTTTATTTTTTTTATTTTGTGTTATGTTTTATTTGCAGGTTTTCATTCGTTTTCAAAACTTGAAGTAAGCAGTAAACCCATTTCAAATTTGCAATAGGTTCAGGGAAATTTTATTTGTGATGCATTAGAATTTAAGCATTTTTTAATTTTGCTTTTATTCACTTAGAAAATCCAATTGAAATTTCGAGAAATATCATAAGACCATTTGCATCAAAAGATTTCATCAGAAGTAATTCTTAGCATTTCGCATACCTCCGATGTATTAGCTTACTCATATGCCATATCGCATTTCGCATATCAGAGCTTTGCAGTTGACATATACTTCCATTATCGTGAATCGCTGATCTCTGATAATCGACTTTACCGATATTGCGATAAACACATAATTCTGGACCCGATATGAAATTCAAATCAAATTCATAAAATTATCGCGTTCGTTTAATCGCAATAATGGTAAGAGCATAACTTTTAAAGGGCCGATGTCTCGGATCCGATATGTTATCAAATTTTCATCATGAAGTTATCGGGTCCACTCTTCATCGCATATCGGCATATCAAATATTGTTACACCATGTGGTTAAAATTGCCGATCGCCGACTAGCCACGTCATTTATCGGATATCGGCATCGCAGGAATCATATTATGTGACATTGGGTGCTTAAGATTGCCGATCGCCGATTAGTTATGTCATCCATCGCATCGCCGATATCGCAATCGCTTCCTTGCATTTTTATTTATGGCCATATCATTATTCTGAATCTGCGATGCGCGATGTCCAAAGTACAAATCGCAAGATACAGTGTGCGATGTGCAATTTGTGACATAACTGTCGCAATCCCCGATATAATATTTCTTTAAAGATGCGATCACTCCATCTCATAGCACAACTTCTCATCGCATATTTCCATATCGGTGATTCGCCATTGCAACCTTTGATGCGAGACCTTCCAATGCATGCCTCTAAGCCGTTAACATTTAATCAATATATGACATAGCAATAAAAGTGAAGTTTTGCAAATTAAAATTCAAGCATGGTGAAGAAACATGTTGTGTGGATCATCCGATGAGGCGATGTGTTATTTTAAAAGCAAGCTTGGGTAATAATTATGGTAAGAAAGCGGTTAATGACGAATTTGCAGTACATTTAAATCATTTTGATATATTTCAGTCCATAATTAAAAACGGAATTCAAGACCTCTCTATTTTCATATTTAAATTTTATCATCTTGGATTTGGTCTTGATTCTGGACAATTTATCTAATCATGGAGTTTATATGAAACTTATAATATTTTGAGGAATAGTCATTACTGCAAATTCTCATTCTCATCTCTGATGCATTTCTTTTAATTTCAATTTCCTTGAACACTAAGCATTCCATTTTTACATTTTACTGCTTGCTTTAGTTTAAATAAAATAAATAATGATTTTGGGTTATAGGATTTTGGTTAGTTTGACTTCTTTATGTTTTTAATGTTAATTAAAATAAGGAGTCAGCTAATTTGGAGAAATTGATACCTTTCAGGTAAGATCAAAAGCAATTATCCAATGGTAAGATTCATGTGCCCACTTTCATTAATTTCTATTTCATCACTCTAGTTTCATTTTTGTTTTTAAATTACGCTGATATAAAACTCTGTTTTGCAGCTCTCCTTTTGAAATTTCCAATCCTCCGCCAGATCATATTTTCAAAGTCTTATACTCTTCTCCTGGCTTTATTTCAAGAAGCAACGATAATCTTCATCAAAACAGCTATACCAGGAAGTTTCTGAACCTTTAGTTTGTTTCTTTAAGCATTCCTTTTATTAGAAAATGATTAAGATGATGCTTTGAAACAAGAAGAATCATATCAAACAGAAAGTATTCATTGTGGCTGAATTTTACAATCACTGTTATCTAAGAGCCTAAAGCATTCACAACTCTGCAAGATATGTTTTTCTAGATCTCAACATAAGAAGGAATGATTACATGCTTATTTTCTTTTTCTTCATATTGTGGGAGACATTGGTATAAACATTCTTGTTTGAGTTTATCATGCGAAACTTGGATTTTCTTTTCCACTTTTAAAATTTCATCATTTTTAGTTTTGTTTGTTGATTCCTTTCTCATTTTAGCATAAGAATTCTTTTCCTTTGGTTTTCAGTTTTGATTTTGGTGACTTTGCCATTATTTATATGGAAGACCTATTTGTTACTTAACAATGGTCAGGATACGTGGAGAAAAATTGTTAATAGTCACCTATTAGCTTTTTCTTAAATCTCTTAGTAAAGTTTGATTTTCTTATTATAAAGGTAGACATACTTAAGGAAGAGATTACCAATCAAGAGAAGTTGGCAAAGTATCATAAAATCTGAAAAATTTCTTTTTCATCAAATTGTAATCATTTTGAGATTTCAAAATTTCATTAGGATCTTTCAGAATTCTATTATCAGTCAAGAAAAGTTATTTTTAACCAAGTAAAGACACTTTACAGCAAAGCACCTTCAACTTTGAAATTGTCATTCTTAACTCTTAAGGAGTCAATGATTCTCCCTGTCCCAAAGAGTTTTATTTTTCTAGAGTATAATCCAGAAATATATTTATTTTTAAGATATAAGAGGTCTCATCATGAGCCTGCTTACCATGATCATAGGGGAAAAATAGGCTGACATTACCAACACTGCTAAACAAACCAGGGTAATGACTTATGATTGCAAACAATTATAAGATAAGGGGTCTCATCACGAGCCAGCTTGTTCAGTCCGATTATAGCCAGTGAGTGGCATTGTCAACTATCTGGCCACCAAACCAGGACAATGGCTTTTAAGATTTATAACAAAAAAAAAATTAAAAAAAAATAAACATATATAAATGGATTTATCTCTGGATCAATAATTCTTAAACAGATGGGATTCTGAATCATTTATGATTAAAAGGTAACCCTATCGAAACTATAGATGTTTGCTGGCAGCAGTGGCTCTACCTATGACAAAGGAGTATATTTTAAAAGCTAAGCTGTAAAGTGACCCCTGCTTTATCTCTACAACTAATTAAGGACTGATATAGAGTTTTGAAATATTTTAATTTATGAGAAATTTTGAGGAAAATTACAGTTAGATGATTCTTGTTTTTATTAAGATTAATGAACCTAGTCAAGCATTCCAAAAAATAATTCTCTCTTCTTTAATTATTTTTTACTTTAATTTTAGGAAAATCTCATTCATATCAAAGAGAGATAATTGGTTCTTCTCCCATGTGTCGCCATTGTTGTGGTAAAAACACAACCCCCCCATTTTTGATTTGTTCACTTCAAATAATGGGGACCGTTTCTATAAAATTTTTGGCTAAACACCTTTTTGGATTTTTATTCAGTTGATTGCCCTACGCTTTTGTTAATTTTTAGTTTTCTTTGGATTCTTGTTTTGATTGTTTTCTTAGAATCGATTTTTTACAAGCTTCCCATTGACGCTTGTTTCGCTTCATTTGGTCAACTGGTTTGAAAATGACACTCCTTTGAAGTCTCATCATTTATCTAGCCTGGGTTAAAAATGCATAAAATGTACAATATTGCATTTTGTAAATAAATTAGTTCAATAAGGCATTCATTTTAAATATTAACCTGTAGCGAGTTTTTACTAACATTTTTCATTTTTAGTTATGCGGCCAAATCATTAATTATCGAGATTTAAGAAATTTACTCCAATTTCCAAATCAAATCCTAATCTCAAAAATCTAAACATTCAAGTGGCTGCAGTTTATTTTTCATTTATTTTTCAAGTGGCTGTAGTTTAGAAACTTATGTTCATAAAAATAAAACAAAAACAAAAATTTATGTTTAAAATTAAATTTTAAATTAATTAAATTAATTAATATATTAAATATAATTAATTTAATTAAATTAAAATTTAAAACAAAAAAAAACATATAATAAAATTGTTTGATCGCGTCGGGACTTTTTATCGCATCGCAAGTTTTATTCGCAACATGTTTTACAAACCCTCGACATACCCCATAAGCTACCCCCGATGCGAGTTGCCGATAAGCATAAGGCAATAAGGCATTGACCAAGTCTTATTAAAAACTTCGATCGCATCGGAACTTATATGCGAAACAAGTTTATTAACCACTCCATACCTCCGATCGCCGAAAAACAAAAGGAATGAATAAACATATCGCATCGGGAAGCTCATGCGTCAAAGTTTAAAAAAACCGATACTATGTCCTCCCGATTTGCCGATGCGAAAGGGCATAAAATACTTACCTTAACTTTCATAACAATTAGCATTGTTTTGGTTTTGACTTTTAAATTCACTCATACGTATGAGTGAGGTAAGTTAGTCCATTTTATTGTTTATTAGTTTTAATATTTATTAACTTAAATAATTAATTTTATATTAATTAATTTAAATATAATTTAATTCATTAAATTAAATTTAAATTTAAATATTATTTAAATTAGTATTAAATATAAAATTTAATTCATTAAATTAAATTTAAATTTAAATATTATTTAAATTAGTATTAATTAGTTTATAATATTTAATTAGATTAATTTGTTAATTATATTAGTTAATTATAATAGTTAGTTAGATATTAATTAATAAATAGTTTACTAATAATTAGTTTAGTTTATAATTAGCAATTAAATTAGAATTAATTAGAAACTAATTTAGGATTAGTTTTTAATTACATTTTTTCAGCCCAGCAACAGAATTTCCAGATTCATGCCAGATTCAACTCATCAACTTTGGAAGCTCATAGAATGAGTTTTACTTGGCCAAATGAGGTCCAGGACGGCTCATTGGAAAGAGAAAATCAAGGAGAACATTTTTGAAGAGGTTTCACTAACAGATTTAATCATTTATTGGGTCAAAAATCAAGCAGAAGATCAAACTCCGAATCTTGAAAACAAAATCAATTTTCTGAGTTATTTTCTTCATTTTCATTTGTCCAAAACCTCTTCTAATTGCAGATCCATTGGTTAATCATATCTCTAGCCAATTAAACCATCCCAGGCATCAAGAGAAAGTTTATATTTTATTTCAATTAGTTATTTAAATAGAATTTGATTGGATTTGATTTAAATGCCAGCAATGCCATGTTGATTTTATTGTTGCATATTAATTTATTTTGATTTCTTTTTGCAGGAAAACAGTGGAAGAAATATGGAGAAAAGGATCTCAATCAATGAGAATGCTCCAGCAATTGGATTTGGCAGATTTCTCTTCACCAAACTTTCCTCTCAAGAATTCCTTCACAGATAGTATAAGTAATAGATTGCAGAATGTAATAAGGGGCTGCTCTCCTCTACAATGCTAGACTTCTAAAAGCACTACTGTAATAGGAATTTAGAGTTGTAGGAGAGAGGAGAGAAAATCTCAGATCTGGGGATTATTGAGGATTTTTCCTTTGTATCTTGGATTATGTATGAGGGGCAGAGTTTGCACTATTGTGGCTCTAGTTTTAAAGGCAGAAGTTCAAGCAATGTAAAGGACTGTTGGAGACCAAGATCAGAGAAATGGATGCAATAAATTGGTATTTTTAATACTACTATTTCAAATATCAGTTTCATTTTTATGGTAACAGGAATGTGTTATTTTATTCATGTTTGTGCACTATTGTCAATATGGGTAGTTTGTTTCAATGTTGTTATCATGTATCTCTGTTCTTATGGATTAATTTCTGATTTCTGAGTAACTATTTATTCAGAAATCTACCTTATTAAAACTGATTTATTGAATGGTAATATGTTGTGAACTATTTCCACATATTATTGTTTAGTTATTGGATTTGCTGATTTGATAATCAATATCATTTATGTGAACTACTTCCTGAGTGTTGTTGGTTTATTATTTCAGTTAAGAGGTCTCAATAGGATGTGTTTTGATATCCATAATATCAGTTAATTGAACTACTTCATTAACTTGGTATTCATTATAAACAAGACATATCTAAATCCCAATACTTTAATTATCTTGCTCTTAGTTGGGTTAGATCTATATCTGCCTAATTAAGATAGGATTTAGATTAGTTTCTTTTGCTTGCATCATAGAATAAGCTTGCATTTAGAGTAAATTCTACATTCTTTTAAGTCCTCTCCTCAAAGAGGCAAAACTTTAGCTGTGGCTTGGCTGAACCCAAATCAGCTTAAGGGTCATTCTCTTGCCTGATCAGCAAGAAGAAGTGATTTGATGTCCCTGTCTATTGGTAGTTAAAGATACATTATAAACCAATAGCAATAGGGAGAAGGTAACTGGACCTAGTTGAACAGTCGGAGCCACCACACCAAACGGAAAAGGAGCTGCTTTAAGGTCGGACCGGGTGGTTATCCCCCAATGTTGTTGCAGCGATTTTCGAGGCATCAACACACTGAAAATTTTTGGACAGAATTATTTTCTTGTCTTGGTACTCAGTTAGCTCATAGCTCATCTTATCATCCTCAATCTGATGGGAAAATGGAGATAGTAAACAAATGTTTGGAAGGATATCTTCGTTGCTTTGTATCTGATAAACAGACACAATGGGTCAAATGGTTGCCTCTGGCTGAATGGTGGTATAACACTTCCTTCTATACAACAACAAAAATGACCCCATTTATGGCACTTTATAGATATCAGCCACCATCCATCACATCATATTTAAGAGAAAATTCTAAGGTTCAAGCAGTGGAACATCACATTGAACATCAACAACAAGTCCTCCAACTCTTAAAGGATAACCTCGTGTTGGCACATAATAGAATGAAACAACAGGCAGATCAACATCGTAGCAAAAGAAGTTTTGATGTAGGTGATTGGGTATTCCTACGGCTACAACCATATAAACAAATGTCCCTCAAGCAAGCTAAGAAGGATAATAAATTTTCACAAAGGTATTATGGTCCGTACAAGGTGTTGCAAAAGATTGGTACTATGGCATACAAATTGGAGCTTCCTGCAACGTCTCGAGTGCACCCAGTTTTCCATGTTTCATGTTTAAAGAAGGTTATAGGCGACAAGCTCCCAGTTCAAACAATATTGCCAGAACTTAACGAGGAAGGAAAAATTATATTGGAACCGGAAGCAGTCACAGAAACAAGAACTCGACAACTACGAAATCGATCAATTTCGGATTATCTCATCAAGTGGAAGAACTTATCCGCCGAAGATTCCACATGGGAGGATGAGAATTTTATATAGAAGCATCCAGAACTACTCAAGCGTTGAGGACAACACTTTTTTGAAGGAGAGGGGCATGTTAGGTCCCTATAATACTAGGATTACCCCATTACTATTGTAGTTGTATCCCTTATTAATATTGTTGAGCCCTATTGTCCCCATATTTTTATTACTGTGCCCCATAAAATCCCTCTATTGTTATTTTTGTGGCTTTATATTATTATTGTTAGGTTGGCTGGGTTATATTGTGACTCCATAGACTCTTATATATAGAAAGGAGGTTTTTTCATTTGAATCATCCAAGAATTGTTCATTTGTGTAATGTAAGGGAGGTTGCCCCCTCAAAGAGGCTGAATTCTAAGGCGTTGATGTCTCTTTTCTATCTTTTTGTGAGCTGGTTTCATAACAGTCCTTCAAACCTTTGATGATGAAATTTGTGGCTTGTCTTGTCTATCTTTTTCTTGTCTTATTTTCCTCTTGATTTGTCTCTCCATGGTTTCTTTTTTCTCAACTAATGGTTCCTTTACTATTTGAGCCCAGGATTTAACCTCTTCTATTTGTTGTCTTAGTTTGTTTTCTCTCATTTCCATGTTTGCAATTGTTGACTGAAGCTCTTCCATCTGAAGGTTTTTGTTAATATTCCTTGTCCTTGTGTCTTTTTTCTCTACCACTTTCACTTGATCTAATTCCTATTTCAATGTGGCCAACTCTTTCTACCCTCTTTCCATACTTATTTTCCAGTTTATTACCTGGTCTTTTAGGATCTTGTTTTCCTTTTCAAGTTTATGATTTTCATCCAAAATTTCTTTTAACTTGAGATCATCGAATTACCCTTTTAGCTCAATGAACTCAATTCTTTTTTCCATGTTCATGAGTTCGCTTACATAAAGCTCAGACGACCATAACAATAGAGTGGTTGTGGGGCTGTATGTGTCCATGTTTTTTTCTCCTTTATTTACTGGTTTAACTTTGGTTTCACCCTGCTTTGGACTAGATCCCTCATGTGTCGATAAAATCACCTTGTTTCTACCATTGACCACACTCAGCCCAGCCTGTTCCTCTACTAACAACTGTAACTTGGTAGTAACACGTGCATTACTTTTAGCTAATTTTGGTAGGATCCAAGTGATTTTTTTTCTCTATGATTGTCTCAGTTTTTTGGCCTGTCTGTGCCTTAAAATCCCCTTGTACTGCTTCTTATTCACAAATATCAACCTTTCCTTTGTGATAAATGCATTATCTTGAGGCAACCTAAGAAAAAGGGGACTCTAAGTCCTTGTTACACTCTCAATAATAGTTCTAGAATAGGGCTCCCTATCTCATCTTGAGATTCAGAAAGTGTGGTTCCAGGGTATGCACCACCCTCCTCAAAATCCCCCATAAAATGAAGCCCAATATTTGCATTTGAAATCCATTTATTGTTTCCCAACTATTTGATATAACATTCCCTACCTCTGATATTCCCAGATGCCTGATTTCCACCAAAACAAGTGTTTTTTCTGCATTCGACCCCCTTGTCTCCATATTAAAATACTTTTGACTTTAAACTTTTCCCTTGCTAATAAAGGTTTAACGGGCCCGATTTTAGAGAGCTCTAGTTTGATGCTTTGAAATGAAGACCAAAAAACACATAAAATAATATGAAAATGAGGGAAACATGGGCCTCACCTGTTCCTTTTGGTAGAAACGAAACTTCTATCTGTTTTGTGACTGAGCTCTTCCTAGGCCCCAGGAACGCTTCTCTGGATGGGCCCGGGAACACTGCCCCTGTAAAACTTGCAACTTAAAAAATCCATAAATCTCGTTCATTGTTTCTCCCAATTCTTGCTTCACTTCTACTCATGATTCCTCACCACTCCTGATATGTTTGTTACATGTTCATTAATAACTTCCATGTTTTCAAGTTATCATTGTAGCATTTCTACCATCATAGCGATACTTCAGTTTGTAACGATGTCATTAAACAAAGAATAAATTGTCATATTCTCAAGCATCATCCACATCACTCTCAACTAGATGTGCTTCAAGGTAGAAGTTATTCCCATCAAAATCCATCACTTTGGATCTATACAAAATTTAGAGAGCCAGGGATTAGCATAAAACCAACCAATTGTTTTATTAGTTCATAAAATAGAGGCATGCCTCCATTGACACAAAAAAACAACTATAGTAGGTAAAACCATTTTCCTTTACCTCTCTAAAATGAAATTTCCTTGTACTTTTGACTCTTTTCATGTGCAGACTTTTGTAAAGAGTAGATTAAGTTGAAACAAACCAACTAAAACATAAACCTTCCAGCTCAAATTGCCTCTTGAAATTAGTGACTATATGAGATTAGAAAGTATCTTACATATTTCTAGTCAACAATTTGTCCTCAACAACTACATAATATATTTACAACCATGTGCATTTCTGTGTCATTATTCTCTCCTCTTGAGGTCCCATAGAAACATTCACATTGTAAAAAATGCAACACCGTAGTTAGACATAGGTTATTACCATCTAAGAAAAAATTTGCACCTCTAGGATGGCCAAGTAAAAATGAAAAACATTTAAGTTTTTTAATTGTTTATCTGAGAGTTCAGTTTGAAAAGGATATATACATACATTGCACTGAAGCTTGAGACTACTAGCGCTGATCTGACAATCATTAATGAAGGAATGATGATAATCAAGACTTATCCAAATGCCATTAACATAAATTAGGTGCGTAAAATAATCTTACACAAACAAACTAAAACATATACAAATACAAAACACAACATAGTTTAGAAGTTGTCCTAGACATATGAAATACATGAGTGGATAACAACAACAAAATGGAATTTCTATGACATAGAAAATAATCTTCATTTGCAAACTTGTACTAGCAAACTAAATCTTAATTCTTCACATCAAATTTATTAATTCCTTGCTTGTATGGAGACTGCCTATGATCCAACCAAGCTTCTTCGTTCAAAAGAAGTGCCAATATTTCTCAAAATTGTGGAAATTTCATAAATTCCATGCTTGAGGGAAACTCAGAAATTTCATCTCAAAAATTGAGGTTCTTTAGATCTATTTTCTATGAAATTTTAGTGTTATGATTGAATTTAAAAATAAATTATAGTAAGTTATATTTCACTTATGTCCAACCAAAATACATAGGGAAGACCAAGAAAATAAACATAGAAACAATTTATTTTAGAGGAGAGAAGATTAATAGTTCTATAGGAAAAATCCCCAACATATAACACATCTGAAAATTACTTATGAATGGAAGATATGTTACGGTCACACATCTTTCCTCATCCATGTATACAGCTCAAATCCCTCCTTAAACTTTGTTTGAAAAATGTATTGAGCTTTCCCTAAAGAAATAGCTCTTAAAACCCTAAAATGAGGGTCATTGCTCTTATGAAGCTCAAAACAACGATGGTTGTCTGTTGCACTGTGTATGGCTAGCGATGGCATTTCTCTATTCCCTTGGATACCCGCAATGATCCCAAAAAGGAATTTTCCCCAAAGATGATGAGAAGCTTCGTGATCTAGAAGCTTCCAGAGTGGCGAGTTGGTGGTGGTTTCACATAGATGAGGTTGAATCCTCCTAAGTTGATCTCTTTGTATTATCTCTATGAGCTACCTCCTTGAGATATGGGCCTAATAATATCTTTGGAGGAGTCCTAAATCCCTCTCCCAGCCTATAAATTCCTCTTCTCCTATTCCCAAATGGTTGGTCTATGTCCATTTGCACCCCTATGCTGAGCTTGTGCCTAAAGGCTATTCATTAGACTTGGAGAAGGAGTGTTTGCATAGTTTCTTGGATTGGACTTGGATTACCACTCAAGGAGATCCTTTCAACATCAAGGCTATGGTTGTAAGCTTCCCTTTATTCCTTAAATAATATACAACTGTTGGTTCATCTTCCAAAAATATACATGTTCATGTGTTTATTTAGCTTGACATTCCTTGATCAGTTAAATAGGTTATTATTAGATTTGCTATTGGTTTTGGCATGCTTTGTTGTCCTTTGATCACTTGTGCAGGTACATAAGTGCTGAGAGAATCAGGAACAAGTCCATGACACAAGAGGTTCGAGGCCCTCAACAAAGGAAATCAGAATAGCATCAAACCGAGGTAGGTCATCTCTCTTGTTCTACTTTTCAATTATAATCTAGGAAGATGTCTAGTTGATTTTCACTTCAGTTGCTAGACCCACTCATTGGGATAGAGGGATCCTCTTTGTCCACATAGAGGATTAACCTTGTTAACAAAATGGAAACTCCGTTGGGGAGCCTATGACCCTTTCCTTCCCTTTCTTCACCTTGTCTTTTGATGAGTTTGATCAACCATTCATTTTTAGACTTCATTGCTTGTCTGTAATCAATGTCATTGTATGGTAGATGCTTGAAGGTTGTTGATTTGAGCTGTTCTTGAAGATTTTGAGCTTCTTTTTTGTTTTTCTTGACCATCACATTTTTTACCCTGACAGTCGCGATGATACCATGGGTTTTTTGATTATAGTAGCGATGATCGCTACTCTCCTCTTAATAGGTGCGATGATTGCTGAAGTTTAAGAAATTTAGGGTTTGTCTTCTTATTTTCAGTTCTGTTAGCCTTCTCCTAGTGATTTACCAGTTTGATTTTGGTTGACTCTCTTATTGCCTGATTGCAATCACCTTTTTACTTGGTTTTAGTGTGCTTGAAGTGTGATTATCCTTTTAAGGCTTCTAGGTATTCTAGGTCAACCTTCGTCCACTCGTTGGTATTCTCATCAGAGATTAGAGATCATTTACATGCGTTAAAGAGTTTTTGTGTGTTCAGACGTCCTTTGTAGATCACTTTTGATTCTTGTGTCTTAAGTTGTTTTCATTAGTAGATACTGTAAATTTGCTTAAGCTCCATTTGCAAACAATAGATTACAAATTGATTGTCTCATTTGAATCGAAAGGATGTATTTGCTTTGAGTTTCGAGTTTCGAAAAGTGAAAGTGAAAGTGTTTATCTTTTCATAGTTTTCAAAGCATTTTGAGTTGCATTCAAATCATTAATGTGAAAGAGATTTTCATGTTTGTTGGCTTGCTTTCATTCTCTTTTACTTTTTGCATTATATTACATTGATTGCACTAAAGTGGAAAGAAAAACATGATTGTATTTTAAGGTAGATTACTTTAAAATCGTTTTTGGGCATTGCATTTGTTGTGAAATGAAAGATTAGATTTCATGTTTTGCATTTAGCATTGGAAAATTGTTATGGATGTGCTGTTGCATTTGGTTTGATGTATGATTTGTGTGATTTTCTTCCTTACATAGATAGCTTTCATCAAATTGAAGGATTTCATGTTGTCACGTAGTTGCATTTTAGGAATAGGTAACATCATTAAGGCCTTGAAATTGAAACATAGTTCCAAGATCAACTTTAAAATCTATCAATCAATCTAAGGAGAATTTGAAACATTAACGTTCATATTTAGTGGTCTAGGCTAGAGATGTGTTCCGACGTCTTTAAATCTTAGCAGTTGTCGTTCATTTCGGCATTAGACAATGCTAGCACGGACTTGTGCTGTTGCATATATAAAGGGAGTTCCCCATAGGTTGCAAAACTTTATCCATAGGAAGCCAAGTCTGCCGCCTTGTAAACGTGATACATCGAAGACAACATTCAGGGAGATTGCCTGCACGTACATCAAGTCCTTGGTAAATTTATTTGCTGAGGTGTATATTGTAGTTCACGGTTACTTGGTACTCCTTTTACCTAGATTCACCTGAGTAGTCATTTCGATCTTTTTTGACTCTTTAAATTTGAAAATATCATCGAGAAACTTGTCCTTTCAAGCTCACAAAACTATCGAAAGCTACTAGAGTCACCTTTTCATCCTTTTCTTGACTCTTAAAAGATGAAAAGGCAAAGTTTTTGTTTCTAAAAATAACTGCCCATGATCAACATGTCGAACCCAAGCAGTTGCTTCTTAGACCAATATTGAGTAATTCCCTGTTAATTTCAAGATTAATAAGCCCTCAACATATTTCCTTTCCTTTTCTGCACTTGAGAGGAAGTCATCGTGGCTGAACCATTGAGTCCATCTCATAGTTCCCCTTGATTGTCTGATACTGAAGTGTCCTCCAAAGGAGTTCATCTGAAACTTCCTCAGTCACTTGAAGATCAAGGTTTTGAACTTAGTATCATCCCGAGCGTCCACCTCCATTAGATTCCTGGTCCCCTCAAGAATCAGATCGAGATATATCTGATAATCCTATTCTGACCCTTGAGAGTTCGCAGACTCCTGAGAGTCCACAGAGGCTTATTCGATTCTGTTGTGATATCTCCTCAACATCCTTATAGTCAGTACGATGAACCTGGTATTCCTTTGGAGTTATCTCCTCACACATCTTGGATTCCTTTTGTTTCCATCTATGGAGTCAGAGGGTGAGATACCAAACTTTCCTTAGGGTCATCTGGAAGTTTCCATGACTCGCACTCCTCAAGTCCATGAGGAGCAAGACTATGAATTTCCTCCTGAAGGTTTTCCTTTTGTGGGAAGAACCCCATCTCGCACCTTCCCTGAAACCAGTGGACCTTTGCTTTCACATGGTTACACCACCTTAGCACAATTGGTTTCAGAAACACCCAGTGCTTCATCATTATACCAAAATCCTATTTGCTCATCTAATTCCATGCCTACATTAGGTCTGTTTATTCAAAACGCACCCTCTCGCACTTCTGTACAAAATGTTGTCACTTCAATTCTTATTCAGCCTACCATTCCATCACAGCCTATCTCGTCATTTCAACCGACTCTTCCGGTTTAACCAGTTGTTTTAGGACAAGTTTCAATTAATTCTTCTACCCCTCCATCAAGTGGACAGACTGTGCCACCGCTTGGGGGATAATATCTGAATACTCCTCTTATGTCAGGCGAAACCAATGTGATTGGATTACAAACTCACATGGTTGGAGTTAATCAACCTTTTTATGGTAGTATTCCTAACCGTACTGGTCCATCAAGTTTAGGAAACATCCAATATCAGCAACCTTATATGGCTCAGGTTCCGCTCCAACAGGCTTATGTCCCATATGGTTCGCAAGCCTTGGTTAATCCATCTTACATTCCTCAAGCAGGATCTTATGTTCAGCTTGGTCAATCCGCTATTCCTGGTGGATATGGTCAGATTCAGTTCGAGAATTATCATTACCCGCAGGGCATAACCCAAGGAAATATCCAGCTACCCTTGCAACAACAAGGACAACCTTTGCAGGAGCAAGGGAAACCTTTGCAATAGCAAGGCAAATCTTTGTAGCAGCAAGGGAAACTGTTACAGCAGTAGGGGAAACCTTTTCCGTAGTCGCAACAGCCTTTACAACCGCAAACTTAGTTTGTTCAGTAGTCTACCCAACCTTTATCTTCGTAAGGCCAACCTTTGCAACAACAAAATAAACCTTTACAAAAACAAAGTCAATCTTTACAACAACAAGGTCAACCGTGGTAGCAACAAGGTCAATATGTGTATAAAAAAGGTTAGCCGTTGCAAGCCCAAGGTCAATCCCTGTAGCAGCAGGGTCAATCTCCTTACGTCCAGGGTCAAAAGGTTCAACAACCTTATAACCCATATGCCGCATACCATGCTTATCAACGGCATATGGTAGGGCAATATCAAGCCTACCCTAGACCCAATCCACCTTATGGTCAAGGTAACTCTTAGTGGGGATCAAATTAGATTCCATATGGACAAAATCCTCCACTGTGGGGCCTAAATCCTTACCAGCAAGGATGAAATCCACAGTTTGGGTCTCCTCAAAGGCCCTATGCCGTTTAACACACAATTTTCTTTCTTGGCTATGTTGGATTTGCTCGATGTCTCGAGGCTCATGAATGATCCCATTCTTCATTGTCCTTACTGGCCTCCAATTCCAACCAAAATTCCGAGCGATTGCCCCAAATTCGAGGGAAAAGCTAAGGAGGACCCACAAGCCCATGTGATGACATATCACCTCTAGTGCTCCTCCAATTCATATGTCGATGATTCTATCCATATTCGACTCTTTCAAAGAACTCTCACAGGTGCTGCCATTAAATGGTACATCGAGTTGCCTTGAGGTACCTACGCTGACTTCAACTCTCTGGATATGACTTTCCTCACTCATTTCCAATTGCCAGTTCGATATGAAACTGACACTCATTTGCTTACATCCCTTAAGCAAGACACTGCGTCCAACATATTTGATCATATCCATGAATGGAGGCATCGACGTCACCTCATCAAGTTTGAGATTGCTGATGAGTTGTTGATGGAATGGTTTACAAAATTGTTCATCAGCAAGATTGCTAAGGACATAGCTATGGGAGGATGTGTTACTGAAGAGAAAGCTATTGCCCGTGCCCAGTACCTAGACTTAGTCAATTCGCAATCTTGCACGTTGTATGAGATGTTTCCTAATGCTCCGAGACCATCATCGGATCTAATAGCATCAAAGTCTCCTAATGTACCACTTGTGGATGGTGTGATTGGTTCCGTGTCTCAGACTTCCACGAAAGCTTCTTCGAAGCAGAAATATGTCTCGAACACTGGTTCCAATAATCCTTTGAAGAATTCATCTAGTCCTGGTAAAACCTCTAAGGTACATGTTGTTCAGTCTACCACATCAGATAAGGCCTCTAACGGTAAGAAGAAGGGTAAAGGTAAGGCCAAAGCCGATGCCCTAAAACAAGACTGTCCTAAATCATCTAATAATGATGCCTCTAAAAGAAATCCCAAATATCCTCGCCTCATCTGTGAGGAGGATCATTACACCAAGGATTGTCCCCGATGTTCTGAAGTTAACCGCTTGTTGAAAGGGACTATGGCTATCTTAAATAACCCTTTCCATCTCAGCAGATACAGTTGGTAGACCAACCTCAGTCTTTTGCTTCTTATGGTTCTCAAGTGTTCATGATGCAAGGTTCATCACTTATCTTGATCGCTAATCAAACTAAGGACTATCAAACCACGCCTAATCAGACGGTGGAGGAAGAAGCTACTGATATAACTTCTACCTCTACTCCGTCCAGTTCTGGTCTGCTCCATATTGAGTGCCCTAACAGTGAGTCCGTTATCTAACCACCTCCCAAATGTTTTCTTCGAAAGTCATCTTTTAATCTGAATGCTAGAGCTGCACAAAACTATAATATTGTTGAGGATTTAGCTTAGGTTCTTTCGAAAATGTTTGCCTTGGAGGTTTCCAATCTTGTCCAACGCAGTGAAAGTCACTGCTATTTGCCATCAATGCTATTGATCCTTCTGGTTTGATTTTGATTACCATCAATGTTGAGAATCACATTCCTCGTCTTCCTCATCAAATTGCTTTTCTGATCCAAGTTCTTATCAAAGGAAAGAAGATTCATTAGACGGTTATTGATGAAGGTGATTCCACCTGCATCATGTCTGTTTCGTGTTGGAAGGCCATTGGATCTCCTACTCTTAAGCAGTCCTCAAACACCTTGGAAGCCTTTGATGGCAGAGGTTCATGTCCATACAATATTCTCACAAACTTGCTGATTACATTAGAAGGAAATACTGTTGAATTAGAAGTAGAAGTTGTAGATGCAAATCTCAACTATAACCTTCTTCGCGGGAAAAGCTGGACTCACGCCATGTTTTGTGTGGTATCTTCTTTGTTTTGCGTGCTTCGTTTTCCTCATGAAGGAAAATTAGTCACTGTTGATCAACTGTCCTTCTTTTCCTCTGGTTCATTGAATGGAAACATTCCTTATGTGGGAAATACTGAGGTTCCTTACGAGAGCGTGGGGGCATGTCTCTTCAAAGACTCTGCTTTAATGGGTACTTTTACTTTCCCACCTCCAAATGTTCATTCAATCAATATGATCTAGGCCTCTACAGATCCTTGGATTATCCCTACCCCGGATTAGATTGATTCATTTGGTGATGCTATGCCTTTAAGTCCATTGGAGCTTAATTATCAAGAAATTGTTCTGGCTTCGATGGCCACTTCAGAAAGCCATATTGTTTTCAGTGTGAACTTGGAAACCTATGTGCTATATCCTTGGCTTGGTTCTTGGGATTCTCCAGATCCTCTGAACAAGACATTCCTCACTGAAGAGAGTATCGTTGAGGTCATGTCTCTGGACGAAACTCCATGGAACAGTCTACATCATTGTTCTTCATTTCTTCCTAGCCTCGATGAAATGTCTTCTTGTCTTGAAGCGTTTGTTTCTCATTGTCCCATGTCTTCACTTTAGACACCTATTCTGGTGCATGAAGTCTCGTCAGAGGGAAATATGGGGAACATCGCTGCAACCTTGATTATTGACATTTTGGTTCACCCTGAAATTCTCAAGTTTTTTCAACTGGGGGCACCTTTTCCTCATCACGAGCTTAAGTCTTTTCTACCTCCTCTCATGAGATTTTTTCCTCAAGTCTCTGCCATTTGCCCATTATCGTAATGGGGCTTTCATCTTATTACTCGTAACCATCACTCGCCCCAGGGGCATGGGGGCATAGCCTTTTATGAGTTTTACTCTATTATTTGGCCAAGTCGATGCTTACACCTCATGTAAATGATGAAACTCCGATTTTCTTCTCTGTTGATTGATTACCTGAGTCGGACAATGGACTCCATCTGAAGAAGTATTATGCGTGAAATTCGTGTAATGAATTTTTGTACATTAGTGTGTTAATACATTAGTGTGCGTCTTTGATTTTTGGTGTGTTTGTTTTCTTTGCAGACATGTGTTTTTCTACTTATCCTGTGTTCCACTCGGTTTGTAGATGTTTTCAAGCCATTATATTGGTTTTGCTGATGGTGCTTGTCATAGAACACAAAATCTATCTTCCACAGCATGGGTATTCTATGACCCTAATGGCGAGTTGATTAACTTACAATGTATCTGCCTTGGTTGAACAACCAATAATATTGTTGAATATACTGCAGTTATTGAACTCTTGTCAGAAGTAGTTGCTCCTGGCGTTAGGGATTTAATTGTCAAGTTGGATTCATAGATTGTTGTGTTACAATTAAACAATCATTACTCAGTGAGAAATCCACAAATATTGCGTATGTATCTATGTGTTAGATTGCTGGAAAGAAAATTTGACTTCATTACATATCAACATATTCCACGTAATTTAAATACATTAACAAATGCATTAGAAAATTTTGTTCTTGATAGACATTTGCATCATTTATAAAACTGGTCATGTCATGGACGTATAAGTAGAAAATAAAACATGCATATATATATATATATAGCTATATATCGTGTCTGTCGGAGTATCAAAAAATAGAGTTTTCTGGGACACTTGGCTTTCAAAGCCTACAAAATGTGTGAGAGAGCTAAATAAACTATCAGCCTGCATAGTGCTCATGAAAGCACGAGACCACTCTGATCACTCGGCCTAACAGTTGACGCAGTCTTGTAGAGACTCCCACTGTGTGTCTTTGCCAACACAGTGGAACATCATCGATAGTGGCATATTCTAGGACTCCACGAGTTATTGCCTCCAAATTGCGCTCAATATCGCCTAAAGGGTCAGCCCCTTCTTCATAGTCTGCACCCACTATCGGATGAGCAGCTCGCCGTGCTATTGGCGACATACATGGTGGTCTCTCTGGTCCCACATCTTCACATAAGTCACAAGTTGAGTCTCAATTTACACTTTTACAAAAAATCATAAAACTTGAAAAAATATAAAAAACAAGTTTTCACCTACATTGGTCCACTGTTCTCTTGGTGGCAGCGGTACGTTTGGATCCCACTTGAATTTCGTGCCAGCATAAGCATAATCTTCTACCACGAGTAGCTGGCGTTCTAGCCAAGCGAAGAATTGTAGCAGATAATGCATATGTTGATCCGTGCCTCCTCAAGGCATAAGCTGACTCCATCTCACGAGTCTCGGATATCGGGTGGTAGGATCTGGTACCTCCACCCACTAATACTAGAATAGGGGCAATCGATCTAAAAAGAAGGTCACCAATATCAAACCAAACCCGAATTTCTTCAGGTGTCCATGCTTCCCCTTGTTCAGTTGTCATTTCATGTTTTCCAAAAGGCCTCCACACCAATTGAATACGGTGGGGGTCAAGCATGCGATAGCATATTGGAACTGGGATTTCGAAGCCTCATGCAACGCTTGCGTGCCAGATACACGCGCCATAATGAACAAAACCGTTCTTAAGATGAGGTTGTTGGTGATTGTCACTATCTTTACCTTCCATCCATTGGTCATTTTGACACTGGGACAATTCCTTTGGACTAGAGTCCTTGTACTTTTGCCTTCTTGGCGAGATTCAAAAAGTTGGATCACTTCCCCTCGTCAGGACAATACCGTGATGAAGTAGATATCCATCTGTCATGCGGAAAGTGTCAATTTTGCGGACAAAACCGACCTCCCTAGAAGCTAAGGCTTTCTAGTGACAAACAAGACAATTAAACACTACCTTTCTCTAAATATGCATTTAGAATACAAGTAATCAGGTGTTTATAACATACCTTTAGTCCAACGCTTTGTAGTAGTCCAGCCTCGCCGATCCGGATGAGCTCCTCCTTCTCTTCGAAACCTGCATTCACTAACAAGCAAAAGATTACATAGCACCTGAATAACTTATAAAATAAAACATATTCATCATACAGACCAAGGAGTATATGAAACAAATCATGTATAACAATCTGTTGAGAAAAATGAGTTTATTGTATTAAGTGGAAACAAAAGAAACCATTACAACCTGAGCCTTGGTGTTGTGCAGGTCCCTCCCAGGGTCCAGCAAGAGTTCTCCTTTACTTTGATCAGCTCACCCACTTCCAAATAAAGCTAAGAAAGGATGGGAATCTCTCCTCTCAATCTCTATAAGGGAGTCCTAATTCCAGCAGCATCTACCCTTAGGAATGTTCAGCTTTCAACCTCTCCTCCCTCTGGCCCAATGCCTGTATTTATAGTGCTTTAGAGGAAGTTAATTAGGTCCACCATCAATGGGATAAGCCCCTCTTTGGATGGGATAGCTCCCCTCTTGATGGGATAAGTTCCTCTTTCATAGGGATACATGAACCATCTGGAGGCGCTCAATACACGTCAAACAAACTTCTAGAATGCTCTAGAAATGACCACAAGTAACTTTTTTGAAGTGAAACTTGTGCCTTTTGACCTTTACAGGAGTACGCACCCACCCCTTTACAGACAGAGCGTACAAGTATGCAGGTATTGTGAACTTGAGGTGCGTACACGCAGGTAAGGCTAAGAGAAACTGCGTACCCAGAGTTATTTGACTTTTTAAGGACTTTCTCTCTTTCTTGGAGTTTGACATGAAGAGCAGAGGTATAAGACTTGCCAAGGAGGATAGTATGACAGTTGATGGAGCCATACTAACTGCAAATAGTCATGGTGACAAATTTTAGTGTAACAGATTGCCCCCTAAAGTGCGAAGCCTGTAGTAGATTAGGGTTTCATATCATCTAGGAAGGGTGAAGTACTTTATCATTTCAAGGATTATCTTGTGGAGAGCCCGGTTGGAACCTGCAAGTATTCAACACAAAATACATGTATGAGATCATATCATCATTGAGGTAGGCATTCCCATACTTAGATCAAAAACTTTAACTAACAAACTAACTACTGCTCTGATACAGGAATGATTTCGCAGTACATCATAATCATAGACTCTTGTAGACACAGTATGGACGCAGCCATCTGTTTATGATTAGTCTACTGTATAATGAATACAAAACTCCTCGCAGCCTGGATGGTGGAAACTAGATCCAGGGTCTTCATTTCTACTTCCCGAAAAGGTACGATTCTATCCATGCGAATAAATGAGTTGATGTCGAACATGGTAGAAACCACTTGATTACCAGTCGATGATGTAAACTGTTAACAAGTGTGAGAGAGACCACCAGTGACGTCAATGGTTCTCAAAGTACCCAGTACAATCCATGAGATGTGAATGAATGAGTTGATGTCGAACATTTCACAGAATCCTTCAATCGAAAGTCAATGATGTAAACCGTCGTCAAAGGCGAGAAACCTGCCATTGATGCATGCAGATTTCAAGGTACTAACGATTTCTAGGTCATCTCTCTAGATAATGTGCTGATGTCGATAGAAAGCGACCCGTTGCAGGCAAGCCCACAACACGAAATCATAGATCAAGTTGAAGAAATGTAGCTGTAAGGACTGACTCAGGGATGGTCGAGATGGATGACGGGTATTTTGCAGATGAATGGTTTATTTGCAGTGACCTCTTGAACACATAACGACACAACAGATGGCTTGGTGACATTTGACCCAAAGTTAATACCCGGCTGAAGACTTTCAATGTGGTTCAATCAACTGTGAGGCAAAGGATTTCCCAACCCAGGTGAATGAAAAGTGTCGTGTTCAAGAGTGGTGATAAGGCTTCTTCTGAGACAAAGGATAACAAATAGGCTCATTTTTCTCTCTTTCCCCCCACCATTGCTGGCAAGTACCTCTTTATTTTTTACAAGCTTGAGGAGGATAACATATGCTTGATTATAAGCTCATCCTTCGGATGAGTCCAACTTAGTTTAGATTCGAACCCTAAGAAGGAGTGGTCCGTTCCTGTTTGTAATCGAACAGGTCCTTTACTGTGAAATTTTAACGAGTCCAGTATAGGAGAAACTCGGCGTTTTTCAATTTTAGAGAGTCTGAAAAACTTAAGAAGACTCCAGGGTTGAACTTTTTCGTAAATTTGTGTCCCTCAAGCCCGAAAAAGTATAAAATAATACTTGAGAGAACCGCTTGGTTTTTTACGACCAAGGAGTACTTTCATAGTTAGTGTCTTTGACCTGAAAAGTAAAAAGCGATCAAGGACACGTCGTTTTATTTCCAATATCGAGTTTGAAACGACAAAAACCCGGCAATCTTTTCCTGTTTTTACGGTCAGAAAAGAGCTATAAGGGGAACGTCTTTTAATTCCGTTTTAACGAGTGTAAAAGAAATGCTCGGCAATCTTTTCATGTTTTAGGAGTCAGAAAAGGGCTTAAAAGATGACTCTGATGCTTTTGTTTGTGAAAAAATGACAATTTTCCCTGAAAATCCTTTATCCTGCACATAAACCACCACATTAGTCATACCTGTTTAAAGATAGATAAAAATACTTTGAAAAATACCTTTTCATGGTGGAAAATAAACAAATTTAACATTTATTTACTCAAAAAACTATAAAAAGGGCTTTTACCATTTCATTTTTACCATTTTACTGTTGAGGAGAGAAAAAGGGCTTTTGGCAAGAAACTTCCCGTGGTCATTGTGGAGAATCCGACCGTCGAAATCGAACGTCGTCTCATCAGGTATTCTACAACATCCTCCCTTGCATTTCCATCTGTTTAGAATTTGTTTTTAAGCTTTAGTTTCATTTTTTGGAGGCCTTGGGGTTTCAAGGTCCGCTTTTCGGGGTACGCAGGTGCTCCACTGGTGACCTGCGTACCCCGAAATTTTCTCTGTTGGGAAAATGCCGGGCGTACGCAGCTTGCCTTAAGAGAGCCTGCGTACACACGCTCTGTCTCTAAAGGCGGGCTGCGTACACTGCGGAGAGGATTTTCAAACCCCCATTTCTCCAAAATGAACCAAAAAATTTTAATTTTATGGACTCTAACAGATGTTTTATGGTGTGTAGATTTCCCACCATGCTTGATTGGCGCGAGAGAGAACACGAAGACGTTGATTTGGCCGCCATTAATCACCAACCTTCCATTGATGCTTTGAAGGCATGCGGCCTTTACAAATACTGGGCCATACCTGGCATGAGGGCCCAGGTGCGCTTTCTAGAGTGGCTGGTTGAAAGGTGGAACATTCAGGATCAGTGCTTTTACATTGGAGGGCACCAGCTCGAGATAGAGCCCTCAGATATTTACTTTCTCACTGGTTTTCCCAAGAGGGGCGAACAATTGACTCTGTCCGGGACTAGGCCGGGTGGCCAGTCCATCGCTAGTCTCCGTCTAGAGTGGTGTAATAATAAAAACCAGGATAAGGGGATAGAGATTAAAAAGATATCCCGACCTGAACTTATGGTAATTTCCTTTACAGTTACCAGACTTTGCGGAGCTGCTGCTTTGCACATTGCCACTGGATCCCAGATGCGGATGGCGATTGATTGCTATCGGGGCACCATTTTCAACTGGTGCGATGCTGTGTTGGCCAACTTAAAGGGCCAACTGACTAGGACCAAAAACGGACAGCTGAAGACTTTTGGTTATGGGCCTTTAGTTGTGAGTTTTGGCCTAGAAAGGGTTCCGATGCTGATCCCACAGCAGCTCACTGTTGAGGTTGGGCCTCCCCGAGAGCCTAAGTTGACGCGATGGGTTGCGGTGATGGCCCGTCATCCTGACGAGGGCACGGAGGTTTTCCGATTTAGACCGGAGTATTTTCACTGGTTGGAGAACCAGATCTTCTCGATACAGGATTTTCCTTATGCCGGAGTTGATTTTCGTGGAGATCCGGACATGATTCTTCCACCAGGAGAACAATGGGACGACACAGGTATTTCATTTTTCACAAGTTTTTAAATTATCTACTTTTTTTGTTTTTATATCGTCTCAAAACTGACAGTAATAATTTTCAAAATGCAGATGTAGGTCCACGGCGTCCAGCCAATCTCCGGCCTTTCGAGAGGAGAGTACCAGTTGCACCAGCACCGGCCCCACAGGACGCGGCCGCAGAGACCTTAGCTGAGTTGGAACAAGACCTAGAGCGTCTTACGACAGACATACCAAAGACTACTATAGATGATATTCCTATCAGGCTTCAGCGCTATGTCGTCGCAGTCCCAGGACCTTTTAGGAGGTTCTTGTGCAGGGTGGCGCGTGCAGTGGTGTCGTATAGAGAGCATCACCAGTGATTGGATGGTTGCTTTTGTAGACACGTGACATTTTGGTTTTTTGTACTTATCATTTTTGCCGATCATAAGGTGTTTTTCAACCTATGATCGAAGACGATGTATTTTTTGACACACTCCTATCTATATATATATCATTATTACCGACTTATCTTGTTAAACATGTGTGATGAAATGTTTTTAAATTTACATGTATGATTATCGCAAATGTCTGTCTAACATTCGAGAAGCAATTGCATCTGCTAATGTATTTAAAGACCTTGGAATATGCTGATATTCAATGTAATCAAATTCACGTTCCAAGAGACGCACTCTCAAAATAAATCTTAATAACACTGGATTTCTAATGGCATACACTCTATTAAGCTGTAATACAACGAGTTCAGAATCTAACCTCACTATCAAACTCCGAATCCAAAACGAAATAGATTCAGACAATAATTCAATCACTGCACTGTATTCTGCAATGTTGTTTGTTGTTTGACCGAGGCTCACCCCATGCATAGAAACTAACTCGTCAGAGGGCGAATAAATAACCCAAGCCGCGGAAGAGATATTCCGTGTACTACGACAAGCACCATCAGCAAATCCAATGTATGTTTGGAGAGGCATCGACATCTGAAAACATCAAGCGTAAAACCAAGATAAGCAGAATAACGACGAAAAACACACTTTCTAAGCTAAGCACACTGTCTAAACTAACAAACACACCAGCTAGAAAGAAAAACCTAGCCTAAAATCTCCATTCCCATCATTTAAGCATAATACCTCTTTAGGTAAAGTCCATTTCTGGGTTTACCCAAAGAGTCCCCGTCAAAATCTACCAGCTCATAGGCCCCTTTTGCTAGCTTTCGCTTGACAATGTAGGGCCCATGCCACATAGGAACGAATTTTCCAGCACCTAATTTATCGTTAGCTTGATCATATAATAGCACTAGGTCTCCTTCCGAAAAATTTCGAGGGGTCACATTTCGATCATACTGAGCTTTCATACGCTTTGCGTGAGTCTCGATTGCCAATGCAGCGTCACGTCGAGTCTCATCTAATTGAGCTAAGTATAATAAACGCTTCTCCTCTTCGGAAGTAGCTGGAAGTAATTCGACAGCCATTTGAAGTGACGGGATTTCGCATTCAATGGGTAGCACAACTTCCAAACCATAAACTAGTTGGAAAGGAGTGAACCCTGTTGATGTTTTCACTGAGGTTCGGTACGCCCAAAGCGTGGAAAATAACATGTTGTGCCAATTCGACCGATGAATACCAATGATTCGTCGGATCATGATAACTAAAACTTTGTTGATGGACTCATCCAGACCATTCGCTTGTGGATAATAAGGAGTTGAGCTATCGTGACGCAAACCAAGCTGGCCTGTAAGTTCTGTCATCATAACGTTTCGAAAATGGCGCCCATGGTCAGTGATTATCGCTTGTGGGACACCAAACCTAGCAATAATGTGATTGAATACGAAAATTGCAGCTGTCTTGCCGTCTGCCTCGAATGTAGGCATCGCCTCGGCCCACTTAGTAAAATAGTCAACCGCAAGGATGATATACGCATGCCCCCGGCCGAGTGAGGGTTACATGTAATAAAATCGATACCCCATTTGGAAAAAGGACCAACGACAATTATAGGATGGAGAGGAGCAGGTGGTGCGCGCATCTTGCGATCAAACACTTGACAGTTGTGACATTGCCGGACCGCAATAATACAGTCTTTAAACAAGGACGGCCAGAAGTAGCCAGCGCGCAATATCTTTTGGGCTGTGGCATACCCAGACATATGACCGCCACACGCTCCAGAGTGACAGTCATTCAAAACCCTTTCAGCTTCCTCGTGAGTTAAGCAACGGCGAAAAACTAAGTCTGCCCCACGGCGATAAAGAGTATCTCCAATAATTTTGTACTGTTGGGACTGGAATCGAATTTTCCGACGTTCCGACTTTGAAACTTCGGGCCGAAAGGATTGGGTTTGGAGATAGACGATTATATCTCCATACCACGGATCTAAAGTGCCGATGAGAAACAAAGATTCGTCCGCAATGGGCTCCTCTGCCACAGTTTCTGTGTCAGCACGCGGGAAGTCACACATTAACTCGGCAAAAACTAAAGATTTCTTAGACTTAGATTTTTCAAACTCCAAGTCGAACTCTTGCAGGATAACGATCCATTTAGAGTACTTGCCCCCTAGCAATTGTTTAGTCAAAATGTAGATCATAGGGTTGCAATCCGAAATAACTGTAGTTTTACGGAGTAGAATGTAGTGACGAAAACGTTGGACAGCTTGAACGGCTGCCAATGCCAATTTCTCCACATGTGAATATTTGAGCTCAGTTGGATTTAAGGTCCGACTAAGGTAATATATCACATGTTCCGTTCCGAATTCGTCTTCCTGTACTAAGACCATTCCAGTGGTGGAATGAGTGGCGGCGAGGTACAAAAAGTAATCCTGGTTGTAGTTGGGAGGATGCAGCAACGGTGCATGGGTCGACGCGTGCTTGAGCGCATCGAAAGATTTCTGAGCTATCTCATCCCAAGAGAATTGAGCGTTCTGTTTCAACAACCGGGTAAATCCTTTTGTAATCTCGGCGTAGTTAGGAATGAATCGGCGTAAAAAGTTCGCTTTCCCCTGCAAACTTTGGAGTTGGCGAAGACTCGAAGGAGGAGGCAATTTGATGATAGCTTCTACCTTCGAGGGATCGACGCGAATTCCGGCTTTTGAAACTACAAATCCCAGCAATCGTCCCACTTCTATACAGAAGACACATTTGTGTGGGTTCAACCGAATCCGATAATGCCTACACCTCATGAAGATTGCTCGTAAATGGACGAGGTGATCAGCTCGATGTAAGGAGTGAGCGGGCAAATCATCGAGATACAGTTGCACAATGTGTTTGATGTCATGAAACGCATAAGACATCGCCCTTTGAAAAGTGGCTCCGGCATTCTTAAGCCCAAAAGGCAATTTGCAATAAGCAAATGTCCCCCATGGACAAATGAAAGCCGTTTTTGGTTGATCGGCAGGTAGAATATTGATTTGATTGTAGCCGGAAAAACTTTATGGAAAATATTTCACTGCCGGCACAATCATCAATTATTTGATCCATATAGGGTGTTGGATAGTTGTCCTTTGGACAAGCACGATTAATATACCTATAGTCGATACATATTCTTATTGTTCCCTGTTTTTTGTTAACCGGAACAATATTCGATACCCAATCCGTTAACGGGATCGGATAAATGAAACTTGCTTTCAACAGCTTCTCAACTTCTGCTTTAATGGCAGCCGCTTTTCGTGGGTGAATCTGACGCAAACGTTGCCGGACAGGTTTAGCATCCGGGTAAGTCTTGATCTCATGGACAACAATCGCGGGATCAATTCCTGACATTTCCTCATAGGACCAGGCAAACACGTCGCGGAATTCTTGAAATAGGGCCTTGTATGTTTGAATTTCGTCATCTGAACACGAGGCACCTATATGAATGTGCTCAACAATTCCGAGCTTGACTGAAATGTCAATGGGAATAGTGCGAGAAATGTTTCCCAAATTCAGCTCTGAATCAGGATGTTTCATTGGACTCTGAGCTTCTTTGACATATTCAGCTGTAAAGATTGATGAGAAATCGTTTTCAAAACGATCATCCTCAGGTAAAAACGAAGATCTATGATGGAGATCTTCCCATGGTAAATCGTCTACGCACAGGACTTCACAAAGTTGTTCGTCAGATGACACAACTTCGGGAAACGTTATTAACTCCGAGGTTGACGTGAAAAGTGATTCCTCACGGACCACATTCATTTAGTCGATTTTGGTTGAACTCGGGTCGGTAAAAGACTGCACGACTTCATAGGCAATTTCATATGGACTCAAAGGCATTGCATCGCCAAATGAGTCTATCTCAGATTCAGAAGGAACGATCCAAGGATCGTCATAAACAATGGTGTCTGAAGTAATCATATGAATAGATGCAAATGAAGATACGACGTTGATTGGAGGAAAAGGAAAAGTTCCCAGTAAACCGACATCTTTAACTAATCCTACTCCAACATCCTTATAAGGGATAGTCGTTTTACCGACATGCTGGATACTTTCTGAAGAGGCTGGGTCGGATGAAAAGTATGCCAGCTGGTCTATGGTTACGATCTTGCCATTATGTGGAAACTTTATTACTCTGAAGACCGATGAAACGACCGCTATCATAGCGTAAGACCAACTTCGACCTAAGAGAAGGTTGTAGTCTAGAGGGGCATCAACCACCTCCACATCCAGACTAACGGTTTTTCCTTCAACCCCTATAGGCAAATCCTGTAGAATGCCAAACTGATGGAACCCACGGCCATCAAAGGCCTTAAGAATGGTCGGGGATTGATTTAGTGAAGGAGAACCAAGCGATCTCCAGCACTGTATCGACATAATACACGTGGAAGCTCCCTCATCAATTACAATCCGATGAATAGGCCTGTTTTTGACTATCACTGGAATTTGGAAAGCCATTTGATGAGGTAAACGTGGTGTACTATTTTCTAGATCAAAGATTATTAGGTTCGGGTCCTGAACATCAACAGCTCCTATAGCCGACAAAAGTAATTTTCGTTGTGCTAGGCATGATTGCAGCACTTCCAAAGCCGACATTGCTGAGGGTGAAACAACTAAATCCTCAACAATGCTGTAATTCTGGGCCGCTCTCGCATGTGGATTGAAAGCAGACCTTCGAAGTACACCCTTGGCGGGCGGTTTGATTACTAAGTCTGGGTTAGGCTTCTCGATCTGTAGTGGATCGGAACCGGGAGCTGAGGTTGATGGATTAGAATGAGAAGATTCTGCTTCTTTGCCATCAACAGGACTTTTACTTCCATAATCTTGCGATCGAGTCGCAATCCTTACATGAGACTTCATTAATATGGGTTCTTCACCGGCACTCGAGGAAGAACCTATCATCTCACTCTCCTGCTTTGGAAATGGATCTTTCAAAAAAACAGGAGTTGGGGAACCCTTGACGATTTTCACAACCTCGGCCTGATGAGGGCAATCTCTTATAAAATGATCCTCTTCACAAATAAGACAAGGATATCGAGGTTTGCGCTTTTCGTCATTGGTTTCCGACTTTTCTGTTTTCTCCTTTGGAGTCTTGTCTGCTTTATTCTTCTTCTTGCCTTTCTTCTTCCCACCGTTTTTTGATTTAGCCGTAGATGACTCTACAGCGTGAATATCAGCGGAAACTTCAGCAGAAGATTCTCCTGTCGGGGAGTCTGGTAAGGTTATAATGGGCGAAGAATTCTTTGAAGACTTCTTCTTGCTTTTAGTATTCACCGTACCAATCATGCCATCAGCAGCATGAGATCCCGAAGGAGCAGCAGCGATTTGATTTGACTTTGGAAGATCTGGGATCTTTTCGTGTAACGTACCTGACTGAGTGTAAACTAAGTCAAGGTACTGCGCTTGAGAAATCACTTGCTCCTCAGTAACTACTCCGGCCTTAGCTACATCTTCAGTAATCTTCGGTAACAATGATTTAACAAACCATTCAGCTAAGATTTGGTCCGGGATAAAAACTTTCACTAATCGCCTTCGACGTCTCCATTCGTGAATATGATCGGAAATATAAGTGGACGTCGATTGTTTTAATGAAGTTAGTAACTCCGTGCCATTATCATATCTGACCGACAACTGAAAATGAGTTAAGAACGAGGTAGCTAACTGGCTAAAATTATAAAAAGAGGCCCGTGGTAACTCAATGTACCACTTGGCCGCGAGACCAATGAGATTACGCTGGAAAAGACGTAAGCGGATCGAATCATCCGAGATGGAATTAGAGGCACACCAGAGGTGATAAGTCATCACATGATTCGACGAGTCCTCTCCAGACTTACCTTCGAACTTGGGTATGTCACTGGGCAACTTATTTGGCATTGGCGGCCAAAACGGAAGATAATTTATTGGATCGTTCGTTAGGCGCGTCAAGTCTGGTAAATCCAAAGTTGCGATAAACGGTAACTGCCGATTAGGATCCCTAAAACTCTAGGTCACAAGACCAGTCCCAGGAGGAGGATACCCAGGATAACTTGGAACAGGAATCGCGTTCGGGATATTGTATCCTCCCGGAAAACCAGGATTAACCGGACCGTACTGGGGTTGCTGAGGTTGTTGATAAGTGTACCCAGGATACGGTTGATACTGGTAAACTGGCTGTTGGAAAACAGGCCCGTATTGGTACTGTCCCTGGTACGGTTGATAAGTGAATTGTGGTTGACTAGTGACAACCGTACTTAAACCAGGTTGTCCTACAGGCATCTGAACCGTAGTTTGAATCGTGGATCCAGACAATGGTAAAGATGTCTGAGGAGTAGTTGCACAGACAGTAGAAACCGGAGCTGTCGATACTCCAGAAGTAAGTGTGGTGGATGGAACAGATGTTGCGGTAGTTGCAACAGTCGTTTGAGATGGAGTACTAGGTGCAATGGGCGACTGAGTAACTACCGAAGGTACAAAGTTTGAACATTAGACTGGACTGGTTGCTGGGGTGAACCAGAAAGATGACAACTGTACGCTTGGCTGCAACACCTGTTGAACTTGCGATGGATCCCACACTATGTTCATACCGGGGTATTGACCCATGACAGGTTGAGGATATTGAGATCCATAACCGAATTGAGGGTAGGATTGATAATTGAAAGGTACATTTCCCGTACCTTGAACATAAGATTGACCTTGTGGTGGTTGATAACCTTGACTCGAGTACTGACCTTGGGGTAGATACCCTTGAGGTAAGTACTGATACTGGGGTTGACCTTCAGGCATAAATTGATACTGAGGTTGACCTTAGGGTACATATTGAGGCCGGGGTTGACCTTGAGGAATGTATTGCACTATGGGTACATACTGTCCTTGAGGTTGCCCCCCAGACGCAATTTGTGTACCTTGAGGTTGCCCCCCAGGCGTTAATTGAGGCTGCCCCCAGGCGGTAACTGACCACCTTGAGGTTGAGAACCGGGAATTGAACCTGACATCATGTAAATGTCTCCTACACCCAACGGTTTGTTACCATTGTTTCCAGTTAATAACCCATGTTCAATGGGTTGAGGAGATGCTCCCGCAAAAGTACCAGAAAGTGACTGATACCGAGAGGGAACAGAAGGACCGCCGTACAAGAAAGATTCAGGAGATTGAGTGAACACGGACGACTCACCAGACATATTTATAGGAGTATAAATACCTCCGGGTGGATAAGGAGTACGAGGTGGAGAAAAACTTGACCCTGAGTTGTCCAAATAATTAGTTAACGAAAGATACCAAGTAGTACTTCTAGGAGGACTGTAAAAGATGGATTCACGCTCCCTTAGATCAATAGTAGGTTGATCTTCAAGGATAGAGACGCCTATTTCTTCTTCTGGAGCAAGTTCTTCAATAGCTATCAAACCAGAAGGAATATTTTCGGTGATGACTCTTTCTACTCTAGGTGAATCAGGAGCACTAGAAGTTGGAGTAACAGGTTCAGATATCTCAGGTTCTTCGCCTATATCACTAGTAGATGAAAAACTACCAGCAAGCTCGGAAACTGCAATAGCTTCGGGATTATAACATGTTTCTAGACCTTGGTAATCTGGATGGACTACCAACGACGACTCTCCTTCTTCAGGTGAACCTACTTTACTGCCACTAGGAGTTACAAGGACTTTCAAACCTTTGTAATGACCCGAGACGTCTTCAGGAGGTTCGCCCCGAAGTCTACGGGACTTCCTCAACAAATCGGCCACGGTAACAATCTCAGGAGATTGGCCCCGAAGTCTACGGGACTGTCTCGGTAATGCAGCCACAGTTAAAATTTTTTAACTACTGCACACGCAAACAAAGTAAAATCTCAAAGAAAACCGCCTAAAGTCTTTAAAGAACCAAACAAATTCGAATCACACGCCTAAAGAATCTAGGGCGTCAAACCATACACAAACAGTAGCCTTCCGGACCGAAAACACTAGTTGGTGATGAAACCCAACATCGCCGAATTCAGTACAGAAGTGGTGGGTGGAACAGTTACCCCGACAACCTGCTTAATGAATAGACCAGCACAAGTTCCTCCACTTTAACCGTCTCGAGTGAAGTGAACCCCCCGGAAAATCCAAGTGAGTCTAGCCGACGTCTGCTCCAGGTACAGTGGGATCTTCCCTCCACCGTCACCTCGGGTAGAATCCTAAAGATAATGGTCACTAAGGTTACCAACAGCAACAAATATACCTGGGGGAACAGTCTACGACCCGATAGCACGCAAGGGCAGAGTAACAAGCTCAATCCCCTTGCCGGTTCCTTGACAATAATCCAAGGTTTACCGACAAGAGCGTGGAACTCTCTTTCGGCTAATTGACCCATCCATCCGGTGCTTCTAAGATCAAGTCATGGGTGGGCAGCACTCCATCTATTTATCAACTAAGTGAAGTAAGGTTAGGTAGTTCAAGGAAAGTGACCCCAGGCTCCTCGACAATAATCCGAGGTTTACCGTTTGTAGTACGTGCGTATCTGGCGTCTTTCCCAATGAAGGAGGATTGATCCCCTCACTGGTTTGGACACGGTCTCGTGCTTCTCCTTTAAGAGGAGCTTTCCCAGAGTACAAATGAAACAGTTGGATTTATCCTACCACAAGATGAGCTACTTGTTTGGTTTTACTGTCTTGGAGAGTTAATTACTCTCCTACTCCAAGACACTAGCCTGATCTATATTGGTGTTTCAGAGCCCTAGTAAATAAAAAGTTACTAAGTTGATTTTACTTTAAGTGTTAATTTTTATGGCTTTTCTTTAGGACAAAAGGTAGTGGAGATGAAACTGATGGTGTGTAGACTCGACTCAAATCCACTAAAAAGATGCACTTAGGATGATTTATACTAATTTTCTTTTTCAATGAATTCCCTAGCTAAGAGAGTTGGAGAATGCAAAATTGATATAAAGACAACTTTCTTGTCAATGAAAATCAAAGAAACAATCTCTTTATCTTTTCCAAAGCATACAACACATGACCACTAATTATTTCACGAAAATTCCTTTTTCTTTTCAAAGACTTCAAATGCTACTAAAACAAACTTTTCTTCAAAAGAGATTTTTTTGTATTTTTCCCTATGTTAACAAAGCATGTAAAACTACTTTAACAGAAATCAAAGTTAAAAAATCTATGGCAATCAAATCAACTCAATTTCACCCAAAAGCAAATCTAAGAGAAATTCACCTAAAAGTAAATCTAATGAGGCAAAAGCCTACTAAGTATGATTCCAGGATGTTTTACTCAGTCTCAATTCAACCAAGGACTCGTTCATGCAGAATCATAAACCAGTCAAAAACAAAAATCAAAATCTTTTGTTCTTTTTCTTAAGAATGAAATTCACAACTTTAAACAGCAAGCTTTCTCGAAATTCCACAAAGAGACAACACAAAGGTAGGTTTCTCACACAGGTGGATTTTATGAAAGGTCCAACTCCTAAGAAGATTGAAAAGACCAGGGAGATCCAAGGTTTTACAACTTCTAAAGCCAAAGTCACTACATGACCAATGCAAAAATCAAACCCTAGGGCTAGAATTTCTATGAATTTCACTAAAACCCTTGACACTAATGAAACAAGCTTAGGTGAAGACTTCTGACAGGTAACCAGTGGATCTGGGCAGCAAAAACAAATTAAAAACAAAATCTAAGAGGCAAAAAGGAGAAAATTGAAATTTTCTCAATTTTGAGAGGGTACACAGGCAACCTGTTTGCACAGGTGCGTGTACGCTCTGTGTACAAAGCTACAGTGCGTACAGGTACGCACTGTGCTTAATTCAGAGGCTGGGTACTTCTAGCAAAACCAAGAAAAACTAAAATCTAATTTAACCTTAAGCTATCCCACCCAAATGCACAGTCAAACAGCGAAAAACCAGAAAACAAACGACTTTTCTCAAATCAAAGTTTCACACAAAGGAAAAATCATTCACATCAATGGAGTTCCCCAGTGGAGTCGCCATTTTGTCATGCGGAAAGTGTCAATTTTGCGGACAAAACCGACCTCCCTAGAAGCTAAGGCTTTCTAGTGACAAACAAGACAATTAAACACCACCTTTCTCTAAATATGCATTTAGAATACAAGTAATCAGGTGTTTATAACATACCTTTAGTCCAACGCTTTGTAGTAGTCCAGCCTCGCCAATCCGGATGAGCTCCTCCTTCTCTTCGAAACCTGCATTCACTAACAAGCAAAAGATTACATAGCACCTGAATAACTTATAAAATAAAACATATTCATCATACAGACCAAGGAGTATATGAAACAAATCATGTATAACAATCTGTTGAGAAAAATGAGTTTATTGTATTAAGTGGAAACAAAAGAAACCATTACAACCTGAGCCTTGGTGTTGTGCAGGTCCCTCCCAGGGTCTAGCAAGAGTTCTCCTTTACTTTGATCAGCTCACCCACTTCCAAATAAAGCTAAGAAAGGATGGGAATCTCTCCTCTCAAGCTCTATAAGGGAGTCCTAATTCCAACAGCATCTACCCTTAGGAATGTTCAGCTTTCAACCTCTCCTCCCTCTGGCCCAATGCCTGTATTTATAGTGCTTTAGAGGAAGTTAATCAGGTCCACCATCAATGGGATAAACCCCTCTTTGGATGGGATAGCTCCCCTCTTGATGGGATAAGTTCCTCTTTCATAGGGATACATGAACCATCTGGAGGCGCTCAATACACGTCAAACAAACTTCTAGAATGCTCTAGAAATGACCACAAGTAACTTTTTTGAAGTGAAACTTGCGCCTTTTGACCTTTACAGGAGTACGCACCCACCCCTTTACAGACAGAGCGTACAAGTACGCAGGTATTGTGAACTTGAGGTGTGTACACGCAGGTAAGGCTAAGAGAAACTGCGTACCCAGAGTTATTTGACTTTTTAAGGACTTTCTCTCTTTCTTGGAGTTTGACATGAAGAGCAGAGGTATAAGACTTGCCAAGGAGGATAATATGATAGTTGATGGAGCCATACTAACTGCAAATAGTCATGGTGACAAATTTTAGTGTAACACCATCTCCTCCAGTTCTAGTTCATGGCCATTTATGATGAAGATATCTCGATCTACATTCCAGAGACTGATCAAATAGGGCAAAAATTCCATCTGATCCCTTAACCCTGTGGTCCTGAAGAATTTTAACAGCCCACAATTCCTGAAAGAGTTTATGCATTCAGGATCCTGATCTGCTTGGAATTCTTCAGCCTCATGGCCTCTTTCTTTCCACTCCAAGACCATGATCTCCTGCAAAGCATCATTTGACACTTATTAATGCCTTTTTCATGGATCAAAATCATCATTTTTTGCTTCAAAAGAGAGTTTTTTCCTAAAAATTTTCCCTCGGCGCCATCGCGCTTGTTTTTAAAAACAGTGTGATGGCATCGCACGAGCCTTTAGGCTTGAGTGCGACCATCGCGGGTCTGATGACTATACCCGCAGTGGTCATCGGCGCCCTAAAATTTTGAAATCCTCCTTTCTAGCATCAAAATTACCGTTTAAAATGCATAAAAAAGTGATTAAATGCAACAACAGGGATGAGCCTCTTACCTGTCGCAGACGATTGGTGAAATGGTACCCTGGATATCTCGCAACAACCATTTGAAAATCAAGAGAATTAAGCCACAAAATGCGCTTTCAGAGCTCACTTTGGTAAAATGGTAAAAAATGAAATTACTTTTGACTATTTATAAGTTTTGAAAGTCATTTTTGTCGATATTTTTGTAATATTTTAATATTTTCTCTCAATATCAATGTTGGTTTGTTTCTTGTGCAGGTACCTTCAAAGTGAACAATGATCATTATTGACCGATTCTTACGAGTTTTATTTTATCTCTTTTTCAAACTCATTAAATAAATGAAAAAGGAACACCCCTATAGTCATCTTTCAACTCTTTTTTGATTCTTGAAAACTAAAAAGATTGCCGAGTACTTGTTGTTTTGAACTTGTTAAAGTAAATGAATCAACATCACCTCAGTATACATTTACCCCTTTTCCAGGCTGAGGTTGACTATTTACGAAAAGGTACACCTTGGTCGCCATGGTCAAGAGGTTCCCTCAGATATTGTTTTCTACCTTTTCGGATTCGAGGGACATGACAAAGTTTTATTTTCCATCTCTTGTTCAAACTCTGTAAACATGAAAAATATACCAAGTTATTCTTACTTCGGACTCGTTAAAACTTTACGACAAAAGGCTCGTCGCCATGATGAGACCAAGCTTCTCCTTCCTAGGGTTCGTAAAAATTACTAGGATGGATTCATTCGAAGAATGAACTTACATAACAAGAATATGCTATCCCCTTCAAGATTGTGATTAAAAATAATTGGGGTACTCGCTAGAAATTGCAGGGGGAAAATGAAGATGAGACATCCTTTGTATAGGCAACATGCCGCTCTTGAACATGACACTCTTCTACTCTTGTGTCAGGTTTAGGATATCCTTACTCAGTCACTTGTCCTTCCGGGTTTGGGTGATCCATTTTGCCTCTCATTTGACTATTACATTATGTCATCATGGACTTTAGTCCTATGTTGAGTCAGATGATGCCACACTCTAGAGTCGTGGTGCCAATATGTTCAAGAGAAGTCCAATCTACAGTTATTTACCTATACAGTATTTGAGTCATTGTTACAGTCCTGAATATTATTCCACTTTATTCCTTGTTTCGTGTCGATGATGAGGGATTCATCATTACCCTCCTTCAACAGGTCGTTTCCTGTCGACTTCAGCTCATTATCCAGGAAGATGACTTAGAAACTCCCTTTCAGTACCTTAGAGTTGGCATGCCCTAATGGCCAGTTCTTCGCATCCGATGACAGGTCTTCATCATTGGCTTTCGATCGGGTGATTCCACGAGTGTTCGAATTTAGCTTCATTATCACATTCACAGATTGTACTGTTGTACTTTGAGAGCCATTTTCATTATTGGTGTTTTCTCTCGTACTTGTTAACGTCCACATAATTGGCTGGTAATCAGGTGGTTTTCTAGCATGTTCAACTTCAATACATTTATTCGCATTTTAGGATTCGTACATTGATCGGGTTAGGATGAAGCGCAAGACCCTGAGTCTTGTATGTTATGACTCAGGCTGCATGGAGTTATTTTTCATTCATGATTGTACACATGTTTCTACTATACATATGGATGTGACCAAACCATGAGACTTTGTATTTATGATGATCCTTGTTATTTGGATGGCTACACCCATACCATGGATTTTTTCGTATAGTCTTCATCATCCGGATGGTTGCGTCCATGTCGTGGATTCATCTCTTGATCTCAGATATGTATATGTATATGTGTCCTTGATTTTCAGGTCTCCTGACAATGCGTGTCCTTGTCCTTGCAAGAGCTTGTAAAGCATCTCATCCATCACTCCTCATTTTGCCTTCATGCTTTAGGGGGCATCTGTTACATAGTATTTTGTCACGCCTCCTGCACTTCATTATGACATACCCCAAAGTGCTCGAAACATGACCATTATACAGTATACTCATCCATGTATACAGCTCAGGTCCCTCCTTAAACTTTGTTTGAAGAACGTCTTGAGCTTTCCTTGAAGAAATAGCTCTTAAAACCCTAAAATGAGGGTCATCGCTCTTATGAAGTTCAAAACAGTGATAGTCACCTGTTGCACTGTGTATGGCTAGCGATGTCATCGCTCTATTCCCTTGCATACCTGTGATGATCCAAAAAAGGCATTTTTCCCAAAGAGGATGAGAAGCTTCATGACCTAGAAGCTTCCAGAGTGGCGAGCTGGAGGTGGTTTCACATAGATGAGGTTGAATCCTCCTAACTTGACCTATTTGTCTTACCTCTATGAGCTACCTCGAGATATGGGCCTAATCCTATCTTTGGAGGAGTCCCAACTCCCTCTCCTAGCCTATAAATCCCTCTTCTCCCATTCCCAAATGGTTGGTCTATGTCCACTTGCACCCCTTTGCTGAGCTTGTGCATAGAGGCTATTCATTAGACTTGGAGAAGGAGCGTTTGGAGAGTTTCTTGCCTTGGACTTGGATTACCACTCAAGGAGAGCCTTTCAACATCAAGGCTATGGTTGTAAGCTTCCCTTTATTCCTTAAATAATATACAACTGCTGGTTCATCTTCCTAAAATATACATGTTCATGCGTTTATTTAGCTTGACATTCCTTGATCAGTTAAGTAGGTTATTATTGGATTCGCTATTGTTTTTGGCATGCTTTGTTGTCCTTTGATCACTTGTGTAGGTACAAAAGCGTTGAGAGAAGCAGGAACAAGTCCGTGACACAAGCGGTTCTAGACCCTCAACAAAGGAAATCAGAATAGCATCAAAATGAGGTAGGTCATCTCTCTCGTTCTATTTTTCAATTATAATCTAGGAAGATGTCTAGTTGATTGTCACTTCAGTTGCTAGACGCACTCATTGGGCTAGAGGGATCATCTCTGTCCGCAGAGAGGATTAACCTTGTCAACAAGACACTACTGTTTATCTAATAAACAGAGGGGCTTCAAGTTCCTTGTATGGTGGTATTCCAGAGGAGGCATGGACAGGTAAAAGGGTAAACTACTCATTTTTAAAACTTTTGGTTGTGAAGCCTTTGTCGACATCAGTCAAAAAAATACAACAAAGCTTGAGGCAAAATCAAAGAAATGTACCTTTATTGGATATGGTGTAAATGATTTTGGTTATTGCTTATATGATTATGAAAATCACAAAATAGTTAGGATTAGAGATGTCATACTCAATTAAAAGGTCTTGTATAAGGATCAGATGCAGGAAAAGAAAGAAGAAAAATAAAATAAATAATACACAGTTCTTGATAAGATCACAACAAAAGTAAAAGTTCCTGAAAAACATAATGATCAACAACCACAACAACAACACCAAGCACAACAACAACAGACACCTCAAAACACCTGAAAGTGGTGTTAGAAGATCTATTAGGATAAGTAGACCCCCTAAACAATACTCTCCTTCATTATATTATGTATTTTTGATTGATTCTGGTGAAGTGGAAAGATATGAAAAAGAAATGCAGGTAGAAACTGAGAATAAGTGGGTGAAATCCATGGAAGAAGAGATGGACTCCTCGATGCATAACTAAACTTGGGACTTACTCAAGTTGTTTGCAGGTAAAAAAACTTTGCAGAATAAATGGGTTTACAGGTTGTAGGAAGAAGATAGAGGCAAACATAGGTATAAGGCTAGACTTGTGGTGAAGGGATTTGCATAAAATAAAGGTATTAACTTTGATGAAATTTTTTCTTTTGTTGTTAAAATGACTTCAATCAAAACTATTTTAAATCTAGTGGTAACAAAAGATTTGCATTTTGAGCAGTTAGATGTAAAGACAACCTTCCTCCATGGGGATTTTGAGGAAGAAATATATATGTAGCTACCACAAGGGTATGAGGTCACGGGGAAGAAGAGTTTGTATGGCTTAAAAAATGATCTAAGGTAGTGGTATCTAAAATTTGACAGGTTTATGTATGGAAAAGGTTATACTAGATGTCACTCTGACCATGTTGTTTATATAAAAAACAAAATGATGACAACTATATCATATTTCTATTGTATGTAGATGAAATGCTTTTTGCAGGATATAACATGCGGGAAATAAATTTGCTTAAAGGAAAATTGGAAATTTCATTTGCAATGAAGGACTTAGATGTTGCAAAAATAAAGCCTTGGTATGAGAATAACTAGAGACAAGAAAAATCATAAATTAACATTGTCCTAGAGTGAGTACACAAAAAAGGTGTTGGAAAGATTTAATATAAAAAATGCAAAACCAATTAGTACACCTTTGGCTAGCCATTTCAAACCAAGTAAGGAGATGTGTCCAAAGACTCAGGAAGAGATGGATTATATGTGTAAATTTCCTTATGCATCAACAATTGGAAGCTTAATGTATGCAATGTTATGCACAAGGCCTGATATTACACATGTAGTGAGAGTTTAAGCATGTATATGAACAATCTAGGAAAAGAACACTAGATGGAAATGAAGTGCATTCTCAGGTATTTTAGAGGTACCAAAAATCAAGCATTATGCTTTGGTGGTTCAAAAATTTCTCTACAGGGATATGTTGATGCATATATGGTAGGTGATAGATATAATAGGAGGAGCACCATAGGGTATGTGTTCACTGTAGGTGGAACAATTGTCAGTTGGGTTTCAAAATTGCAAAACATTGTTTCCCTTTCAACAATGAAAGGTGATCATGTTGTTGCTACAAAGGCTAATAAAGAAATGATTTGGTTATAAAGCTTTATGGATGAATTGGGCAAGAAGAATGAGATGGCCAGGTTATACAGTGACAACCAGAGTGCCATTCATCTTGCAAAGTACTCAACATTTCATTCCAAGACTAAACATCTACAACTCAAGTACCATTTCATACAGTTAGTTTTGGAAGATGGACAGTTGAAGCTGGAAAAGATAGACACTAGCCATAATCCTACAAATATGTTAACAAAGGTTGTACCTAGGGAGAAACTAAGTTTCTGCTCAGTTTCAATTGGTCTTCAAGTATGATGATGAAGATGAGAAATAGCCAGGTCCAAAGTGGAAGCATTGTCTAGCAAGTGAAGCAACGATGGAGTTGCTATAATCAGTCTCCAAGTGGGAGATTGTTGGGTGTGGTGCCTGATTATATTCCTGATTGTTTAGAGGTTTTTTGTTTCAGCTGTGTTGGATCCCTGTTCCTAATGGGGTGGAAATTCCGCCTATTTAATTTCCATCAGGGGGGTGATGGTGATTTTATGAGTCCCCCCTGGTGGGGGTTCGAGGGCAGCGCTCCTGAAGTTAAAAATAGATGAAAAATCTCCTTGTAAAATATTGTAATTTCATAGTCAATCTGGGTTGTTCACTAGGCAGATGATATGATGGTAGAAATTATGTTAATTTAGGGCTTTTCCCCTTGAAGGCAACCCTTGGTTTATATGAGAGAATTGTATTGCGACTTTGTATTATTATTCTGAGCGAGAAAGAGAGAGGAGATCGTGTGAGAGTGAAGAGGAAATTACAACAAATCTATTGTAGGTTGTTTCTCTTCATTTTGCAGGATAATATAAAAGGAAGGATTGAATGTTTCTCCATTGACATAGCCCAAATTGGGTAAATCACATATATTTGTGTTTCTCTTATTTTATGCGTTTCTGTGTTTTTGTTTCCATAATATTTTATGTGTTCCTTTTCTATGTGATTTAATTTTCTAACACCATAATAACCATCATCATTACCAATGTCATGTTCTTCTCTAGGGTTTACACACACAACACAAACCCTAGCACCATAAGAGTAGAAACTAGAGAAGAACATGACGTTGGTGATAATGAGCATCACACAAGGGAAATCTCTACAAAAACATGCAAGTCATCTCTCTCTCTCTCCCTCCTTGTTTTCTTCTCATGAATCCTAATGCCTTTCTCCCTCCGAGGCTTCTCCAACATGTAAGTTTTAAGCCTTTACAATAAACAATGCATATATATTTTTTATAAAAAATAAATGTAAACAATAGATCATTCACACATAATACTCAAATATTTACCTTGGAAACCCTTAATTGAAAAAACCAACAAATATTTAAAGCCGCACTTCTAACACTTTATATTAAGTTCACTCTTTATAATATAAGATATAGGATCCAACAACATCCAAAACAATAATTCATTGACTTGGATTAAATTACAACCTCAATTCCTTAACCAAAATTAGAAAATTGTGGGATAAAAAAATTGTGCTGAAAATTGCCAAAAAAAACCAAAAAAAGGTCAAAAAATCACCAAAAAACACATGTGGGTTTAATCATGGAAAGAATATAGAACATATCCAACATTCTCTTACTTGGTCATTTTCTTTGCATATAAGGGGCTTGGGATTACATGATAAAAAATCCAATGTGGTATTTCCTATTGTTACTATACGCTAAGAAAATTTCTCAATGCTAATAGACTTGGTCAATGAATCTACAACATTCTTAAAGTGTCAACCTTCACTAGCAACACTTACTTATCTTCAACCATGTCTCTCACAAAGTGACACTAAACATCGATATGCTTTGTCTTAGAATGATAGGTTGGATTTTTTTCCAAAAAGATTGCACTTTGACTACCACAATCTAGCCTTATAGCTTGCTATGCAAACCCAATACATGAACATAATCTCTATAACCATACAACTTCTAATTTGCATAAGTGGCTATCATGTGTTCAAACTCTATAGTTGAGAGTGAAACTACAAGTTGTCCCTTGCTCATCCAACTAATTGCTCCTGCAAAAAGGTTAAACACATAACAATTTGTATATTTTCTATGATCCAAATCTACAACCTAGTGTGTATCAATAAAGCCATGTATGTCCAACACTCTGTTTGTTGTAGGTTTTCCTTGCTAGAAAACCCTATAATACGTCATTCCATGCAAATACCTAAAAAACTTCTTTACATTTATTCAATTCTCCTTTCCTGGTTTTGACATATACTTACTCAAAACTCCCACCCCTTATATCTTAGTACCCTCCCTAGGGGATATCACCCTTCTGAGAAACTTCAATGCTTCAACTAAGAATTTGCAAACAAAAATCATGATCAATTTGAGGATGACCTTGTTTATACAAGCTCGGGCACAATATATTAATATTCCATCAAAGGAGATTCAACGAACACGATCGGTCTTATCATTGCTTATAGAAAAATCCTTTTTTTAGTTAGGTGAAGTCCATAATCTTCTACTTCTCAATGGTCTGCAAAGTTATCCAAATTCCAACAATTTCAGTTTCTTTCCTCACAATAGTGGTGCTAACGCTACAAGGAAAATACCTTTTAGTGGAGGTTATAACGAAGGTGTTTATTGTTATAAAATTGGCATGAAGCTTTTTTTTTTTTTTGTAAGTGCGCTTAATGGAACAAGTCGCACTGGTGCACTACATACATAAAAGCACTGAGAAACATACATAACTAAAAGCACTAAGGCATTGAATGCAAAGAATATCGGTGCATAATATATACCACATTGGTGCTAAGAGATAAAAAATCCCCAAGGCGTTCTTTTAAGGAATGACGCTAGGGCACACAAAAAATAATTGTTGTGTTGAAGTTTTTTTTAAACTTGTAGTGTCGATGTGTATCGATAGTATAAAGGCCCTGGTGTGTTAGTTATACAAAATTATCGGTGCTATTAGTTTTCATAAACCATTGAGCTAGAAATAATATTTTGTAGGACCGAGGAGTTAGTTATATGAAAGCACTAGTGCGTTAAGAATTACAATGCACCAGGGCGTTAATCTCAAATGATACAGGTGATTTAAGTGATAAACGCATCGATGCTCTCTTTTTATTAAAAGGCATTGAATATGAAAAAAGATGCCGTCATGCTGCTTTTGATATAACACAACACACTAGTGCTTTTTCATTTTATAGACGCATTGGTTTTTTGAATGAGATTTTCTCTTTTTTGGAAAGATCGACGATAGTGCAATTATTGTAATTTTTTAAATTTGTTATTCATCGAAAAATCGACATATATCTTATAATAATATTCATATAAACTAAAATTTGATTAGTGCATTTGTATATGATGTTTGAATTAATTTGTTATACTATTTAATCATGCATATATTTAATTAGTGGTGTAACATTTCACAACGACATTGGATAACACAATAGAATAAATTAAAATGTATTTTATTATATATCAATAAGAGACCCTTTGTCATACAAAATGGAATTGTTATTGGTAACCCCTTGTCTTTAAATTGGGACACTATGTCCATTACATTAAACAAAATGTCTACTTTCACAGACAATTATTTCAAAAAATACAACGGGTTGCATTGATATCCAAATCGATAATCATTCTTTGTTGGAATTGTTGTCACTTCTCGAGCTACTTCCATGACTTGGATTATTTGGAGGAATTCTTAGTTGATTTCATCAATTGTTTTCGTCTTATTTATCTTGTTCCATCTACAAACATAAAAATAAAATTTAATGACTATATCTACATTGGTGAGAATAATGAAAATTGAAATAAATAATATACATCAATGTAAATTGAATAGTAATGTACCAGAGCAAGAAGTGACTCATAAAATGTGCACACAATTTCAAAACCATGTCTCATGCCTTGTTGCAACAAGTCTTCTACTAACGTAGTTCCATACTTTGTTTCCTGCATGTTTTATACCCCATTATAAATCATAGATTTAATATAAAGGATTTTTTTGTTCTATTAATTATAAACTCAGAGAAGTGAAACAACTTAGATACTTACAAATTCCACAATTAGTTTTTTATATGCCAACATATACTCATAACCCTTATTTAACCCAATGCCAATCAATTCTTGTATTGTTTTTTTTTTGTATGTTAACACCTATTTCAAGACATTCAAGGATGGTTGTCGTAAATTAAACAACTTAAAATATACAAAAATGAAATCTTGGGGAAATATTAACAATTACTCAGAAACTTTGAAAGCAACCCTTTTATTCCTTGTTGTCCTGTTTTATGTGCTGAATGAGTTCCATCTTGTTTTCTTTTCTACAAGAAAATATTTGAAAATTAATATTTAATGCTAAATTATTTTTTTATATGTACAAACTCAATCATGATTACATACATTTGAAGCACGTTTTTGTTGAGATGACTTCTCCTGTGATGAATTTATGTCCATTTCTTTGACCATCTCTTTATACACTTTTTTGGACATTCTTACTAGCATATTTCACATATCATCCCATTGATCATTTGGGATTTTCATAATCTCCTTGAAAAAAAGTAATAAACTGTTTTTATAATGATTATGAAAACTAAATATAACAAAATTGATATTAATAAATGAATGGTTTGTAGGAATATCTACATATAATTCTAGAAAATCATTTTATATAATTAGGAGTACTCCCTTTGAATGATTCTTTTTTGTTATTGTATGTTTTTGATGTTGCAAGATTGACACGTCTCATTGACCACTGCTTTGGAAATGCTTCCTGTAGGTTAGATATAATTTGGTTCTTAGAATCATTGGATTGTTTTTTGTATTGAGGGTGGAAAGTATGTCTATACGTTCATTCCATTAGATCCCTCATAGTTCTGTAAAATCCCCCCCCCTCCCCCACCACCCCCTTTCATTAATCTTCAACACCTTTCAGATGAGCTAAAAACCAACTCATCGTCATTTACATGTTCTATAATTTTTTTTTCTTAGAAGAACATTGATCTTTTCCTTCATTGTTTCTCCTTGTAGAACATTAAACATATATGAATTAATATATTGTTTGAAACATGTTATCTAATATTCTTAAGTATATTATTAATGAAATTTCAAAAAAAAAAACTCATATTGAATAGTATTTTTTCATTCACCTTATTCATCATTCTACAATTTTTCTATCAATATTTTACGCTCTTCTACACTTAGATTATAAATAATCTTATCGACCTTGTTCATTTTGTGGCTCCGCATGACATACACCAACCAATACATATTAATTAAATTTACATATCACTCAAACATATTAATTTTGTAAATAATTTACAAAGAACTTGCCTTCTCTGTTTTTTTGGATGTGCTATCACTGTGTCTATTGGTATTTTTGTTACTTGAGACCTTCCGAGACATTTTTTTTTTTATCAATATACAACCTGTAGCATTCAATATAAAAGCTATTAAATATATTTTAGAAATAAATGAAATAATTTTCAGCCAAAAAGACTCTGGTAACTGGTGCGTTTATCTAAATAAATGCACTGATGCATTTAGAATATTAAACGCACCAGGTGTTTAATTGTTCAGGCGCACAATCATGGAAAAATAATTTTTAAAAATAATTATAAATTATTACTGTACGATTTGTAAGGATAAAAGCACCGAAATGATTTAACATTGTTATTTGGAAGAGCCGCGTCGGTATGTTATATTACACTAGGAGCAACGATTAATAGACTAGACATAATATAGAGTGTTCTAATATGATGGTGTATTGTGTTACATAGGGAGCACCGGTGCATTAGATTACAGAGGGCGCACCGCGAAACATATAACCGTTTTTTAAAAAAAATTGCGAAGATTGATAGGGTTTGGATCTAATTCAATAATCGATTCCCTTACTTTACATGTCAAACACCCTATATATAGTAAGTACACAAACACATTAAATCTAAAATCCCTAAATTGAAAAACCCTAATTATGAAGTGGTAGAGGAAGTTAAACCCTAAGGTGAAATTTTGCAAGAAGAAGCAAGGGTTTAAGGTAAATATTGATTTTTTTCGTGACACACACCAACCAATACATGTTAGTTAAACTTACATATCACTCAAACATATTAATTTTGTAAAGAATTTACAAAGAATTTTTCTTCTCTGCATTTTTTGATGTGCTATCACTATGTCTATCGTTATTTTTGTTACTTGAGACATTCTGAGATATTTTTTATCAATATACAACCTGTAGCATTCAATATAGAAGTCATTAAATATATTTTAGAAATAAATCAAATAATTTTCAGCCAAAAAAACTCTGGTAACTGGTGCGTTTATCTGAATAAACACACTGATGCGTTTAGAACATTAAATGCACCAGGTGTTTAATTGTTCAGGCGCATAATCATGGAAAATTAATTTTAAATTATTACGGTACGATTTGTAAGGATAAAAACACCAAAATGATTTAACGGTGCTATTTGGAAGAGCCATGCCGATGCGTTATGTTACACCAGGAGAAACGATTTATAGATTAGACATAATATAGAGTGTTCTAATATGCTGGTGCGTTGTGTTACATAGGAAGCACTAGTGCGCTATATTATAAAGGGCACATAGTGAGATATATAACCGTTTTTTTTTTTTTACAAATACCGATAGGGTTTGGATCTAATTCAATAATCGATTCCCCTACTTTACATGTCAAACACCCTATATATAGTAAGTACACAAACACATTAAATCTAGAATCCCTAAATTGATAAACCTTAATTGTGAAGTGGTAGAGGAAGTTAAACCCTAAAGTGAAATTTTGCACGAAGAAGTAAGGGTTTAAGGTATATATATATATTTGAATTTTATTTAAATTTAAATAGGAAAGCAGACCATAAAAAAATTTACTGGTAAAATCTATAGTACATTTTTTTATTATACACAGATATTTATTTTTTTATTTTTTATTTTTCTTTTGAATTGTGATAAATCTAACAAAAAATGTAAAATATTTTAACAGTAAAATTTGCTATCTAGTGTTTTGAGTGAATCACCATACCTTTCAACTTATGATCTTTTGACAAATCCAAAATATTTTGCAACTCTACAATGCTCTCAATATGTCTCTCTTAGAAATGATCTCTCTTTTAATTTAACCCAAATAGAAATTGTAATATTTCTTATTATTAAAATAAACAATAAAATTTAAAATTTTTACTATGTAGGTTTTTTACTGAATCACCATACCTTTCAGCTTTTGATCTTCTGAATAGTTCTACTGCTCGAAAGTATTCTGCTGTTGCACAATGCTCTTGGTATGTCTCTCTTGCAAATCATTCACTTGAAATTTTGAGTAAAAAAAATGAAATGGTAAATAACTTTTTACTATTTAAAAGACATTATGAAATTAGATTTCGAAAAATCAATTTCCACTCGTTTTTGAATTTTAAAAAATAATAAAAAAAATCATGGTTTTTTTTTTTTTTTTTTCAATTTCTCCGCACATTAGTGCTTTCGATAGTCAAGTGCATCGATGTGTTTATATAAAAGGCGCACTGACATTGCGTGGGGTGGAAAAGTTTTTCAATGCATCGACATGGTACAATTTTTTTCTTTTTTGAAATCCTGAGATGGTGCGATTAATTTTTTTATGCAACGACATGATTTCTATTCAAAAGCATCAGTGCTGTAATTATTAGAAGAGCGCCAAATTGGTTGAATTCAATTTTATTTTTTAAAATCGAGAAATAGGTGCGTAGCTGTGTTGTTTTCTTTTTAAACACATCGATGCATTTTTGTAGAAGAGCACTGATATGATAACATATTTTTTTCGGAATGCCAAAAACTAGTTCGGGTATTATTTGAATGCCTCAGTGCTATTAATGTCTTAAACGCATCAGTGCACTTTGTTTTAATAAGCGCACCAATTTGCTTTAAAAGTTATCTGAAATTTTAATTTCACATAAATTGGTGTATTAATCTTACATTATCCTTTAGAATGCATCCACATGAATTACATTAGTTCACAATATACATTTTCCACTTAAAGTCGCCTTATTCTTGAAAAATGGTTTTAAAACTATATTGAAATTCATATTGTGGTTATATGGCTGTCAAGATTAATTTTGGATATGCACACAAATTTTTATTTCTGATTTTTCTCAAATGCAAAGAAAAAATCTCAATAATATCTCCAAATATCTAATTCTTAAAATTTCAGCTCATTCCATATTGTTGATCAAAGTCCTTCATGGATTTCTCCCTTTCCATCTCCAGTAAGTTTAGATTTTATTTATATTTTAATTATCTAATTGATTTTTTTTTAATCCATGTCAATTTGAATAAGAATGCATCAAAATTTGCAGGAACCTGATTTAGAATCAAGTTTAGATGTTGAAAATATTACTCCATATTTTCAAAATTGTTGGAAGCTCTTATCAGGAGCAGCATATCGCAAGTAGTTGGTAGATGAAAATGGACAACCTCTTCACCTTGCCAATTGGAACATGGCATCTTCTAGTCGCAATCCTGGATCAACGATGGTAATAATTGTTTGGTATAATGTAATTTCAACAAACCAATTTCATTGACGTGCTTACTAATATCATTGATATTGTACTAATGATGTTCAATATTTTTTGAAATTAGGATTCTAGTGATGATGAGCAACCCACCTACCATCTTCCGGAGCACCCCACTACAATGTCAACTCGAGAGAAGGTTGCATTAAGAGCAAGAATCAGAGAGGAAGCATATAAAGAATGGTTGAATCAACCACCTATTCAATTCCCACTATGTCCAGATTCACCAATTAGGAATGACTACAACAATAGTAGTTCTTCATCACAAGTTGGAAATGGAGGCAATCAAATGGAGGTTGGTATGGATGATTACTTATGGGATACAAATGGTGCATCTGGTTGTTACCCGCATGCTAAAAAGGATGCACTAAACATAGGGATTGGGTGCAACAAATTTGTAATTATATTATATTTCTGTACAATTTTAACTTCATATTTCACTTTTGAATTGTAATATATATATATATATATATATAATTTTTAATTATGTCCAGGTTATTAGACACACGACAATATGATTTTTTCATTTTTTTTTACAGGTGCATTTGTTCCCATCTATGTGGGCATATAGACATCATTTTCACACGGAGGATGTCGATGATGGATGCATGACACAAGACTGTGGAGTGGAAGTCAAGTTTGACCAATCTAGCCATGTTAGCCACCATGGTCAAAACCTAATGCAGGTGATATTAGGTTTTGTTGGAAAGATACAAGAGATCATTTAAGTGGACTTCTCTTTGTTCCAATGTGTTATTTTTAGGTGTAAGTGGTGGGACACCTTTGATCAGAATAATATATAGGAAGATCACGATAGTGGGATAATATCTATCAACTTTAGAAAGATGTGGCATGAAACTAGGGAGCCTTATGTTTTACTAAAACACTGCAACTAGGTGTTTTTTCACCTAGATGTGTTGGATAGGGATTGATGGTTCGTATTAAAACATGACCCTAGATCAAAACATATTTTGAGAACAACATTGTTATCATGCCAAATGAGGAAGATAATCAGGGTGATGACAATGGAGAGTGATATGTACTTGTTATTTCATCATTTATACTATTATTGTATATTTTTGTTGTCATTATTTCGCTAATTATATTGTTTTTTTATTCATCTTGTTGACATTTTATAATATAATTGGTAAGATTCACAAATGTTTTTACATATTTTTTCGTAGTGGAAACACTTTTAAAGTACTTAAAACTATGTATTTCCAATTGTGTACATTATCTATGATAATAAGGATTCAAGGTCACAACCCTTCTCAAATAGGAACATATCAAGCGCACCGAATTTGTGATGGTGATAAAGAGGCAATTGTTTGACTTCCAAATAGACTCGGCGCTGCATTTTTGTCTCCTATTTAGATTATGTGAAACAAATATCTATCTTTTTATGTATTTATAGCTAAATTATTTAAAGTAGGCATGTCTTTATCATTGTGAACATGATGTAATATTAGCTAGGTGAAATGTGAAAAACATGAATTTCAGTAACTATCTTGTGATATAGTATGTGGAAAAAATAATATTTTTTAAGTTGTTCATTAAGAAATAATCAAATATATTATTTGTCAAAACTTTAAATCTAATTTATTATCATTTTTGTATTATTTAACTCATATTTATTATTAAAAATAGTTAAATTTAAACCATTAGTACAGTAGCAAATAAAGAACCAAAATAACATCAAATTGTTATATCTTTATTACTAGAAAAAAAATCTAGTTGTCTCTTTAAGGGAGAACTTCCAATAGAGGAAATCTCCAACTACAAGTAACTTCACATGAAGCCTTATCATGTTACATTTCTTTATCCTCATCTTTAGAGAGAGAAATTTCTAATTTAAATTGGTAAGAGTTGCAATAAATATTAAATTTAAATTGCTTTAAAATCTTATAACTTTAGCAATAAATTAAATTTTATAAAAATATAAATTTTAAAGTTATATTAAATCTAAATTAATTGCGCTAAGAGGTGCTCTACAACTCAGCATGGGAGAGATGTTGTCACGTAACATTACATTTAAATATAATAAAATAATAATTTAAATTAACAAATTAAAAACAATAATAACAAAAGAAAATAATGTCAGCCATAGAAACAATACTTCAATTTACACCTTAATCTTATATAACTTTATATAGAGATATGAAGCATCTGAAAGTTAATAAAATAATTTAGCTTTTATTATGAGAAAGAAATGTAATGAGTATGTAATTTTTTCACATGACAAGAAATAGTATTATTGGTATAACATTATGTGTAATTTATTCTATGTTCCATTTACATGTGATATTTAAAACATAAATATATTTATAACAAAAAATATTTTAATGACAACAATAAGTAAAAATATTTCAATGTCCATATTAAATTACATAATATTATAGATACTTTATATAGAGAAAAGTAAAGTAATTTAAATTGAAATTTTTCTTATATTTTCACTTTAATGAGAAAGATTGAGAGAATTCTTATTCCATTAATAGTTGCTTTCTAATTCAATGTATGAGGGATATTTGTAAAATTTTCAATGTTTATTATGGATTTGATATGTAATATTTTACAAAATATTAATAATTAAAATAATTAAATGTATACATACAGGAAAATATTATGAGGGGGCATATTTTATCATTTTAATGTGGAGAAAATGAAATATAAATAAAACATTTCAATGTTAACTACATATATATTATACTAGCCTAATCCATATCAGCCTATTATATCAAACTAATTCTACAATCATGGTTTCAACCATACTAAACTTTGTAATTTATAAAAATATCTTTGCATTTTTTTTTAAAGTTTTGCATGCAATTTCACATATGAAAGTTTGATATAAGTTCACCAATACATAATCTATAGAAAATATTATTTGATAAAAATAAACATCATGATGATAAGCATCTAACAACCATAAACATCATCTAAGATACACATTCAAATTCACTACCATCATTTAATTATATACACCTCTAACACATATAAACATCATTATCTAGCACACAAATCTAATAATCTAATAGGGCATCATCATTGTGATCACACCTAACAAAACACAAAAATCCTAATCTAACATAATCACCATACACATTCTCAAATTAATATAAATATCATGTCAAATAACTGCTATCACAAACACATCTATCTGCAAACACATTAAATGAACATATCTAACTTGACCTAACAATATACACATCAACACCAACATATAAATTAAGTACATAGACATGAAAAAAAATGCACCATATATATAATGTCAAATAAGTGCAATCAAATATCTGATAAAACAAACGTAGTGCCAGGCTAGTCTGTAGTAGAAGATGGATGGCCAACTATTGTATGATCAACGTCTATCAAACACAGATGAGGTGGAGAAAGAGGTGGTTGGTCTGCATGAGTAGAAGATGATGGATGGTCAACTACGTCTGCACCATCAACAAACTCTGGTAAACTCTGAGGTGGAGAGGAGGAGGTGGCTGGTCTGCTCCATCAGGAGAAACATGAGGCACATCCTCTAGCTATGGCATCTCATTATCAGGCGACTCATGAGGAGGTGTAATGCTAGAAGGATCACTAAAATCCTGGCGACCATGATCCGATAGGGTGGTACTACTAGAAGCATCATGATCACCACCCTCATCATCATGATCATGATCATCACCCTAATCATCATCATCACCACCCTCATATGATGTATATGTAGTTGCATGATGCTGACCTACATCCCTCATTGATTTCAGTGTTGATTTGGGGTAGCATCGGATGTGCTCTAGCCACGAAATTTGGTGGAGAGGTTGGGGCACCTGAGATCTCCAATACCCAGAAAGGGTTTGGGTAGATTCTAAATAGATCAGGGGATATTAAAATAATTAATATTTTTAATGGAGTCCCTAAGTCTAAACTTAGGGAAAATAAAATATTAATGTGTATTAATATGAATTTGTGTTAGAATGGTCCAAAAGACATGGATCAAGCCAGATCTAATCTTAGCCGTTGATTACGGACTTAATCTAGGCCATTGAGATGTCAATAGGAAAAGTATAAGAGGAGGCTTGAGGGTCACTTGGAGAGTACACCAGATGATCAATCATTCTATTCTCTAGAGCGAGGTTTGCTAAGAGAGATAGAATCAGTGGTCGGGAGAGAAACTGAGGGGCATTGAGTACATAGAAACAGAGAAGGCAGAGATTGTGTTGGGAGAGCAGTGCAACAGCCAAGGAGGGGGACGCAGAGCCAGCAAGGGCTCACGCAGGGCCATGCAGAGGCAACCAAGTACTGCGCAGAGCACCAGAGGGGCCAGCGCAGCTGGCGCAAAGGCTTCCGGAGCTGACATAGGGCCTCTTGGGGCTGATGTAGGCCAAGAAAGGCTGATGCAGGGTCAGTGTGAGACAGAGAGGGGCCGACGCAGTCCAGATTGGGCAGACACTGGGGTTGCATAGCAGTTTTGTGTTGAGGAGCTGTTGGAAAGATTTTTCGGGGTTTCAGCGAGGAGATTTCTCTCAAATTGTGAGGTATAGCTGCTAAGGAAATTCTTTGTTGGGTAGGCCAGTTTCCGCACCCAGATTGTACTTTGATATTGCTTAATAAGAAAAGCCTCAGATAGCTACACCAGTTTTCTCGCATTGGCTTTTTCTGGGGACATTGGTCCAAAAATAATGGTGTCATGTGGTGTGTTTGTTCTTGTTTCTTTTAGTTGCTGATCTGTAATATGTTGAGCATGCATTGGTGTTTATTTTCAGTATTTACTTTGTGAATAACTTGTTAAAGAAAAATAACAAGTAGGTAGGAATAAATCAGAAAAAGTGCATGAAGGGTTTCTAAGCTAAGTAAACTTAGAAACTTCAACATGGTATCAGAGCGTGAATGTAGATCACAGGAGGACTAAGGGACATTAGCTGAGTGGAGCAATAGAAATAGAAAACAACTGTCCCAAGGTGACATAAGCTATTTCTAGCAGCACAGAGGCCAAGAAGTGTGACAAAGCCACACAGAAGAAGCCGGGAGCTGAGCCTCAGAGAGGTTAGTGTTGCTGACGCAAAGGGCCAGAGGGTTGACGCAGGGCATCCCAGGGTTGACGCAGACCCATTTGGGGTGACGCAGTTCATAGAGAGGCAGTTGCTGGAGTCTAGAAGGTTGTAGGAATATTGTAGAGTGGAGCTGGTGAGTTACTGTAGTTAGAACAATATTTGACAGAGCAGGACCAGAGGAGTTGTTACCGAGGGTTTCTAGCCGAGGAACCTAGATCAACAGTACAATTGCACAAGACGATCAGAGTAGGGGGCATCTCGACAAGCGGTAGAAGGATTTCCACGAGGGAAATTAGGACTTAGGGGGAGTCCAGAAGAGAACTTACAGACGGGAAGTAGAGACTTAGAGGAGTCGAACAAAGAACTTCCAGGAGGGAAGTAGAGGAGCATCATGGCACTACACGGGGTAAGAGACCAGGATATACTGGATGGAGCATCAAACTTCACAGTCTGGAAGGCCAGAATCTTATCAGTGTTTGATAGGAATCATGTCAAGAACTTCGCCTTGAAGGTTATAGATATCCCTGTCGACCCCAATGATAACGACAAGTACGAAGAGGCGATGGTGAGGGCTAAGTGCATTATCCTTGAGGGGGTCAAGGATCATGTGGTACCACATATAGCCGAGAAGGAAACGACAGTTGAGATGTGGGAGGATCTCAAGAACCTGTACCAGCATACTTCTGTGCAGAGAAGAATGCTGCTTGTGAACCAGTTGAGGTCATATCAGATGAAGAAGGGTCAAACAATTGACTCCTTCCTCGAAGGACTGAATGAGATCCGAGATTAGTTGAATTCTATAGGAGAGACACTGGATCAGGAGCTTATGGTGAGGACAACCCTGAATGCTGTCTCAGAAGATTGGGAAGTGTTTGTCCAGAGTATCCTAGGCATAGGGACTCTCCTACCTTGGGACGAGATGGGGCAACTCTTCGCCAGGAAGAGATCAAACAACAGTCGAAGACAGGTAACAGCAGGAAAGGGATCAAAGTTCAATAGGAGGAGGAGTATGTGGCCCTAGCATATGAGGGAAAGCAGGAGAAGATGAAGAAGAAATATCTCTCCAATATCAAGTGCTTCCACTGTGGGGAGATGGGTCATTATGCGACCCAGTGCCCAAGGAAGAAGAGTAAGGGAGAGTCTTCCGAGACTAAGGTAGCGCCAACACGGGCAGAGAAGGAATTTTTGACAGACGATGATTATGCGATGAGTGCACATGCACCACTTGAGTGGAAGTGGGGAGACATAGAGCTATAGTCAGGCAGACTATAGGTGATGAGGGGCAGGATCCTTGAGGTACCCAGCCTCTTGGATTGGAGCTTGCTACGGGAGCCCCAACAAGGAGTAGTAGGACTGGCTGCTTGGGTAGAGACGGATGTAGATGGAGCAACAGAGAGAGCTACAGTGCAGGAGTCCCGAGACAGTGCAGAGCTAGTAGGTTGTAATAGTGAGAGAGGCACAGGAGTGTTGCACCAGTGCAGGGAGGCAAAGAGAGGTGTGCAACGGTGCGAGATGCAGGGAGTTGTTGCAGCAACACAGAGGTCAGAGATAGGGAGCACTTGTCAGCGACAGAGGGAGCTTCAACATCAGTGGGTGTTTCTAGCCCAACAGGGAGGTCAGTTACTTACTTCTGAGTAATTGAGTTGCAGTGTAGCAGTGGGCAGTAAGATGCAACATGATGAGAGGAGGTGCAGTGTGGATGCAATGATGGGAGAAAGGACCAGCAGCAACACGAATGCAGAGGGAGCTGTCATACAGATGCAATGGAAGAACCATGGGTAGCAGTACAGGAGGCAACAGTGTAGAGGATGTTGGGCAGGAAGGCCTAGCATCAGCACATGTACTAATGTCAGATGATCAGAGTAATACTCAGTGAGGAGTATTGCCAGAGCACAGTCCTCGATAAGAGGGAGTGTTGATTTGGGGTAGAATCGGATGTGCTTTAGCCACGAAATTCAGTGGAGAGGTTGGGGCACATGAGATCTCCAATACCCAGAAAGGGTTTGGGAAGATTCTAAACAAATCAAGTGATATTAAAATAATTAATATTTTTAATGGAGTCCCTAAGTCTAAGCTTAGGGAAAATAAAATATTAATGTGTATTAATATGAATTTGTGTTAGAATGGTCCAAAAGACATGGATCAAGCCAGATCTAATCTTAGCCGTTGATTAGGGACTTAATCTCAGCCATTAAGATGTCAACAAGAAAAGTATAAGAGGAGGCTTGAGGGTCACTTGGAGAGTACACCAGATGATTAGTCATTCTATTCTCTAGATCAGGGTTTGCTAAGAGAGATAGAATTAGTGGTCGGGAGAGAAGCTGAGGGGCATTGAGTACAAAGAAACAAATAAGGCAGAGATTGTGCCGGGAGAGCAGCGCAACAACCAAGGAGGGTGACGTAGAGCCAGTAAGGACTCACGCAGGGCCACACATAGGCATCCAAGTGTTATGTAGAGCACCAGAGGGGCCAGCGTAGCTGACACAGAGGCTCCTAGAGTTGATGTAGGGCCTTCTGGGGCTGATGCAGGGCTAGTGTGAGATAGAGAGGGGCTAACGCAGTCCAGATTGGGCAGACGCTGGGGTTGCAGAGCAGCTTTGTACTGAGGAGCTGTTGGAAGGATTTTCCGGGGTTTCAGTCAGGAGATTTCTCTCAAACTGTGAGGTATAGCTGCTAAGGAAATTCTCTGTTGGGTAGGCTAGTTTCGGCACCCAGATTGTACTCTGATATTGCTTAATAAGAAAACCCTCAGATAGCTGCATCGATTTTCTTGCATTGGGTTTTTCTGGGGACATTGGTCCAAAAATAATGGTGTCATGTGGTGTGTTTGTTCTTGTTTCTTTTAGTTGCTGATCTGTAATATGTTGAACATGCAATGGTGTTTATTTTCAGTATTTACTTTGTAAATAAATTGTTAAAGAAAAATAACAAGTAGGTAGGAATAAATCAGAAAAAAGTGCATGAAGGGTTTCTAAGCTAAGTAAAATTAGAAACTTCAACATTCAGTGTAACCCTACTAGCTTTGATGATAAGCCACATAAGAGACATCATCTCGCATAGAAAACCCTTGTATAGACCCATGAAAATAGGATCTGTGGTGATATCTCGACGCCTCGTAGGGCAGACTCCCACATCAATCAAAACTCTGGCCAATCTATCGCAGTAGTCCATTTGAACTTGCAGATTAGGCCTATGGCCCTAGATGCCCATGCCCCCCTCAGGATGTGCCTCACCCTCTTGGGCCTTGCCCATCTCCTCATCTCATCCGACATCCAGTGGGGGAGGAGGGATGTCCCCATCAAATGTGCTGATATCTATAAAATATATTGTACAGATAAATAATTAGACAATTTCATTAAACAATTTAATAAAACAAGTTAAATAACATGCGAGAATAAATTTTATTCTAATTCATTAAATAAGAAAATTAAATTAGTTGATTAATTTAAATAAAACATTAATATTACCTCTATCATCTAGAGGCTTAGCCGTTGTGAAGAAGATGTTGGAACAACCTCTCCAATAAATCCACGTGTATGGAAATGCCAATGTGACAAATGCATATCATCCTCATTGGCTAGTAGTGCCAGTGCCTCGAGAGAAATCCTAGCCAAATACTTCGACATGCCCCTCTTAGGAATCATCTGCCCCCACATGCGCATCTGGACCTTAGTGATCGGTTTAGGAGGGTGACGATGAAATATAGACCTTATCTTTGGAAAACTCTCAAAAAATAAACAAAAAATCTCAGAAGCGAAAGGGAAGGGTCCCTCCCATGTCTCAATACACAACATCTATCTAAATCCATGCAAAACTGCCTCAAAAAATTGGCAAACCATTAGATTCAATGTGGCACCTGAATCAAAGAATAAACATAATATAAAAGAGGGAAACTAATGCACTGGCCATCACTACTAGAGTGTGCAACCGTGGTGACTAATAATGAGAGGCACCTAACGTCCTTTGCAGCAAAAGAAGAAATCTTTATCTATCCACCACAGACCTGAAAATCTGATGGAAAAAACGCATGAGGCTCGACATATCTCTGAGTGTATGCAAGATGAATCCCAGCTGAAACCCAATGGGGGACATTAGGGAACTGGAGAAAAACCTCCCCTCTCCTGGATATGCCAGTGATAAAGTATATGTCCTCTTCAGTGGGCCTATACCATGTCGTAGGATCGACATGGAAATCCTGCTCCTAAACATTCCATCAGCGGATCAAATGCGCCAAAAATACAGAGTGCACCTTCAGGGATGTAGCCTCCTCAGAGTACTTGAGGGGGCCTACTTTCCTTAAGAGCACTCTTGTCGCTGCAGTAATAGGGCAAGGATATAAATACCTCTCCCTCTCTTTGGCCTGCCATGTTTAGACCATATCAAATGGGTCTGCCTGCTCCTCCTGCTCCTGCTGATGCTCCCTTTGTTGATATCTCTGCTACATGATTGACATATAAAATACATCAGCCTCATACATAAAATAGATTTTTTTATTATTAAATGAAACATGTTTTTATAAATATGGAAACATAACTTTTATTTAAAAAAACAAACATCGGTTCGCTCAAAAATTAGTGATGCACCAACGTCGGTGCACTTTTAACTATAACCCCACCGCTACTGGTGCGCACATAATCATAACACACCATTGTTGGTTCACAATTTTAAATTTTGATAATGATGCCGAAAACTTGTGCACTAGTGCGCATAGATAATGTTTTCGCACCGGTACGGAACGTTCAGGTTATCGAATGCACCGAGTTAAATATGAAATTTGTGGTGTTTTTGGCAAATATAAACACGCCGGGCATGATGCACCGATGTACAATCTGTTGTGTCAATACCAGTGCATTTTAGTTTACAAAACACATTGCAATAACGACGATGCATTATGTTCACGCATCGACTTGTGGTGCACCCTGTAAATTTATAGGGCGCACTGCTATTGGTGTGAGTCGAACATAATGAATGCACCACTTGGTGAATTTTTTTTTTGAAAAACAATGGAAAATTTATCCTAATTTACAATTCTAATCTGCTAAAAATTTAAATTACAAAGAAGCATAGAATTTACCTGGACATTTTGTCATCGAGGAGACATTGTGGACACGTAATGGAGAAAAACAATTTTTAGGACGGTTTGAAAAAATTGAAAACTCAAACAATGAGAATAGTATGGGAGGATGGTGAGAAAGAGAAGCATCGAAATGAGGGTGCTTTCATGTGGCAAGAGTGGCACCGGTGCTTTAGAGATCTCCCACACTGTAGATTGTAAAAATGGAAATTATGACCGAGAGGTTTTTTTTATTTATTATTTAACCCTCCTCTCGTGAATTTCTCCAAACGCATCGGTGCGGGATATATCCAAAAGCACTACATATTTTTTTCATTAAAAAATATCTTGGTGCTTTTCCTGATATGCCCCGAGACGTTTCTATACGTGTACCTCATCGGTGATCTGTTTTTACTATGGCACCGTTATTTTTTCAGAATTTAAAAATTGCCTAACGGTGCTCTTTAGAAGATGCCTAGGGGCGTTTTGTTAATCATAATTCACCAAGGCTTCATTGGAAATAACATCTGATTTCTCTAAAATTTAAAACTATAGTGGTGCTTCTTACTGATATGCACCAAGACGTTTTACTATGTGAAGGGCACCAGTGCTATAGACTATTCAAGCACGGTGCGTGATGTTATGTAGCACATCATGTTTTTTTATTTTATAAAAATAAATTATCGACAATGCACCATGTTATTTGCAGCATCTGTGCTTGTATGGATAGAAAAGCACTAGTGCATTTGTATATTTTAGATGCACCATTAAAAAAAAATCTGCTTGCCCACCCCCACTAGTGACCTCTGCTACAAACGTATTTTTGGCTACTTTTATAGGGGCTTCCACAAAAACCTCTACTATAGGGTATTTTCCTTGTAGTGTAACATGGTGGATTATTTACTACCAAGTCCATCTCTTCTCCCTATGGCTTTCTCCCTCCTTGAATATCCCCCCTTTCTACCCCACCATTTCCCAATAGCTCCCTTCGCACTATAATACACTTTGACTCCAAGTATCCAACTCTTATGCCTCCCATATATCTCATTTAATCCCTCACACTAACTAATTCTCACTTCCCACACTTAAGCCAAATATGAGCTTCTATCGATGATCCTTTGCGAGGCCACTCTTAATTCTTTTCGCTAGACCATTTTTTCCCCTCTCATGTTCCCCACTCTCTTGGTTCCTACACCATGGATTTCCAGTATGATGATGAGTGTAATCTTCTATATAAATAGCCATGATATTCCCCCTACCCTAGCTAGGAGGAGAAAGTACACTTACCTTCATCATAAAAAACATATTTTTATGTCCATGAGAGTTGAGCTCCTCTCATCTCTCTACCACTCCTACAAATATTTATGGTGTACTTTCATTTATAAGAAACTCAACTATTTCTTCCACATTGAACCAAACACCTTGTTCCGACATACCACTTCATTGTATGATTTCTTGAGCCAATCTCCCACCATTATCCACTTCCTTTCCTCTTCTTGTCAACTCTTCTCACCTGGAAATATCAAGGGCATTATCCAAATCCTTAGTTTCTGTAAACCAATAGATGAGGACGGTTTCCGAGCTAATTTTTATAAGCATGTCCTTCATTCCTTTTTTTTCATACTGTGATCTTTCGTTGTTTTCATAGGTTTTCCTTCTTCGTAGTCTTAATATATTATCTACCCATTTTCACTTCAAGAGACACTTCAAATCCTAATAACTACAAAACCATCACGATTTGGCGAGCCTTTAGCCAAACTCTTCTCCATTCTCAACATATGGATATCTAACACTTACAGAGGTGAACATTCAAGGCTAAGGAGCATTTTTTTGTATAAAGCATCAAATTGTTAACCATATATTCTCTCTCAAAGTTGTCATTGATGAGGTGAGACAATATTCTTCAAAGGACTTTTGTTTCTTTGTTGTCTTCAAGAAGGATTCACTCGAATTCGAGGGTGATACATTTTTAGAGGACATAGAACATTGGTATATTTGAGACCTCATCAGCTGCTATCACAAAATTATGAGTTTTCCATCAGTAGACTTCACACCTTTCAAGGCCTGTTTAATTTTATTCAGAGCACCATCGAGGAAAAACAAGGTTGTCCCATTTCCTCGACCACATTTTGGTTATTTCACAAATCAATTACATCTGGGTTCTATGTCAATGAGTCTAAATTGATGTTAGAAAGCATATCCAAGAGGATCAAGTATGTTTACTCCATCATGTTTCAATTTCCATCCTTTTTACTAGTCATGTGATCCTGGTCTCCTATATTGAGGGAATCTATGAGCAAATTGATGATTTAACTACCCTAAGACATTAGACACTTAACAATGAACCTTAGTAAACTAAGGTTATGGTTTTCAATTGCTCCATGCTCTCCTTGGGAAGTGACCACATTCTCTTCAAGGGAAATGAGATTGAGGTGAGCACTTCATATACGTACTCAATTTTTAGTTTGAAATAGTCTTTCTTACCAAATCTTAGTAAAGGCTATGCTTCCCTTTTTGTTCTTCAAAAAAACTGTTTTCAAAAACACTTTCAAGATATCTATGCCAAATTCCACCCTTTTAATGCCATTATTAATCCCATAGTATGATACAACTCTGAGGTCTGGGGACCTATCCTCCTTTCACCTAACTAGACAAATGTTGAAAATGTCTAATTGATGTGACACTACAATGTATCATTCATTGTAAGTGGACTTGCTGTCACCCAAAGTGTACACCTAAGGCACAACGCTTAGAGTAGGGGTTGTCACCTATTCCCTACTCACTCTGTTGAAGCTCTCTCTTAGACAAGCTATGGGGGGTAGTCCCTAAAGGTAAATGAAAGAGAAAAACTTGTTGAAACAACAAGTTCTAGGAGACTAAGTGCAAGGAAATTACTTCTCTAGACAACATGATTTAAAGTTAATTTGCAAGCATAATTATTAATGAACAATGTAAGTGTTAAAGTATATATTTAATTATATTTGTATGATACTTGGTGAGATTAAAAGTGAGAGTCTGATGTCTTAATGGCAATGCTCAAATATAAATTAAAGTACTTGCATAATCATAAATTATATCTCAAGTTGTAAGATAAGCAATGTTGCAAGACAAGGCTAGTACAAGAAATGAATAGATTACAACAATTAGATATATGAGGAATAAGAGATAAGCTTGCAATATAAATAAGACTTGTACTTCAAGTAAATATGGTATTCAAGAAACAATAAACTTGAAAATGACAAGTACAACAATGTAAGATTTGAAAGTATGGAATGAGCTCACAATTTTAATTACAGATAATCAATTGAGATGCAAGATGAATGTAAGACTAATCTATGTGAGATGCAAAGTCTTAGTTAATTTTAATTATATTCCTATTCTAATGGTGGAGGCCTTCTCCTCAATTATCGAAGCAAGTCTTAGAACAATATTGTTGGGAGAATCGTTGAGGAAGGAGGTTAAGGCCTCATTAACGATACCTACCCGGGATTTCTAGCAACCCAAGTGCCTTTGTTCCTACAGAGGCTCAGTTGCAAGAGAAATCCAAGATCACTCATTTTAACCGTTGTTTAAGGGTCAAACTTCTCAAATTGTATATATGAAGAAGGTTATCCAATCTTTCTATCAACTAAGCTTATTCTTGGAGGTAAATTTTAAAATGAATATTTAGATCTAAGATGGAAATGCAAATGCTTCAATGAGATCAAATTAAAATGATGCTTCAATAGAGAAAACTTATAACCAAGATTTATGATAATCACTTAGAACACAAGATTATGACCTTACAATAATGACCAATGAAGATAAAATTCAAGATTACTGAATGAAACAAGAGAGATGCAATTATATTAGATATTAGAGCAATATCCCAAAAGCCTTTGACAATGAATGCTTCTTAAGATGTTCTTCATATTTTAGACAATGGAAACAAGTACATTTATATGATCAAAGCACAACTGAATGATGGTAAATGAGATTGCTAACAAGAAATTAGAAACACTACTTTTAATCTTGAATTGCAAGTGAAACAAAAGACAAGAGACATTTCAAATGCACTTTATATCACGTAGAAAATTAGAAGATGCAAGCTAAAGGATTAGATATAGGTTGTAATGATTATGAAACAAGTAAAGAAAATATAAGTTATCAAGTTAGATCTAACACTAGAGATAAGAAACACGAGAGCCTACCCTTTAAACAAGGAGGAGGGATACCATAGGATTTGAGATCCCAAGCTCCCTCAAAAGAAATAAAAAATCAATTTATTATATACGATACAAGGGAAGAAGCCCTTTAGATAGAGAAGAGGGCTCTTTTTCTTAAGGATATTTACAATAATGAAAGAGATTTATAACAAAAACCTCTCCTCAACAAACAAAATCAAATCTACTTATGATTTCTATTGCAATTTCCTCCAAAACATTTGATATGTACTCAACTAGCTCACAACCACTAGAAAAGATGAATACAATCTCAAAAATGATCTTGGCCTAGGTGATGGGAGGCCTCCAAAAGCTCACGGATAGCTTAAATTTGATTTATTAATTTTTTTATGATAATTTTATTAAAAAAAATTATGGAAATTTCTTAAGTATTAAGGCTCAAAGATTCTAATTTTTTTTTATCCTTTCGATTTCAAATTATCCTTTTGCCCTAGGTGAAGGATGTTCCTTCTAGGGGCTCTCGTCCCAGAGAAAAAGGTATAAAAAAACCAATGCAACTTTCTCCAAAAAATTGCAATGAAGACAAACCTTCCAAATTCGAAATTTTTGCATAATTTTTTTATTATAAAACCCTTCAAAAATTTGGTTAATCTCTGCAAAACAAAGCAGAGTTAGTATTTTAATTTCAAAGGGAAAAAATAGAGCCCTAGAGGGCTTGCGACCTAGAGAAAGATGGGAAAAAATGCATGTGGCGTACAAGGACAACCCTGCACAAAATCATTGATTCACAAAACTTGAACAAAACCCTTTCTAGATGCCAAATATGAGCCACCAAGGCTGATGTCTATCACAAGAGAAAGGATGATCAATCCCCAAGCAAAAGCCCTCGAGAAAATTTGCAAATAAAATTCAATGTAATGATAAACCACTGAAGAATTCGATCTTGGAGAGAAGAGGGCCCTAGAACCCTAGAAGGCCTCTAAAAAAAATCGATGCCCTTGAAACCCTAACTGTCTAGGCTAGGAGGGTAGTCTTGGCTCCAGAAAGATGTTTCTCGTTCAAAATCGATGGGATCAATTTTGCAAAAAAATATATTTACACTTTGATCCAAGCCAAAATTGATGTCTTCTTCTTCATATCTACAATGAACTCAACAAAACCCAAAAATATATGATGAACCACAGAGGCTGGTTCGAAACGTCGATGCACTAAAAACAACAGATGCGATGAATCCGGAAGATACAACCACACAAATATATATAAATTGATGGAAATTATATAGAAAGTTAGGAGAAAATATATATAGTATCTATTTAAAATTTTACAAAAATAAGCTCTTCAATAGCATATCTATTCATTAATAACTCTAAAAGAAATATTTTAAAAGATTTTAGATAGATAAATTTTGATTTAGAGCAAATGGTAATAAAACTAATGATGAGCCTTTAGATGACCCACTATGGGTTCCTCAACTTCTATGCTTGAATAGTTGGTTAATTCAACCGAGAATGTCCCCAAGTATCCAAGATTTGATCAACAATATTATATTGTACACACTTGAAATATATTTATTAGATCCACAAAGATTTGGATAGTACATTGATAGAGGAGTCTAAGGGTTTAACCGAAAACCTATATATTTTCTCCACGTAGTGTGTTTCTCCAAATCTAAACAATGATGCGAGATAATTGTACACCAATGGATCTTCAAGAGCTAATGGAAATACCAAAATTAAAACACTAGTAAAACATTAAGCACAAGAGATCAAAAAGATTATAGCATATAACTAAAGAATAACACCATAGATTTGCCCCAAATACTTTTATTTTATTGCAAAAAAAAATATTACAAGAGTAGTGATGAGCCCTAGTATTGCAACAAGAATGTTGCAACTCCCAAGGCTACCAACTTAAATTATCAACCCGAGGTTCGTAGAAGATTAAGAGGGGATAACACTGTATGTGCAATAGACATCTTACTCTTCTTAGTCTATCTCCCTTTCATGCAAGTGAAAGAAGGCAATGAAACAAATTCAAATGAGCAAATATCTAGGTAAGTCGCCAATCCTAAGTTACAAAAGGTATATAACAAGAAGCAAACCTATTCTACTTTTGTTGGAAAGTAAATGGTGGAAAGGAAATATATTCTATTTGAAAAAATGTAAAGCATAATGACATCTAATCTATCTTGCTAGAAAGGAACTGGAATTAAAGTAAACCTATTCTATTTTGAAGGAAAGGAAAATCCTAGATTACTCTTGCAAGAAGGAAATCACACTTAGCATAAAGTAAATTGCGAAATAGAAATCTAGACTAATTGCATAAATCAAGAAGAAATAAATGTGAGAGATAAATGGCAACCTAAACAAGCCTCAACTCAACCAAAGTGGTCTCAGAGCATTCAAAGGCTATAAATATACTTCTACCATGAATTTGGAGTGAATCTGGGCAAGGAAGGTCTTGAAAAACAAACTGCTACAAGATGCTACATGATTGCTATAAGATTGCTACTTCTCGAGTTAACTTGCAAACTTCCCAAGAAAATTAAATGAAAAGGATATGGTAATTTTTTTTTTTTATTAAGTAGGATGTACTAGGACTCCAATACAAGTGGAATCACTTAAAAATGCCATTATTAACATGTTCTAAAAACTATCAGAAAATTACTACTCTAAAAACCAGAAATTCAAGAATTAGTGAGCTAGTCAACCTATCAAATGCCTAACCTGATCAGTTGAAAACTCTATGGGGTAAATTTGGTTATTAAATTTAATTTTTTTATTACTCAATACAAGTGGAATCAACTCAAAAGAGCCTCGTTAACATGTGCTAAAAATAGCAGAAAATTACTACTAGAAACTAAAAATTCTAGAGCAATGAACTAGTAAGATGATCCAAGTGCTGAAATGCCTAGGCTAATCAAGTGAAAATGTTGTGGGGTGAATTTTGTTATTAATTTTAATGTTTTTGTGACTCAATAAAAGTGGAATCAACTCAAAAGAGCCTTGTTAATATGTGCTAAAAATTAGCAGAAAATTACTACTATTTTGCTACAAGATACTTCTAGAAATTCCAAAATTGTGAACTAGTAAACCAATCCAAGTAGATCAATCATGGATATGAATTTGCAAGGTTGTTCTAAAGATGAATCATGCTTGTGAATTCATAAATAACCTACAAAACAAATCACTTCAATCATTTAACCAATATAACCTACAACAAATGAAACATGAATACTAAATGCAGAAATAGGAAAAACAAGAATAGAAGATGCAAGTGAAAACATTCAAAGAAGATAAAGAAATTATACAACAGGGCTTTGAGGCTCTTGGGATGGCCAATCCCAAGGATACTCAGAGTCCTATGAAGGAAACCAAGCTTTAGAAGCTAAAAATGGCACCAAACTTCATTATTTGAATCAATCCAAGTACATCCCTGCTAGAAATGAAAGTGGAGCTGCTAAATAACAATTTTTCTCCATAAGAAGACTAATAAATACATTACCCTAGAGGAAAATTCGAATTGGTACTTATACAAATAGATGGGAAGCATCCTCCTTGAAAGGAGGCAACTTTCCCCTCCAAAATCCCTCAAAAAGTGGATCTGGTTCCCAACACTAGGAATCTTCATTAAATGACAAGGAGCACATTCCTAGATTTTCTCAATCACTGGAGCTCCAGAATTTGTTCAATAATTTCATAATATCATATTCATTTATTATCCAATATTGGTCCATCCTGTAGCAAGGAGCAAGTCCCTAGATTATCTCATCCTCCAAATCTTCATAATCTGCCCAATATTCTCACAATATTTTACAAAAATAAATAATATTAGGCACATAATATGAAATTATCTCTAAACCTTCATAATGAACATATCAAAGCTAAAAATATGTCATTCAATGCAAAAATAGAGGTTTAATGTGCCAAAGGATGGTCAAATGGGCTTTAATTTCTGTCTAATTTGGAGGTCCGTCAAGTAGCAGAGCTTCACTTGACCAAGAGCTCAAGTTTTTTCATGATGATGTTAGGAGCTTAGAGCTTCTTTATATAGAAAAAATGAGATTATGAGAGCCTCAAATTGGAAAAATATCTAGTTTACTTGATCCATGGCTTGATCCTCCTCAAAATAATTCCAACCCTTGATTACTGTTGCATAGATCTCTAAAAATTTCGACCTCCTTGATTGATGAGCTGGATGGACCAATATTTGACCTTTGGGTGGTTTTGGACCATTGGAATATATTCAAAAATAAATTTTCTTGAAATTCTCTCATTCAAAATAACCACCTGGACCAAAAAAATTGATTTCCTTTGAGAAATTATTTTCCTTCAAGCCCAACGATTTTTTTTTGGAGCTTTAATGCCTTGGAAATGAGACTTTTCACAACTTTCAATTTGATCCCTTTTTTGGAAAGTGCACATTCTGTTTTTAATTATTTTTCCACCAGGAGAAAATTTTATTTTCTCTCATTTTATTTGTTTGACTAAATTCTGGCTAATTATTTTTCCATTTTTGCCAAAAATTAATAATAATGACTCTAGAGGGGTTTAGACATATTTTTCCACCCTCAAAGTGTGTCTAGGTAGAAGATTTAGTAGTTGAGATATAATTTTGAGTACCCACACCCCAGAGAACCTATATAAACAACACCTTTTGCATCTCTACATGAAATATTATAGAAAAATCCCATTTCAGAAGGGGAATTTTGACAATAAAAATACGACCTCCAGAGTCAACCGAATTTTTCGACACTTTACAGATGATCTAATATGATATTTTACATAGACTCGATACACTAGGACTCACCTAAGACCTTACCATCTAGCTTTGGTGTATTATTGGGAGAAAAACTCTACTAATTATAAATGTTTAAAAACACAAATAATTAGAGGAAAAACATTTCCCTAGAGTGAAACTCTTTGGTAAAGATCATTGGCTTACCTAGATGTTTTACATGGATTTATAAGCATACTAGAACCATTTTTACATAATGGTCTACAGGGCTCCATAATTTGGATTACATTATGACGACTAGAAGTTGCATGATAATGATGAAATATGAAAAAATTCTAATTGCTCTTCACTGTACTCTGTTCAAGGGGTAGTTGACACATGATTGGTCAACATCTAGCTCTACATGGGGACACATTGCTTCTTGAAGGAATGTGAGAATCCATAATCTACATCCACGTCAAACAAAGTAAATCAGACAAATATCCATAAAAAATCATCATATAATATCAAGTACTGCAATAGTATTCAAACAATACTGGAATAAAATTAATCTAATGACATAAAAATGATGAAATAAAACCTATTCTAGTAATTTAAGTAACAAGGAATAGGGTTAGAGATACAATACAGAGGATGCCCTATGGCATCATATGTCATCTTTATAGAACAACTTGAGCATTCGACCATTCACAGGTAAATCAAGTGGTTCACCATCCAATGTGCTCATGTAGAAGGAATTCGGTCCAACAATTACTTTGATGATGTAAGGTCCCAACCATAATTTTTCAAACTCTCCATGATTTCCTGACTTCTCGTTCTTGCGGTCCCATAACAATACCATGTCTCCAACCTGAAGAGGTCTAACTTGAGAAGATTTTTCAAAATTCTTTTTAATTTTAGATTAATTTTTACAAATGTGATCAAAATATTTTCTACGACTTTGATCCAACTCCACTATCTGATCAATTATATCTTGCACAACATCTTTATCATTAGTAAAATGATGAAGGAGTTCATAAAATAGGATCCTAAGGTGCACATATAAAGTTACATCGAAGCCATAAATAAGTTCAAAGGGAATTTTTCCAGTAGATTTCTTCTTTGTAATCGTACTTGCCCATAAAGCATACTTGATGTTGTTATCCCATGACCACTTATTATCTCCTACTATATTCTTAATAATGGTTATTGAGTTATTATTACTAGATTTTACAATACCATTACCCTAAGGATAGTAGTTTGATGAGTGAGCCAAAATAATGACATAAAACAAAAAGATGAAAACTCCGAAGAGCTAAAAGTCTTAAAATTATCAGTGGTAATCTTAGCTGGGACACCAAATTGAGTAATAATTTTATCTTAATTAAAGTTCATAATAACCTTTTCAAAGGAATTTCTTGTAGGAATGGCCTCAACCCATTTCGTAAAATAATTAGTAGCAGTTAAGATCCATGAGTAGCCATTACTAGAATCTTACTAAATTTTCCAATGAATTCCAAACCCCGATGTTAAAAAGGAGCCTTAACAACCACGAGTTGTAGGGGGAGGGAGACTAACTTTTTCTTCCCAATAAACAATTGACAAGCTTGGAAACTTCTAACAGAATTGTGAAAATATGAAAGTATTGAAGGCCAATAATAACCAACATGCAAAATTTTGTGGGCAATAGTCTTTGCAGCGAAATCACGACCACAAAATCCTGCATGAAACTCTGAAATAATAATTTTCGCTTCAACCTCATCAACACACCTAAGCGTTATCCCTTTAGGATTTCTCCACCGAAGACCATCTTTCAAAATGAAATACTTAACCACTTTCATCCTAAGAGCTCTTCTCTTATGAGCAACCACATGGCTAGGACATGTAAGATGTAGAAAATAATAAACAATCTCCCTGTACCACTCAAGTTCCCTAATATTTGAAGTTTAGGTGAAGTTGAAACCTTGGAAGAATCATTTTGAAAAATTAAGCCTAAATCCTTCTCATTACCTTCAGTTAAAATCTTGGCAAACCTTGGCCTTTCATGAACTTAGTGGGTATAATATCCAAATCATACTTGTTACACAGTAATTTATCACTGCCTTCCTGTCAGTCACCCTGCTGTGTCCAAGAAGTCACAATCACTAAGTGTTTGATCCCTGAACTGGCTAAAAACCCATTTTTCCAAAGTTTTGTGCATCAGCGCGTCTGTTCCTAAAATAACCGCGATGACCAGCGCCCCACAGTCTATTTCGTGCGCTGCCATCGCGGAAGAACATCACTTTTCCGCGATGACGCACAGCGCGGCTTTCACGTGTCCTTCCGCGCTGACATGGCTTGTTCAGTTATTGTCATGTGCTGACAGCGCGGCAGTCTCCATATAATCCGCGCTGATCCAGTTTGGGCGAATTTGTTCAAACAACCAGCCTTCCAGATCTCTCCAGGCTTGGTTGTTAGCTTTGTGAATGTCGACTCCCTTCTATGGCATGTCTGTTCGACCCTTTGCAACTACTCCCCTTGAAGATAAGCTCATCCTTCCACCTTTTTAGGAGACTCCTTCTCCTATATAAACTTCCACCATTACCATGAGCAGCTGGTTAGAAAATAGCTAGACTTAGCTTGGATTGTACAGAGCTTGTAGTGCTCAGATTGCTGCTATAGGTGTGGTGTGTTAGGAGTGGAAGTGATTGATTGCTTTGGGAAGTTTGTTTGTGACATTTGTGTGAGAGAGAGAGAGTAGTTTGTCTTGGGAGAACCATCCTCAAAGGTGAATGCTTGAGATACATGCTGACTGATCCCTCCTGAGAAGTTTACCGACGTCAGGACATTTGGTTGTACTCTTCTCTATTCTGATTAATAATAGATGACTGCTATTATTGTTCCATTCTCGTTTGTTTATGCAATGGATAAATGTGAATTATGTCTTTTCTGACTGACATATAGTTACTTTTACTAGATTTCACGCTTGCGTTTGCTTTCTCTTCGTGTGTGCAGGTGTCCGTTCGCGGGGATCGTGGAGGACTGTGACCAGCTGAAGCGAAGGAGCAAAGGAAACATCTCCTCGACAAACGACAGCGCAGGAATCCAAGTAGGTGCTCTTTCTTCTTGTTTAATTGTAACTAGGAACATGCGTGGCAGCATTGTGTGATTGTTGCTAGACCCCTATTGGGCTAGTAGGGATCGCCTCTATCCGTAGAGGGGATTTACCTTCCCAACAATACTCTTGAATCTTTGTAACCCACCTAGCACTGGTCCCTAAGTAATTAGTTTGAGTTAATATATATTTAACCGCAGAGTGTGGGAAAAAAGAAATAACTTTATAATATCTCACATATGTCTTGAAATGTTTAAGAGATTTGACTAAGACATAAGCTTTCTTTTCCACAATACTATAATTTAATTTGGAATTTTGAAGCGACCTACTCATAAAAGCATTTGACTACTCATGACCGTCATTATTTTGAAAGAAAACACCTACAATAGTATCCTTTAGAGTGACAAAAAAAATCATGAACTCCTTAGAATAATCTGGTTTGACTAAGACATAAGGCTTCACGATAGAATCCTTTATTTCCTAAAAAGCCTTCTTTCCATAATCTTTCCATACGAATTTCACATCACTTTTTAATAGACTCTTAATAGTCTTGGAAATTTCTGCGTAGTTTGGAATAAACCTCCTAAGAAGGTTAATATTTCCAAGGAAGGACTGAAGGGATTTAATATTATGATGCAAAGGAATCTTTTGAATGGCCTCAACTCTTTCAGGGTTAATCTTGATCCCATCTTTATAGATGACGTGACCGAGAAAAATTCCTTCAGTTACTCCAAACACAAACTTAGTAGGATTTAAGGATATTCCATATTCTCGATACCTATTAAAGATTTTCTTGAGATGATCTATATGAATAATTGCATCCTTTGAAAATATCGTAAGATCATCTTGATATATCTCGATAATTTTACCAATTAAACCCTTGAAGGTATGATCCATAGCCCTTTGAAATGTTTCTCCAACGTTGGTCAACCCAAAAGGCATTCTAATATACTAAAACGTTCCCCATGGTGTGCTGAAAGTTATCTTATGACAATATTATTTCTTCACTCAAAATTTGTTGTAACCAGAGAAACCATCTAATAATGACATCATACTAGAACCCATTACTCTTTGAAACATAGTTTCCGTGTTAGGAAATGGGTAATTATCCTTCTTACAAGTCAAAATAAGGTTTCTGAAGTCAACAAAAAGTTTGATTGTTCCATTTTTCTTCCTAAAAATAACGTAGTTAGAACACCATGATGAATGGTGAGTCTGTGCGATAATCCCAATTGCGAGCATCTTTTGAAGCTCCTTCTGGACTAAGGGGTCCAACTTAGGATTAATTTGCCTAATTTTTTTACGAAATGGTTTAGAATTTTCATCTATCAAAGGGATATTATGCTCCATAACATCTTCCTTGTAACCTTTCAAATCGTCATAAGAAAATGCTAATACTTCTTGATATTCATGAAGTAAATCAATCAAATTCTTTCTTTCTTCATCAACACTACCTTTGCCAATCTTGATAATTTTCGAATTTTCAGAAGTACCAATATTTACTTCAATGAATTCCCCAGGATTGATTTTCCTTTCTTCATTTATCTTTGTGGCATCATGCCTATCAAATATTCACTCCAAGGCTACTTGAACTTTGGGGGTAGGATTAGTTACATCATCATTTTCGATAGAATTACATCCCTCCCCTTTATAACCAACATTAAAATCTTTAAATTCTTCTTAATTATTAAAAACCGGACCACTTGACTATCATCATGAAACACTTGCCAATGCTCAACATTATCAGGGATCGAAGGCCTAAAGATAACCCCCATCTTGAATTTATCATTTAACATTCCATTCGAAATTTACAAAGTAGATGCAACAACTACAAGCTCATTAGTGTGGCTATTCTTTTCTCTAGGGACAATCTCAAGATTAAAAGCATCAAACAATTCCATAATGTCCCTGTTAAAATTGGCAACTAGGGCCAAACTCCATATGGGTCACCTTATTTATAACAACTGATATTTTTCTTGGATTCTTCTCTTCGAGAGGTGTAGGATTGATCTAAAGATCATTTGATTCCGACATGTAAAAATGTAGATATGAATTTATTTATATATTTGACAAATTGTCAAGGTCGACGAGGAGTCAAAATAGACATTTTTACCCCCAGATCATCCTCAATGTTGCATATAAAAGGAGGAGACCTCAAGTCATTATTCTATCATCTCATCCTCACATCTCTCTTTATCCTCACTTGATTGGGTATGCTAATCTAGGCAGCATCTCTCACATGTGTGAAGGAAGATTTCTGTTTGGGCTATGTTGACCAGTTTGACCGAAGTGCAAAAGTTTTGTTTTGGGCTGCGTTGACCTCTTCTTGACTGCGATGTAGGTGTGGCTATTTCTCCTTGGCAGGCCGTAGATTTTGGCATGGAAACCGAGGTAATCTGACATCTGGTTTGACCAACATTGACTGCCCTAGTTGCTGGCTGTAGTTTGAATTTTGGTGACCATCATTTGATTGGATTTTTTTGGGTTCTTTTGCACTGTTTGGGTTTGCTGTTGGAGGTCGAAGTTGACTTGGTTTGACCAAGATGATTGAAGGAATAATTCTGCCATGTTTGACCAACATTGACTTTTCTGGTTAGGTCTTTACTGCTGCTGTTATAAATTATCAGATTTGTAAATTTGTACTATCTCTCTCTGTTGAACTATTGAAGAATATAAGAATAATTGATCAAGGGTTTCCCCACATTGGGGTTTGTCCCTGGCTGGTGCAACATCTTGTGTCCTCTTGTCTTGGCTTGTCTTCTACTATTTATGTTTATGTTCTATCTACATTTTACTATCATGTTGATGTGATTGCTAAACTAAATATTGATATTGGGCTAATTAAGAAATTGAAGTAAATTGCTCTTAAGAATAGGACATACCAAACATTAACATGGTATCAGAGCTGAGGTGAAGACAAAGCCCAAGCAAGAGTGAAAGAGAAATCACCAAAGACAGTTGGACAATGACAAAGGCTCAATGGGTTCCTCATCCCACTTCCCGGCTGAAGACAAGCTCCGTGAAAAGTCCGACTATCATGGATGGAAGATGTCTCTTGGAAGAACAAGAATTGTTGGAATATGTGAGGGGTAAAATCCGCGAGCCTCCTTCAAATGCATTAATTGCTACAAAGAACAAGTACAACAAGGCTGAAGTCAAAGCAAAGAAGATTATCAAAGATTCCATTGACAAGCGTCTGGTGGCCTACATCTCCGATCTAAACACCTCCAAGGAAATCTATGACAGGTTGGTCAGCATGTTCAAGGTTAGTGATGCAAATCAAATTTTATTTCTCAAAAATAAATTGAAGGACATTAAGAAGGGCAAGGACGAGGATATTCAATCCTACTTGTTAAGGATCACAAAGATCAAGAATGATCTTCTATCGATTGGAGAGGTCATTCCTGACTGGGAACTTACTATCACTACACTTGGAGGACTCCCACTCGAGTGGTATATATTTAGAACCACTATTCTCAATAATGATCGAATTACGAGATTTGAAGAATTAATGTCGAGATGCATTCAAGAAGAGAGAAAAATGGTGGAGTAAGAAATGCCTTGGAATAGAGGCAACCCCACTGCTTTCTCCGCTCATGCGAAAAGGAGAAATAATGCAGGGTCAAAAGGTCATTTCAATGGAAAGCCCGGATCTAAGGGTGGAAGGAAGGGAAGGTGATATTTTTGCAATAAGTTTGGCCATTATGCAAGGGAGTGTCCAAGTATAAGGGACACATCACATGATGATGATCACAACCATTCCACGGGCAACTTCAACAAAAACAATAAAAAGAATGGCAGGTTCAATTGCAAAGGAAAAAGGAATGCGGGACATCATGGAAATGGTCAACCCTCCAAGAAAGCAAGGAACTCCAGGTATGAAGAATAAAATGTTGTTAACAATAAGCAAAAGGAATACTATCTTATATCAGCCCTCTCGACTACCTCTCCTCCGGACTCTTTGGGGAATTGGCTAATTGATAGTGGCGCCTCAAGGCACTTCACCATGTACAAGGCAGCTCTCTCTAATTTGATAGAAAAGGAGACAAAATTGGAGATTATTCTTGGAGACGATGCCACCTATCCCGTGAAGGGAATAGGGAATGTCACCCTTCAATTGAATCAAGGTAACATGATTCATTTACAAGAATTTCTATATGTACTTGATCTTAAGAAGAACCCGGTGTCCATTTCGGCAATGAAAGATAAAGGATACAAGGTGGCATTCATCAATGGAAATTGGAAAATCAATTTTAAATATGCTTTTACTCTTGGGTTCCAGGTTGACACTTTGTATCAAGTTGGAGGAAGTCCATTGGGAGCCATGTCTTGCGACACATCTCTACTATCTGAATTATGGCACCGAAGGTTTTCCCATCTTCATTATAAGTCTCTTCCCGATGTGAGACAGATGGTGACAGGTATGCCCGAGTTCAAAGTACAACATGAACTTATATGTCCTGGATGTGCCGAAGGAAAAATTACAAGGGGCCCATTCCCCTCAAGTAATAGCAAGACGACGGATATATTGCAATTGATCCACTTCGACATATCTGGGATGATGCCAGTAAATTCTTTGGGAGGATACTTATATTATCTCACCTTTACAGATGACTATTCTCGCAAGACTTGGATCTACTTCTTGAAAAAGAAGGATGAAGTGTTCACTTGGTCCCGTCACTTCAAAGCCATGATCACAAATCAATTCGAGAAGAGAATCAAGATATTGAGGACTGATAATGGGACTGAGTATGAATCCAATGAATTCCATGACTATTGCAGAGAAGCTGACATTAAGAGGGAGACCACAATGCCATACACTCTCGAGCAGAATGGTGTAGATGAAAGAAAGAATCGTACTATTGTGGAAGTTGTTCATGCCATGCTTCATGATCAAGGGCTTCCGATGTTTCTATGGGCCAAAGCTGCGAATACCGTCGTGTATCTTCAAAAGCGATGCCCTCATCAAGAATTGGACTCTAAGACTCTCAAAGAAATGTTCACTGGTAAGAAACCCAATGTCTCTCACTTTAGAATTTTTGGAAGTCTCGTATATTTTCATGTGCCGAAAGAGAAAAGAAGCAAATTGGGTGCATCTGGGAAGAAAGGAATCTTAGTGGGCTATAGCAAAAATTCTAAGGGCTATATAATTTATGTGGCTGATCAAAGGGAAGTTGAGATAAGTCATGATGTCACCTTTGATGAAGATATGGCTCTTAGCAAGATCAACAACCTTCCTATCCCAAGGAAGGACAAAGAAGTAGACACCAGAAGACAAGGTGAAAAAGAGGACGAGACGATGCTGAATGTTGATGAACCTATGGATTTTATTGATCCTCCTCCCCAAGAACTCTCCTTATCAAAGGGGAGACCCTCATGGCTTAGGGAGACTCTCAAAGATGCCGAGAGACATATTGCACCAAGGGGGACTTTCCGTGAGAGCAAGAAGATGAACAGGTATCAAGGATACTTGACCGCCATGAGCACTATCATTCAAAATGAACCTTCATCATTTACAGAAGCAGTGAAGAAACAAGTTTGGAAGGATGCTATGAATGAAGAATATGAGTCTATTATGTAGAATGATGTCTAGGATGTGGTCCCTAGACCCCAGGACAAATCGATTGTCACCTCTAAGTGGCTCTACAAAATCAAGCATGGAGCTGATGGAAGTGCATAAAAGTTCAAGGCTCGCTTTGTTTCCCAAGACTTTTCCCAAAAGGAATGTGTAGATTATGATGAGATATTTGTAGCTGTTGCTTGATACACCACCATCCGCTCGATTATAGCCCTTGCTTCCTCGCAAGGATGGAACCTACATCAGATGGATGTCAAGACTGCTTTCTTGCATGGTTCGATCAAAGAGGAAGTCTATGTGGAACAACCTGAGGGGTTTGAGGTTCATGACCGAGAATCTCATGTATACAGGTTAAAGAAGGCTCTCTATGGCTTGAAGAAAGCACCCCTAGCTTGGTATGAGAGGATTGATAGCTATCTTATGAAGCTGAGATTCACTATGAGTGAAGCCGATCCAAACCTTTACTTTAAGTTTGAAGATGATAAACCTCTCATACTGGTACTTTATGTGGAAGACCTCTTTCTGACATGTGGAGACCCTCTCATTCACACATGTAAGAGGGATTTGGCTTCCGAAGTTGAGATGAAGGACTTAGGACTGATGCGCTACTTCCTAAGGTTGGAGGTTTGGCAAAAGGCAGGCGAAATTTTCTTATCTCAAGGAAAATATGTTGTGAAGGTATTGGAAATATTTGGGATGGTGGAATGCAGGCCTGTGACTATCCCGATTGAACTTAACTTCAAGAAGTTATGTGGTATTGCTGTCGGACCTGTATTGGGAAATGCCTCTGAGTATCATTAACTCATAGGAAAATTGATGTTCTTGGTGAACTCTCGTCCAGATATATGTTTTGTAGTTAATACGTTGAACCAATATATGGTTGAGCCTGATCACACACATTGGATTGGTGCCAAGAATCTTCTGAGATATCTTCGGGTCACAATCACTCATGAACTGAGATACACTACCAAAGACGTGAGGATGCATGGTTATTATGATGTTGATTGGGCTGGCAGTGTGGTGGATCATAAGAGAACGTCTGGGTGCTACTTTTGTTTAGGTTCTGCTTCGATATCCTCGATGAGAAGGAAGCCTAAATCTGTTGCCTTGAGCACCGCTGAGGCCGAATACATAGCTGTGAGTATGGCCTCCTGTGAAGTTTTCTGGTTGAGGAAGCCCTTCAGTGAGTTGTTTGGTCATGTGCTGGATACCACCATGATCCTTTGTTACAACCAGAGTGGGATCCGATTATCAGAGAATCCCATATTTCATGATTGCTCCAAGCACATAGATATCAGGTACCATTTTATCCAGGATATGGTACAACGAGGAGCAATAAGGCTCCATCACATTGGGACTGATGAGAAGGTTGTGGACATTCTGACAAAGCCCCTGGGAAAGGTCAAATTCTTGACTTTCCGAGAACGACTAGGATTCGTGGAGAGACCCTCATATGAGGGTCATGTATGATATAGACATTGAGCTCTGGGAGCTCCGGGGGGCTTGGGGTACTTCTTGAAGTGATGAGAAATCATAGGGTGAGTGGTTCAGCCTTCCCCTAATGGTTTGGTGTGTACAGGGTGAGTGCTTCAACCTTTTGTTGAGCTAGTTTATTGACTAAATTAACACAAGTATTTAATTATCAATCTGGGTTTGTAAAACTTGGAGGCAAATCCACTGTATATGGACATCAGATATAATCAAGTTTAGAAGATAAAATTTGAAGATTTAAAGAAGTACATATTACAAATATAAACCTATTTTAACAATTTCTAATTCACTTATGTAATATATGAGGGAAGATGCTCCTAACTTAGGAGAACCAGGTTGTCCTTCCCTACAATACTACTTTCATGAAGATAAATCTAAGAGCACTAATTAACAATGGTTTATGATGCAGAAGATGTAGAAGAAGATGCTCCTAACTAAGGAGGTCCAGATTTTCCTTCTTCACAATCCTACTATATCACAATCACCATTGCTTCAAACCAGAAATGCAGAAATAACTTCAAATGAGAAATGGAGAATGAAATTCAGTTTTAGTTCAAGATCAAATAGAAGGGGAATTTAACTTAAATTCCTTTGTGTCCCTTCATATGTAGATTAGAATTAAATCCATATTCATTCAGCAATCATCACACATCTAAATACATTTGAAACAAAAACTAATCTATGAAAACTATGAAAATTGAACCAAGAAGTGTACTTAGCTTGGTGTGGGGGCCCTCCAACCTTGCCTTGCACACTTGAAGAAATCTCAGCTACAGCAACTTTAGTAAATCAACCAAGCATGAACAACAAATTGGAATGAAACAAGTTCTTCAAATTAGCTCCCAACTCCAATTATACAAAAGTTACATACAAATTCCATTACAAAAGCCATCAAAGTCTTGGCTTTAAATAGAGGTTTAATGAAACAAACTGATTTATATTATCTCTAACACTCATATCTAATCATATCCACCTATCTAAGTCGAAATCATCCAATTCATCCCAAGAAATATGGTCAATCCCATAAAATCTCAAAACTGCCCTATTTCCTAGGGATTTTCTAGTGACTAGTCATGTTTGACCAGCCTTGACCGGGCCTAATAAAGCTTGTTCTGGCCAAACCAAGTGGAGTTAGCTTAGTCCTAGTTCCCAAGCTGTCCATCCATGCATCAAACTCGAGCCCAAGTGTCCTGCAAATAGGTCATCCACATAGCTATTACGGGAATTTTTGATTCAGTCCAAAATTGCACTTGAAACTCATTTTTCATAAAAACTTCTAGAAATTGCAAAATTAAAATTAAACACCTGAATATGCATAAAATACATCAAATTGAGATGGATATGATGGAAAATGGATGGAAAATATAAGAATTAGGTAAGTTTCCCTAAGCAAAAATAGACCAAAACTGAGGGCCAACATCTCCCCCTTGCTGATCTTCAAGCATGTCCTCATGCTTGTCTTCGTCTCATTGATCTTCTGCCTTTGTATGCTAACCTCCCTTGCTGTTATACCGATGGCTCTGTCCCTTGAAGATGAAGCTTTCTCTTGAGATACTGTAAAAGGATATCTATGCTTTCATGTACTTCTTCTCTTTTCTTGTGGATGACTTTCTTTACCAATATATCATTCTGGATGAGCAGCTTCAGACGACAAATAAAACTTGAATTTTGCAATACATTCCGACACAGGATTCATGTCCCTCTCAAATCAACAATTTTACTCAAAGCTTCCAATATCCAGTTGCCCTTACATCTCATTAAAATAAGCAATTTTTTTATGTCTAGGCATTCACTTTCAATTTAGCCACTCGTTTACCCATGCAATCTGCAAAATAGGGGTTGAAAGAACCATAAAAATATCTCAAATAGAAATGAATTTGAGAAAATTGTTCGCATGGAGTCTAATTAGGCTCGTTCTGAAGAAAACGCATGTTTTCGTTTTTCAAATTTCATTTTCATTCCCAGAAAAATGCAACGAAAAACAGTGGTTTTCAAAAATTGAAATGCCTTTCTGGGACTGAATAAAATTTCATGATCATTAAATTTGAAGTCAATTTCTCTCTTCCAATTTTTCTTTAGTATCCTGCTTACCTTTTTTCTAATGCCCTTGATAAAGTGTTAAATTGGCAACTAGGGCCAAACTCCATGTGGGTTAGCTTATTTCTGGCAGCTGATATTTTTATTGGATCCCTCTCGTCGAGAGGTGTAGGATTGATCCAAAGATCATCCGATTCTGATAAGTATTTATGGAGATATGAATTTATTTTGTTTATGTAATTATTACCAAGCCGACCAGCTCTTATGTAGGCTCTAGAAACCCAACCGACGTGTCTATTCATCATCCTTGTTTTGGTATAAGTAGATGAGGATTTGATATCATTTACACACACACTCTTTAGGTGATCTCCTCTCCACATCTGGGTTTTTGGTGAAGGAGAGAGATACTAAGAGTATGCTGGGCTAAGTCGTTGATGCCCTAGCCGCAGGTAATATCCTAGACGAAGTAATGCCCTAGCCGCAGTAAGCAACAGGCTTATGAAGAAATATAAACGCAGTTAATGGGTCAATAAGACGCAGTAAGTCAACAAGACCTGCTCACGCATTCCTATGCCATTCTATACATATATATGCTATACAGGTATGCCCATTCTTCGTGAAGTTTGGAACATGGATGGCCATTTTACGGTTTGGAACAGGTATGGCCATTCTACGTGATACATATATACACTATTTATGGCAAATTATAACTGTGACAACCGCAGTAAAGGAAGGGCAGCCGCAGTTGAGGAATAACGAAGCCGCATCAATGGAGACCTGTTAACGCAGTCAATGGAGCCTGTTCACGTAGTCTAAGAAGATAAGAACTTCACATTCTTCCTCTCTGAAATTTCAGGTGTAGTAGCCGCAGTCAAAGTGTAAGGTATGAAGTGAACTAAACTCATGTATCCACATTGATGGAGCAACAAGGTTCTAGGAATTGTGATGAGGACGTAAACTAAATACATATCTCGGCATACCTGAATTTGTTGACACAGTGATATCACTCGTATACATATCGAATGGACAAAGAGGACCGTGTATCTAATGCAACCTCGGCATGTTATAAACAGTGATCAGGATTGCAAGAAGTAAGAAGGGTTACATCTCGGCTTTGTATTTAGATCTGTCCAGACATATCACAATGATGAAATATGTGATACTCGGCCTACCTGTGATTGAAGGAATTATCTTCGGATGAATAAATCAGAGAAGGCTAATGATGATCTCGGAATATCTATGAGCAACATCTCGTCATACCTGTAAGTGTTCTCATCAACCGGATAGAGTTGAAGGGTATTAAGTCCTGTAGCTAGGATCTCGGCATATACTTATATTTGTTTCTATTAACTCACATACCTCAAGGGGAATTAGAGTACTGATGTATGACATAAACCTAATCACTGTCATTGTAATAAAGCAGTCACAATGACAAGGATCATAAGTAGTAATGATGGTTACATTGTCAACATAATGAGAATGATAAGGATGAATAGTCTCTGATCATGATGGGCATGGGCAGCAAAATGATGAATAGTGATGGGGCCAGCCCATGTGGTCCCGCCTTGCCTCAGCTGATGTGGACTTACGTTATTGAACTAGTTGGAATATGCGGTAATTGGGAATTGATTATGGTTTAATTTACAATCAACACGACTGTACTTTGTATTAACCCTCCGTTGGACACCTGTTCTCCTCGAACTTGGCAAACCCTACCTTGTTTTTGTTACCCGGTTCATGCCTTTGCGGTCATTTTTGCCTTCGATGCTTGGTCTCGGTGGTCTCTGTGTTGTTTTGGCTCCGCCTCTAGTTATTTGTCTATGATGAAATCCTTTGGGTTTCCGCCTGTTCCGTGGTGATATGATGATGCCTCAACTATACCCTGTCGTTACTGTGTGGGTTTGTCTATCCGGCACTTGGTTTCGTTGGTAAGTTGCTATGGTTCCATCGCATGTTCATTTCGTTTTCATGGCTGTAAGAACTATCCTTTGTTTGATTTCGTGGTTACTGTCTGGTCTGGCCTTCTTGACAATTCTTTGGTTAAGGACTATGGCGTAATGATGCTCGGTCCGCTCAGCTCGACAGTTGCACAGGTCGATGGAATTCCGGTTTCGTTCCTCTCCGGCGCTCGGCTATTTGGACAAGGTATGACACAGTTCTATGCTAGAATTTCTTTTCCTCTGTTTGCACCGAGACTAACGTTCTTCGGCCCCTCTGTGGACAGGGGTCTCTGTTTCAGGGTTCTGTTGGCCTACTGTTCCGGCACACTGTCAGGTATGATTACTCTCCTGTCTCCATACTCAGGGTTTTCATTTACAGGCGTTATGGCTTCAATTCTCATGCAAGGGTTTTATTGGAAAGAAACCCTGACCTTCCACCTTCTATGTCTTTTGCAGGTGTGGCCGTCTTCCATGTCGTAGCAATGGCTTCCGTCGACTCCTTCCGGGTAGTCCTGTTCTTGTTTTGCTTTCCTGTAATGAGTCTTGGTCCTGATCACGGATTATGGTCGCTTGTTATGTGAAATGCCTGTTTATTTGTTGTGTTTGGAATTTCTGGGTTTGTCAAACGCTTGGCCGTAACTTAGGAGGGTTTGTGGGTCGGTTGCAACGCTTTTCGGTTGCACCATGATGCACAGTTCTATGTAATTTTTATGTAGAAGAAATACATTGTAAAATTAAGTGATAGATAGACTCATTTGCTGCCAGTTCTGGTTGCTTACCCGGTTATTGTGGTTGTTTGGTTTGAACCCTTAGTGGGTGCTGGTTCTTTCCGCCTCTTGTTCGCTTTCTTCTCTGCCAGTTCGTAGCTCTTTGAACACTGTAAAACACTGTTGATATATTTAAATAAAAAATGAAATATTTACGCAGCACTGTACATACAGGCTTTTGTTACTGAGGACACATATATGAACAATTTGTTTGCTTGTGCACTGAAATAAGATGAAGGAAAATGTATATTTATTATTCTCTTGTATATGCTCCGCTGCTGAACCCCTCTGGGTTTGCTTGCTTGTCTTTTTATACAATGTTTTCAGGCAGTTTGATAACTGCTGGTAGTTATTCAATTACAGTTTTAGCAGTTACTATAGGCATGACTTTCTTTGACTATCAATAGTTTACTTAGTCTGCCTTTTTACCATAGGAATTCGTTGTTAACCACCTACTGACCCTAACCTACTATTATCGTTTCTAACTAGAACCTATTACAATATTTCAAACATAATGAACAGAAATTAAAATAACAACAGTTAACAATGTAGCTGACCACGAAAGAAAGAAAACAAAAACATAGGAACTTGACAGACTTGCTGTCCGTTCAGTGAAATGTTTCTCATCCCCAATCTTTTTCAGAAACTTTGTTCGCCCTCCCTCGGTCTTCACCCTGTTGACCAGATGCTCCTGCATCAGGCTGCCGGGGTAAAAGAGAACTCATGGCTCCGTCCCATGAGCTCCTCCACCGAGTAGCCAGCCTTCAGAATCTGTGCCTCGTTGAGCCATGAGCTATCCTCCATCGGACGGTCCTTCCACTTGACGAGGTAACGCAGATACTCCTTCCTGCGCGTCTTCTTGGCTACCTGGGTGCTGAGGATTCCTTCAATTTCATGGGTCCGGACCGAAGGCAACTATTTCTTCCAAAGACTGCTCTCTAATTGGGTGTCTCGTTGTGGCTGTACCATCCTGTCATCTTCCGCCTGGGCATGATATGGGAACAGGTCTGCCACGTTGAATATAGGTGATATACCTATATCAGGTGGCAATTGAATTTCATATGCATTAGCTGAAAATTTCCGCAAAATTTTGCATGGACCAATTTTCTTGAATTTCAACTTGTTATATGTACCCTTAGGAAACCGTTCCCGGCGCAGATGCGCAAGGACTTCGTCTCCAACATCAAAATGTACCTCTCGTCGCTTTATGTCTGCGTGCTGTTTGTATTTCTGCGTGCTGTCCTGCAACCTTAATTTGACCTTTTCATGAAGTTCGCTCATTGCTTCAGCAAAATCTTCCCCATCTGCACTTCTCCGTTCTAGCTGTCCCAAATCTCGTAGTTCATGTACCCCTCGAGGATGCATACCATACAAAACCTGAAATGGGCTAAATCCGGTGCTCCGATTGGGCGAATCGTTATAAGCGAATTCTGCCTGGGCAAGAGCTCGATCCCATAATCGTGAGTTTTCTCCTGTCAAACTTCGTAATAAGTTGCCCAAACTCCTGTTCACCACCTCTGTCTGTCCATCAGTCTGCGGGTGATACGCAGAACTGAAATTTAACTGCGTGCCCAACTTTTTCCACAGGGTGCGCCAAAAATGTCCCGTGAACTTCACATCCCTGTCTGAAACAATAGTTCTAGGTAAGCCATGTAATCGAACTACTTTTGTAAAAAATAGGTGTGCCACGTTTGTGGCGTCGCTAGTTTTCCGGCAAGGAATGAAATGAGCCATTTTCGAGAACCTATCCACCACCACCATCACTGAATCATATCCCCGCTGCATTCTAGGCAATCCTAGGACAAAATCAATGCTGACCGAATCCCACGGCCTGCTCGGAACAGGTAGGGGTGTGTACAGTCCAGTGTTCTGGCTGTGTCCCTTCGCCAGTTGGCAGATTTTACACCTGGTTACATACCTCTGCACGTCCCGGCTCATTTTTGGCCAATAATAAAAATGCCCGAGCTGCTCCAACGTTTTATCGATGCCAAAATGTCCCGCTAGTCCGCCACTGTGTTTCTCTCTTACTAAATTTTCCCTCATCGAACAGTCCGGAATACATAGCTGTCCACCTCGAAACAATAATCCTTCCTGTAAATTGAAATCTAGCCATGGGCTCGTATTCCTTAATACGAGATTTTGGCATGCTTCAAAAGCTTCCTTGAAATCCGCGTCCATTTGGTACAAATCCTTCAAGTACTAAAATGCCATCACCTGTATGCCACTTTCTTGTAAGAGCAAGGCTCTTCTGCTTAAAGCATCCGCCACTTTGTTGGCTTGCCCACTTATGTGCTTTAACACAAAAGTAAAACTCTGCAAGTATTCCACCCACTTGGCATGTTTATGGTTCAGTTTGTGCTGCTGCGTTACATATTGTAACGCTGAATTATCAGAGAACAAGACGAACTCATTGCCCAGTAAGTAGTGCCTCCAATTTTTCAAAGCTTGGACCACTGCATAGAACTCTTTGTCATATGACGAATACTTCTGCCGACTCTCATTTAGTTTTTCACTAAAAAATGCCACCGGTCTGTACTCTTGACTGAGCACAGCGCCAATAGCTGTCCCGCTTGCATCACAACGAACCTGAAAAGGTTTACTAAAATCGGGCAGTCTCAAGATCGGCCACTCCGTTATTTTCCGCTTCAGAAGTTGGAAACTGTTTTCTGCCGCCTTGGTCCAACAAAAAGGTTGGCTGGCCTTTTTGATGGTCTCTAGCATTGGTGCGCAGATCTCACTAAAATTCTTAATGAATTTTCGATAAAAACTTGCTAAACCGTGAAAGCTACGTACCTCAAACAAATTCTTAGGTGACGGCCAACTTATGATTGCTGCAATCTTTTCTGGGTCCATCTTTAACTTGTTCTCTGCAACTACAAATCCCAGATAGATCAACTCCTTCTGCAAGAAAGTGCATTTCTTCAAATTTATCAGCAGTTTGTTCTGCTGCAGCTTCTCGAATACCCTTCGAATATGCTGAAGGTGTTCTCTTTTTGTCCTGCTGAAAATTAAAATATCGTCCAGATAGACTATCACGAATTTCCCAATAAATTCCTTTAACATTTCATTCATCAGTCTCATAAAAGTACTCGGAGCGTTACTCAACCCAAATGGCATGACCAGCCATTCGTACAACGCTTCGTTGGTCTTGAAGGCTGTCTTCCATTCGTCTCCCTCTCTAATTTTGATCTGATGGTACCCACTCTTCAGATCTATTTTTGTAAAGTAAGCTGCCCCACTAAGACAGTCCAACATGTCGTCCATTCTAGGCAAGGGAAACCGGTATCGAATCGTAATTTTGTTTATAGCCCGCGAATCTGTGCACATTCGCCATTCTCCACCTTTCTTGGGTGCAAGGACTGTTGGTACTGCACAGGGGCTCAGACTTTCTCTGATCAGTCCCTTATCCAACAACTCCTGCACTTGTTTGCGTACTTCTTCATTGTCCTTTGGACTCATCCTGTACGCTGCCTTGTTCGGCAAGCTTGCTCCTGGTATAAAATCAATGTGATGGCTGATACTCCTTTTGGGAGGCAATTTATCAGGTAACTCATCAGCCGCAATGTCTTGAAATTATTCCAACAGCTCCTGTATTTCTTTGGGCAGTTCTGATTTTTCCAAGTTCAGCAATACTGGCTTCATCCTCCTCACAACTGCAAAATTAACTTCATTTTCCTCAACCTGTTTTACAAACTGTTTTCCTCCAATTAACAACGCCTTTGTTCCGCTTGATTCTGCTGTGTCTTCCTCTTTGATGGGTACAAGTGTGTGTTTGACCCCATCCTTTGTAAATTTATAACAGTTGGTCTTTCCATCGTGTGTCACCTTCCTATCATACTGCCATGGTCTTCCAAGCAGTATATGGCACACGTCCATTGGCATAATATCGCAGACCACTGTGTCGTGGTACTTGCCAATGTGAAACTCTACCTCGCATTGTTCATCAACCAACAGCTGGTGGCCTTTCTGTAGCCACGACACCTTGTAAGGTGTGGGGTGCTTCAGCCGCTTCAACCCCAGCTTTTCCACCATCTCAGTGGCAACCAAGTTATCCGTACTCCCGCTGTCTATTATCACTTTGCAGCACTTTCCATGCGATTTACAGACTGTCCGGAACAGTGCTTTCCGCTGTGTTGGTTCAGCCACCTCCTTGGCTGGTTTTAACAACACTTTATTCAAAATCAAAGCTTCTCCCGTTTCCGCCATGTCTTCCACCTCCCGGGGTTGTGCTTCAGCTTCTTCAGGCTGTGCCATAAGTGTTCCCCTCTGACCTGCCTGTTCAACTTCTGGACATTCAAAGGATCTGTGCCCCCATTTATGGCACCTGTAGCACTGGACACTCGTCCCTCTTCCGCGGCCATTCCCTCGTCTTCGCTGATATGACCGACCTCCTCTGGTGCTTTCTCCTTTCTCTGTTGTCCCTGAAGTTTTAGAACTGCTGCCTTCTTCGCTGTTCGTAGCAGTCCTTCCTCTGCCGTAGGACTGTCCCCGTCCTCTGCCATTCCCTCTCCCTCTCCTGTTGTTCTGTTTTCTGTTGATTTTCTCCTCAGCCTTTCCAGCACTCTGAAAGGCTTCTTCAATATTCCGGGGAGAAAGAATACTGATTTCATCCAATATCTCCATCCTCAATCCATTTACGTACCTTGCTGTTTTTTCTGGGTTATCATCCGTATAACCAGCACGTAAATTCACTCGGTAAAACTCTTCCGTGTACTCCTTGACAGTCATACCCTTCTGCCTTAAATTCTGTACTCGCCGATATAATTCCACCTGGTAGTCTTTTGGCAGAAATCTGCCCTTCAATTTTGCCACCATCCTTGACCATTGTCGTATCGGCAACTTATTCATTCGTTTTCTGTCCGCTTGGACATTGTCCCACCACAAAAGTGCGTGTCCCTTTAACTTAGTGGCAGCGAACCTAACTCTTCTATCCTCACTGATTTCCTCATTTTCGAAATATTTATCTAGTTCGCTTATCCAGTCCAACATGACATCTGCAGACAGATTGCCATCGTAATTAGAAATCTCTGTTTTGGGTTTGCTGCTGGCCAATAGAACTGAACGCAGCAGTCTCAATTCCGGAGCTTCTTCATCTAACCCGTCTGTAGCAGTTACCGCTTCCTCCTCACTGTTATCTCCAAGTTCCGGGTCTCTTCGCCTACCCACCTCCACTGCTTCCAAACGAGCTGTAAGAACTCTAATCTGCTCCCTTAATCCTTCATCTGCTCCCCTACGTGCACCTCTTCCACGTCCTCGTCTTGGTGCTTCCATCCTCTTCTATTTAAAAGAAAAACTGCTCTGATACCACTTGATGGGGCCAGCCCACGTGGTCCCGCCTTGCCTCAGCTGATGTGGACTTACGTTATTGAACTGGTTGGAATATGCGGTAATTGGGAATTGATTATGGTTTAATTTACAATCAACATGGCTGTACTTTGTATTAACCCTCTGTTGGACACCTGTTCTCCTCGAACTTGGCAAACCCTACCTTGTTTTTGTTACCCGGTTCGCGCCTTTGCGGTCATTTTTGCCTTCGATGCTTGGTCTCAGTGGTCTCTGTGTTGTTTTGGCTCCGCCTCCGGTTATTTGTTTGTGATGAAACCTTTTGGGTTTCCGCCTGTTCCGTGGTGATATGATGATGCCTCACCTATACCCTGTCGTTACTGTGTGGGTTTGTCTATCCGGCACTTGGTTTCGTTGGTAAGTTGCTATGGTTCCATCGCATGTTCATTTCGTTTTCATGGCTGTAAGAACTATCCTTTGTTTGATTTCATGGTTACTGTCTGGTCTGGCCTTCTTGACAATTCTTTGGTTAAGGACTATGGCGTAATGATGCTCGGTCTGCTCAGCTCGACAGTTGCACAGGTCGATGGAATTCCGGTTTCGTTCCTCTCCGACGCTCGGCTATTTGGACAAGGTATGACACAGTTCTATGCTAGAATTTCTTTTCCTCTGTTTGCACCGAGACTAACGTTCTTCGGCCCCTCTGTGGACAGGGGTCTCTGTTTCAGGGTTCTGTTGGCCTACTGTTCCGGCACACTGTCAGGTATGATTACTCTCCTGTCTCCATACTCAGGGTTTTCATTTACAGGCGTTATGGCTTCAATTCTCATGCAAGGGTTTTATTGGAAAGAAACCCTGACCTTCCACCTTCTATGTCTTTTGCAGGTGTGGCCGTCTTCCGTGTCGTAGCAATGGCTTCCGTCGACTCCTTCCGGGTAGTCATGTTCTTGTTTTTCTTTCCTGTAATGAGTCTTGGTCCTGATCACGGATTATGGTCGCTTGTTATGTGAAATGCCTGTTTATTTGTTGTGTTTGGAATTTCTGGGTTTGTCAAACCCTTGGCCGTAACTTAGGAGGGTTTGTGGGTCGGTTGCAACGCTGTTCGGTTGCACCATGATGCACAGTTCTATGTAATTTTTATGCAGAAGAAATACATTGTAAAATTAAGTGATAGATAGACTCATTCGCTGCCAGTTCTGGTTGCTTACCCGGTTATTGTGGTTGTTTGGTTTGAACCCTTAGTGGGTGCTGGTTCTTTCCGCCTCTTGTTCGCTTTCTTCTCTGCCAGTTCGTAGCTCTTTGAACACTGTAAAACACTGTTGATATATTTAAATAAAAAATGAAATATTTACGCACCACTGTACATACAGGCTTTTGTTACTGAGGACACATATATGAACAATTTGTTTGCTTGTGCACTGAAATAAGATGAAGGAAAATGTATATTTATTATTCTCTTGTATATGCTCCGCTGCTGAACCCCTCTGGGTTTGCTTGCTTGTCTTTTTATACAATGTTTTCAGGCAGTTTGATAACTGCTGGTAGTTATTCAATTACAGTTTTAGCAGTTACTATAGGCATGACTTTCTTTGACTATCAATAGTTTACTTAGTCTGCCTTTTTACCATAGGAATTCGTTGTTAACCACCTACTGACCCTAACCTACTATTATCGTTTCTAACTAGAACCTATTACAATATTTCAAACATAATGAACAAAATTAAAATAACAACAGTTAACAATGTAGCTGACCACGAAAGAAAGAAAACAAAAACATAGGAACTTGACAGACTTGCTGTCCGTTCAGTGAAATGTTTCTCATCCCCAATCTTTTTCAGAAACTTTGTTCGCCCTCCCTCAGTCTTCAACTTGTTGACCAGATGCTCCTGCATCAAATAGGACAACATCATGATGAATGAGATCATGATGCATGGGTAGCATAATGATCATGGGCAGCATGATGATAATCTTGAGTAGTGCAGCATGGTGCTGTATGCAGTGGTACATCAGAGAACCAAATGCAGCACGATGACAGGGGAAGGAGCCACCTTGGAGAATCAGTTGAAGCAGAATGTCTTCAACTGATATCATTGTTATACGAGATGATCTATGCTTAGATCCAGACAAGTCAAAGTATTGACTTCTGTTGTAATTGTACTATCTCTCTCTCTCTCTCTTTCTCTGCTGAACTTTGAAGATAAAAGAAGATTTGATCAAAGGGTTTCCCCACACATTGTGGGGTTTGTCCCTAGCTCGCGCCATATCTTGTGTCCTCTTGCCTTCGCTTGTCTTCTGCGATTTATATTTATGTTCTATCTGCAGTTTATCTTAATGTTGATGTAATTGCTAACTATGAAAATTTAAATAAATTGCTCTAGCATAGAACATACCTAAACTTAACAAGATGAGACCAATCCTCAAAAATATGAAGTTACTGCTTCCGCAAATGCAAAGCTTTGATATAAAAAGATTATAAAAACATAATAAACATGTTTTTATTAATCTATTTCTTTTATTCTATCCTCTGTTTCATCAAATTTTTTTAAACTCCTTGTCTCTGTCTTTGCAGCATCTCTGCTCTATTCATGCAAACAAAATATCCATCTTTATACACACTTCTGTAAGAAAGAAATTGAACTCTGTTTCAAAAAAACGAAATCATATCATAATTCCTCCTTTCGATTTTCGTTTTTCTTAACATATTCCTAGAGTCACTTCTTCCAAGGATAATTTTAGGGGCGAATGTTCGCCCTTTGGCGAAATTAAGGGGTTTTAAATTTTTAGTGGGCGAATATTTTGTATCATAGTACTTTTTTACAAATCACCTCAAATAGCCCACCTTATTTTAAGGGAGAGGGTAAAAAAGGTAAATTTAGCCCTTCAAATTAGGACTTACAACCTTCCATTCGCCCATTTTCAAGAATAGCTTTTATTTAAGTGAATCCATTCGCCCATTTTCAAGAATAGGTTTTATTTAAGTGAATCCTATGGGCCAAATACCATATTTATAAAAGAGGTATGGTAAATTAATAAAAATATAAATAAATGAGAGGTATGGTAAATAAATAAAACATTTTTTATATTTACTCCATAAGTCACCTTATATACATGTAAGGGTGTAAACAAATAAAAATATAAGTAAAGTGGAGGTATGGTAAATAAATAAAAAGTCTTTTTATACTTACTCAAAAGGTATGGTAAATAAATAAAAATATAAATAAACTAGACGTATCGTAAATAAATAAAACCTCTTTTTATATTTAGTCCATAACCCTCGTTCTATTTATGAAGGCTCAAGAAAGAGGTTTTATTTAAGTGAATCCTATGGGCCAAATACCATATTTGTAAAAGAGGTATGGTAAATTAATAAAAATATAAATAAACGAGAGGTATGGTAAACAAATAAAACATTTTTTTATATTTACTCCATAAGTCACCTTATATTTACGAACACTCAAAAAATGGGTTATATTTAGGTGAAACCTATGGCCAAAATACTATGGGACAAATACCATGGACTAGATTGTTATTAATACCATGCAAAAACCATTATTAACCCTAATATTAGAATTAATAAAAATAAAAATGGCACATGGTATTGACCCATGGTATTCACCAAAATGGCACATGGTATTGACCCATGGTATTCACCTGGAATGTAGCCTATTTAAATGGGGGAATTAAACCAGCATGTAGCCTATGCTAAGATTCACTAGGACTTTACAAAGTTTTATTATTTAGTGAAAGACTCGCCAAGATCTTACAAGATTTTATAATTGAGTAAAATATTCTAATAAAAATAAAAATGGCACATGGTATTGACCCATGGTATTCACCAAAATGGCACATGGTATTGACCCATGGTATTCACCTGGAATGTAGCCTATTTAAATAGGGGAATTAAAATAGCATGTAGCCTATGCTAAGATTCACTAGGACTTTACAAAGTTTTATTATTTAGTGAAAAACTCACCAAGATCTTACAAGATTTTATAATTGAGTAAAATATTCGCCATGCCTGGTGAGAGATTCGCCAAAAAATTATATATACATATTATATTATAGATAAAATCGCCTTCATTTTTCCTATATACCATGGAGATTCACCCATTTATTATATTTATAAATTTAGGGGGGGTTCTTAAAATTTTCCTCTTCTTCATTTCCTGATTGTTGAATTGAAGCCATTGGTCAAAAACTCATGTTTCGATTCCTGTCTTCTGAAGCTCTGTTTTGAGAAAAATGTGCCCACCGTGTCAAAAAAAAAATGATATAAAAGTTGCGCTCATTATGCTTAGAAAATGCTCACTGTGTATATAACAGAACTCTCATATTGCCCAAGGACCAATATCAAACACTACATCAACATATGATAGTTAATGTAATTTTGGCTCTGCGTATTCAAATGTAAACCCAAATCTTCAAACACAAGCGCACACTTTGTTTTTAAAGACCCATTCCTTCATGCATCAAAGCTGAAACTCGACTGTTTGATCATAAAAATGCATGGACAGGTGTAGTTTTTGGCTTGGCAGCTATTACATGCTTTCAAAACTTTCTCAGTCATTATTTCAACACGCAGTCAAACTTCAATAAGACACCCTGTTTGTGGAAAATCTGATCTGTCAGCCAAGATTTGTTTTGATTTTTTTCTATCCTACGTTAACAAATCACATGTTAACCTGAAGCTACTTCCTCGTGCATGCAAGCAAACTCACTGTGCAATTAATTTGCAGCCATGTCATCATGCAGACAATCAACTTCACTACGTTTTAGATGAAAACTTGGCGATTTTATGAAGTATACCTGACTGCTGTTGAAGAAGTGGTGTGATTCCTCTGCAACATGGCTCAATTAACCTGCGTCTCATATCGTTTCTCCCTATTAAACATTCTTATAACAGACTGGTGGCATAGATTTTTAAAGAAATAATAGACAGTCCATATCTCAGCGAAAAATCCCGATATTTTCTCTAAAATCTCCATCGCATTTAAGGGAAATAAATCGGGTTTTACACTTACCTTTTCGCTTCATAATGACTCAGCTATTCTGCATTCCATTATGATTACCACTTGTTCAGCCCCGTTTTAGAAAACCTTTATTTGTTGACTAGTGCACAAACGGATTCCTAATAAATGACAAACAGAAGTTACGTGCCTCCATATCCCGATGATTTTTTTAGGAAAATCCCGTGATTTCCTCATGAACCTCTGTTGCATTTATTAAAGAGACTCTGTTTCAGAATTTCATGGAAGATTTCTCTCTCTCAGCCGAGTTTTGTTTCGTTTGCTGTTGAAGTGTTGTAGTCCCTTGATTCGTGGCCCACTTAACTGCGTTCCATATCATCCATATCTCCTCAATCTTCGCTTTAGCATGCTGGCTGGTGGCATAAATGAATTTTAAATAAATGACAGACAGTTCTTAACAAAGAGTTCGGCAATCATGATCCCGACTTTACCTCTGCGATCTGAAGCAAATCAAATCTAGTCTTATCTGAAGTTTCCACGAGATTCTGGGCAACCAACTGGCGCTATTTACCCACAGACTCAGCTATTTTTCCTTACCTCCTCTGTCAAAACGTTTTTAACGCTCTTAATCCTCTGGCTGCTGTTCTCTGGCAAAAAAAATTCATGATTCTGAGCTGCAACAATGGCAGAGTTCTTCTTTGCTGAACGTACAGGATTTATTTCTGCTTGTTTCAAAACGTTTTTACCATTTTACTGTTTGGTTGCTGTCAGTTCTGCGTAACTACAACTCCAACGTTTTTTCTACAGCTCACGGGGTTCAAAACTGCTTAATTCTCTACTGTTTCAAATACATAATTGACTATTTTTTATTTGATTGTCGTCCTTTGACTGGAATGCCGTGATTGCTGTATATATTGTTTGTTTTGATTTCCACATTGGTTGCATAAATCATGTTTTTATTTTTTCTTTCGCAATTACCTACGGCTGTTTGCATCATTTAATCACAGGTTTGTTTTCATGCTGGTTGTGGCTGTCTTTGCCTTGCAGCTTACGGTGCACCTATCATGCAAACGTTTGACGGTTTACATGTACCTCCATGCGACGTTGCTCAAACCACGTACGCGTTTGAAGACCTGTGTAATTCATGCGTTTGGTTTGGACTTGTGTGCTTGGCTAGATGTTCGTTTAAATTATAACCTCCGCCTTCCTCCAACTATACTGCCTTACCATGTTATTATGTTGCATGAGGTTGTCGTATGATGTGATGAGATGGCGTATATAACTACAAACCCACCTACCTTTACCTTTCTGTTCCATCATGTAAACCTGCCTACCTTATGCCTCCTTGTTTCATCATGCAAATCCATGTTAAATGATGTGCCTTCCATGGACTATATGATATTAGCGCGCAATTCTTTATAAAACGTTTGAAACTTTTGCCTCATAAGATATTGCCTTTTTCATGTAGTTTCGTATGCTTCCCTTATTGTCTTTCCATATTGCACTTTCCATTTTGCATATGTATTAAAAGTATTTCCATATTGCGCATCATATAAAGTTATATGCACACCTAGATTCACATGTAGGGTCTTTTGAAATACTTATAATTTTAAAATGACCACCTTGGTCATATTTTAAAATTATTTCCATATCTAATATTTGAATTGTATGTGCAGGTTTCAACATGTTGTCCTCGTTTTGATCCCTTTTGCTTTATGGAAAAAAAAATACTTAGGGTTAGGGTTATGGAATGAATATGGAATGTAGGAAATAAATATAGGTAAATAGAGAATGATATTTAGGGTTATGAAATGTTAGGGTTATGGAATGAATATAAGATGTACATATGTACATTGGATTAGGTATAGGGTAAATGTAGTAGGATGGACATAGGCTAATGGGTATAGAATGAGGAAAATGTGATGAATATAAAATATGCATTCAGGTATTAACTCAATTTTAACAAAGTCTACAAATTTCTACAAAAATTTAAATTTACAAGAGCAAAATTGTGCACTTACTGTTCTTGTACTTCCCTGTAGTATTGGATGAATGCTGTTGTTCTTTAACAATATTGGATGAAGTTGTCTTGATTGAATATTGTAGATAGATAGAGCTTATTTATGCTTTCTGTTCTAGCATCCTTCATTGATTCTGGTCCATTGATTGTTGATGTCGTTTCAGGTCCCTCTGCAATTGATTCATGATAACTCAGGTCCCCTCTGTCATGTACATTTTGATGCAATATATACATGTTTTTGCTAACATTTCAGGTCCCTCTGCAATTGATTTCAAAAATATTTCAGGTCCCAACTGCCAACAATACAAGTTCCGTCGTCAATTCAACTGCACAACTAAGTTTATTTTTGCGAACCTTCCCCCTTGCTGATGGGAAGACTTGTCCTCAAGTCTTATTTATTTTGGAGGATGATTCCTGCAAACTCAAACTGAAGAAATGGTAAAACAAAATAGAGAATTCATATTGGCCAAGCAAGTTGGTTTTCCAATATGAATTCGAGTTTGTATTGTGCCACTTTCATGGATTTTCACAACCAAACTCCTTTATTATTTTTGACATTTTTCTATTTTTTTTCTGAATGGAGGTGGGGTGTAATGGAGTAGGGAAGTATGAAAGCTTATGAAAATAGGTTATATTGAAGTCATGATGTAGTAGTAAGTCTGGACTTCAACATGCTTGGTCATGGAGCTTAACATACAGTATGGATGATGAACAATATGAATTCAAATCATGAACAAATGATGATGATCAAAATATGAATTCAATATGAAAGGCTTCTTTGAAGATTGATGTGACTTGACATGGTACTGAACTTGACTGCTTCTTCTGATGATTATCTTCATGTCTTTTTGCCTTGATCTCGATCATGTTGTAGGGTTTGTTGGTGTTGTTGGTCAGCATCTAAGAGCAAGCGTCAAGAGTTTGAGTTTCATTGAATGAACTCAACATCAGGGGAATTTTCACTTTGCTTTGACTTGAAAATTTGTATTCATATTCTGGAATATGAATTTGACTTTGAAAATTACTTCATCCATGGAGTTCACTCCTTCATTCTTCCTATGACCTGCAAAAACATAACACTTGCCTGCAATACAACATTAGATGATGGAGGAAGAGAGGTGTACAGTCTCTCTTCTTCCAATAAACATGTAAATCATTACAAGCATTGCTTAGAAAACAAGTCCAAATATGATAGACAAACATAATGCATTTATTTACCCCTTTGAGGAATGGTGGCCAGCCTAGACCTCCTAGCGGTATTTTGTTTACAAAATATTCGTTTGATATCCTATTAGAGTGATTACAAAGCCAAGTTGAAGTGAATTCATATGGCTACCTCCAGTATAAACAGGTTTTCAAAATTGTTTAAAATGATATGGTAAATATTATAAGGAGTGCCATGTTTGATAGAGCTGCTTGTTAATTTTTAACTAGACCAACAGTCACTATTTGAAGCGTAAATTCTTTGATAAAGATCAGATCAATGTGATTCCACTTGGATATTAAAGTAGATTCATTTTTGTATTTCCAATAGAAACAGGTTTTAAAAATTCTTAGGCTTGATATCACAAAATTGGTGATGAACAGGCCTAGGAGGCAAAGTTTTACTATATTGTTTTGAAGACATGCAGTCACTAAATGTGGCATAACTTTTTCATTTCACCTCCAAATGGGATGATTCAAATTGTGTCTTAAACTAGACTTGAATATATATCTTCCATATAAACAGGTTTTGAAAAGAAGATGATTTGGTATTTCAAATATGCCAATGAATAGTCAAGACCTAGAATTGTCACCATGCAGATTTTTCGACAAGCAATTAGTATTTCAAGAATAAATTTTTCATATGATATCTGATTGAAGTGATTCAAATTGATTTGGAAACTAGATTCCAAGGGCTATCTTCCCTATGAATTTCATATAAAAATGTTTCCATTAGACACTTCAAATATAGGCTATACTAACTCTGTCCTCAACATTTCACTTGAGACCTAGTTTTGGTTTTGATCACATTTTTATTTGTGGACCGATTCCAAAACTAGATTTCAAGAGATATGTAAAAAACATGATTTCAAAATGATCCTATATGGTTACCCAAAATAGGCTTGTTCTTACTGCATTTTGCCATGTAGTCTTTTCAAATGAATATTGAACAATGATTTGAAGAAATTGTTTGAAACAAATTTATTATGGAAGTCTTATTGTGAATTCATTCTACCTGTTTATTTATTCTATTCTATCCTATTCTATTTTAGAAAAATAATTCATTCTCTCAAGTATAAGAGAATTTCCAGTGCATCCATTTTCGTAACAAGATCATAAGTAAACTCATATCCAAATTTGAAAAATATACTTTAATGAAATTTTGGACATGAAAATTTATTTGATCATAAGGACTTGATGAGAAAGAATGTTGAAGAATGGAGTAGTGTTGTAACCTATTCTTTAACATCATCTTTTAGATCTTGTCGTTGAAAATGGATTTTGTAGTTATTTTTTTGATTTTATGTTTTTGTTGGGGGGTTTTGTTTTGGAAACCTAATTTTAGGATCTCTATTTCTAGACATAAAGAAACATAACTAAGAGAAATGTATACTAACTAAATTTTTAGTGTTTTTGTTTATCTTCTATTTGACTATGCTGATAATTACCTCCCCGGCAATGGCGCCAAAATGTTGAGCTAATTTATTGACTAAATTAACACAAGTATTTAATTATCAATCCAGGTTTGTAAAACTTGGAGGCAAATCCACTGTATATGGACATCAGATATAATCAAGTTTAGAAGATAAAATTTGAAGATTTAAAGAAGTACATATTACAAATATAAACCTATTTTAACAATTTCTAATTCACTTATGTAATATATGAGGGAAGAGGCTCCTAACTTAGGAGAACCAGGTTGTCCTTCCCTACAATACTACTTTCATGAAGATAAATCTAAGAGCACTAATTAACAATGGTTTATGATGTAGAAGATGTAGAAGAAGATGCTCCTAACTAAGGAGGTCCAGATTGTCCTTCTTCACAATCCTACTATATCACAATCACCATTGCTTCAAACCAGAAATGCAGAAATAACTTCAAATGAGAAATGGAGAATGAAATTCAGTTTTAGTTCAAGATCAAATAGAAGGGGAATTTAACTTAAATTCTTTTGTGTCCCTTCATATGTAGATTAGAATTAAACCCATATTCATTCAGCAATCATCACACATCTAAATACATTTGAAACAAAAACTAATCTATGAAAACTATGAAAATTGAACCAAGAAGTGTACTTAGCTTGGTGTGGGGGCCCTCCACCCTTGCCTTGCACACTTGAAGAAATCTCAGCTACAACAACTTTAGTAAATCAACCAAGCATGAACAACAAATTGGAATGAAACAAGTTCTTCAAATTAGCTCCCAACTCCAATTATACAAAAGTTACATACAAATTCCATTACAAAAGCCATCAAAGTCTTGGCTTTAAATAGAGGTTTAATGAAACAAACTGATCTATATTATCTCTAACACTCATATCTACTCATATCCACCTATATAAGTCGAACTCATCCATTTCATCCCAATAAATATGGTCAATCCCATAAAATCTCAAAACTGCCCTATTTCCTAGGGATTTTCTGGTGACTAGTCATGTTTGACCAGCCTTGAGCCTTGACCGGGCCTAATAAAGCTTGTTCTGGTCGAACCAAGTGGAGTTAGCTTAGTCCTAGTTCCCAAGCTATCCATCCATGCATCAAACTCGAGCCCAAGTGTCCTGCAAATAGGTCATCCACATAGCTATTACGGGAATTTCTGATTCAGTCCAAAATTGCACTTGAAACTCAATTTTCATAAAAAAATTCTAGAAATTGCAAAATTAAAATTAAACACCTGAATATGCATAACATACATCAAAATGAGATCGATATGATGGAAAACGGATGGAAAATATAAGAATTAGGTAAGTTTCCCTAAGCAAAAATAGACCAAAATTGAGGGCCAACACCTTCCCTTGTGATACTCCATGGCGACATGTAGGAAGGATGAGTGGTTCATCCTTCTCCTGTTGAGACATCCTACCTATGCAGTCTGGAACTCATGGGAAGTTCCTCTCATTCGGCCAATGAGTAGGAAAATGAGAATAGGGACCATAGTACTACCGATGGACGCATCGTGTACTAATGTACTCCATATGATAGGATGATATTGATCTAGGATCAATTTGAACTGACTTCGGGTCAATAAGAGTGGTATGAGACACTCTCTTTTATTTGGGACTAACTTCGGGTTAGTAGAGAATGGTATGATACATTCTCGATCACTTATTCTTCTTCATGATTCAGCAGAGCAGAGAAGTGCATTGATGGCAGAGATAGTATCGACTGACAGATGGATTATCATACAGATTTCTCCCTAGTTGAGAGGGAGTGTAAAATTGGAAACTAGGGCCAAACTCCATATGGTTCACCTTATTTATGATAACTGATATTTTTATTGGATCCTCTCTCTGAGAGGTGTAGGATTGATCTAAAGATCATCCAATTTCAACATGTAAAAATGGAGATATGAATTTATTTGTATATTTGAGAAATTGTCAAGGTTGGCCAGCAGTCAAAATAGGCATTTTTACCCCCAGATCATCCTCAACATTGCATATAAAAGGAGGAGACCTCAAGTCATTATTCTATCATGTCATCCTCACATCTCTCTCTCTCCTCACTTGATTGGGTATGCTAATTTGGGAAACATCTCTCACACGTGCAAAGGAAGAAGGAAGATTTCTGTTTGGGATGCATTGACCAGTTTGAACGAAGTGAAGACGTGTTGTTTTGGGCTACATTGACCAGTGTTGACCTCTCCTTGACTGTGCTGTAGGTGTGGCTGCTTCTCCTTGGCAGGCCACAGATTTTGGCATGGAAACCGAGGTAATTTGACCTCTTGTTTGACTAGCGTTAACTGCCCTAGTTGCTGGCTGCAATCTTACTTTTGTTGACCAGCATTTGACTGGATTTTTCAGGGATTTTTTGGACTGTTTGGTTTTGCTGTTGGAGAATGAAGTTGACTGGGTTTGACCAAGCTGCTTAAAGGAATAATTCTGCCATGTTTGACCAACATTGACTTTTCTGGTTAGGGCTTTACTGTTGTTGTTATAAATTATCAGATTTGTAAATTTGTACTATTTCTCTTTGTTTAAATATTGAAGAATATAAGAAGAATTGATCAAGGGTTTCCCCACATTGGGGTTTGTCCATGGCTGGTGCCACATCTTGTGTCCTCTTGCCTTGGCTTGTCTTCTACTGTTTATGTTTATGTTCTATCTGCATTTTACTATCATGTTGATGTGATTGCTAAACTGAATATTGATATTGGGCTAATTAAGAAATTGAGGTAAATTTATCTTAAGCATAGAACATACCAAAAATTAACAGTCCCAGACCGCATTTCAATATTTCTTAAGTCTATCCTTCTTACATGCAAATTTACCTTTAACTTATTGAATGCTAAGATCTAAATATCCCTTAACACTAAGCAACTTCACCTTTATATCTCTTGCTAATTCAAGATGTAACAATAAGGCTTCATACTCAGCCACAATGTTAGCAGCTTCAAACTCCAATCTATAGGAAAAATTGAAAACATGACCAAGGGGATACTTCAACACAACTCCAACTCCTTTTCCATGCTTGGAAGCTTCACCATCGAAACACATATGCCATATTCAACTCTTCAAATCATCAACTTTTTCATCCAAAGGAACTATGGAGTTAGACAAGATAACATAGTTTCCAATATTAGGTTGTTGCATTATAACTTCATTATGGAGTCTCTTGGGGTCTTCTACATGAAATCTTCTTTCAAGTTATTTATTAAGTCTAACAAATCTAGTACCTCTAGGAGAAGGAATCATAGCATATGACCAATTCATATGAATACTCCCTCCTAGATCAGAAACTGACTTTCTCGATAAAAACATACCACAAGCATATGGTACATCAACTACAACAATGTCCATCACAATCATTATATCAGGGTAAACTAACAAATTAATTTGCAAATCCTTAATTAACCCATGAACCTTAATCTTCTTGGAATCCATAAGACATATGTTTTAATACGATCTAGAGATCCTCAAATTCAATTTCTCCATGACCCTGGTCCCTCTTATTCATAACACAAGATGATGCACCAGAGTCCAACATGCAATTATATAATCGAAAGCCATTAACAAGCAAAGTAATGAAAAATGGCTTATGATATTTATTATCTAGATCCATACTTTGCAAATATATCGGAGCATCCTCATAGACAACATCATAGCTCTTTTCATGAGAATCATCAATATGAGGAGCATCAATAGCCTTCAATAACTTAGACTTTTGAGAGGGAATATTTAGAATCTCAATGACAAACCAAGATTTGAAACTCTAGGGGTGATCTGATTCTCCTTTTTCTCTTTATTCTTACACTGATAAGTTAATCCTTTATCCTTCACAATCTCCAAGACTTGCTCCGGATATGGATTTTCTCCATTCAAATAAGTAATCATGTCCTTTTCATCATTAAAATTATTAATATTATAAGAAGATGGGAGTGTCTCAACATCATAACTGTTCTCAACAACCTCCATCCAATCCTCCATAGACAAGTGATGTTCCTTACCAAGTATATTTATCTGATCACTCGTCCTCACCTTTCCACTATCCAAGATTCCTCTTACAACAACAGAAGTGGCCTCATCATGAAAATTATCACAAGGTATACAATATAGTAAAGATTGATAAAAAAAATTACAAACTCAAGCGAATTAGGCGGTCTTTCCTCACTAGGAGGGCACCTCTTTTTCCATGCATTATTATGATTCCTATTATTATGCTTCTATTTCTTAAAACCTCTCCATATTGATCAAACTATTGTGAAGTGAAACTATCTAATTAGCATGATCAATTTTCATATCTTTAATAAGTTGTACTAATTCTTTAATAGGGACCTTATCAACTTCTTTAATTTCTTTACCTTTTTATTCATTCTTAATATTACCCCTAGAAAAACCCGAAATATCAAACTTACTAGATGCCCTTCTATAATTTTCCATTTTCTCAGCCAAAGTTTGGGCAACCTTCACATCAATAGGCTTAACACGCCACAACTCTTAATAAGGATCAATAGGGAATGCATTGATATAATAAAACATGAGAGAATTCGCACGAGGTTTATAATCTGGAGGTAAATCCCTTGCGATATCATTAAACCTCTTATTGAACTCTTCTATAGTTTAATTATCCTTATTTATATTACTAATAGTGATAAGAAAATATATTTCTTCTTTATTATTTCCATATATTTTCTTAAAAGAATTGGTAGTAGCTTGTAGTGAATCGAATGAATTATTCAAAAAATCATGAAACCAATCCATATTATCATCTTTTAGAGAAAGGACAAAGAGCCTAATATTAATATCTTCATGATTATAATTAGCAGTAGTGAACCACTTTCCCACACAAAGATTAAACTTCTTAAGGTGATAACTAGCACTAATTGCATTATTGACCTAAAAATAGGGCAATTTAATAATGGCCTTTTTGGAATATCATGTAGATAACCTTGAATGTTAGTGAAATTAAGGGGAAAACTAGTTATCCATGGTATCTTGTTGTGCTTGACCCTGAAAAAGCAAATGGATATTAGAGAGAGCTTCTTGTTCGAGATAAATAATAAGTTTATGAGAAGTGAGCTTGTTTAATCGAACTCTGAAAGCCTTTTCAGGATCCGGAGTAGGATTAACTTGACTAAATGGATGCATTTTAGTATACACACTTATAAAAGATAGAATAAGTCGAGTCACCACTCAAACATGAATCTAACTAAAAAATCCAATATGATGAAACCAAAAGTTAGTCATAAAAGGAAACTTGATCAAGGAAAACTCCTCCCTAAGTCAAAGATGTTGTGAAACGAGAAAAAAAAGAAGATTTATCCTTGGCAATGGCACCAAAAAATGTTGTCGCCCAAAGTGTACACCTAAGGCACAACACTCAGAGTAGGGGATGTCACATATTCCCTACTCACTTTGTTTAATCTCTCTCCTAGAAAAACTATGGGGGGTAGTCCCTAAATGTAAATAAAAGAGGAAAACATGTTGAAACAACAAGTTATAGGAGACTAAGGGCAAGGCAATTAATTCTCTAGACAACCTGATTTAAAGTTAATTGGAAAGTGTAATTATTAATGAGAAATGTAAGTGTTAAAGTATAGAAAAGTCTTGGTTAATTTTAATTATATGCCTATTCTAATGGTGGAGGCCTTCTCCTCAATTATCAAAGCAAGTCTTAGAACAAAGTTGTTGGGAGAACTATTGGGGAATGAGGCTAAGGATTCATTAACGATAACTACCCAGGACTTCTAGCAAACCAAGTGCCTACGTTCCTACAAGGGCTCATCTGCAAGAGAACTGCAAGGTCACTCATTTTAACAATTGTTTAAGGGTGAAGCTTCTCAAATTGGATATGAAGAAGGTTGTCCTATCTTTCTATCAACCAAGCCTAATCTTGGGGGTAAATTTTAAATTGCAAATTTAGATCTAAGATGAAAATGCAAATGCTTCAATGAGATCCAATTACAATGATGCTTCAATAGAGAAAAATTACAAGCAAAATTTATGATAATCACTTAGAACACAAGATTATGAGCTTACAATAATGACCCATGAAGCAAAATTTAAAGATTACTCAATGAAACAAGAGAGATGAAATTAGATTAGTGATCCAGGTGGATGTTGGTGACCACCCACCTATTCCACTTGGACCCCCACCACTATCTCTTTTAGTTTTTCAGTTTCCTTAATTGTAGCACAGTTTACTACTTTTGACAGTTTTTCGGGTCCTAAACTTCCAGAATAGTTTTGAGGCCCTAAACGAATTTGTTTGGGAAAACCAGTTCAAACACGAGTCTCTAGTTAATGTTTTCAATGCAAAAGTTTATTCCTCAGATATATATTTCTAACGAGGTATTGTGCACGTCAAACATAGATCGTATGCCAAAGTTACGACCCTGGGAAGTTGATGTATCAATTTACCTAAACGCGGCCCATAGTTTTGGCGCTTTATCTCCTAGGGTTAGGTTTTTGGATGTTTAGGGTTTTCCATTGTTTCTCAATAATAAATAGGCCTTTGAGCCTCATTATAACACAATTCAGAGGCATGTAGCCTCCACATCTCTTCTCAGAGATAAGCTACCATCGCCCAAGCTAGTTTTATGTCCCTTCTGTTTGTAAGCATATTTCAGTGTTTGATATTAATGAAATGAAGTGTTATTTCTACTACATCTCTGTATTTATGGTTATATCTATAATTTGTTGCATTCATGTCTAAGTTCGGATCAGTGGTATTAGAGAGGTATGCTCTTTCTCTATTTTTCTTTGCATGTCCCCAAGGAGATCAGGATATAAGGAGTTAGGGCTCGAACTGGTCGAACCTTTGCAAGACCAAGCTCGCAAATCCCGAGGACCTCCCATGGTGTAAGAAAAGAAAGATGAGGGGGCAAGAGATCCTTTCAAAATCTTGCTCGAAGAAGCCCTTGAATGATAGTGGAATGCTATGATGGAAAAATTTGTCCAGATTCTTCAGTGGCTACCCAAAGGCGACACATCTCCTTCTAGTAGCTACTCTGGAAGCACCACACCCTTAAAGGTACAATTTAACTTCGACATCCCCATATTTGAAGGTTAGTTAGATGCAGATGTCATAGATGAATGGTTAAATATGCTAGAAGGATATTTTTTTGTTCGTGATTTTTCCATCTGGGAAAAGATTACTTTTACACTTCTCAAAACCGCCCCCCACGTCAAGGACTGGGTGGAAACATATTGTGATAAGAAGGATGGAAGTACAACCTCACTATTTTCAGACGCAACCACTTGAAATTAGTTCCGGATGCCATCAAGGCGCAATACTACCCTGTCAGGAGTTATGAGGATAAATACATAAAATGGACCATGCTGCGGCATGAAAGGGACCAAGACGTCCCAGAGTTTACAAATGTTTTTCATACCCTTCACACGAAGTTGGGTATCAATAATTTTGAGCGACATCTGGTACTCAAGTACCGCGATTGCCTACACTGGTACATCTAGAATGAGATAGAGTTCATGGACATCTCCTCGCTCGGCACAAATCCAAGGCGGGGCGACCCAGGACAACCTGCCGAAGCCGCAAGCAAAAAAAACACCCCGAAGACAAAGAAGGACACGGGGAGGCTTCAACAAGGATGATATATTTGTGTAATCCAACAATGTTGCCTTCCCTACAACATCAAGCCCTTCACGGATGAGGTACTGTGTGATGTTTCCCCTTTTGAATTTTGTGATGTATTATTAGGAAAACCATACTTGTGGAAGTGACATGATGTATATGAGTCTAGACCTAACTCTACGATTGTTACTTTAGGAAATAAGTTGTACACGATACTAGAGGTAGCCCCACCTACCACCATCTCTTTGATCATTGGAAACCAATGCAGTAAGATCATTTCATAGACCAGGAAATTTGTTTTCATTATGATTCGCCCTCAGGAAAAGAAGAAGATTATGGCTAAGGCTTCTAGAACAGGCTCCTCCGCATAGTAGCAACAGATGGAAAAGGTCGTGGAGGAGTAAAAGGATATTTTCTCCTCACCTACAGGGGTGCTTCTACACTGGCAGGTCAAGCACTCCATCGATCTGACCCTGGGCGTGCCACTACCCAATGGAACGATCTATCGACATTCTATTAGAGAGAACAATGAAATCAAGAGGCAGATTCCAGATTTGTTGTAGAAAGGGCACATCAGGTCAAGCTCATCACCCTATGGGAGTGTTTAGTCAATTTAGTGTTTCTAAATTGATGTCATTAATTGTCAACCCGGGGCTCGTAAGCTGATGAAGTGAAGGTGTACTATATGTACTTAAGCAACCTCTTAGATCTTTTTGTCGTTTGGGGGTGTTGTTTGTGGTCAATTTATCTTCCTAAGATGAAATGGAGTTTTTATAAACAGATGAGTGAGTGTGTGTTACAGGTGATTTCTAACTACCTTCTAAACTGCAAAGAAAAAGCTTGAAAGAAATAAATAACTTGAAATGAACTGAAAGCAAAGAACCACTTTCTAATGGCACTAGACCCCATTCATGCTGCTGCAAATAAAAGGTAAGAAAATCACTTAAAAAACCAATGATAATGTTTGTCTCTTCCTAACTCTCTGCTTCCAACATATGGTACTATGTAAAACACGATTAGGAAGTAGTTAGAGATGAGTTTAAAAAGTGATCAAAAATGAGAAAAATCTACTTTAAAGACTAGTTATAATGTTCAGCTCTTCCTAACTCTCTGCTTCCAACATATGGTACTATGTAAAGCACGATTAGAAAGTAGTTAAAGATTAGTCTAAAAAGTACTCAAAGCCAGCTGTAATTTATTAGTATTCTGATCTCTAAAAGATGAACAATTTATGATAAAGAGACCATCAATATGTTAGCAGACAACTTTGAGAAACTAAACTAGAAATCAGCTATGAAAATAAAGTAAAGGCAGCAACTTTGAATCTGTCAACTGAAAATACCATCAGATATAAAGCAAATACACAAAGACAAAAACAATCCCGGGTTAAAAATCTGCAAAAGAACAATACTGATCAGTTTAAAATAAAGGCTGGAAATGAAATGACATGAAATCAAATGGTATGCTATTATACATGATAAAAGAAATAAAGATTGCTGAAAGCATGAAAATGAAACCAAACACTATGTACACGGGCTGTCACAGATGGGGGCCCTCCATCCACGCAGCCAACTTGAAAGATCAGCTACTAAAAGGTGAACAGAACAATCTTCTTTTATAAAAACAGCATGTCAAAAATACAATGAAAAGTGCTGTAGGAACAGCCTTCTTAAAACAGAGTTTTTATACAAAATCAGCGCAACAATTACAATAATCCAAAAGCTAATCTACAAGCGTTGGCACACACTTATTTATAAGCACAGAGGCAACTACTCTCTGTGTGAACTAAGCAACTACAGCTTAACCTATTAACTACGCAGCAAGACGCAGTCATAGCTAATTAAATTGTGCAGCAAACACGTAGGTAATCCTGTGCACTTTTGAGGGAAACGGTCATCATGGGAGACAAATCTATGCTTGGATCCTGTCTTTAGCTGTCCTCGTGGCATGGAAGAGGTGCCAGCTATAGTTCCGTGTCCCAACTGCTCACGGCTCCTGTGCCACCGTTCAGAACTTGACCGTTTGACCGAGGGAATACCTGCGTTGACCAAGGGCATTCGTGACTGGTTTGGCTCAACCAATAGCATACAATCCATGTGTACATCCAACCCAACATGCCCATGTGGCTCGTTCCTTGAGAGGACACGTGGAGCATATCAAACAACAAAAAGGCTGCGGAATCTCTGAACAGCTGCGGAATTGCTGAATAGCTGCGGAATCTCTGTAAATATGTCAAAATCTAAACAAAACAGTCACACATTAGCAAAGTTCACTTGATCATGCTTAAAGACATCTAATGTAATGATCTGGGTAGGTTTACAAGGAAAATGAGGCAAAAGAGAGAGATAAGTGAGGAAAAACTGTAGGTAATAATGGATGATGAGGTGCAAGTTAGAGGCTCTACATACCCCCACTACGAGGGCATTGCATGTCCTCATGCAATCAAAAACACTGTTTAATCCACCTGCTGAGATGCCTCTGCTAAGACATCTAGTCTTCTCTTCTTCCTCTGTGTGGCCACATTGACTCTTGGTTTCCTCAACAAGCATCTGAACTTTAGATTGACCAAGGCTCTATTTAGCTTTCTGCATTTCTTCTTTAGCTTTTTGTTTTTCCTTTGCCACAGGCCCAGATGTAACATGGTATTATCGTGAACCATCTTATCCACTTTAGCTTGCTCCTTCAATTTTTCATTTTCTTGTATGATATGGCGATTTAGAACTTCAATCTCAAAAATTTCCTGTTTGAGTGAGTGGACTTGCTGCTCCAAAGGTTGAACAGTGCTTGGACCAGCAGCTGCTTGTTCCAACGTCTCCAGGTAATTATAAACTTTCTGCTGATCTGGGTCAACCTCTGGTGACTTCTTTGGACTAGGCTCATACTCAAATTCGGATCCATGTTCATATTCAGGTTCATGCTCAAAAGGACTTTCCTCACGTGGAGGACTAGTCTCAACATACTCAGCGTGTGGAGGGCTTTTCTCAAAGTCAAGTCTTGTAGCAACCTTTTCAGGTGTGCTCAAGTCAATGATGAGTGACTTTTTACCCTTTGTGGCCCCCACTTTATCTTGTATCCTTCTGCTCCTTCTCACGGTGGTGATGCTCTGTTTTTCTTTTTGTGCCTTTTGCTTTTGTTTTTCCACCTTCTTGGAAAGGGCAGTCTCATGGAGTTTGGCCATTCTTTGTGCTAAGGGCTGAGTGTCTTCTTTGCTGGAATTTTCAGGAGTAAGGTAAGTTTCTTGGACTACAGCTTTGCCTTTATCTTTCTTTTGTCTCTTCCTACTCTCCTTTTTCTTTTGAGCAGCTTCTTGTACAATTTCTTGCAGGGTTTCTGTAATGATTCCTTGGGCTGTTTGATCAATGTCTACAGCAGGTTCAGGGTCAATTTCATGTTCAGAATGATGGGCAACATTTTCTTCTTCAACAAGGTCCTGGACAGTTTCTTCTTGGACAACAGTTTCTGGGGTAACCTCTTCTCTTTTTCTTCTACTCTTTCTAGGCACAGAGGTTTCTCCTGCCTCTTCGAAGTGGTTTCTCACAAGAAATCTTTCCCAGGTGTCTCTTTTTGATTTCAACTGTTCTTCAACTAGCATCTTAACAAGACCATGATGATACAGATGTGGCTCAATGTTTCTTGGGTTCCTTTGGACAATTGAACACATTTTTCTAAGACTTGAGAGTAGAAAATATGGAAGGTTAATATCATCTCCTAAGAAATGCATCATGACTTTGGCATGGTAAACATATAAAACTCCAAACCTTCCCTCACAAGTAAAGAATTTTTGCACTAATAAAAGTAAATTTGTCCATTCTTCCTTGACATAAGTAACAGGAATCCCTTTTGTAAAAATGCTGGTATCCATACCTGGATTCTTTAAAATTTTCTTCCACTGTTGATCTTGTACTGACCGGTTTTTAAACCATCTTTCTCCAGTTTGTGGGAGTGAAGTGGCTTGTGCTATGCTGCTCTCAGTGACTGTAAACTTTAGATCCCCTACCTCCACTTGATTGTCTTTGTCTCTAAAAGACCGTGCAAAGGCCTTCGTAACCTCTTTGTGGTAACCTCTGAATTTCTGGATGCATTGGAGCCAGTTTGCTTTCTGTAATGCTTCTTTAACTTGAGGATATCCCTCCAGAAATTTTGAACCCTCTGGTTCTGCCCTTAAGAGTTTACCCATTGGCTCTACGGCTCTGTTCTAGAACTTTTGGAAAAGAAGGTTACACGGCTTCAACAGTGGCCTTAACACAGTAGATTTACGGCTCTAATGTAACAGCCGTAACATACTTTCACTGGTAATCAAAATTAGCAGAGAGGAAGGAGTAAAACAGAGTATGGCTAAGGTAGCAGCGCAGTGAGCACAGCGGAATAAGGGAACTGTGTAAATGAAACAGCGTGAATGGAATGATATGAGCGTAGGAGGGTTATGAAATGATGGGTAGAAACGGTTAGGTCCTTATGTATCGGTCATGAATTTACACTTGGCTGCGGGATTATGACGTAGAGAGACGTAGTACAGTAGTCTACGTCACTTAGGTACAAAAACCTTAATGGACGAGCAGCCGTAATGGAGTTTCAAAATCGTGATGAACATGATCGATAAGTTTGGGGGATACGTGGATTTTTGGTCGCATGATGGGAAAGACTGGTAATCATTACATTAAATGGCAAAAAACATATCCCGGAAACTTTGCAAAATGAGATAACCGTAGGTTTAAGATTTAGATCATACCTCATATCCGCGCTTGGATTGCTGTTGATCATTTTCCACTAACCCTTCACTGGTTTATTGCTGTTGCATGACTCTTTTCCACTTATTGTTGATGACTTCTGAACTGTAAATTTTTCAAACAGACTGTGTTTCTTTTGTGCAGGTGCAGAGAGCTGCGGAATTGCTGAATGGCTGCAGAATTGCCAGACAGCTGCGGAAACTGCAGTGGTACTCTCCGGCTGCACAAAACAACTTTAGCTATCTAAAAAAATGACTTTATTGGTGGAATGAAATGTAATGAATGGATAGATGGAAAGAAATGAGGTGGAGTGAGAGTGATTAAATGAATGAGATGGTGAATGAAGTGGCTGTTAATGATGAAATGGGATGGAATAAGGAGGAAAAGAGATTTTTTTTTTTTTTTAGAAAATATGGGGTGTCAGGTGGCCCTGATTTTCACCTCAGATTTTCTGTATAGGACTGCCAATCAGAGACTGGTTTTCAGGCCTATACATTTTTTTATTTTATTTTATTTTATTTTATTTTTTTTTTTTTTTTTCAAAAACCAAAGCTTAGGCTGATGGAGGAGAAGAATCCTTCTCCACCAACCTGATTGCAGAATCTTCTTTAAACAACTTGACAAACTCTTCCTTTGAGAATGGCTTTTGGTAGATCTTCAAGCGATGGCCATTCACAATAAGAGGAGTATGAAATTCATCAATAGTTTTCACTTGAACTGCTCCATTGCTAAAGACTTCATCAATCTCATATGGCCCAAGCCAATGAGTTTGAAACTTTCCTTTGAAGTCTTTGAACTTTGAATCAAACAATAGAGCCCAATCTCCTTTCTGAAACTTTCTTTCTTTGATATGACGATCATGCCATTTAGATCTTTGGTGCTGAACTAGATCGGTCCTTAGAATTGCATCTTGTCTTATTTCATCTATCTCATTTAGCTGGTCCATTCTGTGTCTTTGGGCTTCTGAGAGGCTCATTCCCAATTGGACTGCCATCTTGAAGGTCTTGATTTGGAACTCAATGGGGAGCAGGACTTCCTTCCCATAAACAAGTTCATAGGGAGAATGTCCTGTTGTGTTCTTCCATGTAGTTCTATAGGCCCATAAGGCTTCAGGAAGCCTTTCCGCCCAATCTCTTCTATGAAGATGAACAGTCTTGGTGATAATGCCTTCAAGAACTTTATTGGTAGATTCCACTCGGCCATTTGATTGTGGATGGTATGGAGTAGATGTTCTGTGCTTGATCTTATATTCCCCCATCAGCTTCTCCATCAATTTAGATGTAAATTGGCTGCCCTGATCTGTTACAATTTCCCTTGGGACACCAAAACGAGTGAAAATATCCTCAAAAAGAAATTGAACAACTGAATTTTCAGTGGCAGAAGGCAATGCCTTGGCTTCTACCCACTTAGTAACATAATCAGTACAAACCAGTATATGCTTCTTTTGCTTTGATGGTGGATTAATTTGTCCAACGAAATCTAGAGCCCATTTCTCAAAGGGTTCGATGCATACCTGAGGTTGTAGTGGCATTTCATTTGAAGGAGTTGGTCTCCCAACTCTTTGGCAGCTGTCACACCTTCTAACATACTGCTTTGCATCTTTAAAGAGAGAAGGCCAATAATATCCTAGAGAAAGGATTTTATAGGTTGTCCTCTTGTCAGCAAAGTGCCCGCCGCATGGTTCATCATGACATGCCTTAAGAATGTCAGGCATTTCATCTTCCCGAACACACCTTCTGATTATACAATCTGGCCCTGTTTTGAACAATTCATTAGAAATCCAAGAATAATGTGAACTCTCCTGAATGATTTTCCTTTTCTCATTAGGAAATAAGTGTAGAGGAAGCTTCCCTGTAACTAGATAATTAGCCATATCTGCATACCAAGGAGTCTTGGTAGTTACTGCAAACAAGTATTCATCTGGAAACTTATCTTCTACTAGAGAATCTTCATTAGTGTTTTGGATTCTAGACAAGAAATCGGCTACTGTGTTTTGTTTTCCAGGTCTATCTAACACAGTAATGTTGAATTCTTGTAAGAGTAAAAGCCATCTTGTAACTCTACCATTAGTAACAGGTTTGTTCATTAAATATCTTATGGCAGAGTGATCAGTATGGACAAAGGTTTCATAGCCGGTTATGTAGTGTCTAAACTTATTGATCGCATGTACCACAGCTAAGAACTCTTTTTCTGTAACAGTATAATTTAACTCAGTGGGAGTCAAATTCTTACTTGTGTAATAAATGGCATAAGGGATCAAATCCTTTTGTCCCAAAACAGCTCCTAGAGCTGTATCTGAAGCATCAGTGGAAATGTGGAAAGGGAGTTTCCAATTGGGCCCCCTTAAGATGGGTGCTTCAGATATTCTAGTCTTTAAAGTTTCAAAGGCAGATTGACATTTAGGATCCCATTTGAACTCACAGTCTTTGGTAAGCAATTTGAAAAGAGGAGATGCTATCTTAGTGAAGTTTTCAATAAATCTTCTGTAATATCCAGTAAACCCAAGAAAACTTCTAACATCTTTCTGGCAATTTGGAACAGGTAACTTAGAGATGACTTCAACTTTAGATCTATCAACCTTAATCCCATCTCCTGAAATATGATGTCCTAAAACAATCCCTTCAGTAAACATCATAAAACACTTTTCATGACTTAAAGAAAGATTTGTTTCCTTACATCTTATCAGTACTTTTTCCAAATTCTCCAAAGTTTCTTCAAATGTATTACCATAAACTGTGAAATCGTCCATGTATACCTCTACACAATCATGAATCAGATCTGAAAAGATTCCTAGTACAGCCCTTTGAAATGTAGCGGGTGCATTGCACAATCCAAAAGGGAGTACTCGGTAGGCAAAAGTTCCCCAAGGACAAGTAAATGTGGTCTTGTCTTGATCTTCAGGTGCTACCTGAATCTGATTATACCCACTAAAACCATCCAAGAATGAGAAATACTTTTTACCTGCTAAAGTGTCTAGTACCTGATCAATAAAAGGTAGAGGGAAATGATCCTTTAAGGTTGCCTTGTTCAATTCTCGATAATCAATGCAAACTCTCCATTTACCATTCTTTTTGGGCACTATAACCAAGGGAGAAACCCATTGGCTATCTGAAATGGGGTAAATGAAGTTTACCTTGAGCAATTTCTGGAGTTCTTCTTTCACGATTTCCCTAAGGTTTGGATTCATCCTTCTTTGTGGTTGCCTAATAGGTCTGCTGTTTTCTTCAATATAGATGTGATGAATACAAGTCTTAGGATCGATTCCTTTCATGTCAGTGTATTCCCATGCAAAGGCAGTGGAATGTCTTTGCAAAAGTTTGGTTAATTCTTCTTGTTGTGATCTTTCCAAGTTTCTGTTAATGTTCAATGTTTTTCCTGAAAGGATTTCAACTGTAGAACTACCAAACTCTTCCATTGAGAAGAGAGACATCTGTCTAGAGCAGAGATATTCAATGTCTGCTTCTAACTGAAACTGTGTAGAGTCATATTCTAAAGGTATTTCAAAATTTTCTAATGTATTTAGAATTTGACTGTCTTCACTAATCTCAGAGATGGTTAGAACAGGTTGAATAGTATCCTCATCATCGACCCACTCATCTTCTCCTATTTCTGTTATTGCCTTTGCTGGAGGATACAAGTTGAATTTCTTGGTGGAATTACCATCTGATATATACATGTCCCCAGACCTACAACTGATAAAAGCATCAGCTGTTGCTAACCAAGGTCTTCCTAAGATAAGAGGATGTCCTCCTAGATTGTTCTTGGGAGTTAAAATCATAAAATCAACTGGATATTCCCAAGAGTCTAGGGAGACTGGAATGTCTTCCAATACACCATCAGGTTTAATGATTGATCTATCTGCGAGTTGCAGTAAAGTAGGTGTAAAGAGAAGGTTAGGAAGCTTTAACTGATCCATGGTCTGTCTACTCATAATGTTGATAGCGGCTCCTAAGTCAATCAAAGTATTTGGGATTTCAACCCCATTAATATGAGTTTTGACAATAGGGCTACCGGGATCCACATACTTTTGCATGGTAATCTTACCCATCATAATGTCTGCAATTTTTCCAACTAGATGTATCCTTTTGGTATCTCTGGTTCTTTTTACTGTTTTCTTCAAACTCAACTCCTTTATTGTCTTTGCTAGAATGGGAATTTCCTTAATGGCTTGTAACAAGGGGATCTTGATACAGACATTCTTCAATTCATCTAGGAAACTATAGTCAGGCACCCATATCTGCTTTTCCACTCCTTTGTCAATCTGTAATCTTTCAGGAAAAGGAGGTGTAGCTAAAGATGTAGGTTGCTCAACTATGGGAGTTGTAGAGGTTGATTCTTTTTCTTTTTCTTTTTGGATATTTTGGTTTTGAAGTGATACTTCAGAACCTTTATTGACTTTGAGAGATTCTTCCTCAGAAATGCTTGGTTCTTGAACACTTGTAGAAGGTTGATCTAAGATTCTACCTGATCTGAGTTGTACTTCATTGAGAGGAACAACCATATAGGTAGGGAATGGTTGACCTTCCATCATGTAAGCATTTTGAGGGTTCCTATTATTTGGATTTGGTAATGGCTGAGAGGGAAGTTGATTTGATTTCTGCTGGGATTGAAGCGATAGTTGAGAATTTTGATTTTGTGGAGGAGGTTGTTGTTGTTGAGGGTATGGCAATGATAGTTGTTGACCTTGATTTGGAAGTTGTGGAGCCTGCTGATTCTGAAATGATGGAGGATATTGATAGAATTGAGCAAATCTCCCATAAGGATTTTGCATGCTTTGCATCCATGCTTGAAAAGCATTTTGAGGTTAAGGCCAAGGTTGTTGCCAAGGATTCCAATTTGGTTGGGATTGAGAATTCATAGAGTTGTTAAACCCTTGATTCTGTTGTCCTTGCCAAGGTCTCCTTGCAATAAAACAGAGAGATTCAAGTGTATCTGGATCCTCTTGAAAGACTGCTTTGAGGCCAGGTATTGAAGGACAATCCTTAGTCTCATGAGTTTCTGAGCAAATTACACATGTTTCCACAACGTGTGCGTCCAAGGGACATTCCCTTAAAGCATGTTTCTTTCTACATTTCAGGCAAAAAATGGCCAAAGCCTCAGCTTCTGCTTTTTGTTTATTGTGAATCTTAAGGGTATCTAGTTGTTCACTAAGACTCCCTACGATGTCAGTTTTGAATTCATCAAGCATATTGCCGATTTCAGCCCTACTCACTGATGCTGTTGCAGATTTATTTGCTCTAAGGAGAGAAGGATCTCTAGGCCCTTTTTGAGTTTTTGATTTGCCTCTTGAGAGATGGATACAAAGTTCTGCTATATCATTGAGTGAAAGTTGAGAAATATCCCCTTTCCCCATCATGTTTAAGATATCTATCCATTCATCCCTAATGGCTTTTAATAAGAGGGCTTTTAAGGTCTCTTCATCCAAGCTACTCATTTTTGCTCTTTTCAAGTTATATTGAAATCTTTCAAGTAAATCTTCTAAGCTCTCATCTTCTCTTTGCATCATTTTAAATACCTCGTCCTTGTGATTAGTAGGCATACAGTAGTCCAAATACCTATCCAAAAAGGTTTGTTTCATTTCATCCCAAGACCTAATGGATTGAGTGAGTAACCCCATGAACCATTTCAAAGCTTGATCTTTTAATGTTGAGGGGAACAATTTGAGTTTCTGAGTATCATCCAGATAGTCATAAGTTCGACACACAACTTCAAATTCAAATAAAAATGTTTCAGGTTCCTCAGTTCTTAACCCATGGAAATTTGGGAGGACAGATGGTGATATGTTTTTCATAGTGGCTCGGGAATCCTCATTAACAATGGGAAACCCAAATGAATTATCCCCATCTCTATTTCCTCCTCCAAGGGGACCTCTACCTCCATTATTGTTGTTGTTGTTTCCTCCTCCTCCTCTCTACCTCTACCTCTACCTCTACCACCTCCTTCTTCCTCTGCCATGATGGTTCTCCTAGGGATTTCAAAATCTTCTGGTTCCTCTACAAAAGGTGAATGAGAAGAGATTTCTCCTTCTTCTTCAGATGATTCCACTTCCTCAATTACAATTGGTCTTTCTGTAGGAGAAAGAGAAGAGTCTCTTCCTGGTTCAAATTCAATAGAAGGTGTAGGAGAGTCAACTCTTGGCTCTTGAATTCCAGGAATTCTAGGACTAGGAGTGTCGGTTGGAGATAAGGGAGGTGTCTCTTGTCTATCCCTTGAAGCAGATGGACTTGTAAAAATTGAACTTCGAGCTCTAGCTAAAAACCTTCCCCTAGAATCTCTAGCTCTATGCATGTCATTTTTTATTATTTTCTTCAAGTCAAGTTAATAGTTCTTTTTCTGATCTTCCAGTTCACTCTAGGTGCAAGAAGAGAGCATACTCAAGAAACTACCAAATCAATCTTTCTCTTTTCTGATCCTCCAGATCACCTTGAAGTGCAAGAGGAGAGCATACTTTGATAGGTTATCAACTTCTTTCCTTGAAATTTTTATGTTTTTTTTTTCTAAGAATATGGCTACTTAATTTCACTTCCCCGGCAACGGCGCCAAAATGTTTAGTCAATTTAGTGTTTCTAAATTGATGTCATTAATTGTCAACCCGGGGCTCGTAAGCTGATGAAGTGAAGGTGTACTATATGTACTTAAGCAACCTCTTAGATCTTTTTGTCGTTTGGGGGTGTTGTTTGTGGTCAATTTATCTTCCTAAGATGAAATGGAGTTTTTGTAAACAGATGAGTGAGTGTGTGTTACAGGTGATTTCTAACTACCTTCTAAACTGCAAAGAAAAAGCTTGAAAGAAATAAATAACTTGAAATGAACTGAAAGCAAAGAACCACTTTCTAATGGCACTAGACACCATTCATGCTGCTGCAAATAAAAGGTAAGCAAATCACTTAAAAAACCAATGATAATGTTTGTCTCTTCCTAACTCTCTGCTTCCAACATATGGTACTATGTAAAACACGATCAGGAAGTAGTTAGAGATGAGTTTAAAAAGTGATCAAAAATGAGAAAAATCTACTTTAAAGACTAGTTATAATGTTCAGCTCTTCCTAACTCTCTGCTTCCAACATATGGTACTATGTAAAGCACGATTAGAAAGTAGTTAAAGATTAGTCTAAAAAGTACTCAAAGCCAGCTGTAATTTATTAGTATTCTGATCTCTAAAAGATGAACAATTTATGATAAAGAGACCATCAATATGTTAGCAGACAACTTTGAGAAACTAAACTAGAAATCAGCTATGAAAATAAAGTAAAGGCAGCAACTTTGAATCTGTCAACTGAAAATACCATCAGATATAAAGCAAATACACAAAGACAAAAACAATCCCGGGTTAAAAACCTGCAAAAGAACAATACTGATCAGTTTAAAATAAAGGCTGGAAATGAAATGACATGAAATCAAATGGTATGCTATTATACATGATAAAAGAAATAAAGATTGCTGAAAGCATGAAAATGAAACCAAACACTATGTACACGGGCTGTCACAGATGGGGGCCCTCCATCCACGCAGCCAACTTGAAAGATCAGCTACTAAAAGGTGAACAGAACAGTCTTCTTTTATAAAAACAGCATGTCAAAAATACAGTGAAAAGTGTTGTAGGAACAGCCTTCTTAAAACAGAGTTTTTATACAAAATCAGCGCAGCAATTACAATAATCCAAAAGCTAATCTACAAGCGTTGGCACACGCTTATTTATAAGCACAGAGGCAACTACTCTCTGCGTGAACTAAGCAACTACAGCTTAACCTATTAACTACGCAGCAACACGCAGTCATAGCTAATTAACTTGTGCAGCAAACACGTAGGTAATCCCGTGCACTTTTGAGGGAAACGGTCATCATGGGAGACAAATCTATGCTTGGATCCCGTCTTTAGCTGTCCTCGTGGCATGGAAGAGGTGCCAGCTACAGTTCCATGTCCCAACTGCTCACGGCTCCTGTGCCACCGTTCAGAACTTGACCGTTTGACCGAGGGAATACCTGCGTTGACCAAGGGCATTCGTGACTGGTTTGGCTCAACCAATAGCATACAATCCATGTGTACATCCAACCCAACATGCCCATGTGGCTCGTTCCTTGAGAGGACACGTGGAGCATATCAAACAACAAAAAGGCTGCGGAATCTCTGAACAGCTGCGGAATTGCTGAACAGCTGCGGAATCTCTGTAAATATGTCAAAATCTAAACAAAACAGTCACACATTAGCAAAGTTCACTTGATCATGCTTAAAGACATCTAATGTAATGATCTGGGTAGGTTTACAAGGAAAATGAGGCAAAAGAGAGAGATAAGTGAGGAAAAACTGTAGGTAATAATGGATGATGAGGTGCAAGTTAGAGGCTCTACAGGGAGCCCGATTGTGTTGGTACAAAACAAGGTTGGGACATGGAGATTCTATATTGACTATTGGGAGATGAAAAAGATCACTGTATGGAATAGGTACCCAATCCCACTGATTGATGACCTTCTGGACCAGCTCAAGGGGGTTAAATATTTCAGCAAGATCAATTTGAAGTCTGGTTATCGCTAGGTGCCTATTGAACCCTATGATGTGTGGAAGGCGACCTTGAAATCTAAGGAGGTCATTTTTGAATGGTTGGTCATGCCATTCGGGTTGACGAATGCCCCCACAACCTTCATGAGATTGATGGATGAAATCTTGCAAACCTTCACAAATGCATTCATGGTGGTGTATTTAGATGACATCTTGATCTTCAGCGAGAGTTGGGAAGAGCACCTCCACCATATTCGACAGGTCCTCCAAACTCCGTGACAACACAATTTGTGTGCCAATTTGGAGAAATGCACTTTTGGCAAGACCTAGGTTCAATATATGGGGTACATCATTGATGCGAAAGGTGTGCATGTGGACCCAACCAAGGTACAAGTCATTTGGGATTGGCCAGCCCCAACCACTCTAACAGAGCTCCATAACTTTTTGGGCCTTGCCAATTTCTACTGCAGGTTCATGTTGGGGTTCTATCATATCACTTGGCCTTGAAGTCAAGTCGCTAAGGGTGGAGCGAAAGAAAAATTATTTTGGTCTAAAATTCAACATAAGGCACTTTACGAGTTGAAGCATCACCTCTACTTTGCACCAGTGCTCACATTTCCAGAACTGTAGCAACCATTTGAGATCAAGACAGATGCCTCCGACTATGTTATTGGTGCAATTCTTACTCAGCAGGGGCATCTAGTGGCTTATTACAGTGAGACACTTTTAGACATAGTCCGAAAGTATCCCACCCATGACAAAGAAATGTATTCCATTGTGTAGGACCGCCGTCAATGGAAGCATTACATTATGGGGAAGGAAATGGTCATCCATACAGACCACCGACCCCTGCAGTTCATACAAACACAGGTAAAGTTACAGAATGACCGCCATCAGAAATGGTTCACATAGCTGCAACAATTCCATTTGAACATTAAGTACAAGAAGCGCAACACCAATAATGTTGCAGACTACCTCAGGTGACCACCAGTCATGGCGTTGATCACTATGCTCTACTCCTATGGGCACGAGACTTTAGAGTGGCCACATCTTTACAAGAGCGATCCAAAAATGTAAGAAAGTTCCAAATTTTCACCTCCAAGATGCATTGTTATGCCACCTAGGACACATATGTGTTCCTTCAAGAGAACGTTCCAACATGATTTGGGACGCGCACTACAATCGGGTCACTGGACATTTCAAAATAGAGAAAATTGTGGCAGTATTGTAGAAGTATTTTTATTGGTTGAACCTTCGTCAGGATGTTGGGAAGTACATTCGATCCTGCACTGCCTGTGCCATTTCCAAACCAACCATCAAGAAGCAAGGCCTATATACTCCTCTGCCTACTCCTAGTCGACCTTGGGAATCCATATCCATGGATTAAATGTCGAGCCTTCCTTCTACTAAGCATGAAAGTGACTACGGTTTTGTGGTCATCGACAGATTCTCTAAGATGGCCATTATGGCGGCCTGCAAGAATAATATCACAATAGAGGCCACTACTAACCTCTTCTTTGAGTGCGTGTGTGTACATTTTGGGATCCCAAAATCCATTGTCTCAGATTGATACAATAGATTCCTAAGTGCATTTTGTTCAAGTATCTAGTCGATGGTGTATTCCAAACTTACTAAGTTTGCGACTTTCCACCCCCAAACTGATGGCCAAACAAAGGTCATCAACAGGATGATCGCACACATTCTGCACATGTACAACACGAAGCATCCACACACATGGGATGAAATCTTCCCCTATGTCTAGCACAACTACAATAGAGATCTCCATAGCTCAATAGACCACAACCCATTTCAGGTAGGGCTAGGATTTCAACAATTATGTCCCATCGATGTGATCATACCATTTGTAACCACTCAAGTAGATTCAGCTCACGTCCTGCCCGAAGCCAACATGGCTATCAACTTCATTTAGCGCATTCAATACATCTTCCAATAGGTCCATGATATATTAGACATGGCTAATTCTAAGTAAAAGCAACGCCATGATCAACATCGGGTTCTACACAAGTTCTAGGTGGGCGACAAAGTTTGGCTACATTTGCAGAAGGAGCGCCTCCCTAGACCCCACCGCAAGCTTCGCCCATTCCAACATATGCCATACACCATCACCAAGGCTATAGGGGACACTGCCTTTGAGCTCAACATTCCACCTTTCCTTGGTCTACACCCAGTGTTCAATGTAGACCACCTTCGACCATACTTTCCACCATTGCTGGACATATCCAACATTGTAGAACAACTCACACCAATAGAGTTAAACCTAGATTGCATGGAAAGGGACAAAACTGATCGGATCATGGACACATAAATCAAGAACACTGGCTAGTAGAAGATCCAACTACATCAGGTTGTCAAAGCTGGCCAACTCCTACACCAAGGCAAGTGGCTCACTAGGGACCAAGTTCAACATAAGTTTTCCCATCTCATGGAGGCACTCAATGAAATGAGGATCATTGCTTCCTAAGGGAGGAGGACTGATCCAGTTGGATTTTGGTGGCCATCTGTCTATTCCACTTGGACCCCCACCACTGTCTCTTTCATTTTTTCAGTTTCCTTAATTGTAGCACAATTTACTATTTTTGGCAGTTTTTCGGGTCCTAAACTTTCGGAGTTGTTTTGAGGCCCTAAACAATGTGTTTTGGGAAAATGGGGCAAACATGAGACATTGAATAAGGTTTTCCATGCGAAATTTGTAGTCCTCTAATATATCCTTCTAATGACGTATTGTGTGTGTCAAACATAGATCGTATGCCAAAGTTACGACCTTGAGAAGTTGATGTACCAATTTAACCAAACGGGGCCCATAGTTTTGGCGCTTCATCTCCTATGGTTAGGTTTTATATGTTTAGGGTTTTCCATTGTTTCTAAATAACAAATATTCCTTAGAGCCTCATTGTAGCACAGATCAGAGGCATGTAGCTGCCACATCTCTTCTCATAGGTAAGTTACCATCGCCCAAGCTAGTTTTATGTCCATTCTGTTTGTAAGCATATTTCAGTGTTTCATATTAATGAAATGAAGTGTTATTTCTGCTGCATCTACGTATTTATGGTTATATCTGTAATTTCTTGCATTCCTATCTAAGTTCAGATGAATTAGATATTAGAGCAATATCCCAAATTCCTTTGACATTGAATGCTTCTTAAGATGTTCTTCACTTATTTTAGACAATGGAAACAAGTAAAGTTGTATGATTAAAGCACAATTGTCAATGATGGAAAATGAGATTACTAACAAGAAATTAGAAACACTACTTTTAATCTTCAATTGCAATTGAGCAAAAGATAAGAGATATTTCAAATGCACTTTAGATCAAGTAGAAAATTAAAAGATGCAAGCTAAATGATTAGATCTTGGATGTAATGATTATGAAACTATTAATGCAAAAATAAGTAAGCAAGTCAGATCTAACACTAAATATAAGAAACAAGAGAGCATCCCCTTCAAACAAGGAGGTGTGATACCATGGGATTTGAGATCCGAAGCTCCCTCAAAACACAAAAATGACTTTGTTATATATTATTAAAGGGAAGAAGCCCTTTAGAGAAATAAGAGGGAGGTTCTTCCTGAGGAGATTTACAAAAATGAAAGAGATTTAGAACAACAACCTCTCCTCAAGAAAAAATACTAGATCTACTTATGATTTCTATTGCAATTTCCTCCAAAACACCAGATATGTCCTCAAATAGCTCATGACCCCTGGAAAAGATGAATACACTCTCAAAAATTCTCTCAACCTACATGATGGGAGGCCTCGAAGTGCTCACGACTAGCTTAAATTTGATTAATTTTTTTATGATAATTTTATAGAAAAAATTATGGAATTTTCTAAAGTCTTAAGGCTAAAGCTTCTCCAATTTTTTTGATCCTTCCACTGTTAAATTATCATTTCGCACCAGGTAAAGGGGGTTCCTTCTAGGGGCTATCATCCTTGAGAAAAAGGGCTCAGAAAAAAACAATGTGGCTTTCTCCAAAAAATTTGCAATGAAGACAAACCTTCAAAATCAAAATTTTTGCCTAATTTTTTTATGATAAAACCCTTAAAAATTTTGGTTAATCTTTGCAAAACAAATTAGAGTTAGTATTTTAATTTCAAAGGGAAAAAATAGAGACCTAGAGAGCTTGTGGCCTAGAGAAATATGGGTAAAAATTCATGCGGCTTACAAGGAAAACCTTGCAAAAAATTGTTGATCCACAAACCTTGAACAAAACACTTTCTAGATGCCAAAGAAAACCCTCCAAGGCTAGCGACTATCACAAGAGAAAGGATGATCAAATACCAAGTGAAAAACCTTAAGAAAATTTGTAATTAATATTCAATGTAATGATAAGCCCCTAAGGATTCGATCTTGGAGAGAAGAGGGTGTAGAACCCTAGACAACCTCTCAATTTTTTTTTTCGTTCCCCCTAAAACCCTAGTCATCTAGGCTAGGAGGGTAGTCTTCGTTTTAGAAAAAATTTTCTCCTTCAAAATCGATGGGATCAATTTCGCAAAAAACATATTTACACTTAGATCCAAGAAAAAATTGATGTATTCTTCTTCCAATCTACAATGAAACTCAATAAAACCCAAAAATATTTACAATTTGATGGAAATTATATACAAAGTTAGGAGAAAATATATACAAGATCTATTTACAAATTTACAAAAATAGGCTCTTCAATAACACATCTATTCATTAATAGCTCTAAAAGAAATATTTGGAAAGATTTTAGATAGATAAATTTTGATCTATAGCAAATGGTAAGAAAACCCCTTTTCTTGATTCAGATGATGAACCTTTAAATGACCCACTATGGGTTCCTCGATTTCTATGCTTGAATAGTTGGATAATTCAACTGAGAATATCCCCAAGTATCCAAGATCTAATCAACAATATTATTTTCTACACAGTTGAAATATATATATTTTAGATCCACAAATATTTGGATAGAATAATGATAGAGGAGTCTAAGGGTTTAACAGAAAACCAATAGATCTGCTCCACCTAGTGTGTTTCTCCAAATCTAAACAATGATGCAAGATAATTGTACACCAATGAAGCTTAAAGAGCTAATGGAAATAATAAAATTAAAAAACTAGTAGAACATTAAGCACAAGATATCATAAATACTATACCATATAAGTGCAAAATAACGCCATAGCTTTTCCCCAAAGACTTTTATTTTATTGCTCTAAAAAAATATGAAAAGTGTAGCAGAGATTCACTTGACCATGAGCTCAAGATTTTTCATGATGATGTGAGGAGAGAGCTTCCTTATATAGAAAAAATGAGAGTATGAGAGCCTCCAAGTGGAAAAAACAGCTAGTTGACTTGATCCATGGTTTGATACTCCTTAAAATAATTCGAACCCTTGATTATTGCTTCACAGATCTCTAAAAATTTAACCTCCTTTATTGATGAGTTGGATGGACCAATATTTGACCTTTGGGTGATTTTGGACCATTGGAATATCTTCAAAAATAAGAAATTCCCTCATTCAAAATAATTATGTGGACCAAAAATTTTGATTTCCTTTGAGAAACTATTTTCCTTCTGGCCCATCAATTTTTTTGTGGGTCTTTTCTGCCTTGGAAATGAGATTTTTCTCAATTTTCAGTTTGATCCCTTTTTTCGAAAGTGCACATTCGATTTTTAATTATTTTTCCACTTGGATAATTTTTTTTCTCTCATTTTAATTTTTTGACCAATTTCTGGCTAATTATTTTTCCAAAAAATAATAATAATCACTCTAGAGGGGTTTCAAAATATTTTTCCACTCTCAAAGTGTGTCGAGATAGAAATGTTAGGAGTTGAGGTATAATTTTGAGTACCCACACCCCATAGAACCTCTATAGACAACACTTTTTACATCTTTACATGAAATATTACATAAAAATCCCATTTCAGAAGGGGAATTTTGACAATAAAAATATGATCGCCACACTCAACCAAATTCTCCGACACTTTACATATGATCTAGTATGACAGTTTACATAGAATCGATACACTAGGACTTACCTAAGACCTTACCATCAAGCCCCACTCTAGCTTTGGGGCATTCTTGGGAGAAAAACTATACCAATTATAAAGGTTTAAAAACACAAATAATTGACGGAGGAAAAACAACTCCCTAGAGTTAAACTCTTTGGTAAAAATCATAGGCTTACCTAGATGAATTGCATGGATTTATAAGAATACTAGACTAATTTTTACATAATGGTCCACAAGGCTGCAGAAATTGGATTACATTATGATGACTAGAAACTACATGATGATGATGAAATCTAAAAAAAAATTGACAGCTCTACACTGTACTCTACTCAAAGGAAAGTTAACGCATGAGTGGTAAACATGACCATTCCACATGACACCATTCAAGTAATGTGTGGTGCTCATCCTATGCATCTCAAAACTATTTTCATATTTGTATCCTTTCACCATAGGGTACGATCTCTAGGTTATTTATCCTTGGGTAGAGAGCAATACCCTTTCTTGGAACTTTGCTACTTCAAAGAGAGTGCTTCTAGTTCTGTAGGCCTCCCCTCTAGATGATGACCTTTTCTCCTCCAATGTATTGGTATTTCTATTAGTCATCTTCCTAGATGATGACCTTTTCTCCTCCAATTTATTGGTATTTCTATTAGTCATCTTCCCCTCTTTAGGTAGTCTCATGATGTTTTTAGTGATATCCTCTCCTCTAACAAGGATTGTATGAGATGCAATACATATAAGTTCCCTAGGTTTCCCCTTCAAAGGACCTTGAGAAACAAAGAAATGACAAAATATTACATTTAGTGGAAGATCTTCCCATGGAAGATAAGCAATGGGAGGGACCTAATGTACTATAACATCTAACCCTATGATAAGAGTGACCTAATATACTGTCACATCCAACATTACCATTGCTTTGAGGTAAAGCAATTCAAGGAGATTTGTTACATTGTCTAAGATGACACACTTCAATGTTAGTTATAAACACTTTGTGCGTGCTGTTAAATTTTTCAGTCATTTATATTTTTTGTTAGTTGGAAAATTTGAATTTAAGATGGAGCTTTATTAGTTTAAGGGAATTTTTATGATAAGTTTGTTATTCCACTATTCCACATACAAAGGAAAAAAACACTAAAGTAGGAACATTTGCTATAAATAGGATCTTAGGCAATAAAGTGGGGGATATTTGGTGAATGTTGCATATGATTAGTCTCTAAGACACTATGTATGTCAAGTGCAACAACCATATTGCTTTTAAAGTTAGGCTAGGAAAATTTTCTTTATCCTATGGCACAACTATTTAAGGTTCACTACTAAAAGTTGCAGAAAATACCTCCCTAAACCACATTCCAGTAGCCAAAATGTCTGGTAATGCTAAAAAAGGTATGAAATGGCTTGGAAACACTATTGGTCACACCATAAAACATTTCAACATAGTCGGTTGTATTGTATGAAATTTTGAATATAGAAATGCCTTACCATATGGTCAGGTAATTCCAAGCCATTTCAGCCATTTCCAGTGATGCTTTGGGTACTGGTCACACCATAAAAAAATTTCAAAACATTGAAATGGGTACAAAATGGCTTTGAAACGTTGTATTGTATGTCATTTCATCTATAAAAACACCAAATCCTTTGGCCAAGCGCTTCCAATCCATTTAGACCATTTCTTTTGATGTTTCAAGTCGAAAGTTTTCAAGGCCATAGAAGGGGCTAAGAGGGGCATGAAACCCATAGAAAATATCCTCTTTCTCATAATAATGATTTTTTAACACAAAATATAGATAAGGGACTGAGTTTTGAGGAGTTTATGACCTTAGCTAATGGTAATACTAAATTTATCTTTATTTTTTTATCCTTTAATTAAATTTTTAACATTAATATTAAATGTTTCAGGATGTTTGAGGTTGGTTCCAACCTCACTTGATTTCATATGGAATGTGTAATTTCATATATGATTCAGAATTTAATAGACTTAACAATTTCCAAAATTTCAAAGATGATATAATTGTAACATTTCTACTAGATTCTATCATGTATATGCATCATTGGCATTAGTCAAGACCACCAAATTATAAAATTTGTCAACCAAATTGTAGGATTTTGCATCATGTAATCATCTAAAAAAGTAAGTATAAATATGGATCTACTTCTGAAAATTCTACATATACGTCTTCTTAAAATGCACCCCACACACACACACATATAATTAATTCAAGCAAAAATTAATTGAAATGAAATGCCAAAAATAAACCAGCAATATAACCACATGTAACTTGTAAGAAAAATTATTCTAACACATTAAAAACTCAATCAATACAAATAAAATTCACAGTAACAACTCAGAGAACTGTGTATTAAAGATGATCATGAAATTACATGCTAGGAAGCAAAATCAATTTAGTGGGAACTTGGCAAATGGCATGATTTTTGTTGTGTAGATGGAAGCATTGAGACATCCTATAGTTGACCTTATTGGAAAATCTTATGGAGTCGATTCAACCCCCCTTTTTTGGATGCCATGACCCAATAATTGTTCATTTGTTTGGCTGAAGGAATAGTGCTGAAATCGAAAATAAGATCAGGTTGGTATGGCCCACCAAAATATCTAAAGCTTGTTGATAAAATGAGAAATTTAGCCTCCCTTGATTTCCCACTGAATGGAATTTTCTAATTAGGCCCACTCAAACCCTTTGATGGTTGTTACAAGGTTAAGCCTCGCCTCTCTTGGCTACCACGAGTTGCTGATAACTAAATAAAACCAAAAAACCTCTGAAACTACTGATAAAAACTGAAACATCGGAACCCAATGGAAGATCTAAGTGATATTCCCTTTTGATTAACTAGGGTGGATGTATTTCACCATTGAAACCAATCTCACTCAATGGTTTCACCCTCTGTAGACATAAACTACAAGATCTTTTTAAATATATTTCAGAGAATAATTAAAAAAACATCCCCAAGAGTGAGCTCCAATCTTTCTTTTATCATTAGAATATTGTTGTTCATTTACTCGATTAAATTAAATAACACATTTTTAATTATTATCTTTTTCTTCCAAGTGACATTAAACAATTAAATCAATTAATTCTCCTTTTTACCAACTATAGACTACAAGAATCAAATAGGCTACTAAGTCGTTCTCTTGGAGTTATCATTCAAAGAGGGACACTACATTCCTCCCTTCCTGAGATTTCTTTCCCTCAAGAAATTGCTAACTAGGATGAAACAAAATCTACTCTCCTTCCCACAGACTATTCTATATTGAAAATTCTTTCCACCCGATAAGATATTCTTTGACCACTTTAATCCTCAATTTCCTTTCCTTGACTTCCAAAATCTCCTTAAGAATAAATACAAGTTGCCCCTCCTCGTCTAGTAGGGGTAATTTTGTTGAAGTAATAACTTGTTGTACTAATGCATTCTTGAGGCATGATACATGAAAAGCATTATGAACCTTGCTCCCTTCTGGGAGCTCAATCTTGTAAGCTACTTCCTCAACTCTCTGGACTCTCCTATAGGGACCATAAAAGCATGGTTTCAACTGTTTTGCACCACATTTCTTTAGAGAAGATTGTATATATTGATGCAACCTCAAGAAAACCAAGTCCCCCTACATCAAAATTATGCTCAACCATGTGCCTGTCTACGTACATATTCTGTTGGTTCTGGGAGACCTGCAAGATTTCCTTAAAAACCTTGAGGATATTGTGGCTCTCCTATATCCAATATTTGGATTTTGGAGTTGCGTTATCCCCAAACACCAAATCCAAAAATGAAGGAGCATCGTAGACATAAAATGCTCGAAACGAGTCTGTAACAAACCCCCTTATATAACAAGGGGCGGTTACTATTCTAACCCAAGCCTCAATGTGAAGTTAAGAGAGTGGGGTAAAAGTTTCTTCTTCTTCTTCTTCTCTGTATCCTTCAAAATTCAACACAGGAAACCATTTCATATATTCGACACCTAGGGTACAAGGTCAAACATGGTAGCATCGGGAAAATGAGTTGCTTTTCTCTATCCTTATTTCTCAGTTAAATGATGTTCAAGTTTTAGATTCGAGATATGTTCCAATAATCTACATCCTTCCTAGATCATTCCATCGAAAGGAGGATTGTGAAATGTACCTCCAAGGCATAGACAAGCGATGCAAAAAAACTTCTCTTCCTTATAAAAAAATTTGAACATGGGATTTAAACTAGGAGTGGGGGTTTACATGCAATGAAAAAACAATGTCAAGGATTGGATAGAGCATGGTAATGAGATCAAAACAAATTCAAGACCCACCTACAACAAATTTCATATTTACCACAAGATCCATTAGAAGTATCGTGTTTCACAACAATGGAATTCCTGTGCACCAACAATGGAAGCTTATCCACCAGAATTAACCAGAATCAATATTTCCACACCGAACACCAAAAGTACAAACCAAACAAGTCAATAAGTTGATATTGGATAAATATCTCTACAGATGAGATCTTCCCCTTTTAATTTGGAAATATGATAAGCTTCTATAGATTTTAAGTCCATTTAGTAATTATCTTGGATAAAATTTGCATCTTGTATACAATTGGAAAAAAAAAGTCACCAATTGATAGCCTAAATAAAAGGCAATATCGATGATGTACGAATATGATATATTGTAAACAACTACCTACCAATTCCATAACTTAAAATCTATGCCATTCTTTCCTCATGACACAAATAGAAGGCCCAATAATTCCAAAAATTTTAAGTCACAATTACCTAGAAAGAAAGGTTGGCCATGAAAGGCAAAACGTAAAGAATGCTCACTATGGCACCTTGTGCCTCCACATACCACATAATGCAACAAGATTCAGACCCATAATGATTGAAATGGTGCATATGATACACCCACTCAAATCTAAATTCTTTGCACATAGAACACTTAAGGGTATTTATCCCCAGATAATTAACCAAGAATTTTCTCTAAATAAACCAACATTTCATAGTTTAAGTCAAATTAATTAGAATTATGAGAGTTTATATGAACTAATTAACAACAATGTATATTTTTCTTAAGTGTTCATATGTCAACAACAAAAATGTGTGTACATGTATGTTTCTTCATTTATTTACAGTAGATCATTTACCTTGATCAGATAGTTAAACATCTGATGCGTCTTTTCCATTTCTAAAGCACCACCTATATAGCTCATCATTGTATCAATCAAAGTTATAATTCCAAATATTTGATGCAAAACATGATGCTTTTCAATTTAGTAACATTTTATTATATGCATCCCTGAATTTGGTTTATGGTGGGTCTGAAGCACATTTATGGAAGCCAGAAACCACCTTGGAAACATTTGGAAAACAATGTACGATCACCGGAATTTTTCACCCCATCAAATTCAGGCTAGAGGATTGATTCGGAAGATGTTTGTCACCTATTCGAAAATGACCCAAATGCCTCCCATGCTATTTAGTAGATAAAGGCACTTTTCCTGTCTAAAATCTTTCATCATGATGACATGTATACAGTTCTTTATCTGAAGTTGGCCCAATCAAGGTCATCATCATAGCACTGGAGCATATCAACGCTCGTGCTAAATTTTCTCGCCAATTTAAAGGATAAACATGGTAGCCTTGATTTCTTGTCAGTGGGACAAGTCCTCCGCCCCATACCCTGGTTTTTTTCGACACAAGATACATTGAACACATACATTAGAGTTAATACCAACTAAGCTATGTCTTTCTTAGCTTTGACCAAACACAAGTTGGGCAACAAAAGTAGATAAGTAATAATTATTGTTCATCAGAAGGTCAATATGAGTTCAATGAAGTCTATAGTTAAATAATTAATCCAAAATATAGGATATTCCCAAGGACTTCTTCAGAAAATCAAGAAATGAAAAGACTGGGATGGATGGTAGGATTATGTTTGAATAATTTATCAAGGGGTGAGAGAACTCAAATTCCAAGACACAGTCATTGAACCTTTGTCTCTTTCTTCTTTGACTTCACTTTGAAGAGTATCCAATTGGACATTAAGCTATTTTTTAGTTGTCCAAGTTTGCATTTGCATGACATTGTCGGTGGATGAGAATGGAGTGACCAATCTCTCTTTAATTGCCTAGCCCCTCCTCAAATCCCTAGCCTTGATGCCAATGCCTCTAATAAGAGGGTGTGATATAAGTTCACATTTTACATCGACTTAGCAAGCAATCGAGGTCATTTTTTGATACTGTAGGAGGAGTGGTGTGGGTGAGCGTGCCCTTCGACTGTAGGAGTTATGATATACGAGCATTCTATCGAAGAGACCAGACACCAAATATACTCACCCTAGGCCATAATGAAACTGAAGTCAAAATTTGTAACCTCTTAATTTTCCCTTGATTTGGAGTTCAACAGATAGACAAATGGGTTAAGAGTAATACTACCACGTAGCTTCCTGTCAGGATATGCACAAAGTGATAGGGAGGACAACCGAAACATATGAATACACTACAACACTACATCATTTAAATATAGAAATATAAAAGTTGTTCCATGCAGTCTCATAAGTTTTTATCAACAATTTAAGTATCATAAAAAATGTGACTATTCTTATACCATCGAAGACATGTCTTACATAGGTTGTTCACATAATGATGATTTCAGGAAATATAACTTAAAATCAACAATGGTGGTAAATAATTATCTCAAAACTAGGTAGGGAAATTGAGTTAGGGACTAAGCTTCTCCACCCAACTTTAGATTGGGCCACACAATGATCCTTCTTGCGGCCCAGTCAACCCGAGCCAAATTCTGGTTCTTGTAGGGAACTTGCTAAAGGATTTAATCCAAAATTGCTACCTAGTGTAGGAACTCCAGAGGGATGATTCCCGCCGCCCTTCAACAACTTTACGGTACTTGAATTTTGCATAGGGACATGTAGCATTCACCACACACCATGGATTCCTCCTGGTCACTATTTACAACCATGATCCAAATAAATTTTTGTGCTACCTCATTCCCCTTATTTGATTGACTTTCCTTCATTAAATCCTCTTCTTCATGCCTGTCCTGTAGTTTTTTCCAGTCTAGCTTGGGACTTGTAGACCAATCAAATGTAGCCCATTTGTCCATCAAGTTCTAGATATTTTTTTTTTAATTGACCTTGTCATCACTAATTGATTTTTTTGTCTACGTACCCAATGAACCACCATAATGCCACATGTCTCTTAGCTTTCCATGTGTTAGTTTTCATGGCTATAGTAAAAAAAACACCCAAAATATCCCCCAAGAAAAATCCTCCTTAACCCTGGAATCAATGTCCCTTTACCTCAGCCCATATTGTGCCCTATTTTTTTTCTTTCCAATATATTACAACATTTTTAAAGGTGAAAACCCCTCCCCCTTTGGGGAACACTATCATTTATGTTCAATGATCATATACAAAGTAACAAATTTGTTTAAAAGACACAACACAACTGAAAAGGAACTTTATATGTACAACTTGTTTCAACTTTTTACAATAGAATATATATGTATAGTGGCTCACCCAGCCACTTAGTAACCTTTATTTTATAAAATTAGTTATTTTCCAATGGCCCCTTTTTGTCACATTTTGATTCAATCCAACTTGGATTTGTTCCTCTTTCCTTGGAGTGTCGCTTGCCTCCAATATCTAGCGTTGTTATCCTTGTGCTCCTTGTTCCTTAAGTGAATAGTTCCTGACTCATTATTTTTTGGCAGACCCCCAATGTGCTTCTGATTCCAATCAACTATGCTCATGACTGAAAACCAATTTATTTTTTGACCTTCCCTTCTTCATGTTAGAAAATTATATATTACAGAGCAATGGAACACATAAAATATATTGCAGAAATATAAACACAGAAAAAACATAAAACAAGAGAGACATAGATATATGTGGTTCACCCAATTTGGGCTATGTCCACAGAGAAACAACTAGTCCTTCCTTTTATATTATCCAACAAACTGAAGAGATACAACCTACAACAGATCCGTTGTAATTCCTTCTTCGCTCTCACACAATCTCCTCTCTCTTTCTCACTCAGAATACAGATCTACATAGACGCAATACAGTTCCCTCATATATAGCAAGAGGTTGCCTTCTAGGGAGAAAAACCCTAAATTAAACATTTCTACTGTCAGATCTCTGCCTAATGAACGACCCAGATTGACTACAAAATTACAAAATTTTACAAGGCAATTTTACATCTATTTTTAGCTTCGGGGGCGTTTCCCCCAATCGCATCCACTCCCCCTGGACCCCCCTTGTAGCGCAAATATTATGGGCAGTGTTGCCACCACATTACGAACTGGGGTCCAATGCGGTGATACCTCTGAATAAAGAAGATAACCAGGCTCCACACCCAACACTCTACTTCCCAGTCCCTCTAGCAGTTTGGTCACCCCCCTTCTGTGCAGTTACTCACCTTCCAAGTTCAGGAATCTCCTTCCACAATGGTGTAGGAGGGCCATCGGAAGGCCTAATTGAGTCCTCAAGGTGCCATGATCCAACCACTCAAACAACAATTATTCTCTCTATAGCTCAGTTTACTTCTCTTCTCTAGCTCGAAATCTGAACAAAGATAATTTTCTTCCCATATGTGTAATATTGTCAAACAAAGGATTGATGCACAAGCCAAAAAAATAGACCTTGCTTTCCTCACTATCCTTCACCTCTTTCTCACTTTGAATTTTCCTCAAATGAGGTCCAATACCTCTCCTTTGTTGAGAAACCTAGGGCATTATGTGAGTTAGATTTCTCTTATCTTGACATTTACTTGTGAAATTATATGTTGGTTATGTTAGTATTCCTTTCATCAAATAAATGCCAACATGAAGCTCACAAATACAAGAACATAAGATGTAGGTGCACAACCAGGGAAAAACCCCTATGAAGGAGAAAACCCAGTCAACTCTTTATCTAGTAGATTAATTAGGTGAGACACACTCGATCCTTTGACTAAAGAAATAGACTTACTCCAACCACCAGACTAGTTCCTTCTACAATTGTCTCTGTAATCATGGTTCTTGGCTCCTTCTGTTTCAACTTCAAAATTTCGACCCTCCTTCTGTAATAGTCTCGGCCCTCCTACTTCAAAAATATCGACCTTCCTGCTTCATAAATCTCATCCTTCCTTCTGCAATAGTCTCAACCCTTTCTGTAGTCATCTCTACAACAAGGAACTCCAACCTCCCTATAATTGTTTTCGCAATTCACATTTTTGGCTTCCTCTCCATTTCTCGGTCTTGTAATAGTTTCTCTTACATCTTGAATGAATGCTTTACTTCATTCCTTCAAATGGTGAAATAGTAGGCTATTTACACTTATTGGTCACTATGCATTTGAGCCGACATGAGAAATATGACCTAAATTCAGCTTGTAGGCTTGTAATGAAGGTAAAATTGATTATCTTATGTTTGGAGGCCAACTTTGAAGGATGAATGGTAATTCTTTTGGGAGAAGGAACTGATTTGGTGGAGGAGATATTTAGACACAAAAACATTTTTCCTTTCTTGACCTTAAGGAGCCCAAGAAGGGTCTCTTACAAAAATGACTTTGACTTTGACTAAACAAAAAACTTAGAGCTCTATGACCAACGCCACCCACCCTACTTCGAGATCTAGACATCAACACATGGGCTCCGAGATGTCTTGCCAAGCATCAAGCACTCAACCCTAGATGCTTACATCTCTCCCTATAAACTATATATATATCCATTAGCCAAGCATGCTTCCAAAAATTCGTATTTTATCATGGGGAGATCCTGCACAAACACAACCCCAATTAGAAATAACCTTTCAATACAAACCTTAGGGGTCTTCAAATATCCTAATGTTTCTCATATATCTTGTTGCATTCTTCGAAAAAAATTCAAATCTTCTTCTACTTTATTATCATTATCTCATGAACTCATGGAGGGTATCCAAGCTCCCACTTAACTTAGTAATAAACTTTATTAGGTTCTTATTTTCATCATGCTCATCTCTAAGTCATTTTCAAGACAATTGAACATCTTCAACATTTTTAAGATTGTGTACCTGCAAATCTAGTAACCAAATACAAATATACAGGAGTATGAGATCAATACAGGGTTACCATATCAACATGAAGAGAGTATCAATCATAAGTAGTCAAACTTTCATAGCTTAAACTTGAATAATATTTCATATCCAACTTGAGATCTTTTGCTAGGGTTTTTGACATAATCCCTAGATTCCAAAGTCAAATATTAGGTATTAACAACTTAATAATGAAAACAATTCTTTAAGTCCTAGAAACTAGACTCAACACCCACAAAATCAAATATTGTACATCTAGGGTTTCAACAATATACTTTTAGAATTTCATGACAGAATTTACTAGGTTTTGTTACAAACCCTAGAACTAGCAAGTTTACATCTAGGGTTTCATTCATACTAATCTTTTGCATGGATACAAACATTAAACCCTAGAAATTTTGACTAGGGTTTAAATAATTCATCAAACCCCAAAGCTTTAGGGTTTTACCAAATTATTACCAAAAAACCTAAATATTGTTAGACTTACAAACCCTAAGTAGCCCAAGGTTTCAATATTATCGATAATATATTCTAAGCATAAACAAGTTAGAGTTTTATAGTGAGCCCTAAAAATTATGGTTTCCACAAGAATGAAAAAATGACAAGAGATATGACAAAGGTATATTCAATCTAGTGATTCATCTTCCTAACAAGAATCTTCTACGATTCAAAATACTAAACATAAAATAGTTAGTAATACAAGGCAATTTTTAAAATAATTTTAATAAATAAATTTTTACAAATAGACATACCTAGAGTTGCTCCTTTTACAAACCTTGTTGGGTTTTTCGAGTGCTCTCTCTATGAATCATTATTTATACCCGCAATACTTAATGACAAGTACAACAAAGCAAACTATACGATACCAAAAACTGTCAAGTCAATCTAGTATTTCCTAGGCAATTAAAGTTTCCAATTACAAACTTTGGAAATCAAAATATCTTTTACAAACCCTATGACTAGGGTTCTCTATGAGTTACCTAGGGTTTTACACTATTGGATACCAAATACCAATATTAATTTTTCTAAACCCTAATATGACTCAAATCTTGATCATACATATCTTATAAATACATACCTTTGCCTCCTTTTATTTGATTGAGCTTATTTCCCTTTGCAAACTAAAGACAAGTTGTTGGATAACCAAAACATAAAATATAAAGCCCGTACTTACCTGAGATAGACTAGGTCTTCGTGCCAAGATGTTGGGAATCATGATTGTCATTAGCCCAAAACCCACAGGTGTTAGTCAATGATTGCATCGCCAGAGATAAGGATCCACAAGAGGTGGTTAGTCCATGTTGCGAAACACATGAGAAGCGTTGGTTTATCTAATGTCTGACAATGTCCCCCCAAATGTGAGACGAGTGTGTATTGAAATTGTGACCTATGCTCTGATACCACTTGTTGGGAATCGCAATAGTCATTAGACCAAAACCTGCAACTGTTAGTCAACGATCACATCACCAGAGATAAGGATCTACGACAGGCGGTTAGTCCATGTTGAAAAACACATGGGGATCGTTGGTTTATCCAATGTCCAACACAAGGATGCTAGAGAGAATTCCTCATAACGTTTTCTTGATCTACACCACTCGTTGTAAACTTTGATCCTTCTAATTGTTTGTTCCATGGTGATTTCTACTTATTTATATAAATATGCATGTATTATTCACTATTGATTAGAATTGGACTTCATTAAGGCGATTTTAAGAGGTATTCTTTGTCAACATATATTTGTTGCTATAGAACTTGAAGTTTCCCATCACTAAACAAAGGAGATAGTTCCTTCTTAGAGACTGCATATTTTTCTTTTATGATCATGGAGACTGTTGTTAGGCCTGCTATTGCATGTCATGATTAGAAAAATTGTCTTCTAGGAGTATAGTGACTTTTATTAATGTCATGCGAATAATTCTAACTGTATACATCCTTCTTTTTTGGTTATGTGGTGGACATGTCTTAAGATATCAACTGCTTTCATCAAAACTTCTTTGTAGAGATCTTCAAGAGAGACACTTGTAACTTTGCTTGGCTCACTGACTTGTATGGGATTGAGTTGTGTATACATATATACCAATCTTGACATTGCAACTCTGCATAGAACTTATACTACAAATTTTATCTTCTAAGGTGATTGTAGCTAGATGATAAGCCTAATGAGCCTCACTCTCAGTCTCCCTTATGCTCAGAAATAAGGTGGGAGATATTGGTTCTTATGATTGAATCAGTTTAATATACTTATGCTTAGAAAGTGGTCTTATGGTGACTGATGTCACTTCTTATAGTTTTCAAAATAGTACTGTGTATATATATGCCTAGAACAAAGGGTATTTACCACTAAATTTGATGTGACATACTATTGTAATATTAGCGAAATACTTGCTCCAAGATGATGACATGAAGGAGAGTGATAGATCAGTTTAGAAGTATTGACCTTGAGTTTATTTTATGCATAGAATGGGTTTCGGTCCTCTTGAAACAACACATAACTTGAATTTCTAAAACAACACATAATTCAGATCTTTTGGACTGATTTTAGAGCATGTCAAGTATGCTTATAACTTCGATCTATAGCCCGAGAAGTTCGGTCTAGAGAGAGATGATTTTAGACCTATTTAGATTCTTCTAATGGATACTACACTAGTACCTTCATTGTTTTGCCTTAGGTTATCAAATTATACTTTCGGCCCTCTAGAACAAAAAATATCTCTACTATTTGTGCTAGTGTATGTGCCTAGAATAATTGAGCCTTTAGCCTATATAATTCTATTTCCCCATCCAAAAAAAATCCCATGGAGGTCTCATCTATATGTAAAATATATAAGTCTAGCAATCTAACCCCTCACAAAAAAAATTATATTTTCTAATTTCCTAAAATTAGTCATTATTAACCACCTATGTATTCAACTCACATATTTTACAAAGTCGAACTATTTCACTTGTTGTCCAATTACATTACTTGTCAACACTGTCACTTTCAATGTCACAGTCAAACAAGTTAAGTCAAAGCAAGCAACTCATCATAGTACTTGTCATTGTAAGGCATCAATGTTAGGTCTATCAATTCATATTTGCATAGCTCAATATTCTATATTACAACATAGTCCAAAGGTTTTGTATCTTCATGAACTATAGTTGTCACATTAACACAAGACCATGTCAATGTACCACTGTCCAAGACACATCACCGTCTAAGACGTTGTCATGTGTGCATATATATACTCAAAAACTACTTTTACAACTCATAAGGTCACTATGTTAAGTTAGTAGTTGTCTTCAAGTCATTGTTTCTATGTCAAGTTTAATATATCAAGGCCAAACAAAATTTATATTGAGGTCATATGTATTTGGTATAGAAGCCATAATTATCAGAGAAGACATACCATACGAACTATATAAATAATCAACGGTAATACTGTATGCAAAATTCCATCACAGAGCCAAAACAAACTTTATATTGATGTCACTTGGAATTGTATAAATAATTGATTCCAAAATTGTATGCAAACTTCCATCACAGAGCCAAAACAAACTTTATATTGAGGTCATATGAATTTTATATAGAAGCCATAATTATCAAAGAATACATACCATATGAACTATATAAATAATTAATGCCAAGACTGTATTATATATATGTATTTTTAAAATACATATCTCCGCCTAATATTCGACGGAACAATTTTTTTTTTAAATGTAGACCTCTGTCGAATATTTGACACCTATCGGTTGAAGTAATCATCAAGATAATCGACACTAGAATAGACAAAAAAAAGCATCGGTATTTTAACACTTCCGCTAGATAGAAATATTGTCCATTGCATATTTGACGTGTCACCACTGGCACAATTTACCTATATCGTCGATTACCCGACACCTAAACGTCAGTTTCTGACTGTAGACTGGCATGAGACCTACTGGATATTCGATTTTAGGTTCATCAGATATTCAACGATTTGTAGTGTCACAAAATTGACTTCTAAACTTCTATTTTTTAATGACCATTTTGTCTTTTTTTGTGTGTGAGATAATCGTCATTTATACTGTTGAATATTCGACTGTTACTAAATGATCGACTATTCGACAAAACTCTAGCAATAATTTGATGAACACCAATGTGTCGGATAGTCGATGCCAATAAGTCACATATCCAACTAATAGCCATCGAATTTTGGCCACATTTATACTAGTGCATGTGTTCCATGTTACCTTTTCCTCAACATTTTCTTATCCATGCAAATGATACCTTACCTCTTCCTCAAAAATCTATGGATTTCTTGCCACCCAACCATATTTCCCCAAGGCCCTCAATTATGTAAACCAAGGGACACTTATAAAATCTACAAGCAATGCAAGAGGTAAAATAAAGGGAAACATTGCAAAAGAAAATAAAATCCATAATCACAATTATACAAGAAAACCACACACAAAAACATAATGGACATGTATATCCATAAATCAAATTGCACAATTAAAGTTCAAAATCATAGCACATTAATCATTAGGTAGAAGAGTCCCAAAACTTGACTAGGTGTCTTGAGTTTGACATTCATGGCACTCTCCGCCATAATACCATGCATACGTATGTGTAACAAAATCAATAATTTTTTGGTATTAATGAAGCGATGGATCATTATTAATTTCATTATTGATCCTGATACTACCAAATTGGTGGGTCTTTCCCTTACCTCTACTTTTTTCAATTTCAAAGGTGAATTTTATGAACAGGCTTGTGGAGTAAGCATGGGTTCTCCGCTCTCCCTTGTTTTTGTGAACCTGTTCATGGAAGACTTTGAAGCTAGAGTGTTAGTTTCTGCTCCTCTCTCCCCAAAGCTTTGGAATACATTTTTTGATGATACCTTCATCATTTGGCCTCATGGTCAGGACTATTTAGATTTTTTCTGTTGCATCTTAATAGTCAATCTGACTCCATCAAGTTCACGATGGAGACATAATTCAATAATATCCTTCCTTTCCTTGATGTTCTTATTTCTAAGAAAGGTGATGGTTATACCTTCATGCAGGTTCTAATCATTATCCAGCTCAAAAGTTTGGTGTGTTGAACGCACTAGCCACCCAACCCCTGAGGGTCTCTGATGATAGTCACCTAGAAGAAGAAAAAACCCATCTCCTTGATGTTTTTGAAAAGAACGGATATAATAGATACCTAGGTCTCAGGGCTTTCCAAAAAACCTATAACGGGCCAAGGCATAGAAAGGATCCCATTGATTTTATTAATTGTGTTCACCTTCCTTTCATTCACGGTACCATAAACAAATTGCTCGCATTCTGAAAAAGAATAAGGTTCCTGCTTCTTTTAAACTACTGAGCACTATCTGTGTATCCCTTAGATCAGTCAAAGACTCAGTAGACCCAAAGGACATGAAAGGTGTTTATTTAATCCACACTCTTGTGGAGCGCCATACATTAGGGAAATGAGTCACTCAATAAATCAGAGGATTTAGGAGCATCCAATAGAGAGCATGCTGAAAAATATAAACACCACATATGTATTGAGGATTCCCAGGTCATTGCCAATATTGAGCACTTCCATCATAGGATGTTTAGGGTTGATCCGTAGCTGAATGTTAGTTTTTATGTGCTAATTTCAACTCCAAATTTATAGAAATATGCTTGTCAGTTGCTTCATGTGCATGGTTCCCTTATGGTGTTTGTGATTCAAAACAGGTAAATTTATGTCAAGTTTTATGTGACATTCATAAGAAAAATAACATAAAAATGAAGTGATGAACAACAACAAGTAAATGAACAACAAACCATCAAGAAAAAACACTCTAACACAGTGTTATGATGAAGGATTTCACCCCTCCTGGGCTACATCTCCTTGGTTCAGCTTCCATGGCTTAGGCCTCTGTATTTTCTCAAAATGGGAAAAAGTATAGTTTACAATGCTCTACAGCTCCTGAAACTTGCTTCAATGGACTCAGAGCATCCAAAAACCCCAAAGATGACTCTCCAAACTCTGCAAATGGACTACAACTGTTCTGGGCTTGACCTCCTCTCCTGGTGGCCCTAGGCTTCCTTAAAATTCAATGTGGAAAAATCACATACAGAAGTGCCCCATTGCCTCTGAAACCTGTTCCATTGTGTTTAGAATGTCGAAATAATCTAGGAACACCTTTTTCTGATCCTCATTTGGTCGAATTTTGCCAAAGATATGAGAGAAACAATTTTCTCCTAGAAATCCTCCACTAAAACTGGAGGAACTCCAGTTAAGGCCGCCAAATCTTGAGTTAGGCCCGAAAATGGTGGCACCACTAAAAATCCTGGCAAATTAAACTGGTGGTTAATTAGATCTAACTTCGGATTAATTAAATCTAATCCTGAATTAGCACTAACCCTGCGGTTTTACTAACTGTAACCCTGATGGTTAATGAGGAGGCAGACACATGGACTGTCTCAGTGTGGTTTTCTGCAAATGGTTTGTAACGTTGACCCTTATAATAGTTGTGATTGCCATATATGTGTTGTCACATGGTGACATTAAATGTCTTCGGTTGCGGTTTAAGTTATCGTCGGAGGTTAACGATAACCGTAACTGTTTGGTGTTACCGTCGTGGTTGGCGTGTTCACACGGGGAGGGTTGGCCCTCCCTAACCGCCAACCCAAATTGCATTAATATTTAAATATATGTGGTGACCCTTAGTGGTTAAGAAATAAGATGTAGGAGAGACAGTTAAGTCGCGGGCACTGTGGAGGGGAGGTCGTGGGGTCGAATCTCGATGCCTCCATAAAATTTTAATACACCATTGTAGGGGCACGTGGCGGCCTCCGAGCTTGCCACGTGTTGCCTTCTAATTGGTCCACCTCGACCACGCAGACCCAATAATGCACTGCCACTTGTCAACCTATAATTCATCCACCTGTACAGGAATATTCCATGGAATATTCTCCTTGCTAAATGGTCTATAGGGATGCCCAATCAGCATCCCAGTCAACCATTGCCAAAATTTTGCATGTTTGGTGAAACAGTCAGCGGGCTTTAACTTCCTCATACGAACTACGTTTTGAACGAAACGAGTTGCATTGGGATCTTTTTGACGAGACGGACGCGGCCGTTTAGGTTTCACATGATTCTAAGCACTTTAATTTTTGAGCTAATTTTTGCCCCTAATCCAGTTTTTGATCACTCCTTCCCACTCATGGGCTTTTGGACCCACAAAAGTTGGTTATCTTATGAGCGTTTAATACTCTTCTCTTTCCCAACTTATATCAACTGATTATACTTTGAAAAGTCTCCCTAGCAAACCACTTGGTTACACTGACATGCCTTGCATTACAAATGGCTATGTCCTTCAACCACTCTTCTCCTTTTGCTGCTGACCCAATCCAACACTTGCTGGCTACTTTTTGACTGATTAAACACCATGTTGTACCAAATTGATCCCATGGTGCTTGGAAAAATCACTGATACCATTTCCTTCCCACTGAGAATCATGTTCCTCTTTTGCAACACACGCATTTGATGCAAGCTTCTCCTTGGAAACCACTTTTCCAAGTTAAGCCCATCTAAGTGAACTACAGCAATGAGTTCCAATATCAATAACAAAAAGAAAATAAATGACCATTCTTTGCCCTCCACGGTTCCAAATTCCACATCTAGAAGAATGCATTCGCCATCTCTTTAGCTTCTTGGCATTAACACATAAAATGGTCTACAATGGCTGTAAACTCTTTGACATTTTGTCCACTTTCGCTTCTTGCCTCTATCATCCTCCAATACTGACATGCTGCTCATGTCATGATTTGAGAGTGAAGGCTAATCGTGAACCTCTTTCTCAAGCATGGACCTTCCAAAATCTTATGACATCTTGTCACAAATACAACCATTAAATGGAAAAACACATTATGCAATAAATGAAAATTGACGACCTCTTCTTTTGCTCCTTCAAAGCAACAATTGTCACATCATGTAATGTCACCATGTACTCTTGCATCTTTGTGTACAAACCATTTTGGTGTGTTAGTCGATGGTTTACTAAACAAGTCGACAAAACATCATCAACTAACATAAGTCGACAAAACATGCTCTAACAATTGACTTGACTTGAGAGCCAAACATAAGCATGTACAACAACTTGACGATTCTTTGCATAAACAACAAGAATTTCATATTTCATGCAATACTCTGTCAAAATCTCCCTTTCATCTTTGGAGACAAAATCAACTCTTCCAAGTCAATATAACATACATATAGCAACAATCGACATAAGTCGACACTCATGCATGTATCCAAACACAATGAAACTAGCAACAATTCCATTGTTCACACACACACAAACTCTCATGTATGTGTACAATTCTTCAACTCTCCCTCAAGTACAAACACAAGTACAATAAGCCCAAAAACATGTATGGGTACATAAGAGTTGAATTGACAAATTTGCTGCAAATGAAGTGAGTAACATACCCCACTTTCACACACCTTCCTGGCGAAAATATGCAACATCAAGAATGCATTCACATACAAATTTGTAACCACAAATTGCCTTCTTTGCTGCATTTAAGTGAGTCAAATAGAACTCCACTTTCAACATCTTGCATCATACAAGTTGCAACATACTTTCAACAGAAAATTAATGCATTCATAAGGCAAAGAAATGCATTTTTAAGGCAAAGAATTGCATCTATCAACAAAATAAATGCAAGCCTTATTTGGATAAGAAATCAAACCACCTCTTACCAAACCATTTCCATGGTGCTTCTTTCAGCTGCACATCATCTTGTGAATCATCTTGACCCACATCAATTATGGAATCCTCTTTTTCATTCTTGCTGAAGTCTCTCTCCACTTTCTTCAAAAGTCGTGGATGAGTTGTTGGATACAAAGTCCAACATTTGCCTATTAGATGACCTTGCTTATGGCAATGAGTGCAAAACAATTGCATCTTCTTTTCAACATGGTTTCCATTGTCCAATGGACCTTTGGCTTTTTGTCACTTTTGCGTTGAAAGTTTCCTATATGTGGCCATTTTCTTCCCACATATTGAAAGATTATGGTTATTCAAACGACAAAAAGAACATGTAAATTCTCTCCAATTCTTATGTGAAGATTTACCATGTTTACCATAATCAAAAGAAACTTGATTAAAGATAGATTTATACCTTGCACATTCACCTTTGTCGCCTTCTTAAGGAGGTGAATTTGATGAGATAGTGGCTCTCTTAGGAATACCAACAATGGTTTCAATGTCCTTAGAGCTTTTAACATCCTCTTGTTTTCCCTTTCCACTAGTTGCATGCTTATGAGCATCTTCTTGCAAAATGGGTATAAAAGTTTTGTATTCCTCATGAACAAAAACTTCACAAGCTTGAGGGTATGAATATGTAATGAAATTCCCTCTTAGAACACCTTCATGTGCCTCCTTGGCTTTGTATCATTCTCCATCATGTTGTCCATAACCAAGACCCAAATACCTAGGCATTTCCTCAACAATAATTGGCTCAACTATGCCTTGTGCATGTGTGCCTAACCCTTTTCCTTCATAGCCCATTTTCATCAACAATTTGGACCCTATTCCTCTAGTGTGTCTTTCAAAAGCACCAAAACATTCATTTTGAGAGGAAATTGAAGATAAAATTGAATTCCATACCTCATGTTTATGCACATACTTAGCAAGGGTGTCCTTGGCATCATGGAGTAAAATCCCCATCTCATGCATCTTTTCAAGAAGCTCTTGCTTATCCTCCTTGATGGCCATCAACTGCTCTTAAAGTATAGGGTTCTCCTTCCTATCTTCAATCATCTCTTGGACCATATCTCTCATGATGAAAAACTCCTACGACATCTCTTCATCAAAAAATCTTGTTAAGGAAGAGAGATTAGAGACATCACTTGTTGAAGCTGTCGTCACATAAACTTGCACAATGTTAATTCTCCTTGCACAAATCTCAATCAATCAAGCAAATAAACCTTTTCTCTGATACCAGCTTGATCGGTAGCTGAATCTTAGTTTTTCTGTGCTAATTTCAACTTCAGATTTATAGAAATATGCTTGTTAATTGCTTCATGTGCATGGTTCCCTTATGGTGTTTGTGATTCAAAACAGGTAGATTTATGTCAAGTTTTATGTGAAATTCATAAGAAAAATAGCATAAAAATGAAGTGTTGAACAAGAACAAGTAAATGAACAGTAAACCATCAAGAAAAAACACTCAAAACAATGTTTTGATGAAGGATTTCACCCCTCTTGGGCTACATCTCCTTGGTCCAGCTTCCATGGCTTAGGCCTATGTATTTGCTAAAAATGGAAAAAGGTACAATTTACAATGCTCTACAGCTCTTGAAACTTGCTTCGATGGACTCAGAGCATCCCAAAACCCCAAAAGATGACTCTCCAAACTTTACAAATGGATTACAATTGTTTTGGGCTTGACCTCCTCTCCTGGTGGCCCTAGGCTTTCTTAAACTTCAATGTGGAAAAATCACATAAAGAAGTGCCCCATTGCCTTTGAAATCCATTCCATTGTGTTCAGAATCTCGAAATCATCTAGGAACACCTTTTTCTGATCCTCATTTGGTCAACTTTTGCCAAAGATATGAGAGAAACAATTTTCTCCTAGAAATCCTCCACTAAAACTAGAGGAACTCTAGTTAAGGCCGCCAAATCTGGATGTAAGCCCGAAAATGGTGGCACCACTAAAATTCCCAACGAATTAAACTGGTGGTTAATTAGATCTAACTACGGATTAATTAAATCTAATCTTGGATTAGCACTAACCCCGCGGTTTTACTAACCGTAACCCCGACGTTAATGAGGAGACAGATACATGGACTATCTCGGCACAGTTTTCTGCAAACAGTTTGTAACGCTGACCATTATAATAGTTGTGACCGCCGGATATGTGTTGTCACATGGTTACATTAAATGGTGTGGGTCGTGGTTTAAGTTAGCGCCTGAGGTTAATGATAATTGTAACCGTTTGGTGTTACCACCATGGTTGGTGTGTTCACATGGGGAGGGCTAGCCCTCCCTAACCACCAACCCAAACTGCATTACAATTTAAATATACGCGGTGACCCTTAGTGGTTAAGAACCAAGTTGTAGGAGAGATGGTTAAGTTTCGAGCACTGTGGAAGGGAGGTCGTGGGGTCGAACCTCGATGCCTACATAAAAATTTAATACACCATTGTAGGGCATGTGGCAACTTCCGAGCTTGCCACGTGTCACCTTCTAATTGGTCCACCTCGACCACACAAACCCAATAATGCGTTTCCACTTGTCAACAAGTAATTCACTCACTTGTATTGGAATATTCCATGGAATATTCTCCTTGCTGATTGGGTTGTACGAATTCACTCACGGAATATTTCAAGGAATATTCCATGGAATATTCTCCTTGCTGATTGGGTTGTACGAATGCCCAATCAACATCCTAGTTAACCTTTGCCAAAATTTTGCATGTTTGGTGAAATGGCCAGCGGGCTCTAACTTCCTCATGCGAACTCCGTTTTGAACAAAACGAGTTACGTTGGGATTGTTTTGATGAGACGGGCGCAATCCTTCAAGTTTCACACGATTCCAAGCAATTTGATTTTTGAGCTAACTTTTGCCCCTAATCCATTTTCCGATCAAGTGAGGCTATAAAATTTGAGAGATATGTTAGTAATCTAAATAAAGACGAGGGGTGGAAGATAAACAAGAATTGGATTCCTACTCTTTATTTGAAATTTTGTCTTTCTTAAAACCCCTTCCTCCCTTATATATATATATAAACCTCTCTTTAGTAAAAAAAAATTGTTTCTTATGTTATTCTACATATAGTATTATCTCAATAGAATATAATCATTTGCATTTTAGTGATTATATATCTATTACTCTTTTTTTTTTTATCAATTCATAATATATTTCCTAGTACTTATTTTCAAAATTTGCATTAACTATTGAAAATCATATATATATATATATATATATATATATATATATATATATAATACATTTTTAATTAATTGTCTTCTTATATGAGAAAATATTTAATAATTTTATATTTATATTGTTGATATTATATGTTACAACTTGAAAATTATATAAATTAATTAATTAAAAAAATATTATATTTTTGAATTCAAACTTTTGTGATCCATAATATTCCATAAGATTCTTGTTTTTAACTAATAAAATCCCTTCTAAGTCTAATCTATTAACCTTAAATATAACCTTTGTTTATAATTTAAAAATATTTTATGCTCTCCAAAGTGTTTTTTTTTTAATATAATTTATTTTGTTGTTATTTTTTTTTTTAGTTTTTATTTTATTAGTTATATAACAATTTATTAGTTATATTTACGTAACATTCATTTCCAAATTTTATATAATTTTGTTGATTTTTCTTTCTTTGATTAATTGATTTTTTCTAGACGTTTAAATATATTATTAATTAATTTAGAAACTAAGTTTTTAGACAATTAAAGATAATATTAATCAATTTTAAAATTAATTTTGTAACTTTTATTTTATAATTAAAGTTTATTTTTTAACACATGGATTTATCTTTTTGTCGAATTTCCTGGAGCATCCTCACATTATTTATTTATCTCGCTAAATCTTATCTTCCATCTATGTCCTAATGATGAACCACAGTGGGTGGCTCGAAATGTTGACATCAAAAAAGAGTGATGTGATTATCCTGGAAGAGACAATTCAAAAGTCAACTTCCTTTCCCTATCGCTGTCATTGGGTCTTCCCATGTGCCAGTAAACTCAACCTGTTTCCCTATAGTTGTTCATGCATCCATATGATTGTTAGCAGTTATATATATCTTGCAACCCAAAATTAACATCTATGTAAGTTTTCTTTCAAATTCAGGGACACATATGCACATTGGTCATAACCATTATCCTGCATTCGCAAATGTTAGATCCATGCTGGTAAGGTAAACATAATCAACCTATTTACCTAAATCACCATTTAAAATGAGTTGTTTAAACACTTGGCGAGGTTTGGCCTTCTTACTATAGCACTTGTAACCTCATAGAATCAATTAGCATGCATCACATTTTTAAACTTTCACATTCATAAAACAAGAATGCATCACAAATCCAGCATGCAATTTCAAGTGAGCATACACTCTAAGATCATAGCTAATTCTTTGATTCATAGGTTATCCTTTTGTCAACTTTTTCAAGCTAAGAAAACCATGCAGTGTAATAGTCTTGCTATACCTACAATCTAATGTGAAAATCAATGAAAGCACTTCTAAGAATGTTAAGTTTCAAGAGGGAACATGTTAGAATGGATTATTGTTGGAGGTATTTACTTCCAAGGAGCAAATTTTTTGTCACCTATATGCATTTTGGGTTCTTGCTAAACATGCTAAGAAAGGCTCTTAAACAATGTGTTCCCCATGTGGCTAAATGAGGAGGTCGATACTATTTCATGATGTCGATGGTAGCATGCATAATCTTCTTGAAAATTCCTAGAAGCATGGCTCAAACACCATAATTCCACTTGTGTGTATAAAGAAATAAACATCTAATATGATTTTCCTTTGGGTGTTATTAAGAGAAGTCTAAATATTGAGGTGAAGAAAAGCACACGTGATAGATGATGGTTAGTAGTTGGAAAGGAAAGAACAACAACTATAGTATCAGTATTATTAGCTTCATTCATCTACTAGAGGATGAATGTAAAATTGGAGTTTGAATAAACAACCAAATGCCACTTAGAATCAATGCACTTAACCTCTATTACAGTTGGTGTTAACTCCAAAGTTTAATGACATCTGTGAATTAGAATAAGTTGTAGCAATTAGAGGAGGTTAATGCTGACATTGAAGTAGTTTAAGTAGTTTAAGCAGTTTCTTGTAGACATAATAACTCTTTTGTAGTTTCTCGTTGGAAAATGTCATGAATAACAGGGCAAACCATGGCCCCAACCTATCTCAAATGCAAATACAATTATAATCTCAATTACTTTACTTCTAAACACATTTGACCTTTAAGGCATTTTATTGACTTGGCATACTTAGCATGTTTTCCATTCAGGATAATGATGGGCTCTAAGCTTCTTAGACTTAAACAAAATAAGTAACATGCCAACTTTCTCAAATATTTCAAATGTAAGGTTTGCCTAAAAAATACAATTTAGGTAAGGTGAAAAAGACCTTTCAAAAGTCAAACAAGGGCAAGTCATAGTTTCAATATTTACTCCTTAAGAATCCTATACACTTGAAACCTGCCAAAAAATTGCAATGTGGCCCTCTGAGAGACCATCCACCTGTGTAACATTACTCTTGACTCATCATTCGTAATTCTTTTCTTCTGCATGTCAATCCTTCCAATGCAAAACCCAATTGTTTTCTTCTACATGTCAATCCTTCCAATGCAAAAAAAATATTTGGGCCATCGATTCTTGTTGATGGTACTTTCATCTTTCATTCTGCTAAATATTACATAAATTTTTGCATAATGTCTATTCATTATTTGTTGTTCATTTTAGGAACTTCATTGTCTCCAGATATAGTTTAGTCTAGACATTTGAACTTTTAGTCTTATGCTAGACCAGACTATCAATAAACCTTGCTAGAATTTACTCTTTTAAATTTTTGATTTAAGTCTAGTGCCTTCCCATACCTAGAAATTTTAATTTCTAGATAGTTTATTGATCGAAGACTACAAACTTAGGCCATAAACTACATTCAGAAATCTACTTTTAGCACTTGTAGTTTGACTAAAAAGTCAATTCTTCACATCATAATTAGCTAAACTCTGACTTTTTTGCATTCTAGAGATTTTATTTCCTTTATTTTTTAATATAATTGTTATTTTTAGAAATTATATTGTTGCAAAAAACCAAAAATTATAGAACTATTTAAGGTCTGAACTCTGGAAATTGCATCTTATGGGCACTCTTCAACCTCAGGTTTTAGGGAGTTAATTATGAAATTTTTGTTTAAGTCTTTGTATCAAAAAAAAAAATTGCATCATTTCTTATTGTTGTAATTTATTCCCAGAATATGATTTTGAGCATTATTATCTTTTTTACATCAGTTAATTTTTTTAACTCCTTAAATTTCACATGCAAATATGAAATAATCCTATACTAAGACAACTTGAGGATCCAAATTTGAAACAAGTCAAGAAACCTAAATCCACAAATCATACTAAAACCTTGTTTGAAATCATCCCTTACAAATCAATTTGAAAAATATTTCCATGATATTCCAAGCAAGTTCTTTGGTCAAATCAAACCTCATTGATCAAGATCAAACCATATGGAATTAGTCATCTACCTTATGGATACCCCCCTTGAGCTAGAGAGGAACCAAGCTCAATAGTGAGGAGGTGCTATTATGGTGAGAGTGGGTAGCCTTCCATAGCTTCACAAACTAACACCTTTTGCTTCAAACTTTTAGACATTAGGGTTGTGGCACCCCTCTCATTATAAATTTGTATCACTCACTTTCTCTTCCCTAGCGTCTCTATTTTGATATTTTAATTGGAGCAAAATATCATAAGAAATGAACTCAATCAAACACTGAGATTTTGCAATCAAGGAAATAAAACCCTCCTTGATAAGATAATGTCTTCAAGGGCTCTTCTTTAACATGAATCCTTAGGAGGGGTTTAGTCACCTCCATTTTATGTCCTACTTATACAACAAAAGGTGTTGACAATATATTTCTAAACACGACACACTTTTTTATATAAGGAAGCCACGAGTCTACCCTTTCTATTTTTGGAGGTTGGGAGACATTGGCTATAAACAAGGGATTATGACCAAAAAATTATGGACTATTATCCGTTGTTGCGTATCAAAGTGGGGCACCATATAAACTTTTATGCTTATCCAATTTGACATCAAGTACTGTACATGACATCCATCCTCATATTCTATTTTTTAGGGAATCTGGATAGCTAAAGGTTAGCGATCTTCTTGGTACATTTTAATGGAGGCTTGTCAAGGTATCTGATGGTATCATTCCTCTTAAATTCCATTTCATGTGGAGGTTCCTCAAAACTTCATGCTAGTTATATAATGCATACCCTAACATGCCATGACATGGACCTATAGTGCTTGGCACAATCTAGCTGGTCATCGTTGAGTCTTAGTTTATGGTTTGAAGCACACATTCACAAAACTTTTCATAATTATTAGGAGGAGATCTATATACATTACAGGAATAGATGCCACCTTCACCAACTTCATGCCTTTCCAAAATATGTCATGATGGAGGCTTTCTTAGGAGAGGATTCAATATGTTCCTGACCTATAAAACACCACCACCCCATTCGTTTATGAGACTGAAAAATAATTGAATGACTACCTAGGTTGTAAGGATTTTCACCAATAATGTACCAGAGAAGACAATACTCAGACCTCAATGCATGAATGGTACTATGGTTACATGGAAAGGGCAAGGCAGAGGAAATTAAAAATTCTAACTCACAAGCATGATCTACAACCTCATCTGAGCTTACATGTCTAGGGTCACACCTTTAATCATTATTCCCTGTGTCATAGAGCCCATTAGGTCCAAGTGTTGAACCTGAGAGCTTTGGTACCACTTGTAACACACCCCCTTATCTAACCAGAGGTGGTTACTATGCTAACCCAAGCCTCAATGTGAAGTTAAGAGAGAGGGGTAAAAGTTGTTTTTTTTGTCCTGAAAAATTCAACACAGGAAACCATTTCATATATTCGACACCTAGGGTACAAGGTCAAACATGGTAGCATTAGGAAAAGGAGTTGCTCAACTGTATCCTTATTTTTCAGTTAAATGATATTCAAGTTTTAGAGTTGAGCTATGTTTCAATAATTTGCATCCTTCCTAGATCATTCCATCATAAGGAGGATTGTGAAATGTACCTTCAAGGCATAGATAACCAATGTAAAAAAAACAACTTTTCCTTCTAAAAACTTTTGACCATGAGATCTAAACTGGGAGTGGGGATTTGCATGCAATGAAAAAAAATGCCAAGGGTTAGAAAAAGCACAGTAGTGATATCAACACAAATTCAAGACCCATATACAGTTAATTTCACATTTAACATAACAACCATTAAAAATATTGTGTTTCAGAATATTTGATTTCCCATGCACAAGTAATGGAATCTTATCCACCAAAATGAACCAGATTCAATATTTCCACACAACATGCCAAAAGTACAAACCAAACAAGTCAATAAGTTGAGATTGGCTAGACAACTCTGCAGATTAGATCTGCCTCTTTAAGTTGAAAATATGAGAAGTCTCTACAAAGTTTAAGTCCATTTAGGAACTCTCTTGGATAAACTCTCCAACTTGTATTCAAATTATAGAAAAAAATTAAAAAAATCACCAAATGATAGCCTAAACAAAAGGAAATAGTGATGATGCACACATATTATATATTGTAAACAACTAGCTAGGATGCAATAGATTAACATTTATGCCATTCTTTCCTTGTGACACAAATAGAAGGCCCAGTAAGTTCCAAAGATTTTAAGTCCCAATTTCTTTGAAAGCAAGGTTCTCCATGAAAGGTGGAACATAAAGAAGGATCATTATGGAAACTTGTGCCTCTACATACCACATAATTCAACCAAATTTAGACCTAGATTGGTTGAAATGGTGCATAGGATACACCCACTCATATCTAAACTCTTTGCGCATAGAAAAATCAAGGGTATTTATCCCCAAATAGTTAAACAAGAAGGTTCTCTAAATAATACCAACGTTTCACATTTTAAGTCAGACTACTCATAATTATGAGAGTTTATATGAACTAATCAATAACAATGTATATTTTTCTTAAGAGTTCACATGTCAACAACACAAATGTGTGTACATGTATGTTTCTTCATTTATTTACAGTAGATTTATTACCTTGATCAAGCAGTTAAACATCTGAGGTCTCTTTTCAACTTCTAAAGCACCACCTATATAGATCAACATTGTATCAATTGAAGTTATAATTCCAAATATTTGTTGAAAAACATAATTCTTTTCAATTTAGTAATATTTTATTGTATGCATCCCTGAAATTGGTTTCTGGTGGGTCTAGAGTGCCTTTATGGAACCTAGAAACCACCCTAGAAACGTTTTTCAAGCAATGTATGATCATTGGAAGTTTTCACCCCATTGAATTCAACCCAGAGGATTGATTGGGAAGACATCTATCACCTATTCAAAAATGACCCAAATGCTTCCCATGATCTTTAGAAAATAAAGGCAATTTTCTTGTCTGGAATCTTTCATCACAATGACAAGTATATTTTTCTGTATTTGAAGTCAGCCCAATCCAGGTCATCATCATAGCACTGGAGCATATCAATGCTCATGCTAAATTGGATTTCTATCCAATTTACAGGATAAATATGGTAGCCTTAATTTCTTGTCAGTGGGATAAGTCCTCCTCCCTGTACCAGTTGTTTTCGACACAAGATACATTGAACACATATCTTGGAGTTAGGACCAACTTAGCTATGTCTCACTTAGCTTTGACCAAACCACAAGGTGGGAAACAAAAGTAGATAAGTAATAATGGTTGTTCATCAAAAGGTCAATATGGGTTCAATGAAATCTTTCATTAAATAATCAATCCATTATATAGGATATTCCTAAGGACTTATTCAAACAATCAAGAAATGAAAAGACTAGGATGGATGGTAGGAATAAATTTGAATAATTTATCAAGGGGTGGGAGAACTCAAATTCCAAGACACACTGATTGAACCCCTATCTCTTGCTTCCTCGACTTCCCTTTAAAGAGTATCTAGTTGGGATTTGAGTTGTTCTGTAGTTTTCTGAGTTTGCGTTTGTGTGACATTATCGGTGGCTGAGAATGGAGTGACCAATCTCTCTTTAATTTCCCAGCCCTTCCTCAAACCCTCGACCTTGACGCCAATGCCTCTAATAAGAAGATCTGATATAAGTTCGTAGTTTACATTGAATTAGAAAGAAATAAAGGTCATCGTTCACTACCTTAGGATGCGTGGAATGGGTCAACGTGCCCTTCGACTGTAAGACTTCTACTATATGAGTATTCTATCGATGAGACCAAAAAAAAAATATACTCTCCCCAAACCATAATGAACCTAAAGTCAAAATTTGAAACCTCCTCGTTTTCCCTTAATTTGGAGTTCAGTAGATGGACAAGTGGGTTAAGAGTAATATTACCACATAGGCTCTTGTGAGGATATGCACGAAGAAATATGGAGGATAACAAAAACAAATGAATACATAGAAATGTTGCATCATTTAAATGTGCAAATATGAAAGTTGTTCCATACAGTCTCATAAGTTTTTATTAGCAATTTAAGTTTTAAAAAATCATGATTATTCTTATACCATTAAAGACATGTCTTACACGGGTCGTTGACACAGTGATGATTCTAGGAAATATTACATAAAATAAACAATGGTGGTAAATACTTATCTCTAAACTAGGTAGGGCAACTGAGCTAGGAACTAAGATTCTCCACCCAAACTTAGACTGGCCTACACTGTGATCCTTCTTGTGGCCCAGACACCCTCGAGCCATATTCCAGGGTTTGGAGGGTAACTTGCTCAAGGATTTAATCTAAAATCACTAGCTGGTGTAGGGACTCCAGAGGGCCGATTCCCTTCACCCTTAAGCTAATTTACAATACTCTAATTTTGCATAGGGACGTGTAGTATTATCCACACACCATGGGTTCCTCCCTATCTCTATTTGCAACCATGATCCAAACGAATGTCTGTGTTGCCTCATTCCCCTTATTCGACTGAATTTCCTTCATTAAATCCTCTTCATCCATCTTATCTTGTAGTTTTTTCCAGTCTAGCCGAGAACTTATGGGCCAATCAAATGCAACCCATTTTTCCATCTTGTTCCAGAATTTTGTTTTAATTGACCTTCTCATCACTAATTGATTTTTGTGTCTTCCTTCCCAACCAAACACAATAAGCCACCTGCCCCTTTTATTTTCATGTGTTAGTATTCATGGATGTAGTTAAAAAAAACACCCAAAATATCCCCCAAGCAAAATCCTCCTTCCTGGAATCAATGTCCCTTTACCTCAGCTTGCGTGCCCTATTTTTTTTCCAATATATTACAACATTTTGAAAGGTGAAAGGTGACTAGGGATATCACAGAGTCATACCAATGGGCATATGGTAAATGGTTTTGTAATAATGTTCTCGTATATGAAACCACTTAATCTAAGCCTTTTTCTACCATGCCACATAGTTAGATAGTTATCCATCAGCCCACTAGTTCACAATCTCCATTTGGCCATCCATCTAAAGGTGATAACTAGTACTAGGAGTTAACTTGGTGCAAACCAATCATTGTTGGCATTATGAGACAAGTATTGTCCTTGATGGCAAACCACACTGATGACAAATCATAGTGCAGAAGGTCAGCAGCAAGGAATTGATGATCAGACTATAAGAAGAAGAGAAAATTCATATACGCAGGTTCATCAAGCCCAAGTCGCGTGTACACGCCGGATTGGCTTCAGTAAAAGCGCGTGTATGTGGAAAACTTATTTTTGGTCCGTGGCGGTTATTCCTTGGAAGTTGTGCCTATGGTTTCGGACCATGGTGTCTCGACGGACGTGTCGATCCCTAGTTTTGAGGATGATGGTATTGGATTTCTATGGTTTTGGCTCTTGGTATTGAACAAGGCCTAAGGCTATATAAGGAGAAGGAAATCATTAGGCAAGTGTATCCGAAAAGTCTTGAATATCTGATGAAGTATTAGATCCAGTATGCAGGTTATTAGTTGATGATGTATTGCTTGATCTGAGCTAAGGAGAGATCTCATCGGTTGATGGAGAACAAGATCTAAGGAGAGATCGGGATCAAATGGTTTGAAATGAACTATTTTTATATGGTTGATTATGCGTGTTTCTAGATCTGCATACTGACGCAATGTTATATTCTAGGTATAACTGATATCTGGTACAGCTGCAAGTTATGAAAAGTTATTTTTAGATCTGTACGCAGGTTGTCTTCGGTAAAACCGCGTGTATACGCGGGTTTCCTTCATTGAAGTAGCGTATATCTTTTGAAGCATGATTTTTGGGTTTGCAGTTGAGTCTGACTGATATTACAGAGTTCTGTAGTCTGCTCTGTGTTCTGGTGACAGGTGTTGACAGGGTTTCAGTGGTTCAGTGACTCAAAGATTGATGATGCTAGTATTGGTTGTTTTATGTTTCAATGATTTGTGAATGAATCATAGTCTTCAGATTGTAATGTTGTGCTTCAGGAATATCCAGTCTGAAAATTGATGAAAAGTGGTACCTGAAGGAAAGAAGATTATAGGCCAGCACCTACGTACTAGTATCTTAGCTAGTACAAGAGCAAAGGGGGTTGGAGCTCCCTTCCAAGGAAGTTTGGAGAACGAGAGAAGGTTGAAGCCTTCTGCAGGTTGTAGCCTGCATACTGGTATAAGGCTGCACCAGTACAAAAGATTGTAAACTGAAGTTCTTATTAAAGAAAGATAGAGACGACTTGCAGCAGGTGGTTTTCACCCACATTGGGTTTCCACCTTATATCATGGTGTTCATGTGTGTGGCTTTTGTGTGATGATCTGTTCTGTTACACTGCATCTGTTTACTCTTAATATGGTGAATAATGACCTGATGCACTTAACTGAAGATAAACTAACTGAATTATAAGTTTTCTGGTTATACGCTGTTTTCTTTAGACACAGTAGCGTGTACACGCTGGTTCACTTAACTGAAGTAGCGTATATGTTTCTGAGCATTGAAAAAGTTTTATTGATCTGATAATACTGATTCACCCCCCCTCTCAGTATAATTTCCAACAATGCATTTCTTTGGAATCAATGTCCCTTTACCTCAGCTTGCGTGCCCTATTTTTTTTCCAATATATTACAACATTTTGAAAGGTGAAAGGTGACTAGGGATATCACAGAGTCATACCAATGGACATATGGTAAATGGTTTTGTAATAATGTTCTCATATATGAAACCACTTAATCTAAGCCTTTTTCTACCCTGCCACATAGTTAGATAGTTATCCATCAGCCCACTAGTTCACAATCTCCATTTGGCCATCCGTCTAAAGGTGATAACTAGTACTAGGAGTTAACTTGGTGCAAACCAATCTCAATATATCCTACCAAAATACACTGAGAAATCTATTATCTCGATCACTGATAATGTACTTAGGCAACCTATGGAGTCTAAACACCTCCCTAAGAAATAAATTTTCCACCTATTTTGCCTTGTAATCTAATGAAATCTCAAAGAAATGCATGAACTTGGTCAACTAATCAACAACTACATAAATTCAATATTTTCCCTACACCTTTTGTATACTTGTGATGAAATCCATTGCCACACTCTACCACTTTTGTTCCGGAATGGGAAAAGGTTGCAATAAACATGCAGGATGAGTATGCTCTAACTTGTTCTACTGACAAGTCATACACTCCCTCACATTTGACAACACATCATCCTTGAGGCCATTCCATGAGAACCTCTCTCTAATTTACTTGTAAGTTTTGAAATATCTAGGGTGCCCTGTTAATGGTGAATTATGAACCATTCTCATAATATTATTTCTGAGAGTGGACTTAGGGACTAAATATATTCAACATTTATAGAAGATAACCTCATTGACCATTCTATACCTGTCATCTTGAATGCGACCATCCGATAAACTCACAAGAAAACTTATTCTTGGAATATTCCATCAGCAGGTGTGATTTTCAATCAGCTAAAATCTCCATAAGGGAGCATGTTGTTGATTTCCTAGAAAGGAAATCTACCATGATGTTTTTCTTGCCCTTCATATATTGAATGTCAAAATTGTGAGCTTTTATCTTGCTTATCCATTTTTTATGTCTCTCATTCAAATCTTTTTGCTCTAGGAAATACCACAAACTATTATGGATAGTCCTAACCATAAATATTCCTCCTACCAAATATTGCCTGAACTTTTCCAAAGAATGCATGATGGAAATTATCTCCTTATCATAGATGGAATAGAACCTCTCTGGTTTCGTGAGCTTTTTATTTTCAAATGCCATCATATGTATGTTCTACATTAACACAACCCCTATACCCCATCTAAAAGAATCACACTCAAGCACAAGGAGCTGAGTGAAATCAGGACGTTCCAATAATGGACAATTACTCATCACCTCCTTGAGCTTGTCAAATGTTTGTTGAGCTTCCCCTATCCACCTAAATGCTCGTTTCTTTGTGAGATCCATTAAGGGTGCACCCAATTGCGAAAATACCTTAAACAAGGACCTATAATAGCTGCATAATCCCATGACTCCTCCCAAATATGTAAGGGTCATAAGTGCTAGCTAATCAATCTGGAATGGCTCTTCTTCTAATGTACCTACACACCCTACACACTAATCACATTAACCAAATGCATGATCTCTTCCATGCCAAATTCACACTTTGACTCTTTTTCATATGATGACCTCTCCTCCATGATACCCAATATCTCATCCAAATTCCTTAAGTGATCCTCCCAACTCTGGTTGTATACAAGTAGATCATCAAATAATACCAACAAAAACTTCCACAACTTTTTATTGAAGATGTGATTCATGTAGGACTAGAAAGTGGTAGGTGCATTGGTAAACGTAAATGACATGACCAAGAACTTGTTGTTCCCATAATGACACCTGAAGGTAGTATTGTGGACTTCTTGCTCCCTAACCCTATTTTGATGATATCCTGATTGAAGATCAATCTTCTATAAGTATAATTCCCCATGAAAATCATCCAACAAGTCATTGAAATTAGGAATGGGGTACCTATTTTTAGATCTTAACAGTCAATGCACATCCTCTGGTTCCATCCTTCTTAACCAAAACTACTAACAAGGAAAATGGAATGGAGGTTGATATGATATGTCCCATCTTTAAGAACTACTTGATTTTTTTTTTCTATCTCATCTTTTAACTTTTTTGGGTACATGTATGGAGTAATTATGATGGGTTTGGCCCCTTCTTATAACTCAATGGTGTGCTCAAAGCCTCTCTCAGGAGGCCTTCCTATAGGTATCTCTCCAATAATTCGGTCACGTTTTCTTGTTAGTGGTTGAATGTTTTCATGATAGCGTTGGTTACTATCCGAGGGTTTCTATGTCGTAATCAGAGACTTTACTACCCAAGATACATCACCATGCCTGAATATGCTTTCCATCTACTTGGTTGTAACAACCCTACGAGCACCATTAGATATGCCCTTGAGAACTATGCTCTTACCATTTGTTGCAGTGAATTCCATCTCCATGGTCTAGTGGTCCTTTGAGTGTTTCTCTATAAAGATAAGCCAATAAACACCCAATACGACATTAATGTCTGCCAGCGCCACCAAATCGTGTGAAATTTTAATAATGTTGCTACTACTGGTTATTATTCACCTATTTGAATTATATTATTCGTATTCTACAATTTATATACAAAAAACACTGAATAAAACACTACTGCAATGGTTGTACGATATCAGGAGGAAAGATAGAGCGACTCCATGAGCTTCGATATTGCACATAGGTCGGTTAGGGTTTGACTCCCTGCTCTCATAACATGCCGACATTGCACACCAACACCTTTCTCACAGTCACCTTGGGATTCTTTGCATCTCCCTGTGTCGTCCTCCTACCTGGAAGCTGGCGCGGGTATCTTCTATTGCATCAGAGGTTTTCAATAGGTCGACAGTATGGATGTGGACCTGGTGGATTATACAGAAGACCTGTTTGCCTTAATCCCCATTTGGATGACAACCCCCCCCACCAATATCGGAAGTGTTGCTGTTTGAGCCCCTTGAAAGTCTAGAGGGCCACCCTATGGTAGTTATGATGCCGATTCTATTGGATCCTAGCTCGTCTTGTCCGGTTGATCCCCTGCCTGATGTCTCTCTTCCCTGGTCAGATTCAAACTACCTACCCCCTTCTCCGACATCCCTACATTTCCTGGCTACCTGCCTTGATACTGCCTCTCCTATTTACCTGTTGGGTTATTCCCTCTCCCCCTCCGCTGATGATCCCCATCTCCCCTCTACCTCTGTGTCAGTTACCCTCCCCCTGGTGATATCCTCTAGGCCACCTCCTAATCAAACGGATAACCAACACTTTGTATCCAAACCTCCCTCCTTCGGATTTTTTGAAGGACCACTGATTAACTTAGCGGAAGGAGATACAAACCCTTGGGCGAATGAATAGGACCCTCCTCCTGAACCCTCTGTGGCTCCATGTGCTGGAAACAAACCAAAACCGGCGAAGAAAACTAAGTGTGTCAAGGCTAAGAACAAGGACATTTATCTTTGTTTCAGGGAAGGGATCCATATGGGGGATGTAGTGGATACTGTGGACTGTGTACTAGTAGGGAAAGTTCGTGGTCGTACCTATTCTGCAACCAAAATTTGACAATGGATCACTAATATTTGGGGGAAAATCCTCTCTGAATTTCCATCTATAACTACCCTTGCGCGAGGTTGGTTTGCTCTCCGATTTCATCATGCAGACTACACATCATGGGTTCTCTCCAAATATTGGCATATTGAGCTCACCCCTGTCCTGCTCAAGCGATGGAGCCCTATGTTTGATCCAGAGCGGGAGAAATTGGGGGCTATCCCTCTTTGGGTGAGATTACCCAGACTACCACTTCACTTCTGGTCTGATGACATCAAGCGAATTGGCAATGCTATGGGTACCTACCTTGATCATGAAAAATCTTACATTATTTCTGGCAACATGTCTCTGGCTCGCATTCTGGTACACCTTGACACTAGAGAAGGGTTGGAGGAGTAGATAACCCTTCACTGGAAACACTTTACTCGTATACAGATTTTGGATTACGAAGGGGTGCCCTTCAGGTGCCGGAGATGTCATAAGGTGGGGCATTTATATAAGGAATGTCCTTTGGTTAAGCATTCTCCCCCTGTGGAGGAATTGACCGAGGGACAAGCGAACTTACAAGGCACACATGAAAAAATCACTCCCACTGGTTCTGGCCACTTGACACTGGAAAAGGCTCGGGAGAAGAAGCGTGGCACCAATACGATATGACCTCCCTCACCTCCTCTTACCAGATCCAGGGCGGTGACAACTCCCGCGCTCTCATCGAGTAATCCTCTCCTTATCTCTATTTTCAATTCTGTTTCTATTTCTGCGTCTTTGATGATTTCCTCATAATAGCTTTGCACCTCTACATTTTCATCTGCATCATCCTCCCTGTCTTGCCCATTGGTTCGACCCTCCCCTATATTTTCCAATAACCCACCTCTTTCCCAGACCTCCCTCTATTGGCTCCTCTTTCAGAGGATTCATAATCCTTTCGTCCTACCCATTCCTACAATCTTCGATCCTTGGAAAGAGCATCTGCAAAGGACTCCTGTGGTATTGAGATTATTTCCCCCCATATGCCTCCAAAACCTACTCGGGGTCATCAGTCATCCATCTCCAAAGCCATTCATTAAGCTGGAATTGATGTTACGGCAGGTCGACAAATTTCCATTGATTGGGTTCTTAGAGCACAAAACACCCTTGTATCCTCTCCCTCATGAAGTGGCTATCCCTTAACCGTCCCAGATTAGCTAGCCCCACTAAAAAAATAACATTCAGAAGACTCTTGGAAGCCAAGCTGGTAGATGTTCTTTTTCTACAAGAAACCCTAGGGCTTATTGATCAGATTATTCCTGCATTGGAATCATTGGCAACTGGATGGCATTTCGATGCTCTTGATGTGCATGGGAGATGTTATCGTTAAGTATTTTTTAGGTTGAGGGAGTAAACACATTGGACAACATCAAACCAATTTGGAAGCTGGGATCTATCCCTGCCAGCTTTAGAGGGGGATCTCTCTGTTTAATTTAGCTTTGTTTTTACGAAGATTTTAGGCTAGTTATAATTATTCTTGATTGTTTTGCTTGATTGGTTTGGTTGGTTGATCTGATCAAATTACATTCTTTCCATTGGGCTATGGAGTCAAATAAATCTGGATATTGCATTGAATGTTTAAAAGAGTAATCACATGGAAAGCTAGTTACATTTATTGGATCTTTAAAGTGAATTATGAAATGGAGAAGAGGTTATTTCAGTATTGATCGAAAAGCATTTAAGAATTTCACGATCAAACTTCAGAAGAAAAACATACAGATTGTAAAAACAGTCCAAATAAGGCGTTCAATTAACAAATCTTATTTTTCACATTTCCTGTTTTACAATTATATTTTTAGATGATTATAATGTAGAGAACAATAGTGAAAACAAAAATTACAATAGGAAAAACATCACCAGTAAATTGCAGCACAAGAATCCTGTGAAAGTCTTTATATTAATGACACTCGAGCAGTGTGGAAAAAGTGCAATGCTCAATAAGAAAAATTACAATGATCATGAACCGACCCTTAATACTTTGAATGAATGAAGTATTTAAACTAAATTTCCAAAAGGATTACAATGAATGCCGTATCGACATGGAAATCTATTATTAATTACAAAATAACAGAATTGATTAGTGTGACCAAAAGAGGTGAATTTGATGAAGTGATTTGGACGTCTGACACTGTTTTCATGGAGAACAGTTGTTGAGTTGCCACGTTTTGGGTGTTGCGCTAGTGTAGATGATCTCTTTCTTTACTCTTGAAATCCACACAATTTATTCCACTTCTCTTCATCCGAGATGGTCATTTTTTTTGCCTTACGGTGGATCTCATCTACCTCGGTATATCGAGAAAATGTGGGCTTTACCATGAAAATATGCTTTATCTCATGCTGAATGAAAATATCATTGCTAATAACTTCAAAGAAATCTCTCCTTGTCATAGCACCTTTAATGTGGGAAAATTTAGCAGTGTCCCTTGCAATGTCTTTAAGCTTGTTCATATAATCTTCCCTGGTCATTAGTTTGTCGTTAATTACAAATAAAGAAGGTAGGCCCCTCCTTGTTAATGACTCAAATCTGCTAAAAAAATCTGTTGACTACTATTTCCAAACTGTGACATTTTTCTTTAAGCTGCACAATCAAATTTTTCTTTGTAATAACTTTCTTCACTTCCAAAATTGTCTTTGTCCTGTCATCTACTCCCAAATCATCTAACTCATATCTGTTTTTTGAATTTAGAAACTTGATGATGTTGTTGGTTGTGGCAGGCATATCTCCCAACTCATTGTTAATAGTGGAAATGACCTTATTAGCTTTCTCAATTGTTAAGTTATGGTATGTTCTATGCTTATAACAGTTTACTTCTTTTCCTTATTATATTCCACAGATTAGCAATCACATGTACATAAAGTAAAGTGCAGATAGAACATTAAACGATCGACAGAAAACAAGCCAAGACAAGAGACACAAGATGTGGCGGTTAGCCAGGGACAAACCCCACAATGTGTGGGGAAACCCTTTGATCAAATCTTCTTTTATCTTCAATAATTCAGCAGAGAGAAATAGTACAATAAATCTGATTCATATCAGCAATAGCAAACCCTAAATCAGCAGCATCAGCATTAGCGGCTTCATCATCAAACTAGGGCAGACGATATCTCACAAATCGACCGTCGGATTGGCTTGATTCCACCACCAAAATTTGTGGCTTCTAGAGGAGGTTCAGATGAACCTACAGTGTAGTTCAGATGAGGAGATATTCTAGTCCATGCAGGTCAAACTTTACTTCTGCAGTTGCAGCTTTAGTTTTGGCAGCTTTCGGCTTCAAACTAGGGCAGTCGATATCTTACAAACCATCTGTCAGATTGACTTGATTCCACCACTAAAAGTTGCGGATTTCAGAGGAGGTTCAGATGAACCTACAGTGTACTTCAGATGAGGAGATAATCTAGTCCACACAGGTCAATCTTTACTTCTGTAGTTGCAACTTCAGTTTTAGCTGCTTTCGGCTTCAAATTAGGGCAGTCGATATCTTGCAAACCGTCTGTCAAATTGACTTGATTCCACCACCAAAAGTTTCCACTTTCAGAGGAGGTTCAGATGAACCTACAATGCAGTTTAGATGAGGAGATCTTCTAGTCCACGTAGGTCAATCTTTACTTCTACAGTTGCAGCTTCAGTTTCAGTAGCTTCCGGCTTCAAGCTAGGGTAGTTGATATCTTGCAAACCATCCGTCGGATTGACTTGATTCCACCACCAAAAGTTGCGGATTTTAGAGGAGGTTCAGATGAACCTACAGCACAATTCAAATGAGGAGATATTTTAGTCCATGTAGGGCAATCTTTAATTCTGCAGTTGCAGCTTCAGTTTCAGCAGCTTTCGGCTTCAAACCAGGGCAGTTGATATCTTGCAAACCGTCCATCGGATTGACTTGATTCCACCACCAAAATTTACAGATTTCAGAGGAAGTTCAGATGAACCTACATCATAGTTCAGATGAGGAGATCTTCTAGTCCACGCAGGTCAATCTTTACTTTTGCAGTTGCAGCTTCAGTTTCAGCAGCTTCCGGCTTCACATGTGTGAGGGAGAGACCCTTTTCTGCGCAGTAGAGAAGAGACTCTTTTCTGCGTAGTAGAGAGAGAGAGATGTGATGAGATGAGTGAGTCCAAATGAGGAAAATTCCTCCTATATTTATACACAATGTTGGTGTTTGAATAGATGCAACTGTTGGGCTTCTGAGCTTACATGAGTTGTAGGTCAGCTTCATAATAATTCCATAATCAAAATAAATTCATATCTCCATGAATACTTATCGGAAGCGGATGATCTTTATATCAATCCTACACCTCTCGATGAGAGGAATCTAATAAAAATATTATCAGCCATGAATAAGATGACCGACATGAATTTTTTCCCTAGTTTCCAATTTAAACACTCCCTCTCAACTAGGGAGAACTTTATCTGCAATCTGTCTATCGGTCGTTACTCTTCATCCATCAAATGCACTGCCCTATATAGCCTGTCCCTTGCCCTGCTCTACTCTATTCTGCCTGTTCTGCTTTGTCTTGTTCTGCCCTCTATTGATCTGTATTGTTTTGCTCTATTCTGCTCTACTCTTGCATTGTTATGTTATGCTCTGCTTTTGTCCAAATTATGAAGAAGAAGTAATGATCGAGGATGTATCATACCAACTCAAAGTTAGTCTCAGAGTATGTACCATTGGTCCTAGACCAGTCTCAACCAACCCGAAGTCAGCGTCATAGTGAGTACAACTCCATTGGTCCCAGACCAGTATCATCCTCCACTGACTCAAAGTCAGTCTCAGAGTGCGTACCACTGGTCCCAGACCAGTCTCAACTGAACCGAAGTCAGCTTCATAGTAAGTACCACTCCTACCACTAGTCCTAGACCAGTATCGTAGTCTCAGAGAGTGTACCACTGGTCCCAAACCAGTCTCAACCGACCCGAAGTCAGTGTCATAGTATGTACCACACTCACTGGTCCTAGACTAGTACTGCCCTGACACGAAGTCAATCTCAGAGTATGTACCACTGGTCCCAGACCAGTCTCAACCGACCCGAAGTCAGTGTCATAGTATGGTACAACTCCTACCACTGGTCCCAGACTAGTATCATTGATCCCAAATCAATGGAGGTCATCCTAGCGTAGGGACTATGGTAGATACAACGATGCGTCCATCGGTACTACTATGGTCCCTAACTTCATTTCCCTACTCATTGATCAGATGAGAGGTACTTCCCATGAGTCCCAGACTGCGTGGGTAGGATGCCTTGACAGGAGAACTAATCAATCTTGTCCTCACAAGAGAACACATCAATCCTGCTACAATCTCCATGGAGAAAAAATCAATCCAGGCCGCCATGGAGAACACATCAATCCAGGCCTCACAGGTGAACACACCAATCCTGCTACAATCGCCATGGAGAACACATCAATCTAGGCCTCACGGGAGAACTAATCATCTTGCTACACAGGACAGCGAATCATCCTATTCCATAAGAGAGCGAATCATCTTGTCCCACAAGAGAGTGAATCATCTTGTTCCAGTGCGCACCACCAAGGGAGGGTGAGTCACCCTGTGGTCGTATGTTGCTCCAGTAAGAACCGCAAGTCCTCAGAGCTCCCAGAGCTGAATGTATGCAACATGTAGGACCCTTGTACAAGGTTTTCTTGACGACTCCAAGTCATTTGGGAAAATCACAGATTAGATCTTTCCTTGGGGCTTTGACAAGGTGTATCGACCTGTACATCATCTTAATGCGATGGAGCCTCCTTGCTCATCGACTTACCATATCCCAGATGATGTCTGTCTGCTGGAGCAATCGACGAATACGGGATTCCTCAATAATCAAATCCCACCTCTGGTTGTTATAGAGAATCACAGTGATATGTGTTCAAATAGCTCATTGAAGAGCTTCCCCAACCATGCAGCTTCATACGAGATCATACTCGTAGATATGTATCTGGTCTTGATGGTGCTTATGGCAACCGAATTCTGCTTCCTGCTCATCCATTATATCGAAGCAGAATCCAAAGAGAAACAACACTAAAAAGTGCTCCAGTGATCCTCCACACCACCTTCCTAATCAACATCATGCAGTTTCATATTTCCGGTAGTGTATCTCAATCCATGAGAGATTGTGTCTTGAAGACATCTCAAAAGATTCTTGGCACCAATCTAGTGAGGCTCAACCAAATATGAGCTCACAATGCTAACTGCAAAACATATGCTTGGACGGAGGTTCACCAAGAACATCAACGCGAATGAGTTTTTGAAACTCGGAGGAATTTCCCAAATCTGGTTCGACATCACTACCATATAACTTCTGAAAGTTAAGATCCTCGAGGTAGTCACAGGCTTGCAGTCCACCATACCAAATTTTTTCGGAATCTTCACCACATATTTTCCTTGAGATAGGAAAATTTCCCTTGGCTTTTGCCACACTTCAAGTCCTTGGTCCTTCATTTCAAATTCAGAATCCAACTCCCTCTTACATTTTTGAATGAGAGGGTGTGCACCTATTAAAAAGAAGTCATCTACATACAGCACCAGTATGAGAGGCTTGTCATCTTCAACCTTAAAGTAAAGGTTAGGATTGGCTTCACTCCGAGTGAATCCCAGCTTCATCAAGTAGCTATCGATCCTCTCATACCATGCTCAGGGTGCTTGCTTCAGCCCATAGGGAGCCTTCTTCAACCTGCATACATGAGATTTTCAATCATAAATCTCAAATCCTTCGGGTTTCTCTACATAGACCTCTTCTTTGATCGAACTGTGCAAGAATGCGGTCTTGACATCCATCTGATGTAGGTTCCATCCTTGTGAAGCCACAAGGGCTATGATCAAGCGGATGGTCGTATATCTGGCAACAGGTGCAAATATCACATCATAGTCTATACCTTCCTTCTGGGAGAAATCACGAGCAACAAAACGAGCCTTATACTATTCTGTACTTCCATCTGCTGCAAATTTATCTTGTAAAGCCATTTTGAAGTAACAATTGTCTTGTCCTAGGGTTTGGGAACTTCCCAGACATCATTCTCCATAATAATCATAGCATCCTTCCATACCTGATGCTTGATGGCATCTGAGAATGATGAAGGCTCATTTTGTATAATCATGCTCACGATAGTCAGGTATCCCTGATACTTGTTAGGTTTCTTACTTTCACGGAGGCTTCCTCGGGGTGCAGCATGTCCTTCAGCATCATCAAGTATCCCCCTAAGCCATGGAGGCCTCTTCATAGAAGAGGGAGACTCAGGTGGATAAATAGGATCCATGGGTGCCTTCACATCAGGCATTGTTACATCATCTACCCATAGAGACAGCTTCCACAATCGTACGGTTCTTCCTTTCCACCACACCATTTTGCTTAGGAGTATGTGGTGTAGTAGTCTCCCTCTTAATGCCAGCCTCAGATATGCTTGAGTGAACCAACTGTAATATATTGGAGGTATTGCTTTGACTTGAGGGGAATGGTTCCCTTTTGAGCTTTCCTTTGGCACATCCCGGACATACACCTTCTTTCTCTACTCGGAATTCGGGCATCCTTGTCACCATTTGTCTTACACCGAGTAGAGATTTATAATGAAGGGGGGCAAACCTCTGATGCCAAAGTTTGGACTGAAAAGATGTGTCATAAGACATGACACCTAGTGGACATCCATCGACCTAATATAATGAATCAACACAAAACCCAAGAGTAAAGGCATCTTTAACATTATTTTTCCATATACGTACCTTGCCATCGCTGAAGGTTACCTTGTAGCCTTTGTCTTCCATTGCCGAGATGGACACCAGGTTCTTTTTGAGGTCAGGTGCATTTAATACATCCTGAAATTTCTAGCCTTCTTGAATGGTTGTCCTCTTCCTTGATTCCCAACTCTCCTCTTACCTTTGCTATTGAATTTGTCATTCCTTTGATTTCCATCAGAGGGATTTTGATCATCGTCCTGGTGTGAGTCCTTTCTATCAGGGAACTCCCTTGCATAGTGACCTGCTTTATCACAGATGTAACATCGTCCTTTTCTTCCACCCTTAGGTCCAGCCTTTCCTTTTGATTTAGTCCATAATTATTTCTTTTCTTAGCATGAGAAGAAAAGGCAGCAGGAGGACCTTTAGGCAAGGGCATTTCTTGCTCTTCTACCCTTGTTTCTTCCTGAATGCATCTAGCCATTAATTCCTCAAAACCAAGAATTACATTATAGTTCAGAAGAGTAGTCCTGAACACGTAATCCTCCAAGAGTTGTGAGTGCCATTTCCCTATCAGTAATAGTCTCCCCAATAGATAGGAGATCGTTCTTGATCTCGGTGATTCTTAAGAAGTATGCTTGCATACTCTCATCTTTACCCTTCTTGATTTCCCTCAGCTTATTTCTAAGAAACAAAACTTGATTTGCATCATTAACTTTAAATAAACTCACCAGTCTATCGTATATTTCCTTGGAGGTGTCTATTTCAGAGATGTAGGCCACCAAGTGCTTGTTGATAGAGTCCCAGATGATCTTCTTCGCTTTAATTTCTCCATTCTTCCATTTGTTCCTGGCAACAACAGGTGCATTTGATGGAGGCTCAGCAATATTTCCTCTCACATGATCCAACACTCCTTGATCCTCAAGGGTTAGATCGATAGACATCTTCCATCCGTGATAGTCAGCTTTCTCACGGAGCTTGTCTTCGGCAGGAAAGAGTGTTGAGGACCCCATCGTTCTTTTAGGATAGCCTTGCCAATCTTCTCTTTGGTGATTGCTCTTGCTCTTGCTCGGGCTTTGTCTTCACCTCAGCTCTGATACCATGTTAAGTTATGGTATGTTCTATGCTTATAACAATTTACTTCTTTTCCTTATTATATTCCACAGATTAGCAATCACATGTACATAAAGTAAAGTGCAGATAGAACATTAAACGATCGACAGAAAACAAGCCAAGGCAAGAGACACAAGATGTGGCGGCTAGCCAGGGACAAACCCCACAATGTGTGGGGAAACCCTTTGATCAAATCTTCTTTTATCTTCAATAATTCAGCAGAGAGAAATAGTACAATAAATCTGATTCATATCAGCAGTAGAAAAACCTAGATCAGCAGCATCAGAATTAGCGGCTTCATCATCAAACTAGGCAGACGATATCTCACAAACCGATCGTCGAATTGGCTTGATTCCACCACAAAAGTTGCAGCTTCCAGAGGAGGTTCAGATGAACCTACAACGTAGTTCCAATGAGGATCTTCTAGTCCACGCAGGTCAAACTTTACTTCTGTAGTTGCAGCTTCAGTTTCGGCAGCTTCCGGCTTCAAACTAGGGCAGTCGATATCTTGCAAACCATCCGTCAGATTGACTTGATTCCACCACCAAAAGTTGAGGCTTTTAGAGGAGGTTCATATGAACCTACAACGCAGTTCAGATGAGGAGATCTTCTAGTCCACGTAGTTCAATATTTACTTTTGTAGTTGCAGCTTCAGTTTCAGCAGCTTCCGGCTTCAAACTAGGGCAGTCGATATCTTGCAAACCATCCGTCGGATTGACTTGATTCCACCACCAAAAGTTGTGGCTTTCAAAGGAGGTTCAGATGAACCTACAGTGCATTTCAGATGAGGATATCTTCTAGTCCATGCAGGTCAATCTTTACTTCTGCAGTTGCAGCTTCAGTTTCAGCAGCTTCCGGCTTCACATGTGTGAGGGAGAGACCCTTTTCTGCGTAGTAGAGAAGAGACTCTTTTCTACGTAGTAGAGAGAGAGAGAGAGAGATGTGATGAGATGAGTGAGTCCAAATGAGGAAAAGTCCTCTTGTATTTATACACAATGTTGGTGTTTGAATAGATGCGACTGTTGGGCTTCTGAGCCTACATGAGTTGTAGGTCGGCTTGATAATAATTCCATAATCAAAATAAGTTCATATCTCCATGAATACTTATCGGAATCAGATGATCTTTATATTAATCCTACACCTCTCGACGAGAGGAATCTAATAAAAATATTATCAGCCATGAATAAGATGACCCACATGAAGTTTTTCCCTAGTTGCCAATTTTAACATCAATCAACTCTTTTTGCTCAGATATAATCTGAATACATGGCCATATTTCATCCATGGATTCAATAATATTGTTCCATATAATTTCCTTAACTTGACCCAGTGTGTGGCCAATGGAGGATTCACTTGCAGACTTCTGCCATGTTTCTATCTGCTTCTAAGCTCTATGTATCTTTGTTGCATGAAAAGTTTCAGTTCTTTCCTTCTGGTTTTACAGAACATTAACTTGAGCGTGCAATGTTTTAATTTCTTATGTTTGGAGAGACATATTCTCCACTGCACTTGCCAACTGATCTGCAGTATTCCTTGTGTTTGCTGTATAATATTTAGATGTAGGAATTGTTGTAAGAGGTACAACTTCGAAAGGGACAATAGGTATTCTGGCAGCTTTCTCATTTTCTTTGATTATTTTCTCCATCTTTGTTTCCATTTGTTTCAACTGTACATTCTGCTCCATGATGAGATTCATCATTTCTGTCTTCTGTGACTTTGTTTCTTCAATGTCTTTGGCCAGAGGATCTTCTGTGGCTAGTAATTTCAACTGTTTTCTTAATGTTGCTATGTCAACATTCTTCTTTCTTATGATCTCTTCTGCAACATTGATATTTGAAGGATCATATCCTACCTTGATTACCAATTCCTCCAAAGCTTTGATTCTTGTGTCTTTAGCAAGTGAAGAGACTTTCTCCATCCTCAATTGTGACTGAACATTAGCTAAAGTAACCTACAATTTGGAAAAACTCATAGTAGTGTTAGTGAGTGTGGATGAAATCATTTGACCAGTTTGTTTATGCCTCTCCATTTGATCAATGAGATATATATCTTTTATATCAAATTCAAATGAAGTCTTTTTTTAACCTGATGTTGCCTTGGGCTATGGATCTGCGCTTGGAGAAAAGCCATATGCATTTTTCCTTTCTCAGGGTCAAAGGATGACAATATTCTACTTTGAGAATTGGAAGTCTACTTCTAGAACTGATTATATGTATTGATCTTTAGAGCTTCATTTCTCATTTTAATCTCCTTGAATTTATCAAATATGCTCTTTTCTTTCTCCTCTGTGGTAGATGTATTGGTTTGCATAACTTGTTACTGAACCTGTGACGCTGTCGAGGTGGTAGGAGAAAGTGTAGTCTGATCACCTACTTGTGAGGAAACAAGTGTCTCTTTGGTGGTGAAAATATCCTCTTGATCTGAATCCTTGCCTAGGTTTAGTTTGGAATTGAGCTTGGTCCTCTTCTTGTACATGATTTTGAAGTCTTTGCTGGGAATATCAGTCACTGAAGGTGACTCTTCTTCTCTGTTCTTTTTTCGTGTTTTCTCCTGTGTGACATGAGTTTGTAATGTTGAAGTGGACACCAATTGCTAATCTGCCTCTTGTAAAGTGTTTTTAGTCCATTCTAGCTGGCTCTTGTATCTCTCAATCGCTGGTCTAGATGTATGAAAATAAGTTGTAGATTTGTTCTCTACTCTTAACTTGGAGATGACCCCTAATGGATCATATGACCATGTGAAATTGAGGTTGAATTTCATTTCTTTCAACAATTTTTCTGCTTCTTCCCCTGCTGCCCTGCTGTTACAAATGAAAGGTCCTATTTGGGTTTTGATCTTGAATTGAGATTTCTTCTTGATAGACACAAAATGAATCTCATCAACATTGAGTAGTTGCTTGATGTATTCCAAGGCAAAAATCCTCATTGGGAGGAATTTTCGCAATTTGTAAGGAGGGAGTTCACACCCATATATCCTTAGCTCTGTGTAATTTTGGTAAAGATACCAATATCCTGTTTTGACTTGGTTTGATAACTGCAAAATTTTCCTGATTTCTTCACTGATTCTTCACTCTGGATTGCTTGTTAGGAGACTAAGTGCTGGATGTACAAACATTTCTATGAATTGTTTGTATGAGTATTATTTTTTATCCTTCATTACTAATGTAGTCCAAAAGATGACTGATTGCTGATTTCCCTCGTCATCCAACTTTTGTAATGCAAACTTAAGCTTGTCTCCTTGAAAATATAAAAACATATATGCTAACACATAAGCATATTTAAATACTTTTTCAATTTGGAATTTGACAAATTGTTCATGGATGGAATCTGCAAGGAATTCGCTGAAGTTGAATAAGATGGAAGGCTTGGAATCTGTAGAGAAAATAGAAAGGAAACCTATAATGGCCTCATCTACCCATTGATCTGAGTAATAACCAAGGAGGTAGGAAGTGACAATAATGATCTTCTTGGCTCTCTCAGGGAAAATGGAGGATGGATAGGGAGGATTTTTATTGGGTAATGGGGCATCTTCAGTCAAGAAAAGCTTGAGGGTTTTGGCTCTTTTTGCAAAGTCCAGTTTTTGATATAATTCAATGAGTGCTTCATGAGAGAAAGGAGTGGAATTCTCTGAAATATGAGCTTGCATCATTTGGTCTACAACTTGGGTAGTTATGGTGAATAAAATTTCTCCTGTTGGGGCAATAACAACTCTTTGGCTGGGTACATAACAAGTATGACATTTCCTAATGAATTCAGGGGCACTATGGGTGCGGGGAAATATGTAATGGGGCAAATTGGATTCCCACAGTCCAATATCGTCAGACTTATCAATGAATTTGTCTTCAAGCAACCAGTACATTTAAAATAAATCAAACTCACACAAGGTTTCATGGATTTTGTAATCTCTGTCCGCCAAAGGAATATGATGAAAATCAATCGAATAGTGGATCAGAGAACTTATAGGTTCTTCATGTGCCTTATCTTTAGGAGGCATGATCTGATTAGGCTAAGAACACTGATGGAATATGGATTATGCAGGTTTACAGGGTGGAGAGATGGAATTGGATTTGAGAAGACAGGAAAATAGAGGTAGTGGTTTGAATGGAAGTTCACTGGTGTGATCCTCAGCCATGTTAAACTATTGCATTTTGAATTGGCAAACCTATTACGGAAAAAGGTATTAGCAGAGTGTGGTATCAGTAACCTATGAATGGGCGAAAGAAGGGACTTTATAGTTTTTAGGCTTTCCCGTTGATGATGTTGCAGGTCTATTATATTAATGATTAAGTAATTAAATTACTTAACGGGTTGATTTGGAGGGAGTGGATGTGATTGGCGGGAGCAACAGATAAATGAGGTGGCGAGAGGGGATTGGCGCGAGTGTAACGGATATGGTGGTGGTTTCGTGCGATGAAGAAAACAGTTTTCGGAGGGGGGCGGAGTTGGTTAACGGTTTTGGTAGGGGGGTGTGAAAACATAGAATGGCACCACGTTGTGGTGGGTCTATGCTTCAATACCGCCGATTTCGGACCCCCCCCTGTTCGGATGGTGAGGGGGGGCCAAAAAATAACATGAGCCGTTGGATATGAAAAGGGAGTTCAAATGAGGGGAAAGGTGGGGACTCTTTATCGTGATGTGATAGACATATGGTGGGGTAGGGAAATGAATGAAATATATAAACGGAGGAATGCTTTTTGGGTGGTGAAACTTAGGAATAATGGAAAAATGTACCAAATATATTTTGATATGCCAAACCTTAGAATAAAACCTTTATCCCTTTGCCTTTCTTTTGTGCATGAAAATATATTTAAAATTCAACTTAGGATACAATTTTCATGCTTATCCTGAAATCATCATTCTATTTCTACCTACCCTCTCATTTCAATTCTTTTTCTAAGCTAACATTTTTCCTCTTATTGCTTTTCAAGGTGTATTTAAACTAGCAGACCCAGATCACCTTTTTTTATGAAAATCTACCTTATCCTATCCCTTATTTCACCTTTGATTCAGATTAAACTGTTGAATCAATTTTATTTCTACCTAGATACTGATTTACCAAGATTAAACTATTTGATAAATCTTTATTCACTAACCTATTCAACAGAAATTGTAATTTGTTCAATCATGATTAAACTATATGATTTGAACATAACTTTTAGTCATTGTGGCATTCAAAAACAACTTGCACACAACATTATTTGATAATGAGCTAAAAAGAACCAACTTATCAGTAGTGGCATTTAGACTTGCAGCGCTTGCTGTATTATTTTGTATTTTTTCTTTTGTCGGGTTCTTATTTCCTTTTTTTTTTTTTTTTATCTTTTTAACATACCCTCTTTTCATTTTCTTTTTTCATATATTTTTGGAAATCATTTGAACATTTGAAAATTTATATACAATATGAGATTAAAAATACAAAATACTCAATCACCTTGAGGTCCTATAATTTATAGGACCCTAACAGGAGATAAGGGGGTATTGCATTTGGGTATAACCCTAGATCAGTCAGACTATAAGATATTTGGGGTGGGAATGGCTCCATTGGGGCTGATATTTTCTCATCCGACTTGGGCTTAGAGCTTCGATTGATTAATGTATATGGCCCTTGCCATAATAGAGCAGCTTTCTGGGAACACCTCCTCAAATCATCTCCTCTACAAGCCGATAATATCATTATGGGTGTTGATCTAAATTTATCCATTAGACACGTTTAATATTGGGGACACAATGCCCAGATTGATCCCTTATCTAATACATTTGAGGCCCTTCTTGAGGATCACCAGTTTATTGACATTCCCATGGCACGACTCCAACCAACTTGGAGGAACAGAAGGATAGGAGAGGCAATGTTGGCTCAAAGGTTGGATCGATTCCTCATTAAGGAGAGACTCATTGGAAACATCCACAATTATAGACAGTGGGTAGGATCAGGGGGATTATCAGATTACTCTCCTATTTATCTCGAGATCAATGGACTAGACTGTAAACCAAAAGATCCTTTCAAATTCAATGCTACTTGGCTGAAGGATCCTGACTATATTCGATTAGTCTTTGACTATTGGAAGGCATCCTCCTGGTTCGAGTCAATCTATTTCAGAAGGGTTCTCTAATAACCTTCTTAATCTCAAATGATTAACTATGGGATGGGCCCATAATAAGCGACTGCAAGATGAAAACACCCTTCACACTATTGAGCTTGAGATTGCTAGTCTAGAGGATGAACATGGAAGGGGGTTCCTGTCTGCTGATGCAAAGACACACCTCATCACCTTAGAGATTGAACGAGACAAAATATTAAAGGATAAAGAGGAATCTTGGAGGCTCTGGAGCAGAGCAATCTAGTTGAAAGAGGGAGATGACAATACCAAATTTTACCATAAATTTGCCAATGGGCATCGTGCAATCAACACCATTTGGCAGATGACAAATGAAGATGGTCAGAGAGTTCACACCTTTCATCACTTGGCCTCTCTCGGCTCATCTCACTTCAGAAATATTTATCGAGCTCCTCGTGAAGTTACATTGGCAGAAATCATAAGGGTGGCAGGCCTATTTCCTCGCTTTGTGGAATAGGAGGACGCTGTAGAAATTTTTAAGATGATTTTGATGGGGGAGCTGGAGAACACTCTCAAATGGTTCAAGAAGGAAAAAAGTCCTGGTCTAGATGGCTGGATGATTGAGTTCTATCTAGCTTTCTTTGACATATTGGGGGAGGATTTACTTCGTATCATTGAAGAATTTTGTACCAATGGGTGCATGTATGAGGCCTTCAACTCCACCTTCATAGCTCTCATCCCGAAATTTGACTTCCCTGAATCCTTTAACGATTTTCGACCTATCTCCCTCTGCAACTGCATCTATAAAATCATTGCCAAGATCATTTCCAATCGGCTTAGACCCATACTCTCTGCTCACATCTCTCCTGAACAATTTGCCTTCCTTAATAATCGCCAGATACACGATGCCATTGGTATGGCCCAAGAAGTTCTACACTCTATCAAAACAAAGAAATTGAAAGGCATGATCCTCAAGATAGATCTCACAAAGGCCTTTGATCACACTAGTTGGCTATATCTGCATATGCTATTAACTCATTTGGGTTTTCCTCTAGAGTTTGTGTTAGGTAAACTTGACTCAGGATAGAGTCAAAGTTGACTAGGTTAAACAGTGATGGTTTTGGGGCACATGGTATTGTGCACCCATAGTATTCTGCCCGTGGTATTATATGTAATGGAGCTTATAAAAGGCTGGAAGGACTTCATTGTAATGCAAGACATGGAAGTGAGCGGTGAAGGCTCACTTGGTCAGGTTAGCTAGGGTTTTAGCCAAGGATAATGAAATTTCATTATGGTTGGGTTTTTCCCCTGATTTGGGGTTTTCCGGGATAAACTTATGTGTTTATATGTTTATGGTTGTTGCTGGTTATTTTTTATATTTATTCCTCTCAGTAATTATTTATGTTATGTAGTAAATGTCTTAACAACTGGTATCAGAGCTAGATATTGGCTTCAAAGGGATTCTTTGATGCCATGGTTTTATAGTGTCTGATGAGATCAATGCTGCCTTTTTCCAGATCTGGGTCTGGAAAATAATGGTGGAACAATTGTACGCGGAAGAACCTCGAGGAGAATGTGCGGAAGATAGTGTCGTAACTGCCAGGGATCGCAGTGCATTTGCGATATTTACCGGTTTGGAACATGCTGATGAATTGTTCAGGATTCATGCGGCTATTTAAAGAAGGTTGAGAGATACCTTTGGTAATATTAAAATTCAAGGCTGATTTTGTTCAGAGCTTTTTTCATAGGGAATCGATAAGGGATATTTCCTGTGTGTTCTATGCCATGTTGAAAGATGGAGTAGGCGTGGGCTACATGCAGGTCAACAGAAGAAAATTGTTCATGCGACTTCGAAAATTGTTCATTTTTTGCTACGTGAGGCCACCGGTGCTGGAATCTATGAGGTTCTTGACGGGCTCGCAGTTGGAGCAGTTTGATAGAAGTTTTTGAGCAAATCAAATTGAAAGAGGATGGATCCGAATCGCAACAGCAATAAACAAAAAAAAAATTAATGAAGTCAAAATTATTGCATGTAAATGGGCATGCTACTGTAAGACCTGGTAACGCATGTGTACCCCTCGGTGATCACCGGCAAAGTCTGGGTTAGACCTAGGTGATAGGGGGGATGTCCCGTTAACAATACCCCAGGTAAAAACTCTAAGGGGGATAGGAGCTAGAGTAAGCGGGATTGTCTAACTTAGCAGGTTTGGCTGGAGTTAGTCAAGGAACCCCAAGTCAAGTTTAAGGGGGGAATTGTTACGTAAACTTGACTTAGGATAGAGTCAAAGTTGACCAGGTTAAACAGTGATGGTTTTGGGGCACATGGTATTGTACACCCATAGTATTCTGCCTGTGGTATTATATGTAATGGAGCTTATAAAAGGCTGGAAGGACTTCATTGTAATGCAAGACATGGAAGTGAGCGATGAAGGCTCACGTGGTCAGGTTGGCCAAGGTTTTGGCCAAGGATAATGAAATTTCATTATGGTTGGGTTTTTCCCTGGATTTGGGGTTTTCCGGGATAAAATTATGTGTTTATATGTTTATGGTTGTTGCTGGTTATTTTTTATATTTATTCCTCCTAGTAATTATTTATGTTATGTAGTAAATTTCTTAACAGTTTGTCAATTGGATTATGTGCTACATCACCAAGGTATCTTAAAGTGTTCTCATCAATGGATCCACATCCCCCTTTTTTCATGTTGAAAGGGGTCTTCGACAGGGTTGTCCCCTCTCTCCTCTCCTATTCCTGCTCATAATGGAAGGCCTTAGTTGGCTCATCTCCGAAGATCGCAGACTAGGACGGCTACAGGGCATCAAGATCACCAATAATTCTATTTTATCGCATTTACTATTTGTAGATGATGTCTTAATATTCCTCAATGGAGGTATTGGGGACCTAACTTCCCTACATTATGCTATGCTCCTTTTTTGTACAACAACAGGAATGGAGTGCAATGCTCGAAAGTCTACCATTACATCTTCTGGATGCTCACCTCATGAGATCCAATTTTCTCTTCATAGATTCCCCTATTCTCTTCTATCCTTGGATTTAGGATTAAGCCCCTTCATTACAGGATTGCATATTGGACTTGGTTGGTTGAAAATATCGAACACAGACTTAATATTTGGCATCATAAATACCTCTCCAGGGTTGGAAGAATGGTATTAATTAAATATGTTTTGGAAGCGACTCCAGTTTACTAGATGTCCATGGCCTGGATCCCAAAGGGCATTCTTGCATGAATACAACAACTGTGTTGCATATTTTTATGGAAGGGGAGACAGGATGGTCATATTTATGCATGGGTTCACTGGGATTTGATATCTCTCCTGAAGAAATGGGGAGGATGGGGACTAAAAAATATTGAATCTTTTTCCATTGCTCTGGCCGCCAAAATGGGCTAGAAAATCCTCACGGCTCATAGTCTGTGGACAGAAGTTGTATTTCATAAATACATTTGGCCCCTTCGTACACTTGAATGGATCCGGCTTCCCTCTTGGAACAGGACAAGAATATCAACTATATGGAGAGCGGTATTAAATTCAATTCCATATGTTCGTGACAGACTGACTTGGAGGATTAGGTTGGGCTCCTCAGTGCGTGTGGGTATGGATCCATGGTCCGGCAGTGGTAATGCCTTTAGAATTCCACCTGATTTGATCAACTTTTTATCTAATGCTGGTATCACATATCTTGATCATATTGCAGATCCAGGGAATACTAATATTTTTTCTCAAGCTTGGAAATCAACAATACAACTTGGTATCCCTAACATATGGCACCAAGATTGGCTCAGATATACAAATGCTCTTACTGAATCACATGTCAGGATTATTGATGGTGAAGACGAACTAATTTGGGCACAGGAAAAGCATGGCCAATACACTCCCAAGGATGGATACCCTGTCATTTTCTCTACCCACAAGCCACCAATCCTTGACTGGTGGTGGAGCTTACTATGGAAGCTGAAAGACCCCCCTCACACTAGACTCTTCATGTGGGCAGTCCTTCGTCATAAAGCACCCACTGGGGAAAACCTTATGAAGCGATATTTCCATGGACCCACATGGTGTTGTTTATGTCGACAAGCCTCTGAATCTATTGAGCATCTCTTTCTCCATTGTCCCATCATAAAGGATTTTTGGGCCCAGATCCTCTCCACCCTCTCCTTATCTATCAAATGGCAAGGCAATACCATCCTCGAGGCTTGGAAATCATGGTGGACATCGGTTAGGCCACATAAAGCTAGGAATCTCCCATTACTGGTCTGTTGGGCTATCTGGCTCGCTCAGAACAAATTCATATTCTGTAATACCATACCCCTCTGGCATCAAGCATCTGCCCGTGTCTTGTCCATTTACTCCTATATACCTGATGATGATAGACCTACCCCCCATCGTACCATCACCCCTGAAGTCATTAACAAAAAAATCCCATGAGCATATTTTGACGGATCTTCCCAAGCTATGTGCTGTTGGGGGAGCCTTATTACACCTAATCTTGATTAATTAACCACTTTTCCTATGTTAGACTTAGGAAAATAATTAAAATAGCTAATTGTGATGTCCCTTAGCTTAATGATTTGATTGTAATTAAATGTGTATATGTTTATTTTCTATTAAGTATGCTACTTTGAAAGACATGTTAACATTTTAACTATCAATAATTTATCATTGATAATAGCCAGTTGTAAAGTTACAATTATGTTTCATTTTTGTGAATAAAGAAAATATGGGAAATTAATGGTGAAGTAAAAATAGTTGAAAGAGAAAAAGGTTGCAATTTAATTGTGGAAAGTTATTATCCATCAATAATTCCTAGACATCCAATCTGGGAGATTGGATTTAATTAAAGAATTATGATATTGGCCAATGAATTGTTTCCTAGAAGACAAGAAGTTGTCCTCAAATATGGTAAATAGGAGCTCATAAATGAGCTAACAACTACTTGCCACTTCTTCGTGAGGTGGAGGCAGTTATTAGCCACCAAAAGAGTGGTAGATGGATAATATATGTTGGTTTTTACTTGTTTTCTAGTCTCATTATTATGAGAACATAATTTGCAGAGACTGAAAGAAAATAAGAATTGAGGAGATGTAAGAGGAATTGTAGGCTTGGTATTGCTCGGGGGGACACTAGCAAATACTTGTGTCAAGGTTAGGAAGAACCAAGTACTTGACTCTTAATTTCTCAGAAAATATTACAAGTCAGTGCTTCTAACCCATGCGTGTTAGTATTTATTTAATTTATGAGGAAGATAAATAATTGTTGTTGAAATTGTTTTATTGTTAACTTATTTTTATACAGAATGATGAAAGGATGTTCATTTATATTCTGAATAACGATAATTACTGTACAAAATAAAGTGTTATCATATTTTGTTATGAAGGGAAATTTTAGTTGTTAATAAAATATTTTTATAACTGAATGATATAAAAATAAAGTCTTACGAGAGCTAGACGGATATCATAGAAGTACTCCAAGTGATCATAGATCTCCGAATGATATATATATATATATATAAAAGAGAATTATTTGTATTCTATGAATAAATCATTAAGGAAAATTAGATAAGGTATTGGGCTTTAAACCAGGGAATCCTTTGATATGGGAAAACCGCAATATACATATGATTACATATATAAACCAAGCAGAAGTTACTCGTAGCCACAAGGAAAAATTTAAATGAGAGAACCTTTGCCTCAAATGGAAAAAAAGATTAGAGAAATTATAACATAAAAGTTTAATATATTCCCTAACCCTTTATATATTACAAAAGATATAACGAAAATATATCATAAAAATTAGCGATTCTACACATATAAATAAATAACACAAAGAAAATAGAACCCAGTTACTTTTGAATAAATAGGGTAGAACAAAAATTTTAGAAGAAATCTTGTAAACGATATACGTAGAGTGGCTATACAATATGATAATAATTAATCAGAAATAAAATTATATATTTTTTTTTGAATAAAAAAGTCAAATCATCAAATTTGAGAAGTCATGTTTGGAAAAAGTAATCACATATATAAAAAAATCATTATGATAATTGTTATAGTACAGTGAAATTTTTTACTCATATAAGTGTACATGATTCAACTCCTCTAAATAAAAACTTTAGAATTCTTATAAATATACATTCAGAATAATGAAAGAACGAATATAATCCTCAATGGAGGTTTTATAAAAAAATGTAAGATTATGTCTAACATTGATATATACACACACAGTGAAGGCTTAAAGCTTGCAAAGAAATAACTTTCTATAACTGAATCTTATGAGAGTTTAGAAAATAAATTAAAAAATAAACTACTTTAGAATCTGTTGACGGTGCTAGAAATTTGTCAACCAAGGGGATCTCCTCAATATGAAGTCCCAATTAGACCTCACATTGTTTGATGTGGGAGTCCTATCCGGTATAAATGTCTGATTGCGAAATCCTCAAAGATCTGCCTTGGCTCTAGCTGCCAACACAGGAGAGTGATGCAATGGTATCTTCGAACAACAAGGTAATGTGTATGGTGAGTGTGTAGCACAAATGTGTCTAGGTTATCTTACTACAAAAGGGGGGAGAAAAGTGAGCCTCTAAGTGAGAGGTAATAGTACTACCCAGGAAGAGAGACACATGAACCATAAGGACTTGTCTAACATCCAACAGAATAGTCCACAGCGGATGCGACAGTCGTTACAACCAATGAACAAGGGAAGATCCATCTAACATCCAGAAAAATAATCCACAGTGGATGTGATAGTCGTTATAACTGATAAACAAGGAAAGGCCTATCTAGTATCCCATGGAATATTCCACAAGGAGGAGACAACAATAACAACACTTATTCGCACAACACTTATTCACACTGTTATCACTCTGATATTTCTTTTGAAGTTAACGAAGAAAGAAAAATCAAAGGTAACCACAAACCACTTTTGGAGATCAGGATCTAGCCTTCCTAATGCTCAGAGAGGGCTCTCTCTTTATGATTTAACTTTGTTTTAGTTAAGATGATTTTAGGCTAGTTATTGCTTGCACTTGGGGTTTTGTTTTGAAATTTTGGTGGTGGGATCACTTTACTTAGATGGGCAGAGGTTTGATTTCTACCATTGAGCTATGGAGTCAGATGTCTGGCAAACAAGACCGGATTCAGTTCTAAAAACAGTGTATACAAGGCAAGATAGATGAGTTACTGCAAATCTCAAAGGATAAATGGTGAATGGCTTCAAATTGGATCCAGGGAGCAATTAAGGGTTCCTTAGGCTGGACTTCGGAAGGAATGAAAGAAGTCAACTAGGATGGGAGAGAAATTAAGGGTTCTCAAATCTGGGTATCAGAGGAAACCATGTAAATGACTAACTGTGCAAAACAAAGTGTAATTAAACAAATTCTGAGTGATATTTCCAGTTAATTCATTAAGATTTTAGAACACATTTAAAATTATGAAAACACATAGGAAATGTAACAAAATCACACAAATAAAGTACTTCACTGCAAATGGCTCATCTCATGAATCCTGTAGAGAAATGCTTTTATTACTTGCTCTAGTCTATTGACTTGAAAATGGTACAATCACCCTTAGGTCCAAGATCAAAATAACTCTACAAATGTAAAATAATCCACCCTAATACTTCGAAATTTGAAGTATTTATACAAAAGGAATTACAAAATATTTGAAACTAATTTTAGAACTAATCTAGGAAAAAATGAATATCTTCTTGCAAGAAGATAGAGACAGTTATTGAACTATTGCTTACTATCCCTCTTATTAAGGTTCAGTTGGCCTTTGCTCTTTGATCTTTTCCCCTTTATGCTGCTTGGCTGTTTAGTCTTCACGCTAGATGTTCTGTTTTTCTTTAACCTTTCACCTAATACTCTTTCATCTGATACACTTTAACCTTGCTGACCTATCAATATCTTTTTACCTTGTTGTTTCACTTTTTACCAGAGATTTATAATTTACTCTCCTTTTAAAGTAAATCATTCAATTTTTCCCATCTTTCTTCATCTGGTAATTGGATATTGGTCATTTTTCTATATATCTCATATGCGTCTGTATATTTGGCAAAAGTGGGCTTATTAATAAACAGTTGTTTTACCTCATGCTGGAGGTAAAACAAGTTTTCAAAAGTTTGGTACAAGACTTTTCCTATTGGCATGCCCTTCATAGATGAAGTGATCACCTGTTCTTTGGCCACTTCCCTGATCTTCTTGTTGTAATCTGCCTGTGTCATTAACTTGTCATTTATAACTAAGGGATTAGGTAATCCCTTTTCCTTCAACAACTCAAACTTAGCCATGAACCTATCAATGGCTAGCTACATGTTTTGACACTTATCTTCTAAATTCAACATCAAATTCCTCTTGGTGAGGACTCTTTTGACTTCCAAAATTGTACCTGTCCTATTAGGTATCTCAAGCTCTTGCAGTTCATATTTATTCTTGGAGTTGAGGAAGTGGATGATTCTTACTACTTCCTCTAGCATATCTCCAAGTTCTGTTTTAACCCTTTCAATGGCTTCTGTTGCCTTCTTAATCAAATCAAACTACTAAAAAATGACATGGATAGATGGCCAAATATCATTGACAGAGTCAATGATATTGGCCCATAGTTTATCTTTAGCCTTTCCTATTGGTTCAGTCAAGGTGATTTCTTTCTCCAGGCCTTTTATCCTTTCATTCATCCTTGCAACTTTTTGTTGTTCTTCCTTATGCATGATCTGGGAAAGCTTGCAATCTGTCCCAAGGCTGCTGAGTTTCTCCTTCAGTTTGTTCATGTCATTGGTCTAAATTGACATTTCTTCCATTGCTTTGACTAGACTGTTTTCTTCCTCACTTGTGGACGCCGTTGTTGTTGATCCTGTTGCTGATGTAGTCTGTGTAGATGTTGGAAGTGCAGTGGCCATTGGAGCAGTGGGAGCTAATGTTGGTACCAGAGTAGAAGGTACAACTATGGTCACTGTTGGAATGACAGTTGCAGGAGCATTATCAATGCTAGCTTGTTTGAGCTGGATTAAGGTATCCAACTCCTTCTCCATCTCCTTCAACTGGTCATTTAGTTGCAGCACCAAGTCCATCATCTCCTCATGATTGGTCTGGCTTTCTAGGACTTCTTTTGTCTGTGGATGCTGCAAGTGAGGCAATTTGAGCTGTTTCTTGAGGGCTGCTATGTCCTCATTTTTCTTCTTGATCAGTTTCTTTGTGGCCTTCAAATCATTTAGGTCATGGCCCAGTTCAATAACCAAGTCCTCCAAGGAATTTATCCTAGTTTCTTTAGCCTGTGAAGAGGCTCTCTCCAACTTGAATTGCACTATCACATTGTCTAATGAATCCTGTAACTTGTAGGCAACCATGGCCTTTTCTGTGATGGTGGAGTAGATAATTTCTCCAGCCTACTTGTGAAATTTGATTTGATCAATGGGATGAACATCCCTGGCCAAGACCTCAAAATTGGTCTTCTTGTAGTCTGCTAAGGTCTTCAGCTGTTGTACATTGGGCTGTAGGAATGAGACCTACATTTTTCCTTCTTTGATGTCAAAGGCTGAAATTAGTCTAGTTTGGTTTGGTGGTGTGAAATCAGTCTGGTTTGGTTTGGTGGTGTGAAATCTGTCTTTGATGTATTTTTCCTTGTTAGTTGGCCTGACATAGGAAGAAATCTCCATACTGGGTTGTCTATCTACCAACTGTGTGTTGGATGTTGAGGGTTGTTGTGTCTCCTCTGATGTAGCTGCTTCTTTTCCTTTCTGTCTCATTGCCTCAGTGTCAATTATTTCTTCTGATGCAATTTTATCCTCTTGTTCAAAGACATGATTCAATTTGGGCCTCTTGCTTGGCTCCATCAGCTCATTAGTGGTCTCCATGGTAAAGCTAGATGCCTCATCCCTACTCCTCTTAGGATTCTTCTCCTCATTTACTGGGGTCTGTATGATAGGAGGAATGTTCATTGGCCCTCCCTGTTCTAGAACCTGCAGGAAAGAGTTATGATCAAATTGTCTCTCCAAATCAATAAGTGTATTCTCTATGTCCACAACAGTGTTGTCCATGTCAATCAAGGTGTTCTCCACCCACTCATCCTGGTTAGCATACTGTTCAATGTCAGGCCTTGGGTGGTGTATGTAGGCTGCCAACTTGACCTTGAGTCTGAGCTTGTTTATGACCCCATGAGGGTCATAGTGCCAGATGAAACTATTTTTGAACTTCATTAATTGAAGTAACTTGTCGGCCTCTAGTCCAACTTCTCTGTTGTTGCAAATAAATGGGCCCATCTGGTTCTTCACTTTGAACTGGGTTTTCTTCCTATAAGCTAGGAAGTTGATGTCATCAGAGTTGATCATCTGCCTAAAGTACTTAAGAGCAAATATCCTCATTCTAAGGTACTTGGGTAACTTGTAGGGGGCTAGCTCATATCCATAAATATTGATCTCTGTGTGGTTTTGGTACAAGTACCAATCTCCCACCTTGTTGTTTTTGGCCAATTGCAGTACTCTTTTAATCTCTGGGCTAATTTTAGGCTGAGTCTTAGAAGTCAGCATGTTCATAACTGGGTATACAAAAGAGTCTATGAAGTCTTTGTAAGTGAAAGAGGTGGAAAACTTGTGGACCAAGGGTGTCCAGTAGATAATTGATCTCTCCTTTCCCTTGGTGTCCAATTTCTGAATCTTTAAAGGGAACTTATCTGTCTGGTAATACAGGAACATATGAAACAACACTGAAGAGTATTTGAAGACTCTTTCAGTGGTAAATCTAGTGAATTGTTCATGCATTTTGTCTGCAATGAACTGAGCATAATCATACATGACAACAAGAGACTTGCCTAGAGTGTAAATGGATAAGATGGCCACGATGACCTCATCCACATATTCATCTGATGTGAATCCTAGGATGCATGAAAGCATGGTGATTATTCTCCTGCCAGTCTTTGAAAAAATAGTGGCAACATAGGGTGGAATGTCTTTAGGAGTATGGCACTCCTCAATGATGAAATTCTGAAATATTTGTTTGATCTTGGTTGGGTCCAATGTGATGTACAGGTCCAATAGGTTTCCAATGGACAAAGGAGTCAAATTGGGACTAGGCTGGATTTGCAACATCTAGTTGATGGATTCAATAGTATTGGTGAATAATATATCATGGTTTGGTGCCTCAATAGCTCTATGGCCTTGAACATAATAGACATGAAAAAAAATGTACTATGTTTGGGAATGGGTTGACTTCTGGGAATGTATACTTGGGAAAATTGGATTCCCAAAGGTTTATATCATCAACATGGTTTAAGAACCAATCCTTGGCCCAACAGTGGATTCTCAGAAGGTGTACTGGGGTGGCTGTGTCTTTAATTTGAAAATACATGTCTGCCAGGGCCAAATGGTCAATGTCTAAATGAGGGGTTGTCACTGGTCTGACATTCAAAGAGGTTGGGGCAGTCATCTTTGTAACAAGTCATGGAAATTGGGTTTATACTATGTGTGGGAATGAAGTCTTGATAACTCTGGTACAGGGGTAGGGTATTGATAGTTTGCAGGGAGGAGTTTTGGTATTTTACGAGAGGGAATACTCTCAATTTAAGTGAATTCAATTAAATTCAATCAATTATTTCATGAATTTTACTGTACGTTTTATACTAAGAGGGTAGTTTTGGTTTTATGTCGAAATACCTGGAAATTATGGTCGGGCTGCAAACTGGTCTCTGAATGGTGATTGCAGAGGTTTTTTGTGGCTTCAGGTTTGTTGTGAATGGCTAAAATAGGTCTCTGGAGCTTCTTCGGGCTACAATTGGTAATCGGAACTGGTCGCAAAAGCTCGGGGGCGCATGCGGGCTTAGAACTCTTTCGTAGAGAAAATGTGTGAAAAAGGGTCAAAATGGGGGTCTGTGGGCTTTTAACGGGCAATGTTGTGAAATTGGCATGGAAAATGCTTTCATGAACAGTGATGGTTTTGCTATACAACGGGAAGGCAGTATTAGGGGTATATCGCAACGCTTATGGGGGTCGGGCGGTATTTTCTTGAGAGCACGCGACTTAGCGCAGTGCCACCACGTAACCCAAGGGGGCCTGAGCAATACCACCCATATCGCGTGCTCTCGGGCCAATAAAGGTTGGGCAGTGAGCGGGCGTGATATGGGCGAGGCCCATTGGATCTCGGGGTAGATGATCCAATGGTGATCGCGTGGCGGAGATGCACAGCGGGAGATGGGGGCAGGATTTAGCGGGCCCCATGGTTAATTACGATTAAGTGTAATATATCACTGTATATGTGCGGGGTTAATAAAGTAATGTAGGTTTATGGAACATAACAAACAAAAGTGAAATTTTGGGATTAATGAAGTAAAGCGGGAGGGGAAAATTAGTTAGGATATGAGGTTTAATGGGTTTTTCTGGGTTTCTAGGGAAATTAATGAAAGGGAAAGTGATTTTTCCTAGGGGAAAGGGATTTTTTGGGAAGGGGATGAATTTAGAAGGTAAATTGGCTAGGGAATGTATGAAACAAAGGGGTAGGAGTCAAAATGAATGGAAATGGTGTCTTCACAAGCCATGAAGGGGTAAAAGGGAAATTAGTAAGTATATAGTGTGGGGTGAAATACAATGGTGGAAAATTAGGCAAATCAGCTTATGTGCATCCTTTTTCATTCACAATTGCTCTTGCACATTGAAACACATGATTAAACATGATAGATGTGCTTATGCCTCAAATAGCTTGTATTTCTGCAACTTTCTTCTACTTACCCTAACATTTTTTCTTCACTTTGTTGGGTGCACTTAAGCTAGCAAACCCTTTTCTTTCCTTTTTCTTTTATGAAACAAACTATCTACTTCTAACCTTATATCTTCCAAGGGCTCAGATTAAACTGATGAGCTCCTTTTATTTCTCTACCTATCTACTAATATGTTAAGATTAAACTGTTTGGTCATATTTTTATTCTCTAACTATAAACATGAAATTCAAAGCATGAAGTAGTCAAGATTAAACAGTTTGACTATCATGGGTTGTGGCATGTATGACAAGCTGCACACAACCATTATTTAAGACAGTAAAGTAAAGAGTAGTGGCACTTGGACTTGCACACTTTCATGATCTGTTTTTGTTTGGGGTTCATATTTTTTCATTTTTTGATCTTTTCTTATTTTTCTTGTCCTTTGATATTTCTTTTAGGACATACCCTCTTTACATTTTTTAATTTTAATATGGAAAAAATTTACAGAAAGCAAAGGTATGTACAATATTACAAGAGTTGACCTCAACCAATTCAAAAATTATGAATCCTATCACTATAGGACTCTAACAGTGGCTCCACATGGGGATGGCATTTCCTGGTGAAATGTCAAGAACTCTAAAGACCAATAGCCCTTGAATTGTGACTGTAGTTACCTTGTAAACTGTCCTTCTGTGATTCTTCTTTATTGATACTTATGATAATGAATCCTTCAAAGCTCAGGGCCTTCTCTCCGGGCTTCAACTTCAAAGGATTACCATCCAATCCAATCTACACTCTGCAATGTTATGTACAATGATGCAAATTAAAGTTAACTATTATAAATCGTGCAAAAATAATGCTTCAGCATCCTACCATTAATAGGTCCTCTTGGTAGATCTTATCCATCTATCTCTCTCAAGAAAAAGGCATTATTGCCTCTGTAGCCATAAATGACATAAGGCCCCTGCCACAAAAAATCAAATTTTCCATGCTTGCCTTTGTCTTCTCTCCTTGAATCCTACTTAAGTACTTTATCTCCTATGTAAAAATCATGTGCTTTAGTCTTTTTATCAAAGAATTTCTTGATTTTTTCCTGGATTACCTGTGATTTTACATATATTTCTTCTCTGGTTTGTTGCAGGTGTATGGTCTGATTTATTCTTCTATGAATATCATTTGGTTCCACCTGTAATACTTGAATGATCTTCATCACTGACACTCCCAAGGATGATGGGAAAACTACATCCATCCGATAAACTAGCTGATAGGGTGATGTTCCAATGGACTTCTTAGTAGTCAGTCTATCTGCCCATAAGGCATTGACTAACTTCTTGTTCCATGTCTTTTTGTTATCTTCTAGCAATTTTTTAATGATATTGACTAGGCTTTTGTTAGATGACTCTGCTAGTCCATTACCTTGAGGGTAATAGGTTGTGGAATGGCCAAGGGTGATGTGGTACTTGTTAAAGAAATCTATCGTTCTCTTGGATTTATAGGCAGCTGCATTATCAGTAATGAGCTTCTGGGAACATCCAAATCTTGACAGGATATTACTCTCTAGGAAGGAGATTATGACAGTGTATGTGGCTTGCCTAGAAGGTATGGCCTCTATCCATTTGGTAAAATAGTCAGTGGATGTCAAAATCCACTTGTGCTGAGCTGAGGAGGTTGGGTGTATTTCTCCAATGAAGTCTAACCCCCATTGTTGAAATGGAATTTCAATGGAAATTGGTTTAAGAGGCAAGGGTAAAAGTTTTCTTTTTCCCTCAAATATCTGACATTGATTACAGGAGGTCACATGTTTCTTAACATCTGCAAACAATGTAGGCCAGTAGAAATCAGCCCTCAGGATTTTGTCAGCAGCAGTCTTCCAGTGCAAATTTCCTCCACAATCCCATGCATGAAACTCTTGCATGATTTTATCAGCTTCATTTTTCAACAAACAATTCAAAAGAATACCACTATTATCTTTCCAAAACAATGCATTATATATCATACAATATTTTAATGACTTCATCTTTAAAAATCTAGCTTTAGTTCTTCTCAAACTAGGAGGAGCTTGTAAATTTTGTAATACAAATATAATATCTGCATACCAGGGTGAATCAGTAAAAGGTTCATTGGTCGGTGGAGTCACCATATCTTCCTGATCATCAAGGGCACTAATGAAGTTTATATCAAGGGCCTGACAGTTCGATTTAGCCATGAGTTTGGCTAAACCTTGGCCTTTGATAAGCTTAGTTGGCTTTATCTCTATGTCATATTCCAATATTGTGGCAATCCACTTGCCTCTTTTCCCTTCAGGTCCATTTTGTGTCAAAATGTCCTTAACTACAGAATTTGGAACATAAGCAATAATGTGAGAATATAAAATGTATACTCTGAAGTCTTTGATAGCCTTTACTAAAGCTAATGCTTGTTTTTCCATGATATTGTATTTGAGTGTGGCATCTCTTAAGGATTTACTAAAAAATGCAATTGGTTGTTCATATCCTTGGTTGTTCTTTTGCAGCAAGACTACTGCAATGGTGTGTTTTGAAGCAAAAGAAAAAATTATAAAATCCTTGTTAAAATCAGGACTTATTAGGACCGGAGTCTTAGTTAAGGCTTCCTTGATGGCTTAAAAGGATTGTTTGGCCTCCACTGTCCATTTAAATGCTAAGTCCTTTCTTAGCATGTTATTTAACTCTCTAATCAGTTCTGCTAGATTTGAAATGAATCTCCTAAGAAAGTTTATCTTGCTTAGAAATGACTGTAACTCTCTAATGTTTCTAGGATGGGTAATGATCAAAATGGCCTCTATTCTAGCGGGATCTATTCTAATCCCATCTTTAGATATGATATGTCCCAATAGTTTTCCCTCTTCTAGAAAAAAGTGTCTTTTTTGGATTTAAAGAAATCCCAAATTTTCTACATTTGATAAATACTCTTCTCAAGTGGTCTAAATGTTCATTGTCAGATTTAGAGAAGATTGTGATGTCATCTTCGTATACTACTAGGAAATCATGGATATCCTTGGAAAAATCTATATCCATAGCTCTTTGAAATGTGGCACCTGCATCTATTAATCCGAAAGGAATCTTCAAATACATGAAGGTACCCCATGAAGTAGTAAATGCAGTTTTTGCTTCATCCTCAGGTTGGACTAAGATCTAGTTATACCAAGAGAATCCATATAATAGTGAAATCCTAGATGAGCCTACTACCCTCTGCAGTATATGGTCCAATTTTGGTAGAGGATAGTTATCTTTTAGTGAGACCTTGTTTAAATTTCTAAAAACTACACAAAGTCTAATTTCACCTATCTTTTTCCTAGTTGTGACTAAGTTTGAAATCCAATCTGAGTATCTAATGGGGGCTATTATTTGGGCATCAAACATTCTTTTAACTTCCTTCTCAATAGAGGGCATAAGAACTGGGTTTATTCTCCTAAGTTTCTGTTTGAAAGGTTTATGATATTCTTTTAGAGGTATTTTGTGTTGGATTATGCTAGTGTCATAATATTTTAAGTCTTCATAACTCTACGCAAATACATCCTGAAACTCTTTAAACAGATTGATGTATTTAACCTTTTCCTCTGGAGGTAAGGCTTTTGATATTTTAATGAGTTTTGGTTTATCCTCAGTTCCTATGTTAACCTCTTCTATGTCAGCTCTCAGAGGTTCCATCTTGGGTTTCCTAGCTACATCATTAGAGTCAAACAAATCTTCTAAAGGGACTAATCCCTTAGGAAAAAAAATTATTCTTCAAATTAAGAATCTTAGGATCATCATTCATTATTTCTTCAATCTCTATATTCTCTAAACTATCTATTTCTACTCTAGTAAATTTAGTTGGTTTAGCTATATCTAAAATATTTACATCTATGCTATTTTATATATTATTGTCTATTATACAGTCAGTATCTATCTTGCAATTATGAAACTCACCTTCATTGTTCATGAAATCGTAAATCTTAGAATCCTGGGAGAAAATCTGCTAATACTTCAAGTTATCTGGTATAATAGGCCTATGTCTGACTTCTGCAGTGTACTGATGGTTGGGTTGAAATGGAAATTTACAAGTACTAGCAAAAGTGGCCAAACTGTGGGCCTGCATATTTTGTTTTCTGGGAATGGCAACAAAGTTTGATTCCAAGAGGTCTTTGATCAAGTCTAGAACAATATCCCTATATCGACCAAGTCTAGGATTGTTCACAAATTATTCACCATTAATCTGTTTAATAATCAGCTCTAAGTCTCCCATGATGGAAACTCTTTTGGCTCCCAGTTTCCTAACCAATTGTAACCCTAGAATTAGGGCTTCATATTCGGCCATGTTATTGGTACACTTGAATTTCAATCTGAAAGCATGTCCCTCAGCATGATTATTCTCCATATTATGGATCCACACTCCTGCACCAGCCCCTAACCTATTGATAGACCCATCAAAGTCTAGATGCCATAGTGATTCATGGAATATGTTCTCACTGTCAACTGTTCTGTATTTCAGGTCTTTAGTTGTGATTTCCTTATTATCATTTTCTGCATTATATAAGATAAAAGAGTCCATATCTGAATGCATGGAGTATATGGGAAAGTTTTGTGGTTTTTCCTCACTACTCACCATGTATTTCATCAAGGTCTCCCTATACAGTTTTCTCGGTTGGCCAAAAATAGATATGATGGCATAAGACATATCCAACTGCAAGGATCCCTACAGTTTTGCTCCTCATGAACAAGATAGCAACATCCCATATTTTGGTGGGATGTATGCAACTACAATGTCCATTAGAATGCTCTTTGCAAGGCACTAGACAAGAATCACACATATGTCTTTGATCAGACCAAGGCATTTAACTTGGCTGGAATCAAAAGAAAATAAATCCTTATATGGCCTGGTAATGTCTAGGTTTAGTCTTTCCATTATTGCCTTAAGCATCAAATTGTGGGATGCCCCTGAGTCCAACATAGGGTTATGCAATATTTTGTCATGAATGTTTAGGCTAACGTAAAAAGGAGGAAATCCCCCTTGCTGATGAATACCATTGGCCTCAAGGCCAAACAATAATTCAGGCTGGTCATCATTGAAATTTATAGAATCCTATCCCTCTCCTAAGTTCAAAGTTTCAGTTATCTGTGACCTATAAGATTCATTCTTCACTAGTTCAGTCAAAGGAACTAATATATTTAATTTTGCTATTTCATTTTTGATGTTGAAAGGGAGATGAGGTTTGTTTGTTTGATTTAGATCTTCCTTAATTTCTGCAATTTGCGTGTCCTTATTTTGTTTCTCATTATTAGGCATTTCAATCTGTGTTTCTACTGTTTTGCCTTGATTTCTCTTATTTTGATTGTTTTCAGTAATTGTCTCTATTTGGGTTTCAGTGGAGGTTATATCTACAATCTTAGGGGTAGAAGTCTCCGGTGTTCCCCTAGGGAGGATTTGTAACACTTTGTTAAATGGAGCTTCTTTTATTATCTTAGTTTGGGTTTGGATGGATCTTTTAATGGGAGTCTCGTTATTCTTTTTACTTCTCAAGCTATATTGTTTGTGCATCTCATATATAGTTGACTCATATCCCTGTTTAAAATCAAAGGATTCACCAAATTCTAACTGTAACTGCTGCAACATATATAACTCCTATTCTTATTGAGTAAGAAAAATAGTGTCTTCCTCTTTGGTTTCTAGTAAGTTAATCTAGGTATCATCCTCTCCTTCTTGGTTCTGTGAATCCTCAACATAATTCTCTTGGAAGGGGGGCCTAATTTGTTGATTTGGTGTAGCATTCTTTCCAGCATTAGGGTTCTTCCTAAAATTGGGGTTTCTTATTGGGGGTTGTTGTTGTTGATTCTCCCATTGATTTTTCCTCTCCATGTTTTCTAACCTATCCATGATTCTTTCTAAACTCTTAGCTAAAATATCTACTTTTCCATCTGAAGTGGAAGCTTCCTCTTTAAATACAACTTTCTTTTCATTTCTCATTCGTGCTTTCTTAGCTAATAAGTTGGCCTCTACACTAACATCATTGCTTTGCATTTGTTCAAGTGTTTCAGGGTTCCTTTCCCTTAGCTGGTATGACATGTCAGCGTCAAAACCATCAGGGAACTTAATTAATGCTAGGTCAGGTGGAGGCTTAATATTGGCTGGAATTGCATTGTAGATACTATTAAACCTAGTGCAATAGTCCTGAACTAACTCATTTGGAGCTCTTTTAATGTTTCATATTCAGAAAGTATTTTCAATGGGTTTTTCTTTCTCTCCCATCTATCAATGAATAACCTATGAAAATTGGATAAGTCTGCAATATGGTTGGCAGGAAAGGCTTTGAACCATTTCTTGACATCCCCAATTAAAGTTCAGGAACACAATCTCATTTGGACATCTGCTTCATCTATTTCATGCAACTCAAAAAAGTCAGACACCTTGTTTACATGCTACTGGGCAGTGTAATGACGAGTAGCATCAAACAAGAAAATCTTACTCTAATAATCTGCATGCATGGCATGGAGTTGTGCAGGTAAAAAAAGAGGTGCATATTGGTTTGCCATTGTTGTGATTAATGTTGGCATTATGACATAGGTTTGGCGTTATGACACAAGTGTTGTCCTTAATGGCAACTCACTCAGATGTTATATATTAGTTTAGGCTCTCAGAATGAAGGAAAAAGAGATATACGCAGGTTCCCCTTGACCAAGCTGCGTATACATGCAGGTTCGTCGCCGACCAAGAGGCACGTATGCGTATACACGCACTTTCACAGAAGGAAAGGCGCGTACATGTTGGAGAACTTGGTTTTGGTCCGTGGTATTTGGTCCATGGTATTGAGATCCATGGTATTGGTCCAAGGTATCTTGTCCGACGTGTTGACCCCAGGTATTTGTTCCAAGGTATTGGTTCTAAGTGGTTTTGGACCATGGTATTGAGTAAGGCCTAAGCACTCAAGTATTGAATATCTAATGAAGGGCAAGATCTAGAATACTGGTCATTGGGTTATGGTGCATAGTTGGATCTAAATCAAGGAGGAACTTGAGCACTTGAAGAAGGATAAGTTCTATTGATGGGTCAAGATCTTAAGGCTTGAAGAGAAGTATCTTTGTGTGGTTTTGATCATTTATTGGCGCATGTCGTAATCTGTAAATCTAATGATTGAGTATAACTAATGTTTGAATAGTTGTAAAGGTTAAATCATATTTTACAGATCTGTACGCAGGTTCAGATAGCAAAGGCACATATACACGCTGGTTCGGCAATTCAAAACAGCGTATACGCAGGTTTGCCTTCATATAACAGCATATGAACGCAAGTTCAACACATTGAAGTAGTGTACGTCTCATAAAATATGTTTTAGCTACTTATATCTGTTGTTGCAGTGTTCTGGGTTCTGGATTGGGTTGTAGTTATTGTTACTGTATTCTGGTTACAGCATTCAGAAAAGTGATTGTTTGATTCAGTTTTGGTTGGTGCAAAGGAGATTGGTTAATGCAGATATATTTGATGTTTTATTGATGTTATTGATGGATCCAGTCTGAAAATTTTTGAAACGTGGTCCCTGGAAGAAAAGAGAAGGTTGTAGCCTTTTGTAGGTCAGCACCTACATACTAGTAAACACATCAGCTAGTACAAGAGCTAAGGGGGTTGTAGCTCCCTTCCAAGAAAAGCTGGAGAACGAGAGAAGATTGTAGCCTTCTACAAGAAGAAGCCTGCGTACTGGTATAAGGCTGCACCAGTACAAAACTTGTAAAAAGAAGTTTCTTATTAAAGAAAGATAGAGACGATTGCAGCAGGTGGTTTCCACCCACATTGAGTTTCCACCTTATATCTTGTGTTCATGTGTGTGATTGCCTGTTCTATTTACTGCATCTGATTAATGGTTATATGGTTCTGATACACGGATTAAATATCAACTAACTAAATTATAAGTTTGCAATGTATACGTTGGTTTCTCTAAACACAGTTGCATATACACGCAAGTTTCATTAACAGAAGTAGTGTATATAAATCTGTTTAGGGAAATGAAATATTGTTAAATTGCTAATACTGATTCACTCCCCCCTTTCAGTATTATTTCCAACAATTGGTATCAGAGCAGGTCCTTCAGAAGAAGCTTGATCGCTTGAAGGAAGATCTATCATCATGGGCAACTACAAAAGAGAGGGATCCATTAGACCACCAATCTTTGATGGGAGCAACTTTTTCTATTGGAAGGTAAGAACCACAACCTATCTTTAATCTCTTGGAAGAGATTTTTGGGAAATCGTGGAAGGAGGATATACATTTCCATCAGCAATTCGTACAGATACGGCAGGTAAAAAGCAGTATGAAACAAATGCCAAGGCTGTCAATACACTATTAGGGAGTCTATCACAATCAGAATTTGTCAAGTTATGCAGCTCAAAACTGCCAAAGAAATATGGGACAAGATCATTCAAGCTATGAAGGAGACAAAGGTAAAACGTGCAAAACAACAATCCCTCATAATTCAATATGAAACTATCAAAATGCACAATGATGAAAGTATAGATCATTACTTCCTATGTATAGATGAGATTGTTAATCGCATGAAAAACTTGGGTGAAGAGATAAAAGAAGTAACTTTATTTGAAAAGGTTTTAAGATCCTTGTCTTCTAAGTTTGAATAAAAAGTTTCTACCATAGAAGAAAAGCAGGATCTTCAAAGTATGACTATGACACAGCTGCACGAAATCCTAACTACTCTTGAAATGAGAAAAGGAGGTCCATCAGATATGAGAGAAGCTGCATTCAAGGCTTCAAGAAGAGAAGAGCTAAATGAATCGGGACACATTTCAGAAGGAGAGTAAGAAGTAAACTTTGTCAAAAACCTTCAATGAGGTTCTAGAAGATTCAGAGGTAAACTACCTTTCAAATGATTTGCTTGTGGAAGAGTCGGTCATTATGCCTCCAAATGTCCTCATAAAGATAAGCTTGATAAAGGTAAGGAACCGGAAAAATGGAATAGAAAATAGAATGTAAGTAAAAAGAGCTACTATATGCATGAAGATAGTGATGGTCTATCAAATAGTGATGAAGATGAATATGGTAATGATTATAGACTTTTGATGGCTTTTGAAGATGATGATTTCTTGGATGCTTTAGATGAAGATGGTCTCTATGAAGAAATTTCTAAACTTAAAATCTCTTTAGAAGAAAAAAGTATGATTCTAGATACTCTGACATTCCAACTTGCTGAAAGGGAAAAACACAATGAAAAGTTAGAATGTGAAATTGTGGGTCTAAGAAAAGATATTGAGAAAACAAAAGCTCTCGATCTTAGATTTGCGAATGGATCAGAAGCTTTAGATGAAATTATCAAAGTGGAACGTTCTCCTCTGATAAAGACAGGTCTTGGATATCCTGAAGAAGCATCTCAAGCACAGAAGCCATCAACCTCCAAAAGCTATCTTGATGCAGCAAGGAGAAGTGAACAGGTTGACAATCGTCAGCAAAGGCATAAAGCAGATCATCAAGTAAATCAGGTTCAATCTACTTCAAGGATGAACAGAAGCTATAACCAACCACAGGTAAATCAGTCTCAATTTTCTTCAAGAATGAATGTCAATGAAAACTACAATCATCAGGTCAGTAGATTCGATAATCACAGGAATTTCTTTAATGGCCAATGTTTTTCATGTCATAACTTTGGACACAAAGCTTCTCAATGTGTTGCTTACAAAACCATCATGACTAGAGAAGCACGAAATCAAAGGAATGTGACTGGGATCATGAAAAGGACCTACAATAACCTTTTTGCTCTTGAAAATGAAATAGAATGCTCTATCTGTAACAACTTCGGTCATGAAGATTTTGAATGCAGGAGTAAATTTCGGAAAACATCTCAGAAGGAGCAAGCTTCATTGGGTCCCAAAACATGGAGAAAGAAAGAACCGCAACCAGAAAGATGTGGAATAGCCTTGTATGCAGAAGGACAAGAAAATCAGTGGTATATCGACAGTGGATGCTCGAAACACATGATAGTTGATAAAGAAAAACCTCAGTCATATAATGCCTTAGAAAAGGAAAAGAAGGTCTCATTTGGTAATGACACTCTTGCAGTCATAAAATGTAAAGGCTCTGTTCTCTTAAAAGAAAAGGTTAAAGTTGGGAATGTTATGTATGTTGATGGTCTAAAGCGTAACCTATTAAGTGTCAGTCAAATGTGTGATCAAGGAAATGAAGTAGTATTTTGATCAAATGGATGTGTTGTTCGTGAGCTAGATACAGGAGAAATAGTGATCAAAGGTGTAAGAACCCCAAACAACTTGTATATACTCAAGGGAGGACAACAACAGTGTTATCTAAGAAAAAATGATGAACATTGGCTATGGCACAGAAGACTGGGGCATCTAAGCTTCCCTCAAATAAGAAAAGCATGCAGATACCAGGCGGTTCGTGATCTTCCAAATATTTGCATTCCAGAAAATACAATATGAAAATCATGTCAATTTGGTAAGCAAACCAGAACACATTTCCCTGAAAAGGAAGGATCAGCTAGTAAGCCTCTTGAACTTGTTCATACTGACTTATGTGGACCATTAAGGAAAAATTCACCTAATGGAGAAGAATATTTTATATTTTTCATTGACAATTTTTCAAGAATGTGTTGGATAGAACTTCTAAAGCATAAAGACGAAGCATTCGAAAAGTTCAAAGCTTTCAAAGCTTTGGTTGAAAATGAATCAGATCACAAAATCAAATGCCTCAGGTCTGATCGAGGAGGGGAATTTACCTCGGATGAATTCTTCGACTTCTGTGAAGAACATGGAATAAGAAGGGAATTCTCTACCGCAAGAACTCCTCAACAACATGGAGTGGTAGAAAGGATGAACATAACTATTCAATAAATGGCTCGTGCTATGCTAGATGAGTCTGGAACTCCTACAACCTTCTGGGGTGAAGCTGCATTTTCCACCGTCACTATTCTCAACAAAACAAATGTCTGGGTAAATAGCACTCAAACTCCACATGAAATTTGGTATGGTAAGACTCCTATTGTAAAATACTTCAAAGTTTTTGGAAGCAAATGTTACATCAAAAGGACTGATGAAAAACTTGGCAAGTTTGAACCTAGAGCAAATGAAGGCATTCTCCTTGGTTACTCTTCCCGAAGTAAAGGATATAAGTGTTATAATAAAAGACTTGGGAAAATTGTTGAAAGTATTGATGTTGTGGTTGATGAAGCAGGAAAAAATCCAAAGCAGGTAAAAACCAAAGATTATGAAGAAGATGAGGTCTATCCTTCCACATCAAATCAAACTAATTCTGAAGAAGAAACCAGTGAGGCACCAAAAGAACAGATAAGGGTAGAAGAAAAGACTCCATCTAGGTATATTCATAAGAATCATCCAGAGACTCAAATTTATGGGTAGAAAGAGGCAGGTGTGCAAAAAAGAAGAACTATTACATAAGCTTCAAGCTATCTAGCATTGCTTTCCTCCGTCGAACCGCAAAATGTAAATGAAGCATGTAAAGATGAATGTTGGGTCAAGGCCATGAATGAAGAACTTGAGCAGATTGAAAAGAACAATACTTGGGAATTGATTCCTAGACCTAATGATAAGAATGTCATATGAACCAAATGGATATTCAAAAACACGCTGAATGAAAATGGAGAAGTTATTAGAAACAAGGCCAAACTTGTTTGTAAAGGGTATGCTCAACAAGAAGGTATAAACTTTGAAGAAACTTTTGCATCTTTTGCTAGACTTGAAGCCATAAGAATGTTCCTTGCTCTTTCTAGCTTTCAGAAGTTCAAAGTATATCAAATGGATGTGAAATCTGCCTTTCTTAATGGAGACCTAGAAGAAGAAGTATATATTGAGCAACCAAACGAATTCATCCTTGGAAATGATCCAAAACTTGTATGCAGACTCAGAAAGGCTCTCTATGGTATAAAACAAGCTCCAAGGGCCTAGTATTATCGTCTTGACAAATACCTTCATCAACAAGGTTTTTCAAAAGGATGAGCTGATAGAAATCTATATATAAAAATTGGCAATGATAAATTCCTAATACTTGTTGTGTATGTTGATGATATCATTTTTGGTAGCAATGAAGAAGCCATAAATCAAAACTTTGCTTTGGTAATGCAGAAATAATTTGAAATGTCCCTTCTTGGTGAGCTCACATATTTCCTTGGTTTACAAGTTCAACAAAATAAAGATGGTATTTTTCTATCACAAACCAAGTACCTCAAGAAGATCTTGAAGAAATATGGCATGGAAGATTCTAAACTAGTATGTACCCCTATGGTAACAAGATGCAGCCTCAGCGCAAATGATGAAGCAGCAGTACATCAACCAACCTACAGATCCATGATTGGTAGTCTGCTCTATCTAACAGGTACCCGACCAGACATCATGCATGCAGTGGGAATAGTTGGAAGATTCCAAGCCAATCCAAAGGAAACACACCTTCAGGCAGTCAAAAGGATTTTCAAATATCTTCAAGGAACACAAAACTGTGGTTTATGGTATCCTAGAGATATAGATCTTACACTTAATGCATATACAAATGCAGATTGGGCAGGAAGCGTGGATGACAGAAAAAGCAATAGTGGTGGTGCATTCTACATGGGTTCCAGATTAATGTCTTGGTTCAGCAAGAAACAAAGTTCAATTGCATTCTCTATGTCATGTATATCTTTTAATATCAAGGTCATGTAACGACCTATTTTGTTTCCCCACTATGCCTGGGATGGATGATGTAATGTTCTTGTTTTATCATGTATAAACTTTTGGTGTATCCCCACTTGGTTGGGTGGATGAGTCAATCTTGGTATATCCCCACTTGGTTGGGAGATGGATGTATGTATGAGTCTTTGGTGATAGGAAGGTCATTTATGATGTATAGAGTCATGTTCTTCTTATAGAACATCTTTTTGAGACCTTTCTTATAGTCAGGGGGAGCATGAAACACACTTCAACATATCATAGAATTCAGCATGTACTCAGGGGGAGCATAACCCTTTGCCCTTGATGACAAAGGGGGAGAGTGACTTGGGGTTGCCATCAAGTCCAAAGGGGGAGATTGTTGGCATTATGACACAGGTTTGGTGCTATGACACAGGTGTTGTCCTTGATGGAAACTCACTCAAATGACAGATCTCAGTTCAAGCTCTCAGAATGAAGGAAAAAGAGATATACGCAGGTTCCCCTTGACCAAGCCGCGTATACACAAGGGTTTGCCGACAAAAAGGCATGTATGCGTATACATGCACTTTCATGCAAGGAAAGGCACGTACATGTTGGAGAACTTGGTTTTGGTCCATGGTATTGGTCCAAGGTATCTTGTCCGACGTGTTGACCCCAGGTATTTGGTCCAAGGTATTGGTTCTAAGTGGTTTTGGACCATGGTATTGAGTAAGGCCTAAGACTATAAAAGGAGAAGGAGATCATTAGGCAAAAGCACTCAAGTATTGAATATCTAATGAAGAGCAAGATCTAGAATACTGATCATTGGGTTATGGTGCATAGCTAGATCTGAATCAAGGAGGAACCTGAGCACTTGAAGAAGGATAAGTTCTATTGATGGGTCAAGATCTTAAGGCTTAAAGAGAAGTATCTTTGTGTGGTTTTGATATTTTATTGGCACATGCCGTAATATGTAAATCTGATGATCTGGGTATAATTGATGTCTGAATAGTTGTAAAGGTTAAATCCTCTTTTACAGATATGTACGCAGGTTTAGGATAGCAAAGGCACATATACACGCTGGTTCGGCAATTCAAAACAGCATATACGCATGTTTGCCTTCATATAACAACGTATGAACACAGGTTCGACACACTGAAGTAGTGTATGTCTCACAAAATATGTTTTAGCTACTTCTGTTTGTTGTTGTAGTGTTTTGGGTTCTGGTTACTGTTACTGTATTCTGGTTACAACATTCAAAAAAGTGATTGTTTGATTCAGTTTTGGTTGGTGCAAAGGAGATTGGTTAATGCAGATATATTTGATGTTTGATTGATGTTATTGATGGATCCAATTTGAAAATTTATGAAACGTGGTCCCTAGAAGAAAAGAGAAGGTTGTAGCCTTCTGTAGGTCAGCACCTATGTACTAGTAAACACATCAGCTAATACAAGAGCTAAGGGGGTTGTAGCTCCCTTCCAGGAAAATCTAGAGAATGAGAGAAGGTTGTAGCCTTCTACAGGAAGAAGCCTGCGTACTGGTATAAGGCTGCACCAGTAAAAAACTTGTAAAAAGAATTTTCTTATTAAAGAAAGATAGAGACAATTGCAGTAGGTGCTTTTCACCCACATTGGGTTTCCACCTTATATCTTGTGTTCATGTGAGTGATTTCCTGTTCTGTTTACTACATCTGATTAATGGTTATATGGTTCTAATACACAGATTAAAGATCAACTAACTAAATTATAAGTTTGCAAGGTATATGTTGGTTGCTCTAAACACAGTTGCATATACACGCAAGTTTCATTAACAGAAGTAGCGTATATGAATCTGTTTATGGAAATGAAATATTGTTAAATTGCTAATACTGATTCACCCCCCCCCCCCAATATTATTTCCAACAATTATGGCTTGACTAGGGGGTAAAGTTGTGGTGTTTGAGAAAGGACTTGAAACTGATGGAGGTGAACTAGATGATGATGAAGGTGGTTGATTAACAACTGGTTTAGGTGATTGGATGGTAGATACAATTGGTGAATTTGTGGTAAAGGAAGGGGTATTTACAGTGAGTGAAGTTTGTGCAGAAACTCCAGGGGAAGCAGTAGTAAGGGCAGTTGTTTCAACGGATTGTTCAATGTAAGAATCACCTATATTACTTATCAATATATGTAGGAATTTACAGGGTAAGTTCCTCAGAAAGAACACCAAAAGTACACCGCTCACAACCAGATCTCAAATCAATACACCAGTATTTTTGACGTGGTTAAAACCCTCAAAGTGCAAGGAGGGAAATAGTCCACGGCCTGTCCCAACGTGGGTACTACAGGCAATTTATTAATCAAAGAATGAAAATTTACATAAGCTTCTCTCATGCACGGATTACCCGAACAAAGACCCTCCATGCGCTTTAAATAGAACTCATGGACCAATCGGGTGTCAAGCCACGGATCAAGTGTCGGTAATACCGAGGAGAGAATGAACCGTCGGATCACTACATATCGTGACCGTCGGATTGTAAGTTACAAAATGTACAACGGTAAAGAAACACACTTTACCTAACTCTACACTAGACCAAGTTGAACTTAACTATATCCTATGTGTCGGAATATCCTAACATCCCCCCTTAAGAACAACTTGGGATAGGATTGAAGGATTTACAAATATGACACAATAGGAGAAGGAAGGAGGCACTAGAGCCTATCCCCCCTTAGTGACAACTTCCTGAACTCCAAGCATATATCGAAGTTTAGTGAACTTCGCCTCTGTGAGAGCCTTTGTGAAGATGTCTGCAACCTGATCATCTGTTGGACAATATTGCACTTCAAGAACATGGTCATGAATGAGCTTTCTGATGAAGTGCATGTGTAGTTCAATGTGTTTGCTGCGTTGATGCTGGATTGGATCTTTGCATAGCTGAATGGCACTTTGATTATCACACCAAAGTGTGGTTGGATGTTGCTGCTCAAAGCCAAACTTTGATAGGATCTGACGAAGCCACAAGGCTTCCTTACTAGCTTCCACGGCACCACGATACTCTGCTTCTGTTGACGAAAGAGAAATGGCAGCCTATTTTTTACAAGCCCATGTAATAGGTCCTGAACCAAGAGTGAAGACATAACCGGCAGTAGACTTCCGATCATCAGGGTCACCAGCCCAATCAGAATCAGTGAAACCAACTAATAGAGGAGCTGCTTTGGCACTGTAATGAATCCCAAACTGAACTGTACCTCGAACATAACGAAGTATTCTTTTAGCTGCTTTCCAATGACTTTCACGGGGGTTTTGCATAAAACGAGCAACAAGGCCAACAGTAAAGGAAAGATCAGGACGAGTATGGGTTAAATACAAGAGTTTTCCTACAAGTTGACGGTATAAGGTAGCATCAACTTCAGGAGAAGTACAAGAGACTGAAAGTTTGACTCCAGACTGAAAGGGAGAAGGGGCTGGCTTACAGTCTTCCATGTGAAAATGACGAAGAATATCACAAGCATACTTGGACTGGGAAAGGAAAATACCCTCCGTGGATTGCAAGACTTGAAGACCGAGAAAATAGTGTAAGTGTCCTAAGTCTGTCATTTCAAATTTCTTTTTAAGGCTGGTTTTCACATGGTTTATAAGGTTGGGATCACTACCAGTAAGAATAAGATCATCAACATAAAGAACAAGGATGATGAGATAGTTGCCCACTTTCTTGGTGTAGACAGTATTGTCAGAATGACACCTAGAAAAGCCAGATTCTAAAAGAAAGCTATCCATTTTGGCATACCAAGCCCGAGGAGCTTGCTTGAGGCCATAAAGGGATTTCTTAAGTCGACAAACAAGGCTGGAGTCTGGTTGTATGAAGCCAATGGGTTGTTCCATATAGATTTCTTCCTGCAAGTCCCCATGCAAGAAGGCAGATTTAACATCCATCTGATGGACTTCCCATTTTAAAGAGGCAGCAAGGGAAAGAACAAGGCGGATAGAGTTCATTTTGGCAACAGGGGAGAAGGTTTCAGTGTAGTCAATGCCTTCAACCTGTGAAAAGCCCTTAGCAACGAGACGAGCTTTATGTTTATCAACTTTCCCATCTGGTCCATACTTGGTTCTGTAAACCCATTTACATCTAACAAGTTTGCGTCCCTTTGGTAGAGGAACAAGATCCCATGTATCATTTGTCATCAATGAATGATATTCTTCATTCATAGCTGCTTCCCAATGTGGATGGCCTGAAGCTTCTGCAAAAGTGTCAGGATCATGATTTACTGGAGCTTGAGCCAGTAAAGAAGAGGCTCTTTCAAACTGAGAGCGTGTACGTCGCTGATCTGTAGGATCACCGGCAAGATCACCTGCTGCATCCCGAGTAGCACGGACCCATCTTGGAAGTTGAGGATCCTGAGAAGGTGGGGGAGGATTATCATCCTCGCTTTCATCATCTGAAGAAGAAATGTTTTCAAAAGTAGAAGAGATAGGAAGAGGTGGCACATCCGCCGGACTAGGCTCGCAGGCCGATTTATTTTCATCAAATTTTACATCTCTTCTAATGATAACATTTTTGGACTTAAATGGAATAAGTCTATAACCTTTTACATCTTCAGAATATCCAACAAAAGTACATTTCTCACTCTTAGGTTCTAAAGCTTTATGCTTTTCATCTGGAATATGGGCCCATGCTTCACTTCCAAACACACGAAAGTGACTTACATCTGGTTTAATGGAACTCCAAGCTTCTTCTGGAGTGATATTCTCTAGAACCTTAGTAGGAGTGCGATTGATTATATAATTTGGACAATTAATTGCTTCGGCCCAAAAACTAAGACTGAGTCCTTTAGATTGCAGCATACAATTAGCCATTTCCTTTAAGGTGCGATTTTTCCTTTCAGCTACACCATTTTGTTGTGGAGTGTATGGAACAGTATGTTGCATTTGAATTCCATTTTCGGTGCAAAAGTTGATGAATGTGTTTTTAACATATTCTCCACCATTATCAGTTCTTAGCTTAAGAATTTGATGTCCAGATTGTTTTTCAACAAAGGCTTTGAAGGCCAAAAATGTGTTAAATACTTCGCTCTTGAGTTTTAAGAAGTATACCCAAGTGCGTCTGGAGAAATCATCAATGAAAGTTAAGAAGTACTTGCAGCTAGAGAATGAAGCAACAGGAAGAGGACCACATAAATCACTGTGCAGAAGCTGTAAAGGGGCTGAGGCGTGCCAAGAGGCACGTTTGTCAAAACTGTCCCGATGATGTTTTCCGAGTACACATCCGGAACAAACACCATCTCTGCAAGATACCATAGGAAGACCTATCACCATATTTTCTTTACATAGATGCTGAAGGGAGCGATAGTTTAAGTGACCAAATCGCTCATGCCAAAGTTTGCTCACTTCATCATTATGAGCAACAAATACTGAGGGAAGATTTGATGACCCAAAGTTGTGAAACTTATACAACCTTGTGGAATCATCAGCAAGACCAGTAGCTAGAATCTGTTTAGGATCTTTTAGATCCTTGATTACAACATCATGAGGTGAAAACTCAACAATTTTACCTTCACCTGAATGAGTTATCTGATAGACAGATAGAAGGTTGCAGGATAAGGTTGGAACACATAATACATCATTAAACTGACCATTGTCTAGATGAACAGTTCCAGTCCCTACAACATTAAGAGATCTATCATCACCAACATATATATTTTTGGTGTTACAATCATTTAAAGAAGAAAACATGGCTTGGTTTTTGGCCATGTGATAAGAGGCTCCAGAATCAATGAGCCACTCATGAGAATGAGAAGAAGAAGAAGATACATTTAATGCATAACCAGACTGAGATGATTGACAACGACATGCAAAAAGTGCCATTCCGGAAGTTGAAGTTGAAGTAGGCTCCACATGGATGTTATGTTTCTTCATTGCGGCTTCCAAGGCTTCCATCTTCTTAAAGCATTTAGATTCTAAGTGGCCATCTCGATTACAAAAGTTACAATGTCTATCAGTCTTCTTCCATTTGTTTTTATTGGTCTTATCATTTTGCTGAAATGATCTTTCATTTTGAGGCTGAGTTGGTTTAGGACCATTCTTTTGAGGATATGACTTCTTAGGATTCTTTGAATTTGGTTGCTGCTGGGCGGCTAACGCTTTCATGGAAGAGTTTCCAAGATTAAGAAGACCAAGGTGTAAGAGTTTTTCTTGTTCTCTTATTAAGGAATCACAAAAGGAGTCAAAGGAAGGGGCCTTGTAGTCTTTTCCTTGACAAATGAAAGCTTCCCTTGTAGAATGGAAAGTGGAAACAAATACAGAGTAGGCTGGTCCCAACTTAGTAAGGATGGAATAAATAAGGTTACCATCTTCTTTCTTAACTTTAACACCTTCCAAGAGATATCTAAGGGTCTTGAATTTGGACAAGAAATCTTCAATGCAAGAAAAATTATTAGGATCCAAAGTAAGCAACTCATTTTCAAGTTGATGGGCTCTAATTTCATTTTTAATCCCAAAAACTTTAGCGAGTTTTTCTAATGCTTCATGAGGAGTCTCAAGGTCTGCAATGTGGAATCTAAGATCAGGAGAAATAGACATCCCTATCAAACCACATGCTTGATCTTGTCTATTTTCCCATTTTGCAACCTTGTCTTCATCTTTTGGTTTCTTCTCTTGGTCTGTGGCTATTCTGAAGAGACCTTTACTTCTAAGTAAATCTTCCATGTAGGCTACCCATTGGAAGTAGTTAGTGCTGTCAAGAATGACTTGGCATGGACTTTCCATTTTAAAAAAAAACTGAAGCTGAAGATGCTGAAAGTAAGTGTTCCAATGGATAGAGCTCGAAAAAATAGGCGGTTTTAAAAAAAACGGCTCTGAAAAAGGCTTCCGGATGAAGAATTTATGGCTTTTAAAAAAAAAATTGTTGAAGTTGCCGGCAAAGTGCGCGAATGTGCGGGAATGAAAAAATCCGCCCCCACAAAATGGAGACTTGAACCCAAGACCTCTACTCTCTTAAAATAGCTTTGAACCAATTGATCTATACAAAAAATTTGAGAGAGAGAGAGAGAGGGGGGGGGGGGGCCTTGGTTTGCGTGCTTGCCTTGAGAAAGCTCTTTTTCCCTACAAAACACAAAACACAAAACCCAACACGAATATGCAAAGAAAAACGAACCTTGCGGCTCGAAGTTAGCTTTAGCCAAAAAACTAGAAATTTTTAAAAAAAATCTCAAAGTTAGCTTTAGCCGAAAAACTAAATATTTTTCTCAATGTTTCTGATTTTCCGAGATCACACTAAGGTGCAGGGAAAAGAGCATACGTATGAGAAAAATCCTTCCTTTCTGTTTCTGATTTGCCCAGATCGCACAGAGTCGCAGGGCAAAGAGCATACGCAGAAATGAAAGGTATAGATCCGGTTAAAAAAAGGGCTAAATAAACCGAAACCGAAATAAGCAGAGAGAAAATAACAGTAAACTGCAAAAAAACACTATATACCTCCCGATCTGAAAAAATGACGCAGCTAGGTACCGGAAACCTTTTCGCGTGAAACGAAAGGGGTTCCTCACTGGAACAGATGCTCCGAACGCAACAGAGCAGTCCTCTCGGCCCGAAAGCTGTCAGAAACAGCAGATCTAGGAAACGACAGCCGCATGCAGTTCTACCGGCTTCAGATTTGGATCACCAACGGACGCGGCCCTCAAATAGCTCTGATACCATGTAGGAATTTATAGGGTAAGTTCCTCAGAAAGAACACCAAAAGGACACCGCTCACAACCAGATCTCAAATCAATACACCAGTATTTTTGACGTGGTTAAAACCCTCAAAGTGCAAGGAGGGAAACAGTCCACGGCCTGTCCCAACGTGGGTACTACAGGCAATTTATTAATCAAAGAATGAAAATTTACATAAGCTTCTCTCATGCACGGATTACCCGAACAAAGACCCTCCATGCGCTTTAAATAGAACTCATGGACCAATCGGGTGTCAAGCCACGGATCAAGTGTCGGTAATACCGAGGAGAGAATGAACCATCGGATCACTACATATCGTGACCGTCGGATTGTAAGTTACAAAATGTACAACGGTAAAGAAACACACTTTACCTAACTCTATACCTAACTCTACACTAGACCGAGTTGAAATTAACTATATCCTATGTGTCGGAATATCCTAACAATATAGAGGCCCAAGCTTCTATCTTGTCAAAAGTCTCAACGAAAAATTTATCTAAATCTGAATGAATAATCCTTTTTTATTCAATGAGTTGAAGAAAGTCAGGGTCTAAGACTGTTTCATGGATTGCATTCTCAAATTTACTTCTAAATAATGAGAGGTCAAATGAAAAATCAAAAGGGATGTCCTCTAAAGTTGAAAATTCCTCAGGGAGTGAATTGGATCTAACTAACCTGCTACTACTGGCTTGAGTTTTTGTTGTTTTAGGTTATCTTAAAATTATCTCTGGGTCATCAACTATAGTTGTAGGGTTTGGATCTGGGTTTTCCCTGGTATAGTGAATCTTCTTAGGAGCCAAAATTTTAATTTTTTAAACTGTTTTTATGAAATTTTTTGAGAATTTACTTCAGAAAATTACCTTAAGGGGCTCAATATTAAATTTAAGGTTTCCTTAATGTTTTATGAGATTGAGGATCGAAGTCCCCAGTATGGTCGCTAGAAAATGTTATCACTCTGATATTTCTTTTGAAGTTAATGAAGAAAGAAAATCAAAGGTAACCACAAACCACTTTTGGAGATCAGGACCTAGCCTTCCTAATGCTCAAAGAGGGCTCTCTCTTTATGATTTAACTTTGTTTTAGTTAAGATGATTTTAGGCTAGTTATTGCTTGCACTTGGGGTTTTGTTTTGAAATTTTGGTGGTGGGATCACTTTACTTAGATGGGTAGAGGTTTGACTTCTACCATTGGGTTATGGAGTAAGATGTCTGGAAAACAAGACTGGATTCAGTTATAAAAACAGTGTCTACATGGCAAGATAGATGAGTTACTGCAGATCTCAAAGGCTAAATGGTGAATGGCTTCAAATCAGATCCAGGGAGCAATTAAGGGTTCCCTAGGCTAGACTTTGGAAGGAATGAAAGAAGTAAACCGGGATGGGAGAGAAATTAAGGGTTCTCAAATCCGGGTATCAGAGGAAAACATGTAAATGACTAACTGTGAAAAACAGAGTGTAATTAAACAAATTTTGAGTGATATTTCCATTTAATTCATTAAGATTTTAGAACACATTTAAAATTATGAAAACACATAAGGTAGGTAACAAAATCACACAAAGAAAGTACTTCACTGCAAATGGATCATCTCATGAATCCTGTAGCGAAATGCTTTTATTACTTGCTCCATTCCGTTGAATTGAAAATGGTACAATCACCCTTAGGCTCAAGATCAAAATAACCCTACAAATGTAGAATAATCCACCCTAATACTTCGAATTTTGAAATATTTATACAAAAGGAACTACAAAATATCTGAAACTGCTTTCAGAACTAATCTAGGAAAAAATGAATATCTTCTTGCAAGAAGATAGAGACAGCTATTGAATTGTTGCTTGCTGTCCCTGTTATTAAGGTTTTGCTGGCCTTTGCTCTTTGATCTTTTTCCCTTTATGCTGCTTGGTTGTTTAGTCTTCATGCTGGATGTTCTATTTTACTTTAACCTTTCACTTGATACTCTTTCATCTGATACACTTTAACCCTGCTGACCTGTCAATATCTTTTTACCTTGTTGTTTCACTTTTTACCAGAGATTTATAATTTACTGTCCTTTTACTACAGTAAATCATTCAATTTTTCCCATCTTTCTTCATCTGGTAATTGGATATTGATCATTTTTCTGTATATCTCATCTGCCTCTGTATATTTGGCAAAAGTGGGCTTATTAATAAACAGGTGTTTTACCTCATGCTGGAGGTAAAACAAGTTTTCAAAAGTTTGGTACAAGACTTTGCCTGTTGGCATGCCCTTCATAGATGAAGTGATCACATGTTCTTTGGCCACTTCCCTGATCTTCTTGTTGTAATTTTCCTGTGTCATTAACTTGTCATTTATAACTAAGGGATTAGGTAATCCATTTTCCTTCAACAACTCAAACTTAGCCATGAACCTGTCAATGGCTAGCTGCATGTTTTGACACTTATCTTCTAAATTCAACATCAAATTCCTCTTGGTGAGGACTCTTTTGACTTCTAAAATTGTACTTGTCCTATTAGGTATCTCAAGCTCTTGCAGTTCATATTTATTCTTGGAGTTGAGGAAGTGGATGATTCTTGCTGCTTCCTCTGGCATATCTCCAAGTTCTGTTTTAACCCTTTCAATGGCTTCTGTTGCCTACTTAATCAAATCAATCTGCTAAAAAATGACTTGGATAGATGGCCAAATATCATTGACAAAGTCAATGATATTGGCCCACAGTTGCTCTTTAGCCTTTCCTATTGGTTCAGTCAAGGTCAATTCTTTCTCCAGGCCTTTTATCCTTTCATTAATCCTTGCAGCCTTTTGTTGTTCTTCCTTATGCATGATTTGGGCAAGCTTGCAATCTGTCTCAACACTGCTGAGTTTCTCCTTCAGTTTGTTCATCTCATTGGTCTGAATGGACATTTTTTCCATTGCTTTGACCAGCCTGTTTTCTTCCTCACTTGTGGAGGCTATTGTTGTTGATCCTATTGCTGATGTAGTTTGTGCAGATGTTGGAAGTGAAAGGGCCATTGGAGTAGTGGGAGCTAATGTTGCTGCCAGAGTAGAAGGTACAGTTGTGGTCACTGTTGGAATGACTGTTGCAGGAGCATTATCAATGCTAGCTTGTTTGAGCTGGATTAAGGTATCCAACTCCTTCAATTGGTCATTCAGTTGCAGCACCAAGTTCCATCATCTCCTCATGATTGGTGTAGATTTCTAAGACTTCTCTTGTCTGTGGATGCTTCAAGTGAGGCAATTTAAGTTGTTTCTTGAGGGCTCCTATGTCCTCATTTTTCTTCTTGATCAGTTTCTCTGTGGCCTTCACATCACTTGGGTCATGGCCTAGTTCAATAACCAAGTCCTCCAAGGACTTTATCCTGGTGTCTTTAGCCTATGAAGAGGCTCTCTCCAGCTTGAATTGAGTTGTCACATTGTCTAATGAATCCTGTAACTTGTAAGCAGCCATGGCCTTTGTTGTGAGGGTGGAGTAGATCATTTCTCTAGCCTACTTGTGAAATTCGATCTGATCAATGGGATGAACATCCCTGGCCAAGACCTCAAAATTGGTCTTCTTGTAGTCTGTTGAGGTCTTTGGTTGCTGTACAGTGGGTTGTAGGAATGAGACCTACATTTTTCCTTCTTTGATGTCAAAGGCTGACATCAGTCTAGTTTGGTTTGGTGGTGTGAGCTTGAGGTACTGTGCATATGTTTCTGCCTTCAGTCTTTCATTCCTCATTTTGATTTCTTTAAATCTGTCTTTGATGTCTTTTTCCTTGTCAACTGGCCTGACATAGGAAGAAATCTCCATACTGGGCTGTCTATCTACCAACTGTGTGTTGGATGTTGAGGGCTATTGTGTCTCCTCTAATGCAACTGCTTCTTTGCTTGTCTGTCTCATAGCGTCAGTGTCAATTATTTCTTCTGATGCAATGTTATCCTCCTGTTCAAAGACAGGATTCAATTTGGGCCTCTTGCTTGGCTCCATCAACTCATCAGTGGTCTCCATGGCAGAGCTAGATGCCTCATCCCTGCTCCTCTTAGGATTCTTCTCCTCATTTACTAGGGTTTGTATGACTGGAGGAATGTTCATTGGCCCTCCCTGTTCTGGAACATGTAGGAAAGAGTTATGATCAAATTGTCTCTCCAAATAAATAAGTGTATTCTCTATGTCCACAACAGTGTTTTCCATGTCAATCAAGGTGTTCTCCACTCACTCATCCTGGTTAGCTTAATGTTCAATGTTAGACCTTGGGTGGTGTATGTAGGCTGCCAACTTGACCTTGAGTCTGAGCTTGTTTATGACCCCATGAGGGTCATAGTGCCAGATGAAACTGTTTTTGAACTTCATTAATTGAAGTAACTTGTCGGCCTCTGGTCCAGCTTCTCTGTTGTTGCAAATAAATGGGCCCATCTAGTTCTTCACTTTGAACTAGGTTTTCTTCCTATAAGCTAGGAAGTTGATGTCATCAGAGTTGATCATCTGCCTAAAGTACTCAAGAGCAAATATCCTCATTGGGAGGTACTTAGGCAACTTGTAGGGGCTAGCTCACAACCATAAATCTTGATCTCTGTGTGGTTTTGGTACAAGTACCAATCTCTCACCTTGTTATTTTTGTCCAATTGCAGTACTCTTTTAATCTCTGGGCTGATTCTAGGCCGAGTCTTAGAAGTCAGCATGTTCATAACTGGGTATACAAAAGAGTCTATGAAGTCTTTGTAAGTGAAAGAGGTGGAAAACTTGTGGACCAAGGGTGTCCAGTAGATGACTGATCTCTCCTTTCCCTTGGTGTCTAATTTCTGAATCTTCAAAGGGAACTTATCTATCTGGTAATACAGGAACATATGAAACAACACTGAAGAGTATTTGAAGACTCTTTCAGTGGGCAATCTAGTGAATTGTTCATGCATTCTGTCTGCAATGAACTGGGCATAATCATACATGACAGCAGGAGGCTTGCTTGGAGTGAAAATGGATAAGAAGGCCATGATGACCTCATCCACATACTCATCTGATGTGAATCCTAGGATGCATGAAAGCATGGTGATTATTCTCCTGCTAGTCTCTGAAAAAATAGTGGCAACATAGGGTGGAATGTCTTTAGGAGTATGGCACTCCTCAATGATGAAATTCTGAAATATTTGTTTGATCTTGGTTGGGTCCAATGTGATGTAAAAGTCCAACAGGTTTCCAATGGGCAAAGGAGTCAAATTGGGACTAGGCTAGATTTGCAACATCTGGTTGATGGATTTGGCAGTAATGGTGAATAATATCTCATGGTTTGGTGCCTCAATAGCCCTATGGCTTGGAACATAACAGGCATGAAAAAAATGTACTATGTTTGGGAATGGGTGGACTTCTGGGAATGTATACTTGGGCAAATTAGATTCTCAAAGGTTTATATCATCAACATGGTTTAGGAACCCATCCTTGGCCCAACAGTGGATTCTCAGAAGGTGGCATGGTGTGGCTGTGTCTTTAATTTGAAAATCCTTGTCTACCAGGGCCAAATGGTCAATGTCTAAATGAGGGGTTGTCACTGGTCTAACATCCAAAGAGGTTTGGGCAGCCATCTTTGTAACAAGTTTTGGAAATTGGGTTTATACTGTCTGTGGGAATGAAGTCTTGATAACTCTAGTATAGGGGTAGGGTATTGATAGTTTGCAGGGAGGAGTTTTGGTATTTTAGGAGAGGGAATACTCTCAATTTAAGGGAATTCAATTAAATTCAATAAATTATTTCACGAATTTTACTGTAGGTTTTAAACTGAGAGGGTCGTTTTGGTTTTATGTTGAAATACCTAGAAATTATTGTCGGGGCTACAAACTGGTCTTTTAATGGTGGTTGCAGAGGTTTTTTGTGGCTTTAGGTGTGCTGTGAATGGCTGAAATAAGTGTCTGAAGCTTCTTTGGGCTGCAATTGGTAGTCAGAACTGGTCACAAAAGCTCAGGGGCGTAGGAGGGCTTAGAACTCTTTCGCAGAGAAAATGTGTGAAAAAGGGTCAAAATGGGGGTCTGTGGGCTTTTAACGGGCAATGTTGTGAAATTGGTGGGGAAAATGCTTTTATGAACAGTGATGGTTTTGCTATATGGCGAGGAGGTGGTATTAAGGGGATATCGCAATGCTTATGGGGGTCGGGCGGTATTTTCCCGAGAGCACGCGACTTAGCGTGGTGCTGCCACGTAACCCAAGGGGGCCTGAGCAAAGCCGCCCATATCGCGTGCTCTCGGGCTAGTAAAGGTTGGGCAGTGAGTGGGCGCGATATGGGCAAGGGTCATTGGATCTGGGGTGGATGATCCAATGGTCATCGTGTGGCGGAGATGCACGGCGGGAGATGGGGGCAGGATTTAGCGGGGCCCATGGTTGATTACACTTTAAGTGTAATTAATCATTGTATATGTGCGGCGTTAATAAAGTAATGTGGGTTTATGGAACATAACGGACAAAAGCGAATTTTCGGGATTAATAAAGTAAAGCGGGAGGGGAAAAATAGTTAGGATAAGAGGTTTAGTGGGTTTTTTGGGGTTTTTAGGGAAATTAATGAAAGGGAAAGTGATTTTTCCAAGGGGAAAAGGGTTTCACACTAGGGGAAAGGGATTTTGGGGAAAGGGGATGAATTTAGAAGGTAAATTGGCTAGGGAATGTGTGAAACTGAGGGGTAGGAGTCAAAATGAATGGAAATGGTGTCTTCACAAGCCATGAAGGGGTAAAAGGGAAATTAGTAAGTATATAAAGTGGGGTGAAATGCGATGGGAGGAAATTAGGCAAATCAGCTTATGAGAATCCTTTTTCATTCACAATGTCTCCTACACATTGAAACACATGATTAAACATGATAGATGTGCTTATGCCTCAAATAGCTTGTATTTCTGCAACCTTTCTTCTACTTACCCTAACATTTTTTCTTCACTTTGTTGGGTGCACTTAAGCTAGCAAACCCTTTTCTTTCCTTTTTCTTTTATGAAACAAACTATCTACTTCTAACCTTATATCTTCCAAGGGCTCAGATTAAACTGATGAGCTCCTTTTATTTCTCTACCTATCTACTAATCTGCCAAGATTAAACTGTTTGGTCATATTTTTATTCTCTAACTATAAACATGAAATTCAAAGCATGAAGTAGTCAAGATTAAACAGTTTGATCATCATGGGTTGTGGCATGTATGACAAAATGCACACAACCATTATTTAAGACAGTAAAGTAAAGACTAGTGGCACTTGGACTTGCACACTTTCATGATCTATTTTTGTTTGGGGTTCATATTTTTTCATTTTTTGATATTTTCTTATTTTTCTTGTCCTTTGATATTTGTTTTGGGACATACCCTCTTTACATTTTTTAATTTTAATATGGAAAACATTTGCAGAAAGCAAAGGTATGTACAATATTACAAGAGTTAACCTCATCCAATTCAAAAATTATGAATCCTATCACTATAGGATTCTAACACGCATGATGAAAACAAAATGGAAACACTCAAAAAGAAAGAAAGCAAGACAAAAGAAAGAAAACATAGAACCAGGAAATAAAACCAAAAGACAAGAGAACAAAATGGCTAAATCAAACATGGCGTAGAACCAGAATACGAAAACGAGGACAGACTACAAGGGATGAGTGCAAGAAGAGTGCAAGAAAGGGAAAACTAAGTTGTAGCTAATCCTACTACTAACCTAACAGCTAAAAGGTTGGGTCATGTGTAATGAAATTTCTAGTGAAGCCAGCATAATTGTGCCTGACATACATCCACGGAGATACGAACAATTAAGACTGATATAAAGCACTATACAATGAAAGAGAAAAAAACTTGAATAACTTGCATAAGGAAAGGAAGGTCTTGCCTGTGGGCAGAAAGGTGTGTCACAACCAATACTTCCATCCAATCCACATGCTTACCTTTTTTATGAATACCACTTTTCAACAAACCTCGGAAGCCTCTTGCGGATGTGTCTTCATTTACACTGAGCTCCTTAGCAAGCATGAGGAAAGGTTTAAACTTGTTGTTTGCTATAGAGCTTTCCATTCAGTGATTGGATCATAAAATCCATGATGGCCCTCTTGAAAACTTTGAAAAGATGAGTTTTCAATTAAAAGCATGGGATTATGTTGAGAATCTTGTAGGGGAAAATAGATCTGATCATACTCGATAGTCATGTCAAGGCAGTGAGGACCTACCATAACCATCAGCAAAGGCTAAAGTGCCTCACCTACTTGACAAAAATCTGAATAGAGAGATATTGAAAAATGAATATCAAGGGGGGTGGAATAACTGTCATTGGATGTGCTGATGAGAAAATGATAAGCTGGATGACAATCACCAAAGACAAAGAAATGATCAGATGAGCTAATTGAAGCATCAAATTCCCAGTTTTCAATAAATGAAGAAAAATCAATTTGAACAATATTGTGAATGCTCTAAACAATTGAACCAAGTTCCTTGCGAACCAGATATGACAGGCCACCTTCCTATAACTGGGAACAAATTGTACAAGCATCGTATTCATTGAAAGAGTTTAAGAAGGATGCTAGCATCACAAATGTATGAGACCGGTTGGGACATGGTGAATAAAAAATAACTTGATTCATGTGACAACTTGTGCATTCATTATCACTCAAGAATATTTCTAGTGCGATGAGAGGACAAATTAGCAATAAAAAAATTGCAAGAAGACTAAGGAGCTGACCATTAAGGGAAAAAATTGATAAGTATGATTCTTTCGGGAAAAGATAGTCCTTGAGATAATCCACTTCACAGTTCCATGAATCTATGAGAGATGCACATTCCCAACTCGAGTTTGTTGTGAGAGATTTGCATGAAGACAAATGAACTGCGACAGATTCACGAATTTGGTCATAAGTAAGATCTTGAAAGTTTAATAGGTCACACCCAAAATACCAAACATGTTTTATACAGGAACTCACATCTAGTGAAACCGTGCAGATAGATGGATTGTGAGAGAGAAACCAGATCTGACTTAGTTTGGGGGGCTTACCAGAGTCGTGAGATCTTGACATAACCATTAACAAAAGTTGAAGTGCCTCGACTCCCTAGCAGGTCCCAGAAATTTCCAGGATTGCAGAATTGTGTTTTGAAGCTTGATCCAGATCATGCATGGTTTGATGATATTTGTTATTGCTGGTTTCAGTATGACCACTTCTCATTGGATAACAGCCATCTCTGTCACATATTTTACCAGATTTTTCAATTTCAACAACCAGATTGCTCAATTGGAGAGGCTCTTCTGATCACAAATTAAAAGATAAATGAATCGGTGAGATGTCATGAGCAAGCTGATTTGAAGATTTTTCTTGATGCGGGATAATAGATGACGAGGGATGGGAAGGGTACTCGATGATTTGACTATTTTCAATTTCATCATGGACAACCTCACTGCCTTGTGTCAATCGAGGGGATAACTCATCGGATGAAGAAACTAAAGAGCATGGAGTATCTTCGTCGCAAGTAGATGTGTTGCAAATGGTAGGAAACAAGGGATAGTGAGGTGAAGGGGAAGTTTCGATATGATCATCTTATTTAACCGAACCAGATCCTAGATCTAAATTAAAATCTTCATGAGAAACCAAAAGATCATATGATGTGCTCGGGCATTCGTCATGGCATATGGAAACGGAATGATCACTGCCCAAGGTTGGTGATTGATTAAAAGAATTGATTGTATTGGATTTTCCACCGAGATTAACAAATTGAGAATCATTCAAGAATGGAAACTCATTGTTTTGACATGGAAAATTCTGAAATAGAGAGGAAAGATTGGAAGAATCTTCACCTTGCTACTCCTCTACATGGGTACTATGATTGCTTTATACTTGATCGCAATATGGGCCAACCACTTGAGAATCAAGAGAATGTGAAGAACTAGCTGGTGAAGCAGATTAACCAAGTGGATCATGGTATGAAGAGTCAGGATATGTAGATGGTAAAGGACAACATAAATCTGGATTAGCTTTGAGACCGGAGTTGTGAACGATGACATCATCTTTCAGAATGGAGTGAGTCTCCACCTTGGCTTCATAAGCTATTCTGAAATTTCCTCCATTAAAGCAGAAGAAGAGTGAGAAGATGGACTGGAGATTTGATTCACAAATTTCCCAATTTTACAATCACCGCAAGGAGGCACCCTCATCGGGACCAGAAAAGGAGGAGGACAAAGAACAAAAGGGGTAGTAAGTTCCTCCTCTGATATTTGAGGTGGCACATGATTTGTAAGAGTTGGGGAAGAAGGAAAATCAAGAGGTTCAGGCTCACCATATGAAGAGACATGAACCAAGCGCTCAAACTCTTGTTTCAAGAAATCCCAGTTCAAATGTTTTTCAGGAATTTCACAACAGAGGTGAAGGAACTGATCAGAAAAATCCTCAACTGATTCATCGGGATTCATTCTTAAATAATTGGTTCTTCCGCAAACATATCGGTAGTTATACTTATCAAAGGCTTGATGACACTCCCTAAGGAAATGATGAAGGGAATGGACAAAAGCACGTGGCAAGGTATGCCACCACCGATTAGCATGACCTTCAAGGGTGAGGAAGAAAAGAACACAAGAAAACTCTTCATCATCGATTTCGTAAGATCCGCAAAATTTAAGAAAATCATAAATGTGCTCAGTTATGGATGTTCGATCCTCACCATCAAACGTTAACTGGGACAAGTGATCGAGACTCTCATTAGGGAGTGAAAATTGATAAAGGAAAAAATTGGAGAAACATCCTGGGAGTACGATTTGTGTATGATCCATTTTAGATAAGAGATTCAAACTAGATGCAATGGGCTTAAATTGTCATGTGGCCCTCCTTCTAGCACCATTTTGTTGATGGTGCTCGAAATTTGTCAAACAAGGGGATCTCCCCAATATTAAGTCCCAATTATACCTCACACCATTTTATGTGGGAGTCCCATATGGTATAAAGGACCGATTTCCAAATCTTCAAAGATATGCCTTGGCTCTAGCTGTCAGGACATGAGAGTGATGCAATGGTATCCTAGAATAGCAAGGTGAGTGATGCAGCGCAACTATGTCTAGGTTCTCTTACTGCAAAAAGGGGGAGAAAAGTGATCCTCTAAGTGAGAGATAATAGTACCACCTAGGAAGAGACACACATGAACCAAAAGGACTTGTCAAACATCCAATGGAATAGTCCAAAGCAGATGCGACAGTCGTTACAACCAATGAACAAGGGAAGATCCGTCTAACATCCAACAAAATAGTCCACAGTGGATGTGGAAATAGTTATAACCGATAAGCAAGGAAAGGCTTGTCTAGTATCCCACGGAATAGTCCACAAGGATGAGACAATAATAACAACCATTACAACACATTCTAAACAAGGTAAGCACTAAAATAACCAAAATAGTTCAACTATCTTAGTACATGTGAAAGAAAACATGAAATACAAACATTTATATAATAGTCTTACAAAGATCCATAAGGCATGCATGAATAGAATAGTCTTACAAAGATCCAAGACACATATTTACATTGTACATCACTAGGCCTAGTAGTGAGACATTGGAGCCACTCCTTGCTCGTCAAAGAACTAACTGATCTCTCTAATTCTTTGCGGGAGGAGCCAATGTGAAAAGTCCTTTACTCATACAATGAGGGGGTATATATAACCAAGGGTGATGCTTCCCCCTTGTAACTCTTTGACTACCCTCGTGATTGTTCAAATTCCTATGACTTTTCAACTTACATGACTCTTCATATTCATGTGTGTCCATTGGACTTTCATTTTATAATACATTTGATTTACAATATACATGGCCCACAATAGTGATGTGGCATATCACAACTTGTGACATGACTTGACATGACATTGATGACATGGACTTACTTGATGATGTGCCAATGGCAAGTCACTATGTTTTCTAAGTGAAAGATGTGTTCTTGGATATTATTTCTTTTCTCCTCCACATAGCTTGATAATGCGGGATCTTCAATGATCATAGGTCTTGGAAAGTGGTTACACACTTGTGTTCCCTCGATTTATCTTGGTAGGTTCACTTGTTCATTCAGCTACAAGTGAGTCTTTAGACATGCCTCCCTCCTTCTTCTCCTTTTTCATCATATCGCCATGGCCTGATAGTGTACCCGTTCCTGTAATTCACTCATGATGGGATGACATCAATCCAAGAAATACCTAGTCTAAGATGATGCATTACTATCCATGAACTTAACCCAGGACAAGTGACAAGCTGGGAGATAGCGCCTAATGACTGCACATTGCGTAGTTCTAGGTGATAGGTAGATGGCTTGATTACTGAGACTGCACAGAGTGCAACTTAGGCTTGATTGAGGAACCTTTCAGCATAGTCCCCACTGGGGAGAAAAATTGTGCAGTCGCCACTGGGAGTTAGAATTATGGAGTTCAAGCCAATAGTAGCTGAAGCGGGATGAGCCATGAGGGGTCAATTCTTTGTAGTTTTCAAAGGCAAGGAGGACTGGCAACACATAAGCCTAGAGGACAAATCTGCATAGTTCTTGAGGGTAGTGAGCTCCGACTGAGGGAGGACACTAGGAGACACCTCTGCACAGTTATGGAGGCCAAGGGAGGATAGGTTCTTTGCACATTTCAGGGTTCCAATAGGCAAGGGGAAGCGAAGTGTATAGTTTAAGTCAGAATGGGAAGAATTGTTGCTCAATTTTGGGAGTTAAGGAAGGGTGTTGAGCTATGGAATTGTGAAATACAACTGCACTAGAGGACAGTAAATGTGCACAGCACAATTCCAGGAAGCAAGGTAAAAACATTGAGGGCTGAGACTACAAAGTGCATAGTTCAGTCAGGGTTCAGTGCAGCTAAGTTGCCCGGTCGAGGAGATTTTTTAAGAAAAATGGCTAATTGTGGGAGGATGATAGACATGTGATGAAATTCAATTTGTGATCGCACACTCAGCATACTTCGTCAACATGGGAACGTAGAACATTGGAGTAATGAGAAAGCATTTCCCTCTATGTTGTTGTCTCATAACAAGAAGCGACAAGTGCGACACTTGAGATAGAATTTAGGACGATCGTGACGACACTTCTGCGACAATGTTCAAGATTTTTTCCATTAGTGCAACAGATGTTTACATGGTTAGGAAAACTCATATACACAAAGGTGGACCTTTGAAACCACCAGAAAAGGCTCACAAACATGACATAACATCCAAACATGCCAAAAGTCGATAGTTTATCCAACAAGCGAACGGGAGAAAAACACTTAGAGGAAACACATGGAATGACTTTGAGTGTTTGCAACCATACATGTCATTGAAGACATAATGATATGACAATAATAAGCTACCATTCATCCTACGCTAAGAGGTGTATTTCAACTTTATGAAAGATGTGCTTTGTTTTTCATACCTACCCTCCAAAGGGTTGTGAATCAAATGGAGTCATCATGCAGTCCTGATCTTCTATCATACCCTGGGTTCCTTGGTCTTCTTATCTGATAGTTATATTTTTTCCTTAGCTCATTATTGTGATCTATCATGTCCTCGTTCATTATCATCTTTCCATAGCCTGGTAGTATTATCGTATCTGTAATCTACTCATAACAATACGACATCAATTTGATAAACCCCTAGTCTAAGATGTTGCATGATAATCCACTGACTGCGCTAAAACTCGTGTAAGGTAGGGGGGAGAAGGCTTAGTGATTTGGTTAGATTGAGGGATACAACTGCACAGTGCCTACTGAGGGAAAGATTTGCAAAGTGACTACTGAGGGATAGAATTGCATAGTTCAAGTAGGCAGTGGCTGCTACGGGATGAGGCCGTGGAGGAAAAATCTGCACAGTTTTTAGAGGCAAGGGGGACAGGGCAGCAGGGAAGCCTGGACGACAAATCTACGCAGTTCTTGAGGGAAGTGAGCTTCGGCTGAGGGAAGGTCACTAGAGGAAGCATATGTGCATTTTTGGATTCCAATGGATGATTGACTTTCCGTGCATTGTGCAGTTATAGAAGGAAAGGAAAAAGCTTGAGGGTTGTAGATGCGAAGTACAGTTTAGGTAGGTTGGATGAGGATAGGTTGCTAGGAATCCTTCGAAATTTGGCTAAGTGTGGGATCAGTGGAACTGATGTGAAAATTGATAGAAATTGAATGTGACCACACACTTGGATACTTAGTGATACAACATAGATCATCCAGAGCAGATGAAAACATACGTCGCTTAATACAACACCCTTTGTGGTAGCTTACGACAAGTGTGGCACTGACGATAGACTTTGTGAGGATAATGACGACATTTGTGTAATAGTGCGTGAAACTTTAGAAATGAGTGTGAAACATGTCTATATGCTGAGAACAACTCATTTTCACAAAGATTTCCCCTTGAAGCAAACAAAACTTCCCTTTGCATGTCAAGCGATAACTCCCAAGCCTGAAGATGACACTTGCTATATAAAGAAAAAACATGAACGACTCTTGAGATCAAAGAAGGGAGATTGAAATCATCAACTTGCCAATAAGTGACTAAGGAACGACCAAGCACAGGATCAACAATAGGCTCCAAAATCTGAGTGTAGGCCAAAATTTTGAGGGTGATGCAGCCGCTACAACAAAATCATGAGTTCTACAAGTTGTCTTCAAAAGAGAAGCAAATTGCCCTTGTAAAGAAGGAACCAAAGGGTGTGAATAAATTTCTCCGACCTAGTAAAAATAATAATCCTTCGATTAACAACGAGGCTTCATATAAGCCAGTGAGTGACATTAAAAAGGGAATAACTCGTTTTAGAGATAACCCAGAAAAACTAGTACCTAGCACCAAGAAAAAGTAATGAACATGAGTCAATGTACAGTGATAGAGTGATAAGTGATAAGTTGAAAATCTTGGATGTAAGGAGATATTTATACCTTATAAGAAACCATAACTCTGGGGCGACCTTCTGCACAACAAGAACAATAGTTAGGCCTGGTAAACAATATATATATATGTGCAATAAGTATAGTAATCAACGTTGATAACTTAAAGAAATTATATCAATTAAACAAATGCTATGAGAGTGAATTCAACGCTTTGACATTGGTCTATTATGGGGTTACTGTCGAAAATAAAAATAAAAAACCAGTAAAAAATTAACAAATTGTTCTAACATAGAAGTGAGGAAAAACCTCATTAAGGCTATATAATGGTGCAAGAAATCAAGTATGGAAATAAGAATCCATGGAGAGACTGATACCTCAATTGTATCAACAATGGAAAGTAATATTTTAAAAATGAAAAGACATAGAAATAAATCGAGTGGGATTACCCTAAAAAAATAAATTACAAAAATTGTTCCAAACCCTAGTTTTTCAACCGAAACAAAGTTTAAAGGAAACATAAATTCCTACATAGGAAATTTGTAATAGCCATGAAAGAAAATCGAGAGGGAAAACCTTTCTGAGAGACAGAACAAAAAATATTGTGATAATAATATATAAACCCTAAGGGTTTGGATAGGTGAAAAAACCTCCAAAACATTAGTAGTTCTTTATTGGTTTGAAAAACAAAATTGACAGAACGACAAATGAAAGCACTTAAAAACTAGACTTCTAGAGAAGGGAATAACAAACCAAAATGTGTACCATATAGTTTTCCAATTAATTTAAGGGAAATATGTAGGCAAAACGTTGTGTTAAGAATAGCTAGTGCCGAATTTTAGAGGAAAAAATTAAATGAATTACTCTGAGCGAAAACCCTCTGTGATAACTTGCAAAACAGTGAAGAGAATATTTTTACATTCCAATTATCTAACAAGGGATTTATAACTGTTGAAAATTTCAAATGGCAAGGGAATTATAAATAGAACTTGCCTTTGCCAACAAAATTCGACACATTGAAGAGGATAAATAGTTTTACATGAAAAAGCATGAGGTCAATAGGGTTTATTGAACAAATGTTGAGAAATTACGTTGTTAAAAGGATGTGACAAAACACCTAGTAAAGAAATCGTTAACAAAACCCTAGCCACATAGTGACTCTACTAGTAGGAAACCCCAGAGGAATGAATGTGGTAAAATGAAAAACTTAATGATGCCATTAATATGACCATAAAACCCTAAGAAAAGCTATATCGTCAATCAAACAACAGTAAATTCACTCCACGAATTCACTCCATGTGGAGGTGTAGAACCTTCCTATTATGTGGAAAATTCACTTCTGTGGAAAAAAAAATGAAATCCCTAGATCTAGTGCTATAATCTAGAAACAGCGTTGGAAAAAATATATATTCTTTCCTTAGAGACATTTGAATATGGAAAAGAGGCCTACCTAGAATCTATAGTAAGCCCTCCTCTTTTCCTTGCTTGTAAGCTCCAACTCTAGATCCAAGTGCTATAAATGGAACTTGCAAAATGACTAAAATAAGCAAGAGAACTACAATATTCTCATAACATAAACTAATATCTCTAATCATTGAGTCAATTGGCATTGAAATACATAAGCATCAACATGACACAAGTATAGGAAAATAGAGTGCTTTTTGTATTAATAAATGAAGGAGAGAGTTAAAACAATTTATAGATGCTTGACTTTGTGGATGTCTCCCCAGTTGTCTTGTATTTCCTTTCCACAAAGCAAACCTTCAACCTCAACCCTAATGCATCAATGGCTTATGATTCCTTAGGCTCAAAATAGCAGCATAAGGGCACTATTAATCTCCAAAAGCCAACCGATACTCTATGGGAGGCAGTGAATTTATATGGTAAAAGTGGTAGTTTAGGATTTACAAATTTAGGCTTTAGATCCACATATGAAGGAGGATAAGCTTCAAGGATAAGAGATAAGACATATAGAGTAGGAATTCACGATCTCTATCAATGGTTAAAACAACCTTAAAAGCTTTTGGAAGGAGAAGTTTCGTGAAAAAAAAAAAAAAAATTCTAAAATTCTAGAACCATTGCACCTATAAAAGAGAGCAACCTACATTGGCCAGTGTAGGTTCTCAGTTATGCAACATGTAACCATTGTAGGTGGATTGAAGTTTAGGGCGTGTTGGGGCCAAAAACATAGTTTTTGAGCTGATTGACCCAAAAACTGAGACATTTTGTAGAGATAATGATTAGGGATTTGTAAAGGGATAATGATAAGGTGTTAAGGATGTTGATTGATCTAGTTTTCGGGCATTTTGAGTGAATGTGAAAAAATGACATGTAACATATTGCCCCCTAAAGGACAAAGTCAGAAGCAGTGGTTGAGGTTTGAAGTGATTTACTTTGTGACAAGTCCGGATCAAGAATAGATTGGTCGATATCATCATCTATTAAAATACATATTATCATCATGATAACATAGTTGAGGGAGGCATACCCATACTCAACATATAAGCCAATATACATGTACAATGATCAAATGTTTCCTCCACCGATGATAGAGTGCGGACTCATGCTTGGATGACTGTCTGAATGATCATAGCCATCATACTTTGTAATTTTGTATGAATCTTGAAATTGCAATCGGGATGGATGGAATGTGATTCAGGGTCTTCTACCTCGTTACTCAATAGTACAAAACTATCCATGCAAATAAATGAGTTGGATTTCAACATAGTAGAAACCATATGATTAATGGTCAATGAGGTAAGTCTTTAACAAATGTGAGAGGAAGTACCAATAATGATAATTTCCCTCAAGGAACTATAGTACAATCTATGTGGTGTGAATAAATGAGTGTTGAGTCTTGAAAATGTCATTCATTTCCATTACACTTTCACTATTATCTCCATTATATCACCTCCATTTCACTACTATGTCACCACATTCATCCCACTTTCATTATCATTGGGCCACCTTTATGTTTTTCCAATATTTATTATTTCTAAGCCTTTTAAGTGAATTTGTGGTTAAAAATTAGAAAATAATGTGCATATGCTTATACCTAACAAATGGGTTGAGGTTGTTGACATGTGTAGGTTGAAAGGAGACTTCTAGAAGACCCTTATGTGGCACCCCAAGGCCAAATTCGAATTTGAGTGGAAAGAATCATGGGATCATGAGGATATGTGTCACATCTCCTAATTGTATTGTAACTCTAAGAAGACATGTGTCTTATCAGTTCCTATTTTGATTAGGACTCTAGAGGTAGAGGGAGAGATTCATGGACTATCATTAATGAGATGGCTCTCATATTTTTGTATAAATAGGAGATCTCTCTCCTTCATTAGTTAGTCTTTTTAGTCCTTTTTTTTAGTCTTTCTTAGTCCCTAGTTCTTAAGTTTGTAGTTCTTCCTTGATGGCTTTTGAAAGCTTTGGAGAACTTTGTTGTACTTTGCACTTTTGACGAAAATGAATAAAGCTTTGATGTTCTCAACATGGAAGGAGATGTGAAGTAGATGTCATGGAGCATATTAGGATGTAAGGTAGAGTAGATTTCATTTTGTAAATATTGCTTTGTAGAATGTAAGGTAGATTAGATTTTTCATTCATGCAATTTTAATTCATGCAAGTGTGTTCAATTTTGCTTTGATTTCATGACTAGTGGCATGTGTGATCATCTTGTCTATGTTGCTGACCTTTATTTTTCTGTAGTTTGATTTTCATTAGTATCATTTATTTAACTTGCACTTTACTTTCTGCTCTTAGATATCAAGTTGTTCATCTATTGATGGTTCTTTTTCCATAATCAAATAACTTTATTGGAGCCAAAATATCACTTAGTACAGCTTGGTTTAGTTTGCTTTAAGACTCACATTGCTGACTTGTTCATAACTGTTCTCACATGATAAATCTAGCTGAAAGGCAAAAAGGTTAAGAAAAGGTTAAAGTAGTGTGATTTGTCTCCTTTATGTAGTGTCACTTAGATTTCATATTGCTTAGATTAAGTTTTCATTTTCATTTTAATCAGCAGCAGAGATACTGGGCCGATGTCATTAGTCCTTTATTTGATGTCTTTATTTTCCTTTAAGCATTTGATTTCATAGGTAGTAGGAGGCCCCTGCCTTGTATAGTTGTCATTTTATTTTGCATTTTATTTTTCTCATGTATATTAGCTGTACATAACAAAGTTGTTTTGATTACTGTTGTTTTACATTTTTCTCATGTATATTAGCTGTACATAAATTACTTTCAAGTTGATTGTAGATTAGTGATGCACATAGCCTTTTAATGAACTAATGACGTGATAGAATCATCTTGTCCTTTTGTTGAAGTAGCAAGGATACTGGGTCTCATAGTCATTCTCTCATTATTTGATTATTGCATTTTAGAACAAAACCCCAAAAACAACATAAACTATAAAACAACGAAGTAAGAGAAAGGTTAACTAAGCACATATAGTGCACCACACTTCATCAGTTTACGATACCCGGATTGATAATTTATGTAGAGCAATTTAAGACATTAAATTGACTAGACATTTTGGCGCCGTTGCTGGGGAAGTGTAATTAGGAGACCTTATTTCTTACATCTGAAAAAAAAAAAGGTTAATAATTCTTGAGTATGCTCTCCTCTTGCACTTTGTGTGATCTGGAGGATCAGAAAAAGGATTGTTAAGTAAAAAAAAATAATAATAATTCTTGAGTATGCTCTCCTACTGCACTTTGTGTGATTTGGAGGATCAGAAAAAGAATTGTTAAGAAAAAATAGGAGACAAAATAAACTTCATCACTTCAATTGATTCAAGAAAAAAAAAAAGAGAGAGAAAAAAGAAAAAAAAAAAAAAAAAACACAATCTATGGCTATCTCCATTCCTAGTTTTCGCTATGGCTTCAATAAAAAATCTGCCTCCCTGATCAAGCTTTGGCCTTAAAACGAACCTGCAAAAGCATTACGTCTCCTTTAGTTGTTTTCATGTCTCTTGTAAACAACAGACGCTTAACAGGCAAGTACTTGGACTCTTTTGAGGAATTCGCTCTTCTTCTTAAAGAATGAAAAAAATTGAGAGTAGTGTTGTAAGGTCAAATCTGATAACTTGTTTGCAAAACAGAATTTTATTTTCTTCATTCGAATGTGCATAGACCTCACCAATGAGAAGAAATCCCACTGCCCTTCTCTAATTACCCAATGTCCAGGCTTGGGGAGCCTTATATGCTACAGGAATTCGTGCAAGCAAAAGAGTTGCAGCAGAATTAAGGACATATTGCTATAGAATACTGCTACAAAAAATTAAATAGTGTGCTGTCCAAGCCACATGGGTGTCACCATGGAGTTTTCCCTCAATTGCAAACTAGTTTATGAAGAGGGGCCTACCTTCTGGTCACAAATGAAAACAAAAGTGCAATGGTTTTAGACTGCCTCCAGTTGAGAACTCGCATTGAAACCAGAAAAAATAGATTATTGAAGAAATTGATGGAAGTTGTGGATTTCATCATCCATCTTGTCGAGAACTGGTTGCAAGGCGGTGTGTTGGTGGGCATATGGGAGAACAGATAGAATCACCATTGTCAAAAGCCTTACCATAAGATATTTTTACAAGCTACAGGAAACACAATGAGAGCTTGACATGTATGAGAATGCAAATTCATAAAAGGCAAAACAGTGAGAACAGTAAAACTCAGAAAAAACGTAAACACAGAAAAAACGTCAAACTTCAAACGTTCGATTTGACCAAACAGAGACGAATTTAGAAAAACTAAAACATGGGTTTTTTTCCAGGTGGGTTAATTAGATAACCCAGAAACCGTTTGAAGAAATTTGTGGCGGTCTGGGAGAAATCTTCGGTTCTTTGGAGCCTCTTTTTTGCCGCCGCGTGAAGAAAAACGTGAGTTAACTGATAGTTTGATGTGTTCGGCGTGCCTGAAGAAGGGGAATTCAAATTTGGTTCTATGCTGCCACCTCTACCACGTCCTCTGCCCATATGCCACCCATTGCAATTCATTAAAACCCGTTAAACAACAGTTTCAATCCAACACGGCTCTCCATTACGTGATCTGGTTGGATACGGCTCTTCACAGCCGATTGATAGACGTGGCGTGAACCAAGTGACCTAGGTAGCAGGAGTTTCAACTTTAGATTCTCTTTGTTATCTCAAAGCCTAATGCCTTCAGAAGTCCTGCATCAAATACCTACATAGTGTTTGGCGAAGCTAAGATTGAGGACTTGAGTTCAGTTGCAGACAAAAGTAGCTGAGAAGTTCAAGGCGCCTGATATGAGTCATGCAATGCTAAAAAAAAAAGAAAAAGAACATCTACAGCTGCACAGGAGGAAGATGAGGAATTAGATGACACTGGAGTGGAGCCCAAAGACATTAAACTGGTAATGACCCAAGCTGGAGTATCGAGAGTTAAGGCAGTTAAACCTCTAAAAGCTGCTAGTGGAGATATTGTTAGTGTGATCATGGACCTTACAACATAGGTGTATGAACTGATATAGGCAACGAGAATGGAAAAGGCTATCATATGGAAGATCAGTTCATTTACACCTTAACTTTCTTTTGGCTGATGCTATAAACTATTAATGTCACACAGCGTTTCCGCAGCTGAAAATTGTTTCTGCAGCTCGCACCAGTTTCCGCAGCTCGCACCAGTTTCCGCAGCTGATCCCAGTTTCCACAGCCAATCCCAGATTCCGCAGTTGTTTTCTTAAATGCTATGTTCCAGGTGTCCTCCGGGTAGAAGAGCCACATGGGCAAGTTTGTGGGATCAAGGACATGGTGTGTGTCCTTCCAGCTCATCCAAACCGGTCATCAAAACCCGTGGTCAACAAGGAGGCAAATACGGTCAAACTGAACTAAAGGCATAACCGGAAGGGCTTAAGTCTATGAAAGGGTCAAATAGTCATGATAATGGTTATAGACTGTGTTTTTTTCATCAATAAAACTATTTTGCTCTGCAGACCAAAAAAAAAAAAAAAAATTTGATCAAACTGCTTTCCGCAGCCAGCTCAAACTTTCCGCAGCTGTTTTGTTAAACTCTAGGTTGCAGGTGTCATCAAGCAAAACAAGTTACATGGGTAGCTGGGGGAATGTTGGTACATGGATGGTTTCCTATTCATTCGATCAAATTTGATGAAAAAGACCCCGGTCAAAGGGAAGTCAAATTGTGTGTTATCACAAAGTCGCCACACTGAGTCGCTGCATGTCAAGAAAAAAAATAATAATTTTGAATCAATGAAATGAACAAGTTATTTTCTCACTTTTCTGAAGGTATTGATTAATTTTGGATTGATGATGAAAAATGAATGGCTAACTTTGTATCCAAGATTTTTAGCTACAGAACTGTGCACATTCCGCAGCTAAAGTCCAATTCCGCAGCCAGAAAAACCTCATTGTTCAAATCAGCCTATCTTTCTCATACAAAATCAGATTTTGATGATTTAAGTATCATTGGAAAGATCTCAACAAGATCTATACAATGAGAAATCTATCATTAGAGTTTTAAATGGCAAATAATGAAATAAATTGCTGAAAAGAAGCAACATCAACTTGAGGCACTAATTCCAAAGCAGGTATAAATTCTTTTGATTTTTCCTTTGAGAACTTGTTTCATTAATACAAATTCTTAGTTTTGTGTGTAAATATCATAACTAGAGAGATTGATCACCTCTCTCCTTTGATAATCTTACATTCCATTGCAGAAGAAGTATTAGTTTTTTTTGCAGGTTTCAGGAGGAAGGACAAATGACTACAAGAGAATGGTGTCTCTCTAAGAGACCAATTTGTTTCATAAGAGGATGATCAACAACAAAGAGGAAATATGCTGATGCAAAATCAGATCCAAACATTTGAAAAACTTTCAGATGCTATTGTCTCCATCACATCCATCCATCACATCCATACTTCATAATAAACCATTCATCTCATTTCACTCCATATTTTCCATTCACATACACTTTCCATCTCTTTTTGTCCATTCATAACCCACAAATAAAAGCAAGAGGCTCATTCATATGCTTATTGCCCATTGCCATTTCTACTCTCCATTGCCATCTTCCATTTTCATCTTCCATTTCTTGTTATTTTCATTCCGCAAATAAGCCCTGCTTCAATGCAAATTATTGAGTCCATAGTCCTTTGAGTCTAATTTCTTTGTAAAAACACCTTGAGGCTTGCATGCCTTAATGGCAAGTCCTCATGCTGACAAACAATGGGAATACATTAATGTCCCTTGTTCGTTAGATCTTCTAGGTGACTCGACATCAACAAATTCATTCGTACCTAGCAAGATGTGTTTGGGCATCTTGACTCTCATTGTCATCAATGGTGAGAGTTCTCGTGTTGACTAGTGGCATCCATTAATGGCCACTAAGCCAACAATTTCCTACTATGTTCGACATCAGAACATCTTTTCACATAGTAGGAATTGTGCCAATGAGTTTTGAAGACATGAAGACTATTATTTTCAACATTTTGGAGCAGATTCAGCAAGTTTTAGTAGAAGCAATAAAAAGTCATCTTATCTCTCTATCCATGACTCCTCTTGTTCAGCCACTTAAAGAAGAATATGATCAGAAATTTTCAGCCACTACACATACAACTCATCCATTCCAAAGGGTAAGTGAAGGTACGGCATTTTCTAACTTTTGACCATAGAATTCCATAAAAAGCTAGAATGATAATTGTTGGAAAAACATTTCTCTTCCTCATTTCATAAAATTGCCAATACCATCAGTTGGGGGGGGGGGGAATACATTCATATTCATATCTTGCCATGTCCATATCATATTCAGGAGCTCACATACTTCCAACATATATTAATTATTACATTGCTATTATGAGCATACAATGGCTTTTGAAAAAGTGCTTAAAGGATAAATTGGATACAAACAAAATCATGGTTGTCACACAAGAACCAACCATCATGCAATCCAATAAAGATATACTTTGCAACAATAATCAAAATATCATTATGCAAAGTTCAAAGATAAAAATAGAAGGCAACAATAAAAAAAAAAAATGGTTGTAACACAAGAACCAACCATGTTGCAATTCAAGTGAAACACTTTGCAGAAATATGAAGTTATCAAATGATATCATACAAAGTTAAGCCAAAGCTCAAGGATCAAAGGAGTTAATGTAATATATATTGCATGAGGACATGCAATAGCTTCAGTTGGGGGGTATGTTGAGTCTTGAAAATGTCATTCATTTCCATTACACTTTCACTATTATGTCCATTATATCACCTCCATTTCACCTCCATTTCACTACTATGTCACCACATTCATCCCACTTTCATTATCATTGGGCCACCTTTATGTTTTTCCAATATTTATTATTTCTAAGCCTTTTAAGTGAATTTGTGGTTAAAAATTAGAAAATAATGTGCATATGCTTATACCTAACAAATGGGTTGAGGTTGTTGACATGTGTAGGTTGAAAGGAGACTTCTAGAAGACCCTTATGTGGCACCCCAAGGCCAAATTCGAATTTGAGTGGAAAGAATCATGGGATCATGAGGATATGTGTCACATCTCCTAATTGTATTGTAACTCTAAGAAGACATGTGTCTTATCAGTTCCTATTTTGATTAGGACTCTAGAGGTAGAGGGAGAGATTCATGGACTATCATTAATGAGATGGCTCTCATATTTTTGTATAAATAGGAGATCTCTCTCCTTCATTAGTTAGTCTTTTTAGTCTTTTTTTTTAGTCTTTCTTAGTCCCTAGTTCTTAAGTTTGTAGTTCTTCCTTGATGGCTTTTGAAAGCTTTAGAGAACTTTGTTGTACTTTGCACTTTTGAAGAAATTGAATAAAGCTTTGATGTTCTCAACATGGAAGGAGATGTGAAGTAGATGTCATGGAGCATATTAGGATGTAAGGTAGAGTAGATTTCATTTTGTAAATATTGCTTTGTAGAATGTAAGGTAGATTAGATTTTTCATTCATGCAATTTTAATTCATGCAAGTGTGTTCAATTTTGCTTTGATTTCATGACTAGTGGCATGTGTGATCATCTTGTCTATGTTGCTGACCTTTATTTTTCTGTAGTTTGATTTTCATTAGTATCATTTATTTAACTTGCACTTTACTTTCTGCTCTTAGATATCAAGTTGTTCATCTATTGATGGTTCTTTTTCCATAATCAAATAACTTTATTGGAGCCAAAATATCACTTAGTACAGCTTGGTTTAGTTTGCTTTAAGACTCACATTGTTGACTTGTTCATAACTGTTCTCACATGATAAATCTAGCTGAAAGGCAAAAAGGTTAAGAAAAGGTTAAAGTAGTGTGATTTGTCTCCTTTATGTAGTGTCACTTAGATTTCATATTGCTTAGATTAAGTTTTCATTTTCATTTTAATCAACAGCAGAGATACTGGGCCGATGTCATTAGTCCTTTATTTGATGTCTTTATTTTCCTTTAAGCATTTGATTTCATAGGTAGTAGGGGGGCCCTGCCTTGTATAGTTGTCATTTAATTTTGCATTTTATTTTTCTCATGTATATTAGCTGTACATAACAAAGTTGTTTTGATTACTGTTGTTTTACATTTTTCTCATGTATATTAGCTGTACATAAATTGCTTTCAAGTTGATTGTAGATTGGTGATGCACATAGCCTTTTAATGAACTAATGACGTGATAGAATCATCTTGTCTTTTTGCTAAAGCAGCAAGGATACTGGGTCTCATAGTCATTCTCTCATTATTTGATTATTGCATTTTAGAACAAAACCCCAAAAACAACATAAACTATAAAACAACGAAGTAAGAGAAAGGTTAACTAAGCACATATAGTGCACCACACTTCATCAGTTTACGATACTCGGATTGATAATTTATGTAGAGCAATTTAAGACATTAAATTGACTAAACAATGAGTCGAAGTCGAACACCACACAAAATCTTCCAGTCGAAATAAAATGATGAGAACCTATTGTCTAAAGTAAGGAAACTTGCCATTGAAGTATGCAAGTTCCAAGGAATGGAAGGGAGTCTGGATAATGTGTTGATATCCACAGGAAATGACCCGTCGCAGGAGGGCCTTGATGTATCCCTCATCAAATTCATGAAATAGATATTAAGATTTAATGATATTGATGTAGAGTTGGTTCAGGAATGACAAACATGAAAGAAGGATTAAGAGTATTGTAGCATATGTCAACTAAAGGAATTCTCTTAAACATATCGGTGACACTTTATGGAATTGGCAACATTGATTCAAAATCGATTACGAAGGCTTTTGATATGGTGTGATTAACTAAGGAGGAAAGCATATTTCCCAACCCAATAGTCACAAAGATGAAATGAAAGAGTGTCATGTTCAATAGAAACTCACTACCATTAATGGGTTTAGTACCCTATTTTCCAAATTTCCCAACCATCTCTGGACAATACCTCTTTATTTTTGAAAATCTTGAGGAGGATAACATATGCTTGATCTATAATCTCACCCTTTGGATGAATCCTTCTGATTATTTTTAATGAACCCTGAGAAGGAGTGGTTCGGTCCCATCATGCTTAATGAGTCCATCACTATTTAATAATTTTACGAGTCCAGTGAAGGTGTAACTCAACCCTTTTTCATGTTTAGAGAGTTTGAAAAAGGGGCGAAAAGGAAAACTTTGAAGGTTCATTTTCGTAAATTTAGGCTCTTGAGTCCGAAAAGGCATAAAATGATACTCATGAGAACCTTTTAGTCATGTTTGAATAAAGTATTCGTTTTTCATAAATAGTTTATCCTAGTCCAGAAAAGGGTTAAACTTACACTGGGTAGACGTCTTTTCATTTAATTTAACGAGTTCAAAAAGATGAGTGCTCGACAATATTTTCATATTTTGGGAGTCTGAAAAGAGTTGAAAGAGGACTCCAAGGGGTTCCTTTTTTTGTAATTTTACAGAGCCCGAAAAAGCGATAAAAGTGTGCTCTTTCATCAAAATGACCTGTATTCAACTTAAAATTTGCATTACATCCTTCAATTAATTATTAACCTACTTAGAACACCACAAAAGGATTAAAAATATATGACATATGGTAAAAATTAGGTCAAAATATTAAAAATATATTAAAATAATGACTAATTGACCATAAATAGTAAAAAGTAAAAACAGTTCTTTTACATTTTCATTTTTACCTCTTGTGAGCGATCTCTAAATGCATTTTACCCTCAAACTTTAGTAGACGATTGCAACCAATCCGATGGACCATTTTCAGTGCCTTCGTTTCTAGGTAGAATATCTATCCTTTCTCTCCTTTTCACGGTTTTTATTTTTCATTTGATGCAAATTATTGAGATTTCTCAGTGATTTAGGGTCTAAAATTTCTCCCTATGCCCATCGCACCCGCTGTGTATGCCTGATACACTGGGAAGAGTAGATCATCGCACCTTCCAGGGAGGCAAAGTGCATTGGGTATGCCTGATCTACACTGGGAAGAGTAGATCATCGCACCTTCCAGGGAGGCAAAGTGCATTGGGTCTCTCTGTCCATTGAAAGGCAGGTGTGATGGGCGTAATTTGAGAAAAAAGTGTATGCTTCTGAGTTAAATTTCTCTCAAAGTTTTGCATAAGGTTGATTCTAAGTGTTTTACTTGTGATTTTGTAGTTATTCGCCGGAGAAAAAATGTATTTAAGTTGGAGAGAAATAAAACATGAATCTTAAGATTTGGATGCTACAAATGACCCTACAACAATACGAGCCTTAAGTAACTATGAGCTCCTTAAGTTCTTCTAGATTCTGGGCATGAGAGCTCAACTTGATTTATTGGAATATTTTGTTAGGGCATGGGATATTTAGGGACAATTTTTCAAGTTCAGAGCACATACTATCACAATAGAGATGGAGAATATATATTTCTTGACAGGGTTATCCTGGAGAGGAGCTCCTATCTCACTATCTGGCATGAAAAGAGGTGGTGCAACTGTGAAGGACTACATAGTCGCCAATTGTAGCCCTCCTTCTCAATCAAAAAAGGATGGGAAGATAGAGATCGAATATGTCATTCAACTTCCTCCCAGGATGATCCTCTTCACTATCACTCGACTGGCTCACAGTGCTTCTTTGCACTTGGCTACCAAGTCCCAAATGAAATATGCATTGGAATGCATAGAACCTACTGCCTTCAACTAGAGTGAAGGGGTATTGGCTAACTTGAAGGAAACACTCAAAAAAGAAAAGGATGGGTGCTTGAAGAACTTTGGGTATGGTTCTATTATGATTTCTTTTGTTCTGGAGAGGATACCATTTCTCCATGCTCAACGGATTTCTTGTGAGCTTTTGGGACCTAGGGTTCCACAGATGAGGAAATGGGTAGATCTCATGTCTCATCATGGGGGTGCACCACTGATGAGATTTACCCCTACTTTCTTTCAATGGATGCGGGTACAATTTATCATGATTGAAGGCTATCCATATGTCGGGGTTGATTTCCGAGGAGACCCAAAGCTTGTTTTACCTTAAAGCAAGCAATGGGTTGATTTAGGTAAAACAATGTCATTTTGAATGTTTTTTGGTTTTTTGCATTTTGTCATTTTTTTATGTTTTTAATGTATTAAAGACTAACTATTTGTTTCACATGTAGTTATTGGACCTGTATGACCAATAGGTTCGTCATATCTTTAAAAATGGGGACAACCACAACTTGCACAGATTGTAGTTGCATTAGGGGCAAAGGAAGAGAAAGAAGATCCCAACATAGTTAATATTCTTTCCTAGTTTGAGCATCATGTTTAGGGTTTAACCCATAGCATGCTAGATATTAGGATCAATGAGATCCCTATGCGACTGTAGCAGTACACTATTGGAGTGTCAAATCACATCAGTTTGTTGTTGTGCAATGTTCCCGCACGGTTATGTGTTATTGCGATCATCATTGGGATTAATTTAATAGGAGGCCTTTGAGCCATATTTTGGCTACGTGCATTTTGATATTATAGGTCATGTGGCCATATGTGGCTCAAACAAAGTTTTTGTAGAACCAAACTCTATATATATTTATCTATCAATGTTTCATATTCGCTCTATTTTCTTGTTCAATGTTTGGTGTTGATTGAATTATTTACATATGTTGCAAATGTTTGTCTAAAAAATAATTGGCTAATGCATCAATTGCAATCAGAAATGACCATAATCTTCCGAAGCATAATATAGTTGCAAAATATCTAGACAGCTTGCACAGTTGCCAAAGCTAACTTTTTGATGTGAGAGTATTTGATTTGAGTATCATTTAAGTTTGACTCAAATAATATATAGGATGTTCGTCTCCTAGGTCATCTTCTTGGACCAACACCATAACGATGGTGGTAATAGTTGCAATGAGATATAGGAAATAGTCTCATTAATAGCCAAGAGGATACAATAATGATGCTCAAACTAGGACATCTTTCAAGGCATCAAAATCCTTTTGGGTTGTATCATCCCAATGGAAGGGAACCCATTTTTTCAATAAGAAAGTAAATCCTTTCATAAGTCGTGCATAGTTTGAGACGAAACTCTGTAGAAAGTTAGCCTTCCCTTAGAGGCATTATAATCGAACAAGTGAGGAAGGTCCAAGAAAATCAAGAATCTCTTGTACTTTGAGGGGATCAATGCAGATTCCATGTTTTGACACAATGAGCCCGAGAAGTCTACCGAATTGGACACAAAATACACACTTGTGTGGATTTAATCTTATATTATAATGTCAAAAATGTAATTAAATCTCCCCGGGATGCATTGGGTGATCTTCACGATGTTTGGAGTGGGCAGACAAATCATCCAAATAAGGTTGTACTATGTTCTTAATATCATAGAAGGCATAATTCATATCCCTTTGGAAAGTTGCACCAATGCTCTTCAAACCGAAAGGGAGTTTACGATAGGCAAACGTGCCCCATGGAAAAATAAATGTAGTCTTATGTTGGTTAGTAGGGAGTATGTCGATTTGAATGTAACCGGAAAATGCATCCATAAATGAAAATATTTTGCTTCCAACATAGTCATCAATAATTTGGTCAATGAACGAGGTTGGGTAGTCGTCTTTAGGACAAGAACGGTTAATATCCCGATAGTCGATGCATGATTGAATTGATTATTTTTTCTTCATTATATGGACTATGTTTGAAACCCAATCAATGAGAGAAACCGAGTAAATAAAACCATCACGCAAATTTTTTTTCAACTTCTGCTTTGATTGCAATAGCTTTTTTAGTGTGAACTGGACATAGGCATTGTCGAACTAGCTTAACATTCGAATAAGTTTTAATCTCATGTACCACGATATTCAGATCAATACCTAACATCTCTTCATATGTCCAAGAAAAAACATCATAGAATTATTGAAAAAGGGCTTTATAAATCTCAATTTCATTAGGAGAACAAGATGCGCCAATATGGAAATTTTCAATAACTTCGAGTTTAACTGAAATATCGAGAGGATTGGTCTCCTTAAAATTTTCTAAATTCTTCTCGAAATTTATGTCATGAATGGATATGGAATATTTAAATGTCTCAGTAATATTGGGTGAATAAACATCTCCAAGATTATTCTCAAGAGTTTCAGGTAATGAGGAGCGATGATGATTATCGTCCCATGGTGCTTCATCTGACATCATGATTTCCATGATGCTTTCGCCATTGGAGAATGTACCGATGAAAGGGTCTGAACATTAACCAAAATCTTGGGAATTATTGATCCAATTTATTGAGGAATTGACATCATAATTTGTCGAACATGATAAATTTCTTCATATTCAAGTTGAACGGTACTAAGCGGCATATAGTCGCCGAATGTATCAATGTTAGAGATGTTATGTACTATCCAGGGATCGGATGGAATAGTACAAGAGGAAATAATACTAAAAAAGACAACCAAATTGGGAATGTTAGGAGGAGGGAGCGAAAAGGTACCCATTAAGGGGGAATCTTTAAGCAATCCTACCCCAACATGTTGATAAAGTTGTGGGGATTCACCCACTAGTGGATTGTTTTTAGTAGTTTGAGAATCATTATCAAAAAAGGCAAGCTGATCGATGGCCACGATGCCTCCCTAGTGAGGGAAACTAATCATCCCAAAATAGGTTGAGCCCATGGTTGTTGTTAGCTCTCTATAATTTCCCTAGGATGAGGAAAGAAATTCAAAGGCAACCACAAACCACCTGGAAGTTGGAATCTAGCCCTTCCAAATTCAGAGAGGGCTCTCTCTGTTTGATCACTTAGATCTTAGTCTAGGTATGATGCTTAGTGGGTATGAGTTTTAAAGATCTACTGGTAGGAAAGAAGAGAGATCCATTGGGCAATACAGTCAATAAAGTTGATAATTTCCAGTGCGAGGATGAAGAGAGAGATGGATCTTCTAAAGGGGAAATGTATCTAGTATTTTTGGAGTTTTTTAGTCAAAATCATTGTAGAAGGGTGAGTGAATTATAAATGGAAAATGACATATAGAACATCAAACAACATGATTCATTCTAAATTTCATTTTAGCAGAAAACATATATGTTTAGCAAACTAAAATATAGCACTATTTTGAAGTGAATTTTGAGTTAATATATTTGTTTAACTAAACAAGAAGATACATTTAAAAGCATGATTGATACATAAGATAGCTTACAAAACCAAGAAGCACATCTTCAAAGCAACTATCACAAGAATTCCTGTAAAATTCGGCCTTTGTCCTTTCATTCACTGGAAAAATCAAGAAAATACAATGCACACAGTGTTCTTCCTTATCTAACATGAACAACCCCTTGCTAAATTGAAATTACATCATAAAAATATGAAAACAAATCATTTCCCACCTCTAGGGACCGAATTCCTCAATAGGCTTTCAATTTCTACCTAATGCAATGAAAATAGAATTGATTTACGAAAATTAGGGACTATTTGACTAAATATTTTCCAAGTACATTTTCATTAAATTCTCTGTCCAAATCAAGCATATGAGTCCTAGGATGCTTCATAATATTTACCATAATCATAAAAACAAAATACAAGATGCTTTGACTTGAAAAACTCGGTCAAAATGAAGACTGTGTGGAAGTGTGGTGCCAAAACGCAATGTAAAAGTGCAACAACTGTATTTTTTGAATATCTCCTAAACAGGAAGCTCGTTTAAGAAGATTTATTAACAGTAAGTTAATACCATTATAACCCTGCTCCACACAAATTTTGAGTCAAATCTGACTCACATATCTCGCGAAAATCCAAAAGTGGTTTTACATGATGTTGCCTCGTTTCTAAAAAAACATGAAGAATTTTGACTTGAACTTAAGTGGGTTTATTCATATCACCCCCATGCATCTCCTATAACAATTTCATGGAAAAATGGTCCAGGGTTTAAGAAATATGTTGAAAATATGGTGATTGTGTGAAAGCACAGTGCTCCAAGATTATACTATCTTTGACCATCATCTGACATGCTGAGGGTACTAGGATGGCATGGAATGGTCCATACAACATTTCAAACCCATGAGAAAACTTCTAGGCTGATCACAAACTTTCAAACCCCAAACCTTATTCTTGGAGCAAAAGCGTAGCTTAGTTGCGCAACGCACCTCCATCTTCATGACTTGACCAAAAATTGATCTTCTCAGTGATTAAAATGATTTGGAGCTGATCCAAATATTCACAAAAAACCTCCTACATGGAAAAAAGTGCCAAAAACCCCGATTCCTCATCAAAATTTGATGCCTTGGTAGAAATGCAGCATAAAAGCGCAATGAACCATGGTTGATGTAGCTTCGGTCACTCCCTGAGTTGCTTGATGACTGGTACACATGTGAAATGGTTTGGACATCATCAAATCCCCCACTATAAACCTTCTTTCATCATACCAAGCTACCAACTCTCAAAATTTCACCCTATGGCAAAAGTGCAACGCAACCTGTCCACCATGAGTCTCGACTAACACTGATATTTCTGAACCAGATAAACATCTTATGTATGATGTCAACATTATTGATACTTATTTTTCAAACCTCCACTCACTAGAAAGATGGAAAATTCTTGATTTCCATCAAAAAGCTAAGTTTAACGCTTGACCAAATACAAAAAATGTTACTTAAGTTGTCATTTAAACAAAGTTTCATTGTTTCTTGAGTTTAATTGATTGCACTCTCAAGAAAGATTTAAACAACACAGAACCCCCGTATACAACCTCTTTCAACCAAAAATGATCTCTCAATCCCAAAACAACAACTGAAATGTTGCTTAGTCACAATGGAAAAATTAAAAACACAAGCGCAGTGCCTCCCCTACCTCCTTTGTGCAACGAACTCCAATCACCATATAGAAATCTTTCGATGGAGAAATGAAAGGGCTCTGAGGTATTTATGAAGAGTAACCATGCATTTGAACTCCCAAGGTGGTTGCATGTGAATTTTATGGGCGATAGTTATGATCTTAAACTTGAATGATGAAAGTGCAACACTTGGCAAAAGCGCAATGTTGTCCTCTTGACCATTGTACCGATGATGATGTCATGACTGATAATGATTTAACACTCTAACTGACCCAAGGGACCCTACAAATATGTGCCCATGATGACAAGACATGAAAACATGACCTCGCTCATGATCTTTTGATGAAACATGACCCTCGACCCACTTAACTCAACCTCTAAAGGAACCAATGACTATTTTCATGGATTTTCACGCACTTTGACATAATTACATTGAATAAGGAAAAAATTATTCTAAACTAAGACCCATAGCTTGATCTTCTACAAGATCATAGCCAAACCTTTATACATTTGTCAAAATTTGAAAGATAAAACTTTTTTTTCTAACTACTATGGCTATAGGATACTAACAACTTCCATGGCATAAATCCATGTCTAGCCTCGTAGAAGGTTATAATCCAAAGGTCCATCTATGACTTCAACCTCTACTGAGATAGTTTTTCCAACTAATTCGACTTGTAATGAATTCAAAATCCCATAAGGTTTGAAACCTCTTCCATCAAAAGCCTTAATAGAGGTGGGTTAATAATTAATTTGTGGAGAACCGATAGCTTTCCAACATGAAAGCGACATGATACAAGTCGAGGCACCTTCATCTACAATTGTTCGATGGGTAGTTTTACTTCTAACGCAACTTGGATCATGAATTCCAGTTGGGAGTGGAAGTTTAGGAGTATTGTTCTCATGATTAAAGATGACAATATTAAAATCCAAAGGATCTATCCCTCCAATTTCTATAAGTAAAGATTTATTTTGAGAAGGACAATTATGCCATACCTTGAGATTTAACATAACAGAAGGATCTTGAGCTAAGTCTTCAAATATATTATAATTGTGTAAATCTCTTGCATGAGGATTAAATGTTGACTTATGAATTACTCATTTAGGAGGTTTAATGGTTAACAATTCAATTGGTATTACACCTGGAGGATGATCCAAAGTAGATTGAGAAGAGATGGAAGGTTGATCATTGGCCTTATGAGTCGATTAATTTGGGTTACCATAGTCTTTATTTCTGGTAGCCACCAACACATCATTATTTTGTTTGGTGGAAGATAACATCATTCCCTGGGAAGAGGAAGCTTAATCTCGTGCAACCATATCTGTCTCTTGGTTGGGAAAGTGATATATTAATACGTCGAGACCATTAGATGACGCCTTTAGGAATTGATTAACTTTTGCTTGATGTGGACAATCCCTAGTAAAATGTTCCTCATTACAAATAAGGCAAGGATAACAAGGCTTACATTTTTCATTAGGAGACTGATTATTTTGTTTTTCCTACGCTGATTTTATTTCTTCTTCTTTCCTTTACCTTCTTACTTCCAAGTTTCTAAGAATTGATTTTCGTAGATTGAACAACATTAATCTCAGAAGTAGTCGTAGGAGTCGCAGAGGATGGGTTTTGAGTAGGCACAGCAGGATATGAACCAGATATTTTAGTCATTACCTCTTGACTAGCAGAACAAATAACACCATCAGTGGCATATGATTCTTTAGTGGGAGTGGGTGGAATAGTATGCTGAGGTCGCAAAGCATTAGGTATATTGTCATGGAGCGTGCTGGATTGAGTATAAATCAAATCTAGATATTGGGCACGAGCAATAACTTTCTCTTCAATAACCACGCAACCTCTAGCAACATCTTCAGTTATAGACAAAAATAAATATTTGATAACCCATTATGCCAATAACTGATCAGGAATGAAAGTTTTGACCAACCGATGCCGACGCCTCCACTCATGAATCCGATGGGTAAATGAAAATGGGTTAGAAAAAGAGTTTGCAAGGCATTGAAGTTGTTAAATGAAGCTCGTGGAAATTCAACATACCACTTAGCTATCGTACCAGTGAGAGTTCTATGGAAAATCCACAAACAAATGGAATCATCATTTAAGTTGTTGGATGAACACCATAAATGATAAGTCAGGGTCTTCTCCAGGATTTTCGTTCAATTTTTGAATGTCACTTGGAAATTTGGTAGGAATGGTTAACCACCAAGGAGCATAACAAATGGGATCATTCATTAACCGAGATAAATCTGATAACTCAAGCATCGCAACAAACGAAAATTTCCTATTAAAGTCCACCTGTTGAGGTTGACCTTGTGGGTAAAGATTAACCTATGGTGGAGGATATCCTGGGTATGATGGAATGGGTTGAGAAACCGATATTTGCATTCCAGGATAAGGAGGATTTTGATAACCAGGAGAAGTGTAACCAGGTTGTCCAGTTCCATGAAAACCTTGATAAGGTTGAAAAGTTTGTGGCTGAATTTGTTGACCTTAATAAGGAATTTGCAGAATAGTAGTTTGGCCAACAAGTATTTGTGGAATATCTTGGAATGGTTTCCAAGAGGGATTTTGCATCATCCATACATTGGGTTGACTAGTTGGTACCTATGCCATGCCATGCACGAGTTGATTTACTTGCATATGAGATACATATTGAGCAAGTGGTGGAGTTTATAACGCACCCTGAAGAGGTTGGGTAGATGGGATTTGAGAGATCCCAGATACCGATGGAGTAGGTCATGTTTGAGATACACCCTGGACACTTGAGGTGAAACTTGGGTAGGTTGGGGTATAGATTGAATAGGTTGGCAAGTAGGAACCTAGGGTGTAGCCAAGATAGGTTGAGAAGTTGGAAGTTGATTTAAAACCAAACCATGTTGAACGGGAAACGTAGGATACCAAGGACTAGTAGTCATTCCTAGAAATGGAGGACCCGTAGGAAGAAGACTCGAATATGAGGGAGCACCAACTTGTGGCATTTGATTAGCATATGAGAAAATTCTAGCAACAGGTTTCCAACATGTTGAGGGATAAGGAGTATATGGAGGCAGCTACCCCCAGGAGGAGGGTACCTAGTATGACATGGAGTAGGTTGTTGTAGATGTCCCAATCCATTAATAAATGGCACGTATTGCTGCTCCAAAGAAGGATGGGGCACAATAGGATGAATAGGTTGTGAGGTGCTCATTAAAGAGGTACCAAATAGTATTCTAGATTAATATTACAAGGGAGAAGTCCATGGACTAATCAACGCACCAGAAAAGGTTCTAGACAGTGACTAGTAGTCAGGCGGTACTGATGGACCACCATACAAATGGGTTTCTAGCGAAGTTACAAACATAAAAGTGGTTGCAACTTCAGTTGACTTAGTCATGATAGAAAACATAGGTTGAGAAATCGTCGCTGGCTCATTCATGATTAAACTTCTTAAAGGGGTTTGTCGAGGGAAATTCAAATGTGAATTGAAACAAGGAGTCCTAGGTGAAGGAGCTTGTACTTGAGTATGAGGAGTAAGAAAAGGATGGGCTTGATAAAGAGGAGTCCCTCTTAAATGGATAGGAGATGAAGGTTAAGACTAGTCTTCTTCAGTAATTTCCCTAATACTAAAAAGATCATGTGGAAGTTGTTCTCCGTCAAGGCCAAAATATACAAGTTGGGGTTAAGACAAAGGAAAAGGAAGAGAATAATACGGCATTTGTCAGGCCAGGTAGTAACTCCACAAAAATTCAATTCATATTATTCCTTTAGGTTGGTATTTATTATATACATGAGGGAGACTGTTCACTTCATCTCTCGATGACTGTTCATATTACTTATTTATTTATTGACATTATATTCACCCAATCCTAATGATTAGGTGTCAACATTCCCCCCCTTAATCTGAAGGGATGTTGGTGAGTCTAAGAATCATTCTGAATCGTTCAAGCTTTTCTCTTCCAAGTGCTTCGGTGAAGATGTCAGCAATTTTCTCATCAGTGGAACAATGATGGAGATGGATTGTTTTGGCCTCAACATGATGTCGAATCAGATGATATTTGGTATTGATGTGCTTCGTTCGATCATGGAACTTTGGGTTCTTGGCCAACTTTATTGCAAAGGTATTGTCAATCATGAGTGGAGTTGATTGTACTTGTTTTACCTGCAAATATTCAAGAATTTTCCTGAGCCACACAATTTCTTTTGTTGCTTCAGTTGTTGCCACGTATTCTGCTTCTGTTGTGGAATCTGCTAGAACTAATTATTTGCGTGATCTCCAGGAGATAGCTCCTGATCCAAGACTCATAGCATATCCTGAAGTAGATACCCCAGTTTCTTTGTCTCCATCGAAGTCTAAATCAGAGTATCCAATCAAACTGAAGTTGTCCACCTATGTATACTTGATTCCAAAGTCTTGAGTTCCCTTCAAGTACTTTAGAACTCTTTTTGCAGCAGACCAATGTCCCTCACAAGGCTTTTGCATAAACCTAGAGAGGATTCCAACAGCAAACGAAATGTCTGGTCTGCTAGTAGTTAGGTAGTTGAGACTTCCTACAAGTTGTATATATTTTGTTACATCCTCAAATTCTTTTCCTTTAATAGATGTAAGCTTTAAGTTTTGTTCCATTGGAGTAGTAAGAGGATTGCATTCTGTCATGTCAAACCTGTTCAACAGATCTCCAATGTATTTCTTTTGAGAAAGAAATATGGAATTCAAATGTTGGGTTACTTCAATACCAAGATAGTAATGAACATAGCCCAAATCAGTCATCTCAAAACTTTTCCCCAATTCCTTCTTTATGGATGCAATGTAGCTTTCAATGTTCCTTGTCATCAAAAGATCATCTACATATACTACAAGATATACAACTATTTTTCCAACTTTCTTAACAAATAAATTTGCATCATCAAGATCATAATGTTTGAAATTCAGATTCAGAAGATGCTCAGTTAGTTTTTCATACCAGGCTCACGGTGCTTGTTTGAGGCCATACAAGGACTTCACAAGTTTGCATACTTTATGTTCATGTCCTTTCACAGCAAGTCGTTCAGGCTGGGACATAAAAACATTCTCTTTTAGATCTCCATTCAAGAAAGCAGTTTTTACATCCATTTGATGGACTTTCCAACCGTTCTAAGCTGCTAGGGCAAAGAGTGTCCGGATGGTAGCACATTTTGCTGTGGGGGCAAAAGTCTCCTCATAATCGACCCCTTCCTTCTGTGCAAAACCTTTTGCCACAAGCCTAGCTTTGTGCTTGTCAAGTGAGACATCAGCTTTATACTTGTTCTTGTAGACCCACTTGCATCCAATTGGTTTGGTTCCTAATGGAGGATCAACCAGCTTCCAAGTGTCGTTCTTTATGAGGGCATCATACTCCTTTTGCATCGCTTCTTTCCATTCATCATGAGAAGCAACTTCTTTGAAGGAACTTGGTTCAAAATCTGTAGACAAGTTCAATTCACAATCATAAGAAACATCCATATCAACAAGTGAATTAGAGTCATCTACATCACCTCCATTTTGTCGGTTTGAATTTCTAGTTCCTGTCTTTCCAACCTCATCAGGATGAACACGTTCAAGTGTCTTTGTCAGCCACTTTGGGGGACCTTTCTCAGATGGTCCAGGCTGCTTCATTGATCGAGTTGGGACTGAATCAAGATTGAGTCTCCCAATTCTATCAATCACATCACTTAAAGCATCATCTGTTGTTGGAGTTTCATGCGGGGGAGACTGTTCTTCAGAAGAAGATTCCACATGTTGATCTAGTATAGGAATCCCCCCTTCAAGATGTGGAATCTGATTATCAAATTCTTGAATGATTTTTCTTTTGCGAATCTATCCAACCGATCAAGTTGCCACTCAACAACATTCTCAGTTTTGGATGATTTAAGAAAAATTACATCTCTAAATATAACAAACTTTTTATTTACTTCATCATAGAGACGATATGCTTTGGAGGTGTTTGAATACCCCAGGGAGATACACTTACAACTTCTTGCACTAAGTTTGTTTCTATGTACCTTTGGTATCAAGGCATAACAAGTGGAACCAAAGACCCTGAGATGCTTTACCGAAGGAACATGCCCATACCACATTTCATATGGAGTCTTGTTTCTAATAGCATTAGATGGACATCTATTTTTTATATATGCAACACATAGAACAGCATCAGCCCAAAACCTTATCTTTACATTTTTGAAGAAGAGCATGGATCGTACCATATTTAAGATTGTCCTATTCATTCTTTCAGCTACACCATTCTGTTGGGGATTATAAGGTACAATTGTTTGATGTTTGATCCATGTTGGCGAAGATAGTTTTCAAATTCATTTGATGTGTATTCTTTTCCATTATCAGTGCGAAAAGACCCAATATGAGATTGTGCATAATTTTCAATCCATTTATGAAAGTTAGTGAATGTTTGAAAAGCATCAGATTTGTTGTTCAATAAATAAACCCAACAAATTCTGGTGTAGTCATCAATAAATGTCATCATATATTTATTTCCATTTTCAGAAGGAATAGGCATTGGACCACATAAATCTGAATGAATGACTTCAAGTTTTCTATGTGCTCTTGAATGTGAATCATGAAAAGACTGTTTGTTATGCTTTCCTAGAATACAAGCATCATATTGCTTAAATTTCCTAGGAATTGTAGGCAAACCAACAACACCATTTTTCTTCAACAAGTGGAGGCTGTCATAGTTCAAATGTCCAAATCTAGCATGCCATCATAAACTTTATGGAAGTGTACCTTCTTCATAATGAGAATTGTATGAAAAATGTTGTGTGCAAGCAGAGGTACCTTGTAGCTTGATAAGCCTTTCTTCTTCTATTCCCCTCATGACAAGTGAGTGGTTAGATGCTTTTCTCACCTCAAGCTTGCCATCAAACATATGAATGGAGTGACCTTGTTGGCGGATGTGAACCAAGGACAGCAAGTTTCTCTTCAGCTGTGGGAGATATAAAACATGGTGCAGAAGAAATTCTGGAAGACTAGGCAATTTAAGCCTGATTGTTCCAAGCCCTGATGGCTTAATTTTTTATTGGTCTGTAAAGTATACTGCTCCATCAACATTGTCAGTAAATTCTTCAAAAAAATCTTTTCTATGAGTCATGTGGCAAGTTGCTTCTGAGTCAAGCAACCAATCATTTTTCCAAGAAGCAAGTGAAGCATTAAAAAAATCTTCATTTACTCCAATATTACATTGTGCCACAACATAGTGAGCGGATTCAGGTGCTTTACCTTTGTCTGTATCATCAGTTTTACCTTTATGTTGGTTTCATTGCTGCTCAATTTTGTCCCATGGTAGCTTGCATGTAGAGGCATCATGTGATCCATTTCTTTTGCAGCGTATGCAGTGTAAATCTGCCTTTTCTCCTTGAGAGTGTCTGCCCCCCTGCTTTTGAAATATCTTCCTCTTCCTCTTCGACCACCTCTTCCTCTGGAAGAATCTTTAGCAGGATTCTTTTCTTTATGAGCAAGGCACACAGCCTCTTCAGAAGATTCAAGGGTTGTCTTCTTTCCAAAAGCATTCTCTCTTTCAGCAAACTCTTCATTTACAGATGCTGCGATTAATGCATAAGCTTTGTTGTTCTTGTTTTCCCAAATGACGAGCTCTTTGTCTGATGTAGGCTGTTCTGGCTCTTTGTCTCCGTCTCCAACACACACTGCTTTCCACAACTCATTGAAAATGTGCGTGTGTTTTATCATCCGGGACCACTCAGGATAGTTCTCTTTGCCAGTGAGAATTATTCCCACAATGGATATGATTGAATGCATACTGTAACAAAAACTTCTACTACAATTTTTTACTCCTAATGGGAAAAAATGTATTTCTGATACGACTGGACAGAAAATTCAAATGTTAATACGCAAGACTACAAATACACAAAACTATATAGCACATTCAACTGGACAGCGCTCTGAATTGGACAGCGTAAATACAAAACTTTATAGCGCATTCAAAAGAGATATATACAACACTCTAACAGATGTACGTTTTTTTTTTTAGCTCTCGGAGTGTAGCATCCCTCCATGTGTAGATCTGCACTTCATCTTTTGGCTCTTTGCCTTTAACTGAAATTCCTCTGCAATATGATGATTTCCACATTATGGAGGTGGAGACCTAGGCTCGAATCAGCGCAACACTTTACCAATACACCACCATGGGCTCGAATCAACGCAGCACTTTACCAATACACCACTGTGGGCTCAAATCAGCGCAGCACTTTACCAATATACCACCTGGGCTCGAATCAGCGCAGCACTTTACCAATACACCACCGTGGGAGGACTCGTATCCCAGCAGCCACACCATTCATGAGACAGAGACAGTGTTAACTTACAGGTCAACTAATACCATAGACAGCGTTAACTTACAGGTCAACTAATACCATAGACAGCATTAACTTACAGGTCAACTAATACCATAGACAGCGTTAACTTATAGGTCAACTAACAGAGAGCATCATTCGAGCAAGGTATCACAATGAAAATATATACAGCGTTGTCCTTTTTCCTTTATTGAGATCCAAATGTGAAATATATGTCAAAAACAACCGAAACAAACACTCTCCAGGTCTTTTAGCAGTAAGCTCACTAAATCAGAAATATGGAAGACACAAACATGAATATGAATATAGATATTGGAAGACCAGAATCTGAAAAGCCAGTGATAACTAGTACGGAAGCTCAATTTCAAGAAGTGGAGGCCGGAGTGGACCGAGCAATAAAGAGGCGCTCTGATATCAAGATAGTAAAAAATACCACTAAATTTCCAGCGATTCCAGCTAGACCACCGAGAAGAACTGTTAGAGGGCGGACTGGTCTATGCGCAGAAGATGGTAGAAGATGATTATGGCAGAAGCCACGCAGATAATGCAGTGTTTAGACAGTGGCAGTGACTGTGGAGGGGACAGAGAGCGCAACAGTGGACAAACTGCAAGAAACTAGCAGAAGGGAGTTACAAGACTATGCCAAAAATGGAGTTGGCTATGATACCATGTCAGGCTAGGTAGTAACTCCACAAAATTCAATTCATATTATTCCTTTAGGTTGGTCTTTATTATATACATGAGGGAGACTGTTCACTTCATCTCCCGAAGACTGTTCATATTACTTATTTATTTATTTACATTATATTCACCCAATCCTAATGATTAGGTGTCAACAGGATCCTTGGGTTGTATAAACTCAGGTTGTAAACTATATGAATCTGGAAATTCAGGTTCAATGACCTCAGTTTGCAACATTTCAAGGGATTTAGTTTCGATTGCCTTAAACTCACTCACTGGTAAGGATGTAATTTTGGGTTCAGTACTTATAAGAAGTGACGATTATGGTTGATTGATTTTAGTTGTAGTTCTAAAAGGGGAAGTTTTTGAAGTACCGGTTTCATTAGTTTTCATCTTTTTATTCTTACGTCGTCTAGGTGTTGCCTCTAGAGGTAAAGGAGACAATATTTACATTCTACACGAATGACAGGGTTGTTGAGGGAGTCCTTCCACGATGGATTAATCAATTTTAGAAGCTAACAACATCAATAAATCAAAACATGGGTAACTAAGCAAAATGGTTTACCAGGTAATTGTGAATTTCAATATACGATTTCCAGTACATGTAGGAAATCTCCCTAAATGTTGTGTTCGGTGTATCACAGTAGACAAAGCCTCTGACTCGATTACCTATGACAAGATAGCAACCTATAAGGGACTTTCAAAATATACAAAGAGGTACGTGCAAGCACAGTATGTGGTAGTGTTTTCTAATGCGTCATGTATAATATAAAGTATTATGATATACTTTTCATACGTGGAGCGCCATCCAATATACCCGAGGGTACGTGGAGAACAATATGCTATACTTATGTACGTGGAATACCGAATACCCCCAAAATGTAACATAGTTAAGTAATGACAACTCCTATGTTTAAAGACGTCCGAACATGTCTCTTGCCTAGATCTCTATGTGTGTCATTAATGTTCCAAATGCTCCTTAGGTTAATTGAGTAAAATTTTAAAGTTGATATTCAAGTATGTTTCAATTTTAAGGCTCATGGTATGAATTCAACTAAATTCCCCATGATGCAACTGGTATGATAACAAGAGCTCTTTCACTTTTCAATGAAGATCTATCTATGACAAGGAGGAGATAAACAATAATGCAATAATCAATGATGCAATGAACAAAAATTCCTAATCATATATTTTAATGCAACTACTCCAATGTAATTTAAAACCCTATATGTAATGCAAGTAATGAAAATTTTCTTTTCGTTTCTTTTCAATTTTCAAATGTAATGAAAATGAAATGCAGCTAGATTCTTGATCAAATAATTCACACATATTAGGACTCCAATATGGAAATTATTTTTATCGAATCAACAATCAAGCCAAGTGTTCACAAGAAAGCCTAATTGATAAGAAGAAAGAAGAAAAATCAAAGAAACTCTCATCAAAGGCAATCAAAATAAAATGTAGACACAATTATGGCTTTACAAAGACAGACACAAATTCAGAGACTCAAGAAAACCTTTTGGATCAAAGCAAAACTAAGAGCAAGGTAAATAAATGCAAATTTTTGCATTCTACGGGACCATTGCACTTCTAGAGATGAGAGACTTTGTTGGGTCGCTCTGTCTTAGAACAGAGAGTGTGCTAGGACTACTTTTGCTCAAAATAAAGCACAAAAACCCTACCAAGATCATAATTCTATTTTCTTAAGGCTAATTATTGTTTAAACAAGTCAATTTGGGTCACTTTGAAAGGTAAAAAATGACTAGGCCAAGGAAACCACTAAGGGAAATCTCGATCCCCAGTATAGTTTCCAATTTGTTATGTGGAAAATTCACTTCTACGGACAAAAATGAACGGGCCTAGATCTAGTATCCTGATCTAGAAACAACAATGGAAAAAATATGTATGTTTTCCTTAGAGAGATTAGAATATGGAAAAGAGACCTACCTGGAATCTATAGTACTCCCTCCTCTTCTCCTTGTTTGTAAGCTCCAACTCTAGTTCCAAGTGTTATAAATGGAACATGCAAAATGACTAAAACAAGCAAGAGAACTACAATATCCACATAGCATAAACTAATATCTCTAATAATTGATTCAAATGGAATTGAAATACATAAGCATCAACATGACACAAGTATAAGAAAACATAGTGATCAGGGAAAATTTTAAGAACCCCCCCAAATTTATAAATATAATAAATGGGCGAATCTCCATGGTATATAGGAAAAATGGAAGGCGATTTTAACAATAATATAATATGTATATATAATTTTTTGGCGAATCTCTCACCAGACATGGCGAATATTTTACTCAATTATAAAATCTTGTAAGATCTTGGCGAGTCTTTCACTAAATAATAAAACTTTGTAAAGTCTTAGTGAATCTTAGCATAGTCTACATGCTGGTTTAATTCCCCCATTTAAATAGGCTACATTCCAGGTGAATACCATGGGTCAATACCATGTGCCATTTTGATGAATACCATAGGTCAATACCATGTGCCATTTTTATTTTTATTAATTCTAATATTAGGGTTAATAATGGTTTTTTGCATGGTATTAATAACAATCTAGTCCATGGTATTTGTCCCATAGTATTTTGGCCATAGGTTTCACCTAAATATAACCCATTTTTTGAGTGTTTGTAAATATAAGGTGACTTATGGAGTAAATATAAAAAATGTTTTATTTCTTTACCATACCTCTCATTTATTTATATTTTTATTAATTTACCATACCTCTTTTACAAATATGGTATTTGGCCCATAGGATTCACTTACATAAAACCTATTCTTGAAAATGGGCGAATGGATTCACTTAAATAAAACCTATTCTTGAAAATGGGCGAATGGAAGGTTGTAAGTCCTAATTTCAAGGGCTAAATTTACCTTTTTTACCCTCTCCCTTAAAATAAGGTGGGCTATTTGAGGTGATTTGTAGAAATGTAATATGATACAAAATATTCGCCCACTAAAAATTTAAAACCCCTGAATTTCGCCAAAGGGCGCCCCTAAAATTATCCTTGATAGTGATTTTAGTATCAATAAATGAAGGAGAGAGTTAACACCATTTATAGATGCTTGAATTTGTAGATGTCTCCCCAATTGTCTTGTCCTTCCTTCCCATAAAGCAAACCTTCAATGTCAACCCTAATGCATCAATGGATGATGATTCCTTAAGCTCAAACTAATAGCATGAGGGCACTAGTAATCTCCAAAATCCAACCCAGACTCTATCAGAGGTAGTGAATTTGTAGGGTAAAATTGGTAGTTTAGGATTTACTAATCTAGGCTTGTGATCCACATATGAAGGAGGATAAGCTTTAAGGATAAGAGATAAAACCTCTTGAGTAGGAATTTTGATATATATATCAATGGTAAAAGGTTCAAACCACCTTAGAAGCTTCTAGAAGGAGAATTTTCGTAAACATTTTTTATTTTTCCGGAAATTCTAGAACCATCACTCCTGTAAGGGAGAGCAACTTGCACTGGTCAGTGCAAGTGCTCAATTATGCAACACGCAACCATTGCAAATGGACTGAAGTGCAGGGTGTATTGGGGCCAAAAAGATAGTTTTTGAGTTGATTGACCCAGAAACTCGACTTTTGGGAGAGACAATGCTTAAGGATTTGCAAAGGGATAATGACAAGGTGTTAAGGATGTTGATTGATCTGGTTTTCAGGCCTTTTGAGTGAATGTGACAAAATTACTTGTAACACTTCCAGATACAACACATTATCGCATGGCAATTTTGAAATGAAGGGTTAATGCAGTTGCAAACCAAAATAATACCACATTCAAAGAAACATTAAGAGTAGCACCATATATATAGCCATCATTTATTTATTACATTACAAAATGACATCTCCTTTAAGCACAATCAACCTTCTTTTTTGGCCCTTGGCCTGCCTGTCCTGGTTGTGGATCACCTTCAGGTTGCCCTTTAACCCCTCAACCATCTATTGTAGCATTCTCAGGCCCTCAACATTCTTCCTTATGTTGAAAAGTGTAACTAGGTTCGGTCTTCATAATGACATGTAATTATGATTTTATGTAATGTGATATAAAGAAGAAAAATAAATTTATTGTATTGCTTGCTTCATGGGTTTCATGAGCGAGAGATTTTATTTTTGAGTCAAGACTCCCATTGAGAGTCTTTAGGAATTATTTGTCATCTAGCCATAGAATATTAGAGTCATTGTCATGTAATGAAGTCATGTTACACTTTATAAAAGGTCAAATTTGTCTATGTAAAATATCCTCCAAGACCTTGTCACTTATCCTCTTCAAGTCAGCCTACAACGATGGAAGAACATGCTAAAAGAAATCGACCTAACCACAAGTGATAATGTCAGCCTAAATGACATGATGAAAGGTGTATATATAAGCCACACTCGACCTCACTTAGAGCAAACAAATCGACAAGCATTCGATCAAGAAGAAGTGCGAAGTAGAGTCCAACAAAAGAAGTGTGAAGAAGGATTAGCGAATGAGATTTTTCTGGGTATTGCGAAGTAGGGTTTCTTTTGGGATCATCAAAGGGAGATTCTTCTGGGTATAGCGAAGAGAGATTCTTTTGGATCAACGAAGGAGGTATTCTTCTAGGACAGTGAAGAAGGGTTTCTTCTAGGGCAACGAAGAAAGGTTTCTTTTGGGCAAGCGAAGGAAAGATTCTTCTGGGCTACCGAAATAGAGATCTAGAGACCAAGTTTCTCTAGAAGACCAGTAAAAGCCTAGAGACCGAGATTCTCTAGAGGAAGTCGAGAAGAAGCAGTTTGAAGGATAGAGATCGAGCTTCTCTAGGAGCCGAGGAGAGCAGTTCGAGATCAAAAAGAAAGTCGAGAAAGAGAACAGGCCGAGCATCAAGGTTGGTGACAAGGTTCTTGGGAGGATACTAGAGTCAAGGGTTTGTGTCATGGTCTTGGTACTCGTCAATTGAAGATCTAGAAGAAGAATTTTGATCGGGTTTTCCTCTCAAGAGGTGAGAGGTTTTGGCCCTGACTGACAAGCCTACATACCGTGTCACTTATCTTTTCTTATGCATATTGGTAATTGTCTTGATGAAAAGAACACAATAATAACATAACGAAGAAAAGACTATAAGTTAAGAAGTAAAAGTATATCACAAGAAATTATCAAGCAGAGAAATCTTTTAACTATTCATGCCCTAGATTTCTCAACATGGTATCAAAGCTTAGGTGTTGAAGTTAAGAAGGGGCATTCAAGCAAGTAGACACACGAGAATCAAGCTTCAAATATCGTAGCAAATCCAAGGGCTACCAAGGGCAAGATCTTCAAAACCCTAGGTCGAAGAAATCTACACCAACAAAAGTCTTGAAATTATCTTCAAGAAGGAAACAAGGAGAAAGACCGAAACCCAAGAAGCACTCTAGAAATCATACATCACCAAGGAAGTGGAAGCTCTTCAAATCTAAGGAAGGATAGATCGAAAGGCAATCTTTTCTCTATTGAAGCAAGGATCTCATTTGAAAAATGATCATCTGAAGCAACAAGTTCGTCATCATGTTGAAGATTCTATCTTCACAAGTACCTTTATTATAATCTAATCTAGTAAAAATGACTTCATGTTTCAAGGAGAACCATAAGCTGGTTGGGATATCAAACATCCTTGCATGGAAAAGAAGGATAGACATAGCCCTCGAAGTAAATGAAGTCATTGATCATGTCGATGGAAAGGTCTCCAAGCCATCCGAAGAACAAGAATTATCTAAATACATGGAAAAGGATCTCAAGGCTCAAAATATTCTTAAAAGATCCTTTAAAGATTCTCTCATTTCCTATGTAGCTGAGCTAGAGACATCTAAAGAAATATATGATAAGCTGGCAGAACATTTCTTCTGAAAGCACGATAGGAAAGATCATATCACTTAGATCTGATCTATATAAATTGAAGGTATCAAAGGATGAAGGGATATCATCATACTATAGTCAATTGGGAAACATCTTCCAAGTGCAAGAAGTAGAGGTCGTCATCCACTGGGATCATCATACTATAGTCAATAAGGAAACATCTTCCAGGTGAGGATATGAAAGATCCTCAAGTTTTTTTTTTATGGAATCCTCGTCAAAGGATTCACTGATCTAAAAGGAAGGCAAGAGTTTCATCAAGAATTTCAACTCGTGGGATTCAAGGGATGATGGTATGATGACATAACGAAGACGCAGGTCTAAAGGATAAAGTTCTTTCGTTCAAATGAAGTTGCTACAAGAACTCTGGATGACCGAAATAAAAGATGAGGTATGTATGTGTACATAGGATATTATGAAAGTCATGTCATATGGTTTGCAGATAATATGGATCACTATTTCAATCTTCGGAAATATGATCAAAAAAGGATCTCCTCCTCCGAAAGGTTGCAGAAAAGCATAAGTCGCACTAAATGAAATCAACATAATATTTCTCATATGAATCATGAGGAAGCTGACTACAATTAAAGAGCTTTGATTAGAAGCTCCTAGGAATGAAGTATGTGAAAAGAAAGGAAGAGATCGTAAAATATGCAACAAAGGTAGAAGGCATTCAACATCTGAAGTCCAAGAAGATTTGACTACAACATCTCCCGGAAAGATATGAAGACTCTAATGGAAGTCGGAAAAAGATGGAGACCCTTGACAATGGATATCTTTGGGAAATTTGTCAATCTGCATGCAGGATGTTGATACCTACAGGAAGATGTCATGATGAAAGACCATAACAAAGGTAATGTTTGATTTAAGTGTTCATTTGTCATTTTTGAACTAATATTTGGATGGGCTTATGTAGAACTGCCAAAGAGAAGATCTATGGATGACTTCCAAGAGGACCATATTGAAGATGTAAGATCCTTCCGGAAAATATGGCATTAAAGAAAAATGACATGAAGCAAAGCCAAATGGAAAAACTGATGGATCACTTTTTGATGAAATGAGGACATGACTAACTCGGAGATGAAAGTGATGGATGGTCTGTGCCCTATGAAGAAGTCCCCAAAAGATGAAGACTCCATGACAAAAGAAATTGATGACATCGAAGAAGAGAGGAGTTCTTCAGACAGCTTGTTGTTCCACATGAGTAGTTGTTGTAGATCCCTAATTAAGAGGGAGCTTGAAAAGAAGTTTCCTACTTGGAAGAAACTTGAAAATTCCTAAGCCAAGAGGGAGCTTAGGTACATTTCTTTTTCGATAGGAATGAGTACATTCCTTTATTGGAATATGTCCTCCCTATTTGAGAGGGAGAGATAGACATGTCATTCTAGTCTTCACCTGGGAAGACAGAATGGAAGATTGGGTAATCATTTGGCACTTGATACTCTTTGGGGATGAGATAGGGCATCAAATGGAAGAGTAGTCGTGGAGGACCGATATTCTTTGAGGACCGGGGAGTCCAAGATAAGAATAGTCCTCATGAAACACACCCTGAGTACTCGGGCAGGGATGTTTAGAGAGAGACAATGACGAGGGTGTCTATAAATCATTAGTCTCACCAACATTATATAAAGAGTTGCTAGTCAATGCCTTGCTATGTAACAATGTTGGTTGATATGATACTATACAAATGAGTTACCAATCTGAATTCTTCTTATGAGAAATTCTTCATATTGAGAAAGTCCAAGTACCATTATGAATACCTCCCTAGTTAAGAGGGAGTGTTGAAAAGTGTAACTATGTTTGATCTTCACAAGGACATGTAATTATGATTTTATGTAATGTGATGTAAAGAAGAAAAATAAATTTATTGTATTGCTTGCTTTATGGGTTTCATGAGCAAGAGATTTTATTTTTTAGTCAAGACTCCCATTGAGAGTCTTTAGGAATTATTTGTCATCTAGTCATAAAATGTTAGAGTCGTTGTCATGTAATGAAGTCATGTTACACTTTGTAAAAGGTCAAATTTGTCTATGTAAAGTATCCTCCAAGACCTTGTCACTTATCCTCTTCAAGTCGGCCTACAACAATGGAAAAATGTGTTGGAAGAAGTCGGCCCAACCACAAATTATCATGTTGGCCTAAAGGACATGATGAAAGTGTATATACAAGCCAAACTCGCCCTCACTTAGAGCAAGCAACTCGACAAGCATTTGATCAAGAAGAAGTGCGATGTAGAGTCCAACAAAAGAAGTGCGAAGAAGGATTAGCGAAGGAGATTCTTCTGGGTATTGCGAAGTAGGGTTTCTTATGGGATCAACTAAGGAGAGATTCTTATGGGTATAGTAAAGAGAGATTCTTCTAGATCAATGAAGGAGGTATTCTTCTGGGACAGTGAAGAAGGGTTTCTTCTGGAGCAGCGAAGAAAGGTTTCTTCTGGGAAAGCGAAGGAAAGGTTTCTTCTGGGGCAGCGAAGGAAGGATTCTTCTGGGTTACCGAAATAGAGATCTAGAGACTGAGTTTCTCTAGAAGAGACCAGTAAAAGCCTAGAGATCGTGATTCTCTAAAGGAAGTCGAGAAGAAGCAGTGTGAAGGATATAAACTGAGTTTCTCTAGAAGGAGCCGAGGAGAGCAGTTCAGGATCAAAAAAAAAGTCGAGAAAGAGAAGAGGCAACGCATCAAGGTTAGTGACAAGGTTCTTAGGAGGATACTAGAGTCAAGGGTCTATGTCATGGTCTTGGTACTCATCAATTGAAGATCTAGAAGAAGAATTTTGATTGGGTTTTCCTCTCAAGAGGTGAGAGGTTTTGGCCTTGGCTGACAAGCCTTCATACTGTGTCACTTGTCTTTTATTGTGCATATTGGTAATTGTCTTTATGAAAAGAACACAATAATAACATAACAAAGAAAAGACTATAACCTAAGAAGTAAAAGTATATCACAAACAATTATCAAGCAGAGAAATCTTTTAACTATTCATGCCCTAGATTTCTCAACACCTTAGACCTCGCATCCTACTCCTTGACTTTTGTCTGGCCTCGACCTCCTCTAACCAAGCCTCCCTTTTCCCTGCTCAACTTCCCTGTTCTACCCTTCGTCTATTGTTTTGGCTGTGACTTGTCCTAACACACTTGTCACCAAAAGCTTCGGTCCTCCTGCAACTCTTGTTTCTTGGGCTTGCAGCCCCTTCAACTAGTTCTAACTAGTCCTTGACGCTTCCTTAGGCCCTAAATCCTCCCTTGTCTATGGTCAATTTAAGACACAGTCCAACCCTCAAACTAGGGCTCGGATCCCTTCTTTATGCCAACCACTGTCTTCCTTGTCACGAGTGATCTAGCATAGCCAATGGCCTTCTCGGCCCTCCAAAACAATGTTGTGGCCCTATGGCCTCCTTAGAACAGTGTCGCGACACTGCGGCGTCCTCAAAATAGTGTTGCAGCCCTACGGCCTCCTCCATAAGCCCACGTCTACTCCTTTAGACCTTTCCTTAGAGCTCCACACATCCTCTTTGGTGGCATGCCTTGCCACATATATATATATATATATATATATATATATATATATATATATATATATAGACATGAGGGATGCAAAGGGGTGCGAGTAGTCCAACATGTCTCTTCAGTTCCTAGTTGACTCTTCATATGCTTAAGTTGACCTATGATTTCCTATCCGACCCAAAAATACCTTTCGATTAAGCAACATATCTTTAGCAATCCACTTTAGGATTGACTTGGGTACACAAATAAGGAAAGTTAGAATAAAAAATATTTGACTAAGTTGCACTTCAAAAAGACGTAGTCTAAAAGAACTTGGCCAAACAAACATTATGAAAACACCCCTTCACTATCTAATTAGCAGGGAATACAATAATAACAATAATAACACTAATATGAAGACAGTAAGCTGCAAACAAGCTTGCAATAGAGAATCCTTAAATTTGCCAAAATAAACATTAATATAATGCTCCCTACTCCCTTTATATTTAATTGGTAGGGAATACAGTAGTATCCCACACTAACAATAATACCATGACCTTGAGGGCCATGATGAGGTACAAACTTGCAATAGGTAGTCCTTCAAAACAGTAACCTCTAAGAAATCAAAACATCTTCACACATACATCTTCAATATAGGAAAAATAGGCATATACACAAGCACTTGAGAAGAAGCAACCAAATCCCACACTGTTGTCAAAGAATAGTCTACAAAAATGATATAGAAAATAGCAAAGTGAAGATTAAAGTTGAAAGATCTCGGAGGACATTGCATACAAGTGTTCAAAGATCAACAAAAGCACTTCAATCATCAAACCAAATAAAGTAGAGTCTATACACATATTGCACATCATCACACTTAAACAGGACAAGGGAATTATAGTGGAGAAACCCTCATGGGGTAGAAAATATTACTCTAGACAAACATTGGTATTTTCTTGTGTCACATGGTGTATCATGGTGCCACATCCGATGTCCTGGCAATGGGGGCTTGAAGATTCTACAATATTCAATATGATGGGAAAAGGATTGCAAAATCTTTGTTTAAGACACAAAAAGTGCAAGGGCCCCTGTGAATTAACCTTAGGAGGAAATTTCCCACTTCAAGGTAAAAAAAGAAAATAACCATCCAAAGGATTTGATTTATTATACTGAAAAATAACTATTTTTCATTAAATCACCAGAAAAAATAAACTTCATAAATGATGCAGGATATCCTTTATCGAAAACAACGTCTTTCCAGCAAAGTTTGAGGTGATAAATCCTGCAGAATTTAGATACTCCCTTAGTTTAATGGATCAAAGTTCCAGGGGCATAGTCTCTCCATGCCCCTAGGAATTATTAGGGCATCTTAATCATCCTCGAACCTTGGGAAATCCATAAACGATCTAAAACTATGCTTTCTCTAGCTTATTTTTTTTCTTGAAATATTCCAATGATATGGTGCTTTCCAAGTTGTTTTGGACAAACCCCTATTAACATGTCAAAAAACTGCAAAGAAACCACTATTAAAAAATTTCAGTGTCATCACACAAGATTGCTCGTGTTGAAAAAATAAAGGCCGGCCCAATGTAAACAAGGAAACTGTGTTGGAAGCAGCACAAACAAATCATTCACATGTTAGCTAAAATGATGCACAGCATGGTGGCTTCAAGCTCAAAGAACACTGTGCAAAGTCCAGCTCTTGCAAAAAACCGAAGTACATTGGACCTGCATTTATTAAAACAATGATATTAATTTATGTTGCATGCTTCCACAACAGCCTCCCACAAAGCCATGCTAAGGAAAGAAATCTACACAATAGAGGTTTGCTTCTATGAGATTGCTTAGAAAATGCACAAACAAGCACCCCCTAGAAAAGATGTTTTGCTGATGTTGCTTTTACCAAGAACTCAGGTTATATCCTAGCTTGTGGGCATGCCACTCGAACTCTTTGTTGAACCCAATATCCTCACCCCATGTTGCTGCTGTAACAACCTCAAGATTCACAAATTTCCAAGTCCATGAGACGATGGATGAGGCTACAACACTGAAGCAATCATGTTGCATCAAAGAGATAAAGAGATAAATACTTTTGTTATGGATATGTTCCACAAGCATACTTGGGATAAAGAGCTAGGGAGAAAGAGAAAGTACTATATTGAAGAGTTTAATCCCACTCGTAATCATCATCAAAAAGAGTACATAGGGGCCCATATCTCATGGAGAGCCAAAATTCTTATCGGTTAAGAACTAATTCACATCAACCCTGTTGTGAAACAGGGTGACGGAAAAGGCCGAAATAAGTTTGCAAAGAAAGAGTGTACTTTTTGCACTGCCGGAAAGGTGGAAACAGAAAAGCATATCATTCTAGAATGTGAGGCCTTCAAATACAGCAGGGACAGTTATGTAAATATCCTGACAGCTAGCTCTTGGGATAATTTATTCAGCGAAAGGACTGTTAAGAAATTGGGAGCACTCATTGTCACGCTGCATAGGAAAAGGATGGAATGCAGAAATCAGATGGCAAGGCAGTCTGTCCCATAGGCTATCTTTAGCCTCGTGGATGTTAAAATTTCTTCTTCTTCTTCTTCGAAGGCACGAATCAAGATGGGGCACTGAAGTGTTGTGTGCAATAGCATTGTTGGAAAGGAAATGAAGGTTGACCAGAAAACTATAGAAAATGTTGCAAGAAGGCCATGCTGAAGCGTAAAAATGCACATCTTGAACATTGCGATGTGCAGCTCAACCCACATAGAAATCTATGATTGTATGGAAAATGTAGTAGAGGTGGAAGGCAAATATGATTGTTATTGAGAAGTACAAAAGAACTAGACCGATGCCCAAAAACACATCGAAAATGTGAGCAACGAGCTATACATCACAGATTCATTTTCAAGCGTCTCAAGATTGACCCTAACTCGAGTATTAGGAGGCCAAAAACAATAGGGAAAGGACCAAAACATGCCACAAAAGGAACCAAAAAACTCTAGCTCTAGAGAACCAAAAATCCCACAGAATTTGATCCAAAAGCAATACAAACACTAGCCAATGCTTAATCATGCATAGAAAAGAAGTTCAAACTTCAAATCACTAACGTGAAAAAAACTTGACCAAAATAAAATGTTGAAACCAAAATCAAAATTAAAGACTTTAGGAGATCCGAGCAATGGTTCACTTGCTCTTTCGGTGGATGAAACCATGGAGATTTATAGCAAGCTTGAAATGAACAATGGTTAGATGTAAGTGAGGCTCGGTGCTATAGCCCTGATACCATGTTAAATTTAGAACATAAACACCACAAGGAAATTACACTCCACATGTATTGCCCCTCATCACAAAAAAATACCATAACAGAAATATAGTGGAGAAACCGTCTCACCAGGTAGTAAACTCGTTAATCGACCATGAACAACTTTATTCTTGAGTCACATGTATCAATGTCAAAGCCCATGTCCATACAATGGGGGTGAATACCTCTTTAAATACTGATTCGTTTATGCCAACTACCACATTAATTATGGATCATTAGGCAACCCCCCAACCACCATATTAATAATGAACCACTAAAACCACCTCCTAACCACCACATTAATTATAAACCATTAGGGTCTTACATCAATGGTACTTAATGTCCACTAACTGAATATTAGCCAACAAATCTCCAACAAATTCATTCACCAAAACCATTTGTATTTAATCTGAAAATGTACATAATGTCATAATATATTGCAAAAGAATTTTTCTTCTTCTACGACATTCAAATTCACAATCATTATTAACATTTCTGAAGTCTGTTTTTGGAAGCTGAACATAATCACAATCGGAGCAATCCCATTGAAAAAGAAACAGGGAAAAGAATATACAATTATTCACGCATCACGTCATATGAAATTGTGCTAGTTCTTAGCACAGACTTCCATGTTTTTAAGTTATTATTGCAGCATTTCTGCCATCATAGTGATACTTCAGTGCATAGCGATGTCAATAAACAAAGGATAAATTGTCATATTATCAAGCATCATCCACATCACTCCCAGCTGGATGTGAATCAAGGTAGAAGTTAGTCCCATCAGAATCCATCACTTTGGCAGAATCCATCACTTTGGCTCTGTACAAAAATTAGAGAGCCAGGCATTAGCATAAAACCAACCAATTGTTTTATTAGTTTTGAAAATAACAGCATGCCTCCATTGACACATAAAACAACTATGGTAGGTAAAACCATTTTTATTTACCTCTCTAAAATGAATTTTCCTTCCTTGTACTTTTGACTCTTTTCATGTGCAGACTCCTGTAAAGAGTAGAGTAAGTTGAAACAAACCAACTGAAACAGAAACCTTTAAGCTCAAAATGCCTCTTGAAATTAGTGCCGATATGAGATTAAAATGTATCTTACATATTTCCAGCCAACAATCTGTCCACAACAATTACAGAATATATCTGCAACCATGTGCATTCCTGTTGTCATCATCCTCTCCTCTTGAGGCCCCACACAAACATTCACACTGCAAAAAATGCAACATAGCAGTTAGACATACGGTATTACCATCTAAGAAAATTGCTTGTACCTCTGATATGGCCAAGACAAGAATGAAAACCACTCGAGACTTCTAATTGTTTATCTGAGAGTTCAGTTTGAAAAGGATATATACAGACATTGCACTGAAGCTTTAGGCTGCCAGAGCTGATCTGGCAATCATCAATGAAAGAAAAATGGTAATGAAAACTTATCCAAAGACCATTAACAGAAATTAGGTCGAGAAAATAACCTTCCACGAACAAACTAGAACATACACAAATCCATAAGACAGCTTAGTTTAGAAGTCATCCTGGGCATGTGCAATACAGGAGTGGACAACAGCATCAAAATGGAACTTCTATGGTAGAGAAAAGACTCCATTTGCAAACTTGGACTAGCAAACTAATCTTGATTCTTCACATCAAATTTAATAATTTCCTTGCTTGTGTGGAGACTATCTATGATCAAACGGAGCTTCTATGTTCAAAAGAAGTATTATTATTTCTCAAAAGTATGGAAATTTCATAAAATCTGTGCTTCAGGAAAACTCAGAAATCTTGATTCTTCACATCAAATTTAATAATTTCCTTGCTTGTGTGGAGACTATCTATGATCAAACAGAGCTTCTATGTTCAAAAGAAGTACTATTATTTTTCAAAAGCGTGGAAACTTCATAAAATCTGTGCTTCAGGCAAACTCAGAATTTTTACCTCAAAACTCGAGGTTCCCTGGATCTATTTTCTATGAGCTTTCAGTGTTATCATTGAATTTAAAAATAAATTATAGTGGCTTATATTACACTTCTGTCCAACCAAAATAAATAGGGAAGGCCAAGAAAATAAACACCGAAACAATCTATTTCATAGGAGAGAAGAATCACAGCCCTACAGGAAAAATCCCCAACACATCTTAAAATTACTTATGAATGGCAGATCTGTTACAGCCACAAATATGCCCTCTTAACTTCTGTTTCTTGTCAAATTACGCAACAAAGTCAACCCATTGTTTTGTTAAATCAACATACATAACCAGCACTAGAAACTACTTGATCACCATGAGAACATAAGCTGAAAATTTGATCCACAAGTACACAAGTTTGGATAGCAAGGTACACTTCATATATACATCAAATGAAGTTACAAGTACATACCAATCAGCTTATCACATAGCAATAAAACATATCCTTCAAGCTTATGGCAAGCTAGGACATTCCAAATGCTTCCAAACCCTATCATCCACCATCAGCAATAGACCCTAAACATCAATCATGACCTAGCAAGGCATCACACAAAGCTACTCCTAGCCACCTTAAAGGCTCAACAACAAAGCTAACATCGACACCAATGTGTTCCCTTTGATCTCCCACTTGTATCATGCAGATGCTAAGGAGATTCTTCAAATTTGCACCACACAAGTTCTCTAAGCAAAGCACTCCAAGTCTCTTCTAGGTATTCTTTGCCACAAACCCTAAACCTCACACAAGGGCGTTAAACCCTAACACATCATGCCTTCTTTAAGTTTTGACTCTCGCATGTAGAACTTTGGAAAATCACAGAATTAATGCAACTTTCAAAATTTCATCCCAATAATGAAATTTCCTGTATCTGTTCTCTGAGAACTTTCAGCCTTAGAGCTGATCTGAAATATTAGATTACAGTGGACCCAAGAGAATAAATACTCTGTAAGTTTTAAGAATACTTCAATACCACAATGCTATAGCCCTTAGGCCATACCTTTCTATGCATATAACAGATCTGAAATGTCCTGTTACAGCGAATTATAACTGCAGCAAATCTGCTGCTTTATCTTCTTGATGTGTGTTAAATCACTTAAGCAATCCAGCTAATTCAACAATATGTTATTTGAAAACAGAATGAAAAACAAAGGCTGAAATCTATTCAACCGTGAAGATAACATAAGTTGACAATCATCCCAGGGGGGCAGCTCAATTGGCGATTACCGTGATATGAAGTATTGTGTAATTTAAGAGATCCAAGGTTCAAATCCTCCTGGAGTAACCCAGCCTATGAAGTGGAGGACTGTCATAGGCCCCAAAGGTATAGTGGTAGCGGCCGGAATCGACGCTATGTCATGCGAGTACGAGCCCAACCTAGCTGTCAATTCCTTTGATACCAAAAAAAACATAAGTAGAAAATCAAATATGCAAGTACACAAAATTTGGATAGCCGAAAACAGCATATATGTATTAAAGATAAAGTACGAATACATATCATAGGTTTATCACAAGTTGGTACAAGTCAAGATCTCCAAAGTCCAAGCCATAGCTACCAACTCCTAGCTTAAAATCATTCTCAACCAAAGTTGGTCACTCCACCAAAGATCCTCTACATGCTAAGCATCAACACTAGCATGTCCTCCTTGACACACACAACAAGCTTGTATCACACAATCTCTCCACACTAGCACGGTTGTCATTCTTAGGATTTACAAACCCTAGCTATGTTACATCACACAATTACATGGCAAGACAACTCTAGCTCTAGCCTCCATATCTACATGCCCATCCTAGGGTTTGAATCCTCAAAGCCTAGGTCTTCAATTCTTGCATCAATATAAGCACCAAGACCTCCATAGAATGTCAAGGATACATTCACTAAGTCTTCTTCCAACAAGGCATCACACGAAGCTCAAAACCCATCAAGTTATTCTCTCCATGATCTTGCCCTAGGCTCATATTCCACAAGAATAAGGCTCCAAAATCATACAATGCATTCATTCCAGTATCCATGTCTTCTATTAGGGTAAAAACCATGGCGCTACAACAAGAGCCATAATAACTATCATCGTCACCAATGTCATGTTCTTCTCTAGGGTGTAATGTCCCCATTTTTATTTTTCTGCATAGTACAACCAAGGTGGATTTCCAGGGTAGGGGATGGCCAGGTCAGTGGAGCAAGTTTATGTCATCAAGGGTCCCGATGGAGTTTTGAGGACTTTTTATGGGGTCCAGTCGCATTCGCTTGGCATATTCATTATCATGAGCAGTTCCCAATGTTTTAAAAACCGGAACCGGTGACCAGATCAGTCCACCTAATGAACTGGGTTTCGAACCGAGACTGGTTAGGTCTAAAGTTTAAACGAACCAATTTTAAAAAAATACATTAAATAATTAATTTTTAATGAAAAAAACTATTTTTAAGATTTAAAACCATGATTCCAAGCCAATAGAAACAAAATATGCAAGGTTTGCTCATCTGTATACCATGTAAAGGTGAATATATCAAAATGGCATCGAGTGCAATACATATCCGCAACAAAATACATAATCAATGAGGCTCTAAATGGCCTCTAGAGTCCGAAAACAATGCTCTAAGCTATGGGGTCACTGACCTACTACAAGTCTACATATCAGTGATCAACAACATGATCACTCATCATGATCAAACTCATCACCACTACTAGACAAGAGATCATCAACATGAGCTACATAAATAATATGGCTCAGAATTTGAGGACTCCTAAAACTCCTCTACAACTTTAGTAGTAGTAGCAAAAATTGACATCAAAACTACAAATCACTGAGCAACATGGTCACTCATGAAACTCATCATTGATTCAACGCTACTTGAAATACATAAACATCATCAACAAGAGATACATAAACATCATCTAGCTCAAAGTCTTTAGACTTGGATTCCTCAACCTTATAACATGATAGAAATTGAAAAGGTTTAACATGCCTAACAAATGATTTTGGTTTGAGTGAAGGGTTCATCTCCTCATGTTATGCTCTTGACCTGCGAGAAGATACCAGAATACCAAATATGCAAAGAAATATACCCAGAACACAAAACAATAAGAAATAACAGCATGTATTTTATTATTTAGAAAGGAAAGCAATGTTCACTTGCCTCTTTGAGGGGACAACCTCCAATAGAGCTGGGCTCAATTACAAAATACGACACGACGCTCCTCAAGGGGAGTCTCTATCCTTTATATAGGATTCATACATGCAATACCATGGGTCAGTACCATGGTTCTTATTAATACCATCTGTCTAATACCATGGCCCATTTGCAACTAACTGTGGTCCCTTCCTTAAATGCGGGTCAACCACTTACAATTATTAATATGGGCTTTATTGACTCTTTAACTAAATATAACTATGACTCGACCCTATTACATAAATAAGGGGGTTAGGGTTGGACCCTAACATGCCCTCCCCCATAAAAATAGCCTTGTCCTCAAGGCTGAAGCTGCGGAAACTGCTGAAGAACAGTGGCTGGTTCCCAGGTTGCATCTTCTGGAGAGGTGTCTTTCCACTTGACGAGGACTTCCTTGATCGTGCGGCCGCGCAGGTGTCGTTCTCGCATGTCAAGAACCTGTTCAGGTTGGAGCCAGATTGAACCTTCTTCATCCAATTCCGGTAGACTGGTTTGAATTCTGCAATGGTTCCCAACCACTTTCTTAAGGCATGAGACATGGAAGACGGGATGGATTTTTGTAGTGGGTGGCAAGGCTAGCTTGTAGGCTACTTCTCCGATGCGTTGAAGTATTTGATACAGTCCGTAGAATTTTGGAGATAATTTCTGACAACCCTTGTCTTTGAGTGATGTTTGCTTATATGGTTGCAGCCTCAAGAATACCTGATCCCCTTCTTGAAATTTGCGCTCTGAACGATGTTGGTCTACCTGTTGCTTCATGTGATTTTGAGCTTGATGGAGATTCTCTTTGAGGTGGGCCAGCATGGTTGCACGGTTCTGTAGGACTTGATCCACTGCTTGTACCTTCGAGCATCCCTGGATATAAGCAGTAGGTGAAGGAGGGAGTTGACCATAAACCGCTTCATACGGAGTCATTTTGGTGGTGGCATGATAGTTAGTATTATACCACCATTCGGCTAGAGGTAACCATTGTACCCATAGATGTTGCTTTTCTAACGTAAAACACCTGAGGTAGGTCTCCAAACATTTGTTGACTGCTTCAGTTTGACCATCAATTTGGGGATGATAGGAAGTACTGAGTTGTAGTTGGGTACCTTGTAGCCTGAAGAGTTCCCGCCAAAAGTTACTGGTGAAGATCGAGTCACAATCAAACACAATGGAAGTGGGCATGCCATGCAATTTGAAGATCTGGTCCATGAAAGATTGAGCCACCAAAGTTGGTGTAAAAGGGTGGGGTAGGGCGCAAAAATGAGCATACTTAGAAAGTCTGTCCACAACCACCATGATGACTGACTTGTTGCCTGACTTCGGAAGACCCGTAATGAAATCCATAGAAACCTCCGTCCATATTGAGGCAGGGATGGGCAATGGTTGTAATGTGCTTGGGGATTTGACTGTTTCTCCTTTGTGGCGCTAAAACACATCACACTCAGCTACAAAAGTAAGAATGTCCTTTTTCATGCCTGTCCAAAAGAATGAACGTTGAGTGCGAGCATAAGTCTTCTGAAAGCCTGAATGGCCTACAGTGGGAGATGAGTGCAACTCTGCCAAAATGCAACTTTTGAGGGTGGATGTTGGTGATATCACTACTTTGTCCTTGTAGCAAAGAATCTCATCCTGCCAAGAGTAGCCTGCTGTGGAATTTGGATCCGCCTGCAATTTATTAATGAGTTGGGAGAGCAAAGGATGTGAAAACCATTCCTTGCGAGCCTCTTCAATCCACTCTAGAATGGGAAGAGAGATTGCTAGCAGAGTGCTTTCCTCCTCATATTGGCGTGATAAAGCATCTGTTACAACATTTTCACGCCCTTTCTTGTAAATTATCTCATAATCATATCCCAACATTTTGGCTAGCCATTTATTTTGTTGTGGCGAGGATAGGCGATGCTCCAAAAAATATTTAAGGCTTTGATGGTCTGTGCGGATTTGGAATGCCGCTGCATTAAGTATGGTCGCCAGGTATCCACTGCATGTAAGATGGCCAGCATCTCCTTCTCATAGGTAGATTGTCCCAGATTTGAGCCACTTGGTTGTTGGCTAGTGAAGGCCAAGGGTCGACCTTCTACATTAAGACAACCCCAATACCCATACCTGAAGCATCACATTCAATCACAAAAGATTTGGTGAAGTCAGGTAGTGCCAATACGGGAGTGGAGCACATGGCATGTTTAAGAGCTATAAATGCCTGTTTCGCTTCACCATTCCATAGGAATGAATTTTTCTTGAGAAGGTGAGTGAGGGGTCTAGCAATGTGACCATAATTGCAGACAAATTTGCGATAGTAGCCGGTGAGACCCCAAAATCCTCTCAAGCTCTTCAAGGTCTTTGGTTGAGGCCAATCCTGCATTGCCTGGATCTTTTTGGGATCCACCCTGACACCTTCACGCCCCACAATGTGGCCCAAATACTCAACTTCTTCCATGCCAAAAGAGCACTTGGACAATTTGACAAATAATTTATGTTTCCGGAGCAGTTGCAAAAGCAGTTCTACATGCTGAAGATGTTTTTCCCAGGTGAGGCTGTAGATGAGGATGTCATCAAAGAAAACAAGGACAAATTTTCTGAGATATGGTTTGAGCAGGTGATTCATGAGGCTCTGAAAAGTGGATGGGGCATTACAGAGACCAAATGGCATGACCAGGAATTCATAATGGCCTTCGTGAGTTCGGAAAGCCATCTTTGGAATGTCTACTTCTTTCATGCGAATTTGGTGATAGCCTGAGCGAAGGTCGAGCTTAGTAAAGAATTGAGCCCCATTTAGTTCATCCAGCAAATCATCAACAACCGGGATGGGAAATTTATCTTTGACCGTCAGCTTGTTGAGGGCCCTGAAGTCTGGACACATACGCCATTCCCCATCTTTCTTGAGCACCATGACCACAGGCGATGAATAAGGACTAATGCTAGGACGAATGACACCGGCTTCTAGGAGTTCCTTGATGATTTTTTCAATTTCATTCTTTTGGGTGAAAGGATATCTATATGGGTGCACATTTGGTGGTTGTGCCCCTGGGACCAAAGTAATGCTATGATCATGTTCCCCTCTCGAGGGTGGAAGCTCATGAGGCTTGTCAAAGACCTGCAGATGGTTGTTTAAGACCTGTTGCATCTCAGGATGAATATGAAGAGAAGTGGGTTCAAAGGCTTGGATGGCATTAAATTGGGCTATAACTCCATGGTGGCCCTTTTTTAACAATTTTTCCATCCTATGCGAGCTGATGATAGAAGGAGCACCTGCCTGGAGTCCGTGGAGGGTATGTGTGTGGTTATTCTGCTTAAAGCTCATATATAACTCCTGGAAATCCATTGTGATTGGGTCGAGTGTGCGGAGCCATTCAGCACCCAAGACAATGTCACACCCACCCATGTTGATGGCAAACATGTGGGTCTTTAGGTGATAATCCCCCATTTGAAGTTTGACATTTTCATAGCGGCCTTCACATTTCATTGTCCCCCCATCAGCAATCAGACTGCTCTGACAAAACAATGCATTGCTTCAGCGACTCTTTGATGGATAAAGTTATGCGTACTGCCACTATCAATCAAGACTACTACAGGGCAATGCTTAATAAAACCTCTAATTTTGAGAGTTTGGGGAGAAGAAATTCTTGCCAAAGCATGAAGCGAGATAATTGGTTCTTCAGGTGTAGCTGGGAGCTCATTGTCCGGCTGGTTGTCCTCATCTTCCTCCTTTGGTCCCTCAAACGGTGGGGCTTCCTCAGATGAACTGTGATCAGTAGCATCAATTTGGAAGAATTTGGGTTCCTTGCATTTATGCCTTGGGGAGTATTTCTCATCACAGAGGTAACACAATCCTTGCTTTCTTCTTTCTGCCATTTCCACTAGTGACACCTTTTGAACCTTAAGTGTTTGGGTAGTGCTTGGAGCTTGGGTGGGGCGTCCCTTGGCTATGAAATTTGGACGAGTCGACTGGGCCGCTAACGCGCGTTCTACTTCACAAGCTATCTTGCAAGATGCTATCCATGAGACTGAGTGTTGCAGTCAGACGTGGGCTTGTATGGCGTCTTTGAGACCACTAACAAAACATTCCAAGTAGAATTCATCTACTAGACCTCCTATGCGGAAGGCTAATGCTTCAAAGGCTTTAATATATTCTTGCATTGTGCCTGTCTTTCGGAGCTTAATAAGACGACCCAAAAAGTTAGATTCATGGTCAAAGCAATCAGAAAGGGCTTTTGAGAATATTTGCCAAGTCATTGGCCTTGCATAGCAGTGTTGATGCCACTGCCACCATTGCCATCTTTCTTGGTCCAAGTACAGGCTTCCCACACTTAGCTTAGTCGCATCATCTCTAATGTGATTCAATGTGAAATATTGCTCCATTTGTGCTAGCCATATGGCCAGATGGCTGACAGCCATCAAATTTATACATGTCCAGCTTGGGTGGTCGAGGCTGGGACTGTTGGTGGTTTCCATAGAAGTGAAGAGAATGGCTAGACTCGCCCTCAAGGTTTTCATTAAAATCATATGCCTCTGATTGTTCCCCCGACTTGCCCTTTGTGATTGTGTCATTTAAGGTCTGGATCTGCTTCGTTAATGTCTCCAACTTTTGTTCAAGGGTGTCTATCTTCTCATTGGCCATAGCTTGAGCTCTGGTTTGTACCATGCACAGATCCGGTGCACTTGTCGTTACTGTGAAAAAAAAATTGGGGCCACCCAAAATTTTGACGCTGCCAAGTGAATGGTACCACTGTTATGAAACCAGCTCAAGAAAAGATAGAAAAGATAGATCAACGCCTTAGAATTCAGCCTCTTTGAGGGGGCAACCTCCTTTACATTACATAAATGAACAATTCTTGGATGATACAAATGAAAAGACCTCCTTTCTATATATAGGAGTCTAAGGGGTCATAACATAATCAGAGCCGACATAACAATAATAATGTAAGGGCACAATAATAACAATAGTGGGCTTCTATGGGGCACAATAGTAACAATATGGGCACTACATGGGTACATCAATATAATAAGTGGGTTATACTAATAACGATAAGGGGTTACACTAGTAGTATAGGGGCCTAACATGCCCCTCTCCTTCAAAAAGCGTTGTCCTCAATGCTTGAGTAGTTCTTGATGCTTCTGTATAAAATTCTTGTCCTCCCATGTGGAATATTCAGCTGGTAAGTTCTTCCACTTGATGAGATACTCTGAAATTGATCGATTTCGTACCTGTCGGGTTCTTGTTTCTCTGACTGCTCCAGGTTCCAATATGATTTTTCCTTCCTTTTTAATTTCTGGCAATATTGTTTGAATTGGGATCTTTTGCAACTTTTGAATAAGTGGCCATACTTCTTCGTCCTTCTTCCATTCATCCCTTGCTTCGTTTATCCAATCTGGTTGGATAATATAAATAGCACAAAACAATGCTTCCACATCCTCATCCTTGAAGAGTCTTCCCATTCGGTAAGGTCGCCATTTTTTAAGTGCCTGTTGTTTCGTTTGATTTTGCACCGAAGTGGCGTTATCCTTTAAAAGTTGGAGAACTTGTTGTTGATGCTCGATGTGATCTTTCACTGCTTGAACCTTTTTCTTCTTGATATGTCCTTCTATCTCTAGAGTTTGAGGAGTGGTAATTTCTTCCAATCCTTTACAAGATATGGTCGGATTTATTTCTTGATGCTCGATGTGATCTTTCACTTCTTGAACATTTTTCTTCTTTATATGTCCTTCTATCTTGATAGTTTGAAGAGTGGTAATCTCGAACAATGAATTACAAGATATGGTTGGATTCATTTCTTCTTTCTCGATGTGATCTTTCACTTCTTGCACCTTTTTCTTCTTGATATGTCCTTCTATCTTGAGAGTTTGAGGAGTGGTAATTCTTGCCAATGCTTTATAAGATATGGTCTGATTCATTTCTTCTTTCTCTGGGGTGGGGTCCTGGCATATATCTTCTTCTTTTGTTGTTTCTTGATCATTTTCTTCCTCCTCTTCATATTCTATGTAAAATAATTTCTTCTCAGCACACTTATGACCTTTAGTGCATTTGCTATCACAATTGTAACAAAGCCCTTTTTCTCTTTTTTCTTCCAATTGTTGTGGTGTAACCCTTGTAGGTTGTGGAAGGCTAGGAGAAACAACACTTCCATCTTTATAGTTGTGAGGGGTACACTTCCTGGTTTCCATAATTTTGCTTTCCACTATGTCACAAAGCCCTTTTACTCTTTCCAATTGTTGTGGTGTTGCTCTTTGTATCCTCATAATGTGCTATCATTTCCTCCGTGAAAATTGACCACGTAACAAGTTGTTTATGAGAACAAAGCCCTTTGTACCATAAAAATTGATCTGGTTCTAAATATGAAGATGCAATACATACCTTTTGTAACAGTTGTACACCATGTATATCAAAATATTGCTCCATCTGAAGTATCCAATTTACCGGATCCTTGCCATCAAACTTCCTCATCTTGCTTTTTCTTGATTTTAGGAGCTCTTCTTTGAAACGACTGTAACTCTGTACTTTCGAATCTTTAAATTCTGAAATTGTGACCTGTAGTAGCCCTCTGTGTCCTCTTTCCAATGCCACCAGTCTGATCCAAATTGGATTCTCCAAGAAAGAGTTATGCACAATCTCCCAAGATGGCCTGATTATAGACTAGTTCAGTAGAGAGAACTTGTACGACGTGCCACGAGTCACTGTTTCAACCTTTGGATCTGAAAAATGCATACAAGAAACTACAGTCCGTCCTCTTTCTGTACCTTCTTACGAAATTTCAATCCGATCCCCAGAGAGAAAGTTATGACGATTTTCCCCAGGTCACCTGTTTTGAATGTAATTCAGGAGTCTGGAAAAAAACCAACTTCCTCAGATCATATCTCCACAAATATCGCAAAAGGCTCTAAAATTCGGACCCAAGGTTCAGCGCGATTTCTTCTCAAATGGGTTTTTTTTGCAACTTCTGAAACATCACAGAAAAAAAGTTATAGCGAAAATGCCACGATGACCTGTTTGGAGCAGCGAAACCCTAGAATCCAAAGCTCTGATACCAAATGTTATGAAACCAGCTCAAGGAAAAATAGAAAAGATAGATCAACGCCTTAGAATTCAGCCTCTTCGAGGGGGCAACCTCCTTTACATTACATAAATGAACAATTCTTGGATGATACAAATGAAAAGACCTCCTTTCTATATATAGGAGTCTAAGGGGTCATAACATAATCAGAGCCGACATAACAATAATAATGTAAGGGCACAATAATAACAATAGTGGGCTTCTATGGGGCACAATAGTAACAATATGGGCACTACATGGGTACATCAATATAATAAGTGGGTTATATTAATAACGATAAGGGGTTACACTAGTAGTATAAGGGCCTAACAACCACCTTGCTCAGCCTGTCGACCTGATTCTTATGGGCTAAGTCTCCTATAAGCGTCCTGGGAGGGTCTCAGACTCTTTTACTCTGAAAGGAGTTTTACTTCTCGCTTAGGAATACTGCAGTAGCCGATTCCCAGAAAAGTTAATTCTGCCCAATGTCCTGCGAGAATCACGCCCAAGTATAGGAGCCACATAAATAGTCAAATCTGTCGGCGAAACCCTCAACTGCAGAGTATGAGTTGGAATGTGGCAATGATCGAACCCCTGTTGCTATATATGAATAGCGGATCTGAGTGTTGTGACTGCTACAAAACCCAAATTGCTGGATCTAAATGGCTGATCTGATAGATCTGATTGGCGGATCTGATATATCTGAATGGCAGATCTGATAGATTTGAATGGCGGACTGATTGTTACGGTTACGATAGAACCCAACCTGCTAGATCTGATCTGGCAATGATGATGCATGATCTAGAGAGAGACAAGGGAACTATGGTCTCAAGGAGTGTCAGGTGCTACAGATTGCAATATACATAAGGGTCCGACAGTAGTACTCAGCCCAATCTTTTAGGGCACTAACCAAGGAAGATCAACTGTACCCTTAGCCGTACAACCCGACTACCATATCGTACGCACGAGTAATCTCCCAGAGTGTTGTTCTCAGTGTATTGCAGCAACAAGACGGCCGACAGTTTATCTATGGCGAGGTTTCAAGAGAGCCTAGGGAGCTTTCGATATACCTAGAGGGTACTTGGAAGACAGTCCGTGCACGGCTCTGTCTAATGTGCTACTACTCGAAGGGGTACCCACAAGGATTACAAGGGAGTCCAACAAGCATGACCACCTCTTGTATTTCCTGCATGCATGCCTCCCCAAATCCGCAGGTTTATGCACTCAACGACAGATCTCGTGGTTTAAAAGCGCTAGAACACGTCTCTAGCCAAAAAAAAATCTACTAAAAATGGAGATCCCACCAACCCTGGAAAGTGCTCTGATACCACTTGTTATGCTCTTGACCTGCGAGAAGATACCAGAATACCAAATATGCGAAGAAATATACCCAGAACACAGAACAATAAGAAATAACAGCATGTATTTTATTATTCAGAAAGGAAAGCAATGTTCACTTCCCTCTTCGAGGGGGAAACCTCCAATAGAGCTGGGCTCAATTACAAAATACGACACAACGCTCCTCAAGGGGAGTCTCTATCCTTTATATAGGATTCATACATGCAATACCATGGGTCAGTACCATAGTTCTTATTAATACCATCTATCTAATACCATGGCCCATTTGCAACTCACTGTGGTCCCTTCTTTAAATGCAGGTCAACTACTTACAATTATTAATATGGGCTTTATTGACTCTTTAACTAACTATAGCTATGACTCGACCCTATTACATAAATAAGGGGGTTAGGGTTGGACCCTAACACCTCAACCTTATAATGTGGTAGAAAAAGATTAGCATGCCTAACTTGTTGTTTTCCTTTGAGTGACGGGTGCATTCTTGTTAAGGACATGGTAGAGGAGTTCAACAATCAATACCATCAACATCAACAAAGTTCAACAATCAATGCCACCAACATCAAGGTTCTTAAAGGGCTTCATGCTCTTGATCAAATGCCAATATCATACCCTCACGTATGATAGAATAAAATGGAAACATTGCAAACCCCCAAACCATGAAATCCTGAAAACCATTAAGTCTGTTGAATTTTGAGTGAAATCTAAAATTCTAGTTTCTGCATATGAAATCCAATGTGGTCGAAACCACTCTCAAACATCCTGAGTCATTTCATGGTAATGTTAAAAATTTAAGTAAAAAGATGAAAATGAAAAATAAAGGAGAATGTCACTTTTACTTTAAGAATTTAACATTACCATTAATTCCCAACATTGCTAGGGTTGAGATATGTCAAGAAAATGAGAGGGTAGGCATGTTTTTCTTGGAGGGACAATTTTTGGAGGAAAACAACCCCAAATTTCCCTCAAAATAGCTTCAAAACTCACAAAAATGCATTATGTGGAGTTTATGGTTGCCCTGGCAATAAATCGGTCGGTTTATGATGGAACAAGTCGGTTTGACCATAAACTGGTCTGTTCCATCCTAAACCGGCCGGTTAGGACCGTTTTTTCTAATTTTTTGGCGAAAGGAGGGGTCAAACCAGGTTTTTCTGTCGGTTTGACCCGGTGGACTAGCGAACCGGCTGGTTTGACTGGTTACCGATTCAAACCGGCTGGTTTTTAAAACATTGGTAGTTCCGCAAATCTTGTTTTTGGTTCCGTGGCTTTCTGATGATTCCCGTAAAACAACGTTATTATTGGGCATAACTTAATTAATTAAGCTTAAGGTGGCGTTCCGAGAGGAATATTTTATAGAACACCTTAGTGTAATAGCTTGTTGGAACCGGAATGAGAAGATCTACAAGTTGGGACGCTGAGAAGTGATTTTCGATCGTCAGAGAGAGTATGGTGGGGTGATTTACCATTTTCCTTGATTAAAAATTACTTTAATTAGTCATTTAATTAAGGAAAAATAATTAATTGGAGGAAATGGGCCAAAAGTGACTTAAGTGAAATAAAATAAAATTAAAAGGTCACTTAAGATAAAGTCAATGGAGTAGCTTCTATAATAATAAAATAATAAAATAAGATGCTTGTAGAGGTTTGGAGATCTATCCATCAGATCTATAAAAAGAAAAGGAAGAGGTCATTTGGAGACATCTTGGATTTGTGTATTATCTTTGTGGTTAGGTTTCGAGAACTCAATTCTCTACTTCAACCGTAGCCCCAAGACGGAAACCCTCGAGTGATTTAGTGAGAGTGGGCGAGCACCCATCTCTTCCCTTGGTGGAGCCATTCAGGGTTCACAGGTTGCAGTTTATTGATTTTCAGTTTGTTTTGAAGGCCAATTGCAGCATTATTGTAGATCTATTTGGGGCCATCGTCTCAGTCATATTCCTGCTCTTGTACTAGCTTATTTACATATTAATAAAATAAGGTTGGGATCTTCTGCATGTTTATATTGTCTATTATTCTTGTAGATTCTATTTCATGTTTTTGCCTTAAATTTTGTGGTTTAATTTGTGCAAATTGTTTATGGCATTGACGGCTTAAATTTCTAAAGTATTTCTGAGTTGGAATTTCAATAAAACCCCAAATTGTACCATTTGGGACATTACAGTGGTATCAGAGTTGGTTTCCATGCCAACCTGAGGGTTTTAATTGCAGATTATTCGAGGGTTTTGTAATGTTCCAAACTTAAATAAATATTGATATGCAAAGCAAAAGCGATTTACAGCACAAAAATTTCAAACAATTAGCAAATGCTCATAAAAACTCTGGAATTAAGAACCAATTGAGCCATTTTATTAATCAATGGAGCAAGTACAATAGTATGGAGGAATGCACCTGGGTTTGCCTCAATGGCAAGCGTGACAAAACCCAAGTGATAATACAATGATCGCAAATGCCGGAAATGACAGCTTCTCTAATGCTTTGCGCTGCCTAGAAAACTTCACTGCCGCCTGGAAAGGAACTGCAAGAATCTCCTCTTATGCTCAGAAAATTATGAAACTTCAGCCACAGACTCCTTGGCCAAAACCCACAAAAACCCATAAATGGTTTGGCCCGATTTGAACTTCCGAAAATCGACCTCCAAAGGCATTATTCAATCCCCAATAATTCTACACTGTCTGCTGCAAAGATACAACTGAAAACCCCACCTCTGGTGCTCAGAAAATTATGAAACTTTATATTTGGGATCCTTGTCAAAAACCTAGAAAACTCAAAAATGGTTTGGCCAGATTTTGACCTCCAAAATTCGACCTCTTCTATGGCCCATGCCCTCCAAACAGCTCCAGAAATATGGCCTGCAAGGAATGACCACAAAGTCCTCCAAGCTCTGAAATGGAAGCAAACACCACTCCAAATATCTCCTCTAACCTCCACAGCAAAGCTCAGCCTCAAGGATTGATACTCTACCCACCAAATGAGTTCCCATACACTGCCTCTACACTTAGCCTAGGTAGTGCGAAAGTCACACTGCCAAGCCAGAAGCTCAATCAACTCCCAAATTCTCCTAAATACTGACAATCCTCCCTAGCCTCCTCTCCGGAAAATCTCACGTCAAATCTCCACTACTAAGCACCACCAATGAACTCGGCCTCCTCTCCACTGCGTCCCCCAATAATACGCACAACCTACGAAGGAATGCTATTGTTGGGAATCACAATGTGATCCTCCTCCTGAAGAAATGAAGAAAACCTCCCTACGGTGGCACTCGAAGTCCCTTGAAGAAAGGGTGAGCTCTTAGCCTAAAGAACTCATGCTAAACAGCCAGTGACTTAGCTAAGCAGCTCGAGCAACCAAAGAGAAATTAATATACTCCAATAAGATAAATGAAATGAGAAGAGCCTCCTCCTCCTGAAGAAATGAAGAAAACCTCCCTAGGGTGGCACTCGAAGTCCCTCGAAGAAAGGGTGAGCTCTTAGCCTAAAGAACTCATGCTAAACAGCCAGTGACTTAGCTAAGCAGCTCGAGCAACCAAAGAGAAATCAATATACTCCAATAAGATAAATGAAATGAGGAGAGCTATCTTCCTTATATAGATTTCGTGGAGCACTTTTCCCTCCAATTTTACCTCCATCGTGGGCCCTCGCTTAACCACCTACATGCAAAACGTAACCACCTTCATGCAAACCGAACTAGGGAGTGCGGATTTCCCTAGTGTGGGCGGCCCCCATGTGTAATTTAACCACGACAAAATAACTTCTCCTAAGTCTAAACTCCTAATAAAAATCGAATAGGCCCCACTATCTCCAAAATTGGCCCCAAAATGCAATAATTAGTCTTGTTCGAAATTAATTTAGGAAGGGACATGACAAGTTTATATTGGAGGTGCTGAAAGAAAATTATTCCCAGATGAAGCAAGATTAAATTCTTCTATTAGTCGAAGCTGTGATTTTGCTACAATAAAATATGTTTTGTTGGAGAAACAAGTTATTATTGTTCGTGGATTAAAATTGCTAATCTATTTGCCGAAGGATAATTGTTGCAAGTATGTCAAAAAAAAACTGTTGGACCAGATTTATTGCAGGGCTGAAATTATTCTACTAGGCCGAATTCATTTTGGAAGGCCAAAATTATTTTGCTAGATCGACTTTATATTTCTAGACCAAGGTTATTTTGCTGGGTCGAATTTATCTTTCTATACCAAGATTATTTTGTTGGGCCAAATTTATCTTGTAGGGCCAAAATTATTCTATTGTGGGGAATTTCTCTTGGTGAGCCAAAATTATTTGTTGGACTGAGTTTATTTGTTGGAGCCCAATTTATTTGCCTGAGACTAGTTTATTTTCCAAAGCCAAATTTATCTATTGGGGCTAAGTTTATTTGTTACACCCAATTTATCTTCCATATCCCACTTTATTTACCGAAGGTTTTGCAAGAGACTTCTCTCATTTGAGTCAGCGATTTTGTAGTAAATTTGCAAGATTAAAGAGTTGGAGCATTGTGGTACAAATTTCTCTTATTTGGAGTAGTGTGCAGATTTGGGCAAATTGGGAAACTCACACTAAATTGGGACTTTCTAGGTCAACTAGAATTTGCCCAAAAATTTCTGGGTTTTTATGGTCTTGGTGTGAGGAGCTCCAGGTTATATTTTCAAAATTTTCTGAGCATTTTAAGGGCAAAAACTTTGGTCCTTCATCAGTAGCAGCAATAGTATTTTCTGGGCAATGCATGCTACTAGCTTGAGCCATTTCCAACACTTGGGTCTACTTCTGGGTTTTGCATGCATGCATTATGGTATCGAATTCATTCGAGCATAATAAATCTCTCAAGCATTTTCCTCTCATACTTATTTATGTTGCAAGTGTTTCCACTTTATCTGCAAAGTGTTTGACAAAAGCACTACTTGCTAACTGTTTGTTAAAATTTCTCAAAGAAAATTTTTTATTTGTTGAGTTAGTGAGAGAGTATGGTGGGTCTACATGAGGTGTTCATATTATATTTGGACCTCTCTGTAATTGTTGAGTGTGACATGTGAAGGAATGTTGTACTATTATTGTTGTATTATCATGTACTTGTCCTCATTAAGCCATGGAGAAACTCACAAAACTCCTAAATAAATTGGAAAATTAAACAATGACCCTTGGAACCACCATGCATCATTGGACCAAAAACCCAAGCAAGACAACAAACCTTTATCAAGAGGGATCTATGCCATTCTTCAAAAAGAACAACCAAAGGATGTGCAGAAGGGGCAGGAAATAGGGCACAAAATATTTGCACTAGGGACAGATTTGAAGCACATGAGGGTCACATGGAAAGTCCTTTTCAAACTGGATGAACTGGATGCACTCACTTCTGAAGTGAACCAGTTAGAAGGGAAGAAACTCATTTGGGCTCTAAGACCAGCTATGCTTGCTCTCATACAACCCAAGTTCTTGGAGGAACCTTGTGAAGGGGTTAGACTTCCAGTTGCATCTTGTCTTAGTAACATCATGAGACTAACCACCCCTATAGCTCCTTACAATGATGATGTTATGAGGAGAGTTTTCAAGCTAATAGTAGATACTTTTTAAGACTTGGACAACAATGTAGGTTCTACCTTTGGGAAGAAGCTTGAGATTTTAGAAGTTATGGCTATGACTAGGACTTATGAAATCATGTTTGATCTAGAGTGTGATGGTTTGATCCTACAGATGTTCCAATGCTTCTTCAACATTAGGAAACATCATCCTGACACAGTCATAGCACACATGCAGTCCATCTTGTCATCATGTATGAGAGGTTGTGATGCCATTTGTCGGGAGTTACAATCTCGATTGTTGTCTGTTTGGAGGAGAAAGCAGTTGGTGTCACCTGCTGCTCATGAGCTAGCCGAAAGGTTGGTTGAGCAGAACATCGGGCTATTCAGGAGAGAGTTGACCAAAGAGGAGCTACTCAAGTTTGGGGGAGCATGCAGTAGGAATGAGCTGAGGAGGAAGGGACTTTGCTTCATCTGTAGGGGACCTTGGGGACATAACCACTCATGCTTGAGTGACACTGAGGAGATGACAGAGGTAGAGCAGGTGGAGATTCCTTCTGACCTTCAGGGCAAGGATTCTTCTTTGGACAAGTCCATGGGTTCATACGAGGACGCCTCCGAGGAGCATGAGTCATGTAGAGTCGTTGATAGCAGACCAGATTCATATGATGAGCAATCAGTGGACCCTATGGGAGACATTTGAGATGACGAGTCACCAGTGGTGATTCAGCATGAGCAGCGTATGGTGGAGCATGAGTCAACTGAGGAGGATGATGTGCGCAGTATGCATGATGAGCCTTCTAGGGAGAGCCAGTTGGAGGTTCATATTGAGCCCGTGATGGTGGAGGATGAGCAACCACCCTTGGGGTCAGCCATTGATGAGGAGCAGGCAGATGTACAGACAGCTAGCAGGGTGGCAGTATTTGCAGACACATGTCTTTAGGAGATGCTGGAGTATGACAAGACAGTTTTGCATGAGATTGGTGGACTGGAGGAGCATAGAGTTTCCTATCAAACAAGGGAGTTGGCAGTGCATCCATATTTGGGTCTACCCATTGATGAGGTGCAAATAGATGTAGTGGCAACCGACAAAGGTGCAGCATTTTCAGGCAGCAACATAGTTTGGTGACTCGTACCCATTGTAGGGAGAGAGGTAGGGTTCTCTTAGTAGATGTTATCGATTGATTAGGTAGAGCAGCACGAGTTGAGCGTGGACCAACATCAGCATAGTAGACTTGTTCCTTACACCGGAGTCCATGCCTTAGATTGGCGGGAGATCATGAGTTGGTATCCTTTTGATGGAGTATCAACCTTAGTTCGGGGCATAGTACAGCAGGGGCACTTAGATGAGGGGGTTACTATATGTTTCAATGGGTAGTGGGATGTGGACCAACAGTTCATCAGTATTTCAGTAGCACTAGCCCAGCATCAGCAGAGTGGGGTTGACCTCAGCCTATGCCCGAGGTTGGATTGGAGAGAGGTGATGAGTTGGTATTCGCTTGATGGAGCAGCAGCTATAGCCAGAGACATAGCACAATCTGAGCCAAGGGACTTGGGCGATGATTGGCCACGGTGGCATTGGGATCCAAGTGGATCTACTAGAAGCAAGTTGAGTCAGGGATGGGCATGGGATCCAAGTTTTAGGGGATCCAGTCATGTTTGGATTGCTTGGAGGCATGATGTGGACCAATGGTTCATATGGGATCCTGGTATCAGTTTGCAGATGCCTTTACAATGGACAGGTGTGGATTGCTTGACAGCAAGCAATCTTGGGGCGGGAGGATTTGTAATGTCCCCATTTTATGTTTCTGCATAGTACAACCAGTGTGGATTTCTAGGGAAGGGGACGGCCAAGTCAATGGAGTAGGTTTATGTCAACAAGGGTCCCGATGGAGTTTTGAGAAGTTTTTATGGGTCTGATGGCATTCGCTTGGCATATTCATCATCATGAGCAGTTTTGCACATCTTTTTTTTGGTTTCGTGACTTTCTGATAATTCCCGTAAAACGGGGTTATTATTGAGCATAACTTAATTAATTACGCTCAAGGTGGCATTCTGAGAGGAATATTTGATAGAACACCTTAGTGTAATAGCTCGTTGGAACCAGAATGAGAAGATCTACAGAATGGGATGCTGAGAAGTGATTTCTGGTGGTCGGAGAGAGTATGGTGGGCGATTTACCATTTTCCTTGATTAAAAATGACTTTAATTAGTCATTTAATTAAGAAAAAATAATTAATTGGAGGAAATGGGCCAAAAGTGCCTTTAGTGAAATAAAATTAAATTAAAAGGTCACTTGAGATAAATTCAATGGAGTAGCTTCTAGAATAATAATAGAATAATAATAAAATAATAAAATAAGATGCAACTAGAGGCTTGGAGATCTATCCATCAGATCTATAAAAGAGGAGGAGGTCATTAGGAGACATCTTGGATTTGTGTATTGTCTTTGTGGTGAGTTTTCGAGAACCCAATTCTCTACTTCAACAGTAGCCCCAAGACGGAAACCCTCGGGTGATTCAGTGAGAGTGGGTGAGCACCCATCTCTTCCCTTGGTGGATCCATTCAAGGTTCACAGGTTGCAGTTTATTGATTTTCAGTTTGTTTTGGAGGCCAATTGCAGCATTATTGTAGATCTATTTGGGGCCATCATCTCAGCCATATTCCTGCTCTTGTACTAGCTTATTTACATATTAATAAAATAAGGCTGAGATCTTTTGCATGTTTATATTGTCTATTATTTAGTTGCAGATTCTATTTCCCATTTTTGCCGTAAATTTTGTGGTTTAATTTGTGCAAATTGTTTATGGTATTGACGGCTTAAATTTCTGAAGTATTTCTGAGTTGGAATTTCAAGAAAACCCCAAATTGTACCATTTGGGACATTACATAGGGTCTACACACATGGCACAAACCCAAGCATCACAAGATTAGAACCCTAGAATCACACAATGGAAATCTCTACAAGAACATGCAAGGCATCTCTCCCTCTCTCCCTCCTTGTCTTCTCATCATGAATCCTAATGTTTTCTCCCTCCAAGGCTTCTCCAACAAGTAAGTTTTATGCAATAAGCAATGCACATAGATTCTTTATCAAACAAAAACATAAACAATAACATCCATACATAATATTCAAATATTTACCCTAAAAACCCTTACCCAAAAAACTAGCAAATGTTTAAAGCCGCACTTCTAATTCATTGTATTAAGTTTTAACTTCACCCTTTACAATACAATATATAGGATCCCATGGCATCTAAAACACTAACCCATTGACCTAGATTAAATTACAACCTCAATTCCTTAACCAAAATTAGAAAATCGTGGGATAAAAACACCTATGCCAATAACTTCCAACAAACCATCCAAAAACCACCAAAAAATACATGTGGGGTTAATCATGCAAAGAATATAATGCATACCCAACATTCTCCCACTTGCTCATTTTCTTTGCATATAGGGGGCCCAGGATTACATGATCAATAATCCAAGGTGGAAATGCCCATTTTTACTCTACACCAAGAAATATTCTCAATGTTAATTGACTTGGTCAATGAATCTACAACATTCTTCAAGTTTCCACCTTCACCAACAACACTTTCTTATCTTCAACCACGTCTCTCACAAAGTGACACTAAACATCAATATGCTTTGTCTTAGAATGATAAGTTGTATTTTTTACCAAAAAGATTGCACTCTCACTATCACAATCTAGCTTTACAGCTTGCTATACAAACCCAATACATGAACATAATATTTTTAACCATACAACTTCTGACTTGCATGAGTGGCTACCATGTATTCAACCTCTATAGTTGACAGTGCAACTACAAATCGTCTCTTGCTCATCCAACTTATTGCTCTTCCAAATAGGTTAAACACAATCATTTGTAGATCTTATTCAATCCAAATCTAGAGCCTGGTTTGTGTCAATAAAGTAATGTATGTCCAACACTTTGTTTTCTCTAGGTCTTCCTTGCTCTTAAATTCCATAATCTGCAGTGCCATGCAAAAAACTGAAACACTCTTTACAATTTTTCAATGCTCCTTCCTTGGTTTTGACATGTACTTACTCAAAACTGCCACTCCATATACCTCAGTACCCTCCCTCGGGGATGCCCTGATTTTGAGCAACTTCATTGCTTTAACTAAGACATTGCAAACACACATCATGATAATTTTGAGAATGGCCCTTGTCTAGAAAAGTTCGACCACAATATAGTAGGCCATCAGAGGAGGTTCAACAAATGCAATCCGTCCTATCATTGCTTATGGAAGACATCTTTTTCAATTAGGTGAAGCCCGTGACCTACTTTTCAATGGTCTACGAAGTTATCCAAATTTCAATAATTTCACTTTTTTCCCTCACAACAGTAGTGCTAACATGGTGGATTATTTACTACCACATCCATCTCTTCTTCTCCCTATGGCTAACCATGATTATATCACTTTCTCTGTCCTTGAATACCCCATCTTTCCAATCCCATCATTTTCCCAACAACTCCCTTCACATTACAATATACTTTGACTCCAAGTAGCCAACTCTTATGCTTCCCACCTCTCTCATTTAATCCCTCACACTAATTAGTTCTCACTTCCCACACCTGAAGCCAAATATGACCCTCTATCCATGATCCTTTGGGAGGCCACTCTCAATTCTTTTCCTCACACCATTTGTTTCACCCTCATATCCCCCACTCTATCGGTTTCTGCACCATGGATTTCCAATATAATGATGAGTGCAACCTTCTATATAAATATCCATGATCCTCCCCCTACCCCATCTAGGAGGAGAAAGTACAAATACCTCCTTCATCATAAAAAACATATTTTTATGTCCACGAGAGGTGAGTTCCTCTCATCTCTCTATCACTCCTCCAAAGCTTTATGGTGCACTCTCCTTTATAAGAAACCCAACTCTTTCTTCCATATTGATCCAAACACCTTGTTCCAACATACCACTTCATTGTATGATTTCATGAGCCAATCTCCTACCATTATCCACTCCCCTCCCTCTTCTTGCTAGCTCTTCTCACCTAGTAATATCAAGAGAGCCATCCAAATTCTCAACACCTATAAAGAAATAAATTGAGGAATGTTTCGAAGCCAACTTTTCCAAGCATGTCCGTCATTCCCTTTTTTTCATGTTGTGATCTTTTGTTGCTTGCATGGGTTTTCCTTCTTCATGGTCTCAATATATTATCCTCCCATATTCACTTCAGGGGACACTTCAAATCCTAATAACTACACAACCATCATGATTTGGAAAGCCTTTAGACAAACCCTATTCCATGAATCTCAACAAATTGCTATATGACACTTACAAAGGTTAACATTCAAGGCTAAGGTGCATTTTTTGTATAAAGAATTAAATTGTTAACCATATATTCACTCTCCAACTTATCATCGAAGAGGTGAGACAATGTTCTTCAAAGGATTTTTGTTGCATTATTGTCTTCAGGAAAGATTTTCACTCAAATTCGAGGGCAATACAATTTTAGAGGATGTAGGACATTCATATTTTTGAGACCTCCTTAGATGTTATCATGATATTATGAGTTTACCATCAGTAGACTTCACACCTCTCACGACCTATCCAATTTTATTTGAAGCACCATCGAGGACAAACAAGGTTGTCCCCATTCCCTGACCACAACTGGGTTCTATGTTGATGAGCCTAAGTTGATGTCAGAAAGCATATCCAAGAGGAGCAAGTATGTTTATTGCATCATGTCTTGATTTCCATTCATTTTACTGATCATGTGATCCTTTTGGCCTCTTCCATTGAGGGAATCTATAAAGAAATTGGTGCCTTAGCTACCTTGAGACGTTAGACACTTAACATTGAACCTTAGTAAAACTAAGGTTATGGTTCTCAATTGCCCCATGCTCTCCTAAGCAAATTACCACCTTCTCTTTATAGGTAATGGCATTGAGGTGACCACCTCATATACATACTTGGGGGAACAATGCATGGCCCCAATGTTTAGTTTGAAATAGTCAAATAGTCTTTGTCACCCAAGCTCAGTAAAGGCTATATATCCCTTTTTGTGCTTCCAAAAAGTTCTTTCAAAAACACTTTCAAGATACTTATGCCACAAATTACACCTTTTTAATGCCATTTTTAAGCCCACAATATGATGTAACTCTGAGGTTTGGGGACCTAGCCTCCTCTCACCTAACTAGACCATGTTAAATCTCCTAATACCAGCCCAAATTTTCTTGCAACAATTTTATTCCCAATAATTTATTTTATTAACCATATAAATTATGAATTTTTGAAAAAATTAAATCACTGGTATTTTAACTGTTGAATTTTCTATGCAAGAGTGCAGTGGATACAATTTTCTGCCAAATAATTATTTCCTAATGATTTTTCACATAGTATTTATGCCATTGTTATCATTGAATAATTACACTTGGAAAATTTCAACAATAAATGCAGCGAAAACAATAAAGATCATAGAAAGGCAGCCATGCACAATAGAGACAATAATTTTACCTTGGAAACCCAACCTTGGGAGAAAACCCAACAAATTTTCTTAGGATAAATTATTCTTCAGTAAGGTTTACAAATCAGCAATTTGTCTAGAAACATGTGCCAATATCCAAGTCAAAATCCCAGTCAAACTTGGCCAACCTATTGTCCTTTGAGGTCAGCCCTTTAGCCCTTCTTTAGCCCTGTTTCACCTATAGCCAACGGCCTTCCTACGGATCTTGCGGCCTTCCTGCAGCTCCTACAGCCTTCCTGCTACTCCTGCAACCTTCTTGCTCCACAAGTGCGGTTGTCCAAGAGGGATAAGAGAAATGATGAAGAGAGAGAAGAAACATGCTCTTGCGTGGTGGAGAAATTGAGACATCACACCCTTTATTTATACTTGTCCAATCACGTGAAATAACCCAAGTGACACACCCCTTCATAGGTTGGGCCGACTTGTCACTTCAAATATTAAAATTTTTCATAATTCTTCTAGGCCAACTTGAAAACCAATTAGCCATATGGGAATACCTCTTGATGCTACACAAAAATCAACACTCCCTCTTAGCGGGGAGGTATTCTCCTTAGCTAAAAACATATTTACTCTTAGTTGAAATTCTCCTCCATAAGAAAATTTCATGAGTTTGTTATGTTGATGTAGTGTCTCCTCAGATGCACGCTTAGAGATTTAGATCACTCCATCTTGGAGCAGGAAATGTGAGTAACGCGGCCCATTTACCCTTGGCCAAATCAACATGGCCCAGCCAAATCAGCATGGCTTCTCAGGTAAATGTATCCATCTCCCGTTGTCAAATCATCATGACCCAGTGAAATCAACATGGCTTCTCAAGGGAAGTTCTACCCTTGGGCCATTCACCCCTGGCCAAATCATCATGGCCCCACCAAATCAGCATGGCTTCTTAGGTGAATGTATCATTCTTCCCTTGGCCAAATCAACATGACCCTGTGGATGCCAAATCAACATGGCTCTAATCGAAGAATGTCTGCCCTATGCTGCAATTGCCCTAGGCCATTCAACCCTAGCCAAATTGGTATTGCTCATTGGTTAAATGTGTCAATCTTCCCTAGTCAAATCAAAATGGCCTTAGCCAAATCAACATGGTCCACTGGGTGAATGTATCACTCTCCCCTAATCAAATCGGCATGACCACGTGGGAGAATGTCTACCCTATTCTACAAGCTGTAAAAAAATCAACACTCCCTCTCTAAGAGGGCGATTTTTGCATCACGCCAAGCTTGTCTCTGAAATATACAAACTTCGCTCTAGACAGAGGCTTGGTGAGAATGTCCGCAATCTGATCGCCTGTGGATATGTACTAGAGCTTGATTGCTCCTTTCTACACCATGTCCAACTCCATGTAGCTACCGCAACACATGCTTTGCCGCATGCCTCAGCTCAACCATAAACTGGCTAGCTTCCTTCACTGGATCCATCACCACAGTTGCTTTCTAGTCACCCTGACTGGATGCTCCCTCTGACACTGAAGCAGATCTTCTTGTAGCAATCTTGGTTGTTCCCTTTGTCATGGAAGCACCCACCACTATTGCTCCCTTTGTTACTGAAGCATACCCTGTTGTTTGGCATGGTCCCCTCATAGAAGGCATACTACTTCTAGAGACCTCCCATCTCTGAGCTACTAGTCTAACAATCTCAACCCATGACATCCTCTTCGAAGGTTGCTTCTTCCACTCTGCCTGACTGTTTGCTCCCTATGAACTGGAAGCTCTTCTAGTCATCTAGCATAGTTTTGTACATCCTAACAAATTGTACAATCATCCCTCTCGAACACCAATCACTCCTGCTAAGTCTAATGTTTGAGCCCTAGGCCATACAAGAACCTGACCATTTGGCGACTGGAGCAAAAATTATCCTCGTAGTCCACTCCCTCTTTCGAGGAGAACCCTCTTTCCACAAACCTCGCTTTGTACTTATCAATGTTGCCATTTGCTACATGAATCATTGTCTTGGAAGCCTCTGCAATGGACTTGTTCTTCCTTTTCGCAAAACCCATTCAGGAGGTCATGGAAAAGGAAAAATCATAAGCAAGCAATCATTTTTTGATATCTAAAGTATACAAAATAAAAGGACATGAAGCTGACCAAAAAATCAAAGAAGAAACTATATGATTGGAAGTACTTATCTCTTGATCAAGAAAGAAATCATTGAGGGTTGTAGGGAACTGTCAACTCCCTCCTAATCCTTGCCTCTTAGCAGAAAATCACTGAAGTCCTTGGAAGTATACCCTCCTCCATTATCTGACCTCAAAACCTTGATATTCTTCCCCATCAATTCTACCTAAACCCTGAACTTTTGGATCCTATTGAAGACCTCATCCTTGGCCTTCATGGGAAAAAAAATCATTAATGAATATCAAAAGAAGTATTCTTTCTGAAGTCCGTCTACAATATGTTGATTTGGGGTAGCATCGGATGTGCTCTAGTCACAAAAATTGGTGGAGAGGCTAAAGCACATGAGATCTCCAAGACCTAGAAATGATTTGGGCAGAATCTAACCAGTTTGAGAGATATTAAAATAGTTAATATTTTTAATGGAGTTCCTAAGTCTAAACTTAGGGAAAATAAAATATTAATGTGAATTAATATAAAACTGAGTTAGAATGGCCCAAAAGTCATGGATCAAGCCAGATTTAATCTTAGTCGTTGATTAGAGACTTAATCTCGGTCGTTGAATCGTCAACGAGAAAAGTATAAGAGGAGGCTTGAGGGTTAGTTGGAGAACACACCGAGTTGATCATGAATTTGATTTTCTGGGGCAGGGTTTACTGAGGAAATCGAAGGAGTGATCAGAGTTGCAGCTGAGGGGCAGTGAATGTAGTAGCAGAGAACCAGAGATAGTACCGGGAGCATCAGCGCAGAAGCCGAGAGAGGGTTGACGCAGAGCCAGCCAAAGGTCATGCAGAGGCAGCCAGGAGTTGACGCAGAGCCTCGAGAGGCTGACGCTGGGCCAAAAAGGCTGACGCTGGGCCAGAAAGGTTGACGCTGGGCTAGAGAGGCTGACGCAGACCCTAAAGGCTGACTCTGGGAGATTTCGTGGGGCAGATTGGTGCTGGATAGGGTGACGCAGTCCCTATCAGGGTGACAAAGAGCAGCAGAAGTGCCGCAGTGTCGCTGTGGGATCATTCATCTGGAGATTTAGCCAGAATATCTGTCTCCGATTGAGAGGTACTACTGCCGAGGACATTCTCTGTTGGGTGAGCCATTTCTGGCACCCAGATTGTATTTTGAAACTGCTTAATAATAAAACCCTCAAATAGCTGCACTAGTTTTCCCGCATTGGGTTTTTTCGGGGACATTAGTCCAAAAATAACAGTGTCACTTGTGTGCTTGTTTTCCTTCAGTTGATGATCTAAATGTGTTGATACTGTACTTGTATTTATTTTCAGTATTTACATGGTAAATAACTTGTTAAGTAAATGAACAAGTAGGAAGAAATAAATCAAATAGTACAGGAAGAACTTCTAATGGGTAAAACTTAGAAATTCCAACATGGTATCAGAGCAAGGTTGCAGATCACAAGATAACTAAAGGCATCAGCCGAGCAGAGCAACAGCAACAGAAACAGTTGTCCCGAGTGACAGAAGGTGTTCCTAGCGGAAAGCAACAAGGAAAGGGTGACACAGTGCCCGCTTCATCAGTTCGAGCCAGGAGTTGGATCAGCGCAGTGGCAGAGGAGCAGATCTGACCTACGCAGTGCCTGGTCATCTTTCTCAATCGTGAAGGATTGACGCTTGTGGCCAGGAGGTGCGGATTTTGCTGGTGTCAGGATTGCGCAGAGCCTAAAGGCTCTAACCTTCAGATTGATGGGGCATAGGAGGCTGTGGGTAAGTTGCGGAGCGAAGCTGGTGAGGTACTGTGGTCATAACAGTACCTAACAGGGCAAGACCAAGGAGGAGGGAGTTGCTACCAAGGATTTCTAGCCAAGGAATCTGGATTAGCAGTGCAGCTACACTAACGACCGGAGTAGGGCATCTCGATATTGGCAGAAGGGTTTCCAAGAGGGAAATCGAGGCTCAAAGGGAGTCACACCGAGAACTTCCAGGAGGGAAGTAGAGAGACTCAAAAGAGTCGAAAGAGGAGCAGCGAAATGGAAGTGAATGGGATGAGAGATCAAGATAGACTGGACGGAGCTTCGAACTTCATAGTCTGAAAGGCCACGATCTTGTCCATTCTAGACAGGCATCGTCTCAAGCACTTCGCCTTGAAAACAATAGTGATCCCAGTTGACTCGGCTGATAATGAGAAGTACGAGGATGCAATGGTGAGGGCTAAGTGCATCATCCTTGACGAGGTCAAGGATCATGTGGTGACACATATTGCCAAGAAGAATATGGTAAATGAGATGTGGGATGCCCTAAAGAAATTGTACCAGCATACTTCCGTGCAGAGGAAGATGTTACTAGAAAATCAGATGAGGTCATACCAGATGCAGAAGGGTGAGCAAATACATCATTTCCTCTGTCGACTGACGGAGATCCGGGATCAGTTGACTTCCATAGGGGCCACGCCGGATGAGGAGATGTTGGTGAGGACCGCGTTGAATGTAGTCTCAGAGGATTGGGAGGTATTTGTCCAGAGCTTACTGGTCAGGTCGGACCTTCTAGATTAGGAGGAGCTGTGGGTGGCTCTTCGTCAAGAAGAGATCAGAAGGCTAACCAAGGCGGGAGGCAGCAACAAGGGGGTCAAAGTCAAGAATGAGGAAGAGGAGGATGCTGCCCTAGCATCTACGGGAAAGCAGGAGAAACGGAAGAAGAAGGACCTCTCCAAGGTCAAATGCTTCCACTGTGGGGAACTGAGTCACTATGTGAGCCAGTGTCCAAGGACGAAGAGCAAGGGAAAGGCTTCAGAGACCAAGGCTACACCAGCAAGGGCAGAGAAAGAGGTGGAGACAGATGATGACTGTGCCATGAGTGCTCATGCACCACTTGAGAGGAAGTAGGGAGACATCCAGCTGTAGTCAGACGGACTAAAGACGATGAGGGGCAAGATCTTTGAGGCACCCAACCTCTTGGATTATACCTTGCTACAGGAGCCTCGAAGAGGAGTAGCAAGACTGGCAAATGTCGGTAGAGACGAATGCGGATGGAGCGACAGAGAGTGCTACAATGCAGGAGTCCCAAGACAGCGTGAGGCAGCAGTGTGAGATGCATGGAGTTGTTGCAGCAGCGCAAAGGTCAGTAGAGGGAGCACTTGTCAGCGACAGAGGGAGCTTCAGCATCGGGAGTGTCTCTAGCCTGACAAAGATGTCAGAGTTGGGAGGATCAGTTACTTACTTCTCAATAACTGAGTTGTAGTTCAACAGTTAACAGTGGCAGTGCTATGGGCAGCACGATGCAGCATGATGAGAGGGGATGCAATGCAGATGCAGAAGTGGCAGTGGCAGGGCCATGGGCAGCAGCTTCGATGCAGAGGGAGTTGTCGTATAGATGCAGCAGTGGCAGTGGCTGGGCCACGAGCAACAGTACAGGATGCAATAGTGTAGAGGATGTTGGGTAGGGAGGCCTAGCATCAGCACAGAGACCGATGTTGGATGATCAGGGTGATACTCAGTGAGGAGTATTACAAGAGCACAGTGCTCGCTAAGAGGGAGTGTTGATTTGGGGTAGCATCGGATGTGCTCTAGCCACGAAAATTGGTGGAGAGGCTAAAGCGCATGAGATCTCCAAGACCCAGAAATGGTTTGGGCAGAATCTAACCAGTTTGAGAGATATTAAAATAATTAATATTTTTAATGGAGTCCCTAAGTCTAAACTTAGGAAAATAAAATATTAATGTTAATTAATATAAAACTGAGTTAGAATGGTCCAAAAGTCATGGATCAAGCCAAATTTAATCTTAGTTGTTGATTAGAGACCTAATCTCAGTCGTTGAATCATCAACGAGAAAAGTATAAGAGGAGACTTGAGGATCAGTTGGAGAATGCACCGAGTTGATCAAGAATTCGATTTTCTGGGGCAGGGTTTGCTAAGGAAATCGAAGGAGTGATTAGAGTTGAAGCTGAGGGGCAATGAATGCAGTAGCAGAGAGGCAGAGATAGTATCGGAAGCATCAGCGCAGAAGCCGGGATAGGGTTAACGCAGAGCCAGCCAGAGGTTACGCAGAGCCAGCCAGGAGTTGCGCAGAGCCTAAGGAGGGCCAGTTTGGGAGATGCAAAGGCTCCAAAGGCTGACGCAGAGCCCCGAGAGGTTGACGCTGGGCCAGAGAGGCTGACGCTGGGAGATTTCGTGGGGAAGATTGGTGTTGGAGAGCTGGATAGGGTGACACAGTCCCTATTAGGGTGATAGAGAGCAGCAGAAGTGTTGCAGTGTTTTTGTGGGATCATTCATCTGGAGATTTAGCCGGAATATATGTCTCCGACTGAGAGGTACTACTGCCGAGGACATTCTCTGTTGGGTGAGCCATTTCTAGCACCCAGATTGTATTCTGAAACTGCTTAATAATAGAACCCTCAAATAGTTGCACCGGTTTTCCCACATTGGGTTTTTCCCGGGACATTAGTCCAAAAATAATGGTGTCACTTGTGTGCTTGTTTTCCTTCAGTTGATGATTTGTATGTGTTGATACTGTACTTGTATTTATTTTCAATATTTACATAGTAAATAACTTGTTAAGTAAATGAACAAGTAGGAAGAAATAAATCAGATAGTACAGGAAGAACTTCTAAAGGGTAAAACTTAGAAATTCCAACACAATCTTCTTTTGAGGTTGATGTTCATCATCATCATCGACATCAGTTTCCTTCCTTTTCTTCTGAGGACACTCAAAGGCATAGTGTTTAAAGTCATAACAATTGAAGCACCTGATCTTTGACATATCCATCTTCTTTTAGTCTTGAACTGGAGTGGGTCTTCTACCTGTATTCTTCTTATCAAACTTTCCAAAATTTCTTCTTCCTTTTCCTTTCCCTGTATGAGCTACAAGGGCTTGAGTTTCTTCATCCTATGGACTCTACAAGCTATTTTTAGACAACAATCTGGTCTCCTCTTGGACACAATCAGTCCATAGCTTATCAAACTTGGACAAATTTTCTCATGCGCAAATTCCCTGAACAAATGGCTCCCATGAGGATGGAAAACCATTTAGAGTCACTGTAACAACTTTTGAATCATTAATAGTATCTCCAATGGCTCTAAGCTCATCTCTCAATTGCAAGATTCTCATAAGAGACAACAAAATTTGCTTTAGTCATCATAACACTACGGAGTCAAAATTTCAAGGTTAACTTATTGTTATTGTTGTTGCTCTCATATAATCCCACCAAGGCATCATACATCTCTTTGGCAGTCTTCAATTCAGCAACATGTGGAATGATGTGGTCCTTTATAGAAACTATCATGATTCTCCTCTCTTTGGCATCATTCTTCATATGCTTGCCTTTCTCCTCAACTCCCTCTGGCTTTGGAATAACTTCCTTCACATAATTCTGAATCTTAGTTTCTTCCAAGACAAGGAGTATCATGGTCTTCCAAGATCTGAAGTTAGGAGCACCATCCAACCTGTCTTCAACTCTAAGACTTGGTGCCATTTTGACAAGAGATCAAAAAGATCAATCAATTTGTTGAATACTTGGTCTCTAAGGCTGACTTCAGTGGTTGATCTTTCAACAAAGCTCCGATCCCATGTTGAATTTTCTATGCAAGAGGCAATAGATACAATTTTCTTCCAAATAATAATTTATTAATGATTTTTCACACAGTGTTTTTGCCATTGTTATCATTGAATAATTACATTTATAAATGCAGTAAAGATCATAGAAAGACAACCATGCACAATAGAGACAATAATTTTACCATGGGAAACACAACCTTGGAGGAGAACCCAACAACTTTTCTTAAAATAAATAAACCCTCAGCAAGTATTACAAATCAGCAATTTGTCTATAAATCTATGCCAATATCCAAGTCAGAATACCAGTCAAACTTGTCCAACCTGCTATCCTTTGAGGTCAACCCCTTTAGCCACGTTTCACCTACAGTCAATGGCCTTCCTGTGGCTCCTGCGACCTTCCTTATCCACATGTGCAATTGTCCAAGAGGGATAAGCAAAATGATGAAGAGAGAGAAGAAACTTTCTCTTGCTTGGTGGAGAAAATGAGCCATCGCACGCTCAATTTATACTTGTTGAATGAGGAGAAATAACCCAAGGGAGACACCGCTTCATAGGCTAGGCCAACTTGTCACTTCAAATATTAAATTTTTCACAAGTCTTCTAGGCCGACTTGAAAACCATTTAGCCATATGGGAATACTTCCCGATGCTACACAAAAATCAACATTAACTTCCATAAATTAATATGCAATGGAAATAAACACCCACAACATTTCTCCTTCATTAATTAATCTCAAGAAAATCAAGGTTTTGACCCACAAAGAAATTACAAACAAATGTGCATTGATTAGAACCTACAACTCAGACCCATTGGATGAATTCGGTCCTAGGAATTTTAGCCCACTAGAAATTAGACGCAAAAGAAATTCGGCCTGGAGAGTTCAGCCCACCTCTTCACCAACAACTTGGACCTGTGCCTTCCCCTCACACAACCTCTATGCCTCAAGAAATTTGGCCTCTCCAACAAATCAACATCCTTCTCGCTTCAACAATTCAGCCCTGCAATCTCCAACAATTCAAACTTCTAGAAACGCTCTTGAATTCACATGCACTCTTCCTCCTTTGTGCTAAAGTCTAGTTGAGCCACTAGCACTAGAGAAAAAATTCCTCTCTCCTTGTTGTGTCTTCACCTCTCCCTTAAGCTTATTTTATAATCTCCATCAAGCCCAAATCCCTAACCCTAATCTCCCTTATAAAAGGTCTAGGAGATCAATGATTGAGATCATTTCTAAGTCACTTAAATAATTAAGTTATTTGTCCTTAGAAATTGACTAAATAGTCCACAATAATTAATTGACTTTAATTCTTGTACTTTTCCTAAGTTAGGTTTAGGAAAGAAGACATAAATCACTTACTCCACCAAGCAAGTACCTAAAGAGGCAATAATCATCCTCTACATGCTAAGACACCAACCCTATGTAGAAAAGATTTTGAAACTACCATAAGCTTCAACACTCTCTCCTAGCAAGGAAGGGATTCTCCACTACCCCTAGCTTGTTTCTATACTTCACAAACTTTCTTTTCATTAAAAGCTTAGTGAGAATATTTGTCACCTCCTCCTCTGTGGAAATGTAATGCAATCTACAACAACTCTCTAGACTCTACTTCTAACGAAGTGATATATGATCTCGATATGCTTGGATTAATCATGAAACATAGGATTCTCAGAGAGCTTAATGCAACTCTAATTGTCACAGTGAATCATTGTTGGCCCCATCTCCAGACCAAATAATCTTGCAAGCATCTTGTGAAGCCATACTGCCTCACAACTTGCCATACTCGTTGCCATGTCTTCTCCCTCTAATGAAGTAAGTGCCACTGACTATTGCTTCTTTTTGTACCATGAGATCACGACTAATCCCAAACAGAAACAACATCCAAACAAGGATTTTCTATCCACAACACTCCCAACCCAATCAGAATCTATGTATCCCTGTAGCTCCACTCCACCATCTCCAACATATCTGAGCCCAAAGTCCATTGTTCCTCGCAAGTATCTCAGCACATGCTTCGCTGCCACCCAATGAACTTGTCTCGGCTCCACCATGGACTAGCTAAGCGTGTTCACAGCAAAATAGATATCCGACCTAGTGTTGATCAGATACATTAAGGAACCTATCAACTTACCTATATAGTGTGGCATCCACCAACTCGCCTTCATAAGCACTCACTTCTTCGAGTTAGTGATCATAGGTGCAGACATAGGCCTGCAATCCTCAATCCTAAACCTCCTCAAAATTTCAACTGCATACTACCCAAGGAAAATCTCTCTTGGCAACTACCACACCTCCAATCCCAAAATGTAGTGGATCAAGCTGATGTTCGTCATATCAAACTCAAAAGTAAGGTCCTCCTTGCACATCCCTATGAGCTTCTTTGATCGCGTCAAGAAAAGATCAACATAAAGTACCAAGATGAACGGTTCACCTTCAACAAGTACATAATACAAGTTGGTTTCTGCCTCACTCTTAGTGAAGCCCAAACCAAGAAGATATTCAGCGATCCCGACATACCATGTGCATGGAACCTGTGTCAACCCAAAAAGGGTCTTTTTTAAACTACACACATGAGATTATTTTCCATGAACCTCAAAGCCCTGAGGTTGCTCAATATACACCTCCTCTTCAATCACCACATTGAGGAAAGCAGTCTTGACCTCCATCCGCTGAATCCTCCACCCCATCTCTAAAGCAATAGATATAATTGATCTAATGGATGCATATCTAGCAACAAGTGTGAATGTCTCCTCATAGTCTACTCCCTCATGCTGGGAGAAGCCTCTCGCCACAAACCTCGATTTGTACTTCTTGACACCGCCATTAGTTGCATTTTGATCTTATAGATCCATCAAGAAGTGACCACAAACTTCTCTCTAGTCTCAGCACAATGCCCCACACATCATTCCTCATGATGGAGCTACATTCCACCATTGCATCACTCCAGAACTGCACATTTGCAGCCTCCTCAAAAGTATAAGGCTCAAACTCACTGATGCTACTCGACAAGGCCAAATAACTAGAAAATATTACTGGTGGTTTGCTCCGCGTAAAGAGATGCTCAGAGCCTCCACATGCGGCTCAACATCCCTCAAGGTATGCTCAGCCCATCCTGGCCACCTCCTGGTAATGCTCAAAGGAACATCTCACTCCTCCTCCAGATCTAAAGGTTTTGTCCATGTTGCTTGTATTGTTGGTCCATGCTCAACCTTAGGAGCCTTTTGATCCCAACCCTCTACCCCTTCCAACACTCTCTTATGAGACCTCCCAAAGGTCCTGCCATCATCGAATTTGACATCCTAACTGACTATAACTTTCCCTTTTCTTGGAATGTAGACTCGGTAGACCTTTGAGACTTCACTCTAGCCCACAAATATGCCCCTTTCTGACAAGGGATCCACTTTAATCCTTTTCTCCATATGAGTGTGAACATAAACTGGACTACCAAAGACACGCAAATGATGCAGACAAGGGAATGACCCTTTCATATTGATGTCAAAGGGGGAGAGAATGCAAACAAGGGGAGTAGTTGACAAGAAGTATGGAGAGAATGCAGACATGTGATATTCCCACTTAGCACTATTGCTAAGGGAAATATCAATTTTGTCAAATTCTGGATTACTACTTAGGAAAAGTGGGTTGTGGGACCCCCCCTTAAAGTTTTGCACTAAAATAAGGGCCCAACATAGGAGAAAAGAGGAAAGCGAATGGTTAATGCATGGTGGGGCCACCCCAAGGAAGGAATACGCTCCCCTCTTGGTAGTACGCACTCTTGGGGGGAAAGAGAGTGGGAAAATCAAAGGATGGGACCCAATGGGGAAATTGGAGGCTCAATGACAAAATAGGAGGGAGTGCTCATTTTGGGGCATGTTTTGATCATTTGAACATTCATCGTTGACTAGCACACTTGAGTCGGCACCCAAGTCTGCATGTGTTGTTGAGCATGCGATATTTTCAAGCGAGAATCTCACCCTACCTTCGGTGGACTTCGAGTGCCAGCCCAAGGAGGTAACCTTCATCACATTCGATCTAATCTGGGAGTCTATTCAGCGTATTTGAGGAGTTGGTTCAGCAGGTGGGATGCAAGAAGGGAAACACATAGTTATTGGAGGAGTTGTTTGTGGAGCAAGGGATTTGTTGGGCTTTCCAGGAAAATCTATGGCCATCATTTGTTGAAGATTTGGAGGGATTCCAGAGCTCCATTTTGAGTGAGTTGGCTGGGCAAAGACCATCATCAGCAGGGACTACGTGGGCTTGCGTAGTGGTACTTCGTGCCACACATGGGGCATTGGGAGAAGGAGGAGTTAGGAGCTGAGTTTTGTGGGGAAATTCTTGGAGGGGAATTGCTGAGTATTGCAGTCATTTTGGGGACCTTCAGCAGTGATATTTACAGGTGGACCAAAGTTCCAAGAAGCTAGAGGAGTGAGTAGAAATTGGGCCAAAATTCCAGGTTCAACATTTGGCCAAACCCTTTCTGGGTTTTGGTGGGTTATTGGAGGAGAGACTAGGGTTAATTTCCCGAAATTTCCTGAGAACAGAAGAAGGACCTCGCAGCCATTTCTTGAAACACAACACGTCAACACAACACGTCACAAAATAGCCTTACAAACTCAACTCTATCAATCAAAGGTGACAAAAGAAGACACTATAGCATCATATTTCATAAAGATGTCAAAGATTAAACACCAACTTCATGAAGTCGGTGATCAAATATCTAATTCAGAAATGATTACCATTGTAATTAATGCTTTATCTAAAGAATGGGACAATTTGCAAGTAGCATCTATGTTAGAAAAGAAACACCATCATTTGAAGAATTATGGGCTCAATGTACACTAGAAGATGTTAAAAAATGTGTAACTAGGTTCGGCCTTCATTAGTATGAAATGTATTCTTGTATAGATAAAATGAAAAAGAAATATTATTATTATTGGAGCATGGGTTTCATGCTCAAGTTCTTCTATTTTGTAGGTCAATCACCCATTGAGTGCTTCTAGGGTTCGTCTTAGGTATAAGAGTCATTTTCATATATGGAAGACCCTATGGGCACATTGTAAACTGTAAAAGAAAAATTATTTTGTCTTGAGAGTGTCAAAATACCTCCAAGATCAAGTCGACTTAATGAGCTGTCAAGTCGGCCTACATGAAGAGCCACGTCCACCCTTGAAGGAGCCTATATATAAGAGGAACTCGTCCTCCATTTGGATCATTCATTCACTCATCTCTTATGCGAAGAAGGCAGAAGAAGAAAGTCGAAGAAGGAAGTGCGAAGAAGAGAAGGACGAAGAAGTCGAAGTGTTTGGGTCTCTCTCCATTCTTCTGGAAGTGCGAAGTTAGGGTTTCTATGTTGGGCTAGTCTGAGGTTCGAATTTGGAAACCAACGAGAAGAAAGGCAAGTGAAGGTCTCTTAGGGCATCTTACTAGCCCTAGGACTCAAGTCAAGGCAAGTGAGGTCTAGCGGAAGGCAATTAGAGGAAGATAGAAGTCTCCTAGAGAAGCAACAGCAATTGTAGCAACTGCTCGGAAGCAAAATTTCGGATCTCCTGGGAGGTCAGAGATATTTTAGCAAGAGGCCAAGGAAGACATGATCTTGGAGGGTATTTTTCTGAGTCTAGATCATGGTATTCGTCAATTGAAAGATATGAAAGATAAGAAGAGATTTTATGGGTTTTCCCCTCAAGAGGAGGGATTTTTGCCCTGGCTTGCAGCGCATACACTGTGTCATTGTTCTTACTATTTTGGTAATTGTTTGATGTAATGCACTTTGGAACAAGAAAGATCAAAGCTAATAAGTAAAAAGGTAACACAAAGAGTTATCAAGTTAAGAGAATTAACATATACATTACCCTATTGAATTCTCAACATGGTATCAAAGCTTTGGTTCTCTAAGGGCATCATGAAGATCTCCTCTACAATGAGAAAAGTCATCAAGAAGATTGCAAGCCATCTCAAGAAAGGTATCAAAGAAGTATGGAGTCTCATATTCTCTTCAAAGAAGGTATCACTCAAAGAAAGGGATGAGGGACTCTTCTCGGCTCTCTCTGGGACATTCCAAGACGAAGACATCTAGGTGATTGATAGCGGTGCATCAAGGCACATGATTGGTCACTCCCACCAATTGAAGACCTTGTCAAAAGGAAAATCTGCATACTCTGTGGAACTTGGAGACAACAAAAGCTATCCAGTGAAAGGAATTGGATCATCATCCATAAAGCTCGAAGATGGAAGCAACATCCACCTCAACAACATTCTATTTGTTCTAGGTTTGCACAAAATATACTTTCTATTTCAAGCTTAGGAGATAAAGAAGATAGAGTAGCCTTCATTGATGGTAAAGTAGTTGTATGGGCAAAAGGCTCAAGCATAGAACAAGAAAAAGTGATTGGTATCCGAGAAGGAAGGCTCTACAGAGTAATATATCCAATAAACCATGCCCTACTTCACACTGAGATTAGTCCATGTGAACTTTGGCACCGAAGGTTTGGTCATCTACATTTCAAAATACTTCCAACTCTAAATTCCATAGTAGATGGAATACCAAATCTAAAGGAGGATCATGAAGGTGTTTGCAAAGGATATGCATTGGACAAGAATACCAAGAGACCATTTGGAAGTAGTCCTTCACGGTCAAAAGAAATCTTGGATCTCATTCATTGTTATGTATGTGGCCCTATGACTCCAAAATCACTTGGAGGACATCTTTATTATGTCACATTCATAGATGATCACTCAAGAAAGACCTGGGTTTACTTAATGAAAACCAAGGATGAAGTATTTACTAAATTTCAAGAATTCAAAGCTGAAGTGGAGAACCTTACAGAAAGAAGAATCAAGATACTAAGATCTGATAATGGAGGAGAATATACATCCAAAGAGATTATAGCATTTTGTAAGGAATCTGGGATTAAGAGGGAGTTGATAGTTCCATACAATCCCGAACAAAATGGAGTTGCAAAAAGAAAGAACAGATCCATTGAAGAAAGTGTAAAAGCAATGTTACACGATCAAGATCTACCTAAGTTTCTGTGGGGTGAGGAAACAAAGACAACAATCTACATACAAAATCGATGTCCTCACAGATCTCTAGACAACAAGACTCTGGAAGAAGTGTTCATTGGGAAAAAGCCATCCGTAGATCATCTTCGAATCTTTGGATGTCTTGTGTATATTCATATACCAAAGGACAAAAGAAAGAAGTTGGATCCTTCTAGTGTGAAGGGTATATTTGTTGGATATAGTAACTCATCAAAAACCCATAGAATCTATATGAAAGATGGACATCACATTGAAGTTAGTCGTGATGTCATATTTGATGAGAGCATAGCATTCAAGAAATCAAAAGAACTTTCTATATATTCTGATGACGAAGAACTTCTTATATTTAAGGAAGGAGAAGGATCTCACCATGAAGAAGAAGGACCTCGTGAACCTGTTCAACTCATGGTCATTCAAGAAACAAGGAAAATACCTAATTGGTTGAAGACTACACTACTTGATGCAGAAGGTCATGGGGCAGCGCAAGGATCACTTAGAGAAAGTAAAAGACCCAAGAAATAATCTGGGTATGCTGCATACATGACAAAATTAATAGAAGCAGAACCATCCACCTTTGAAGACGTTGTAGAACATCGAGAATGGAAGGATGACATGAATGAAGAATATCAATCTATAATGAAGAATGGAGTCTGGGATATCGTACCTAGGCCTGAAGACAAATCTATGGTTACTTCCAAATGGATCTATAAGATCAAGTATGCAGCAGATGGAAGTATATATAAATATAAAGCAAGATTTGTGGCTAGAGGGTTCTCACAACTTGAAGGCATCGACTATGAAGAAACATTTGCTCCAACAACAAGATATACAACAATTAGATCATTAGTTTCTTTGGCAGCATTGATAGGATGGAACATCGTTAAATTTGGCAAATAGGGCCAAACTTCACATTGGACGGCTCATATTTTTCTTGGATTCCTCTCTCCGAGAGATGTAGGATTAATCTAAAGATCATCCCATTCTGACATGTACAAATGAAGTTATGAATTTATTTTGATTATGGACAAATTGTCAAGGTCGGCCAGCAAACTCATGTAGGGTCAAAAGCCCAACAGTCACGTCTATTCATCCTCAACGTTTGCCTATAAATACATGATGCCTCTTCCTCATTTGGACACACTTCACTCACTCACATCTTCTCTCTCCTTCATTGGTTGGGTACGAAAATCAGAAGTTGCTCTCCATACGTGCGAAAAAAAGGAAGGGTTTTTCTGTTCTAGTCGTTGACCAAATTTGACCGAAAATTGCAGAAATTGTTTTGACTTGCATTGACCAAGCATTGACCTGTTTTGCTGGGGTTTTGGGTGGAGGAATTTTGTCCTAGCAGGCAGCAGTTTTGGGCATGAAAATCGAGGCAAACTAACCTCCTATTTGACAAGCGTTGACTATACTAGGGTTGGCTGTAGCATTGACTTTTATTGACCAGTTTAGACAAGACGTTTTCGGACAGTTTTGGCCTGATTAGACTCGCTGTTGGAGGCCAAAGTTGACAGGATTTGACCTAGCTGAATTGAGGAAGAAATCTGCCCTATTGACCAGCGTTGACTTTCTAGTTAGGGCTTTTTATTTCTGTTGTCTGACTGATTAGATTTTGTTAAAATTGGCAACTAGGGCCAAACTCCACGTGGGTCATCTTATTTATGGCAGCTCATATTTTTCTTGGATCCCTCTCATCAAGAGGTGTAGGATTGATCTAAAGATCATCCAATTTTGATAAGTATTCATGGAGTTATGAATTTGTTTGTGTTATGGGACAATTTGTCAAGGTCGGCCAGCAACCAAATAAAGTTATAAACCCCACATGTGCTCAACATCTTAGCATAAAAGGAGATGACTTGAGAGTCATTTCACACACAGTTCTATCTTGATTTCTCTCCACTTGTCTTGGGTTTTAGTGGAAGAGAAATCTAGGAGTGAAAGCCCTAGATGTTGGAGGAAAAGAGGCTGCCCTAGCCGCAGCAAAGAAGGCAGGCCAGCGAAGTGATGGAAGGGTTCTATGCGTTGACCTAAAGAAGCTCAAGGAAGGGCCCTAAACATTGTTCTAAGGCAGCCCTAAACGTTGTCCTAAGGAAGCCCTAAAACGATGTCCTAAAGGTAGCCCTAAACGTTGTTCTAAGGCAGCCCTAACGCAGTCCAAGAAGGCAGCCCTATCGATATCCTAAGGCAGCCCTAACCTACACTATCTCAAGGGTATCCTAGCCGCTGTTAAGATGAAGATAGACGTTGCCCTAAACATACCAATGGTGCCCTAGCCGTAGGTATATGGTTCCCTAGATGCAAGCCTAATGCGGCTGAAAGGGAGGACTTTTTTAAGGCCTAAAACAAGGCACCGAGTTGCTGAAAGGAGGTCGGGGGTAGGCCGAGTTGAAGAAGGGTTGTTTGGGGCAGCGAAAAGGTGGGTTGTAGGTGACAATGTGGGTCTGTGGTAGGCCACAATCCTAACCACCTCAAAACAGGGACAACATGGAGAGTTTGAAGGCTCAAACATGCCCAGGATAGCAGTGCTAGTAATTGGGACAGCTGGGCCACATGGTGCTGCTAAGACACATGGGACAGCAGCAAGGTAGGGCAAGGCTAAGGGGACAGCAGCGAGGGGACAGCAACAAGGTATAGCATGATTGTTAGGGACAGTAGCTACAACAATATATCTAGGCAGCAGTGGCAAGGGACAGTTGCATAGTAAATGGGACAGTAAAGGAATGCTAAGGCAAACATGGGGCAGCAGCAAGCATGGCAAGCATGGTGCTGCAAGCACATGAGACATGTTGTATGTCAACACGGTTCAGCATACCACATGGGACAGCAGTGTGGCAACATGATGCAGCTATGGCACATGGGACAACTGTGGTAGCATGGGACAACAATGGCACATGGGACAACAGTGTAGCATAAGGTTCAGCAATATGATGTGTACAGCATGGTCATGAGGTCCAACATTATAATGATGGGTGCAGCATGGTGCAACACAGTGAGGTGCAGCATGGTGCAGCACAGTGAGATGCAGCACAATGATAGGTGAAGGAGTCAACTTGGAGAATCAGTTGAAACAGCATGTCTTCAACTGATCTCATGTATCATCTTTTTAGAGATGATCTATGCTCTTATCTAGATAAGTCAAAGTGTTGACTTCTGTTGTAAATGTACTCTCTCTCTCTCTCTTTGCTAAACTATTGAAGAACATATAAGAAGAATTGATCAAGGGTTTCCCCACATTGGGGTTTGTCCCTGGCTAGCGCCACATCTTGTGTCCTCTTGTCTTGGCTTGTCTTCTGCAATTTATGTTTATGTTCTATCTGCAGTATACTTTAATGTTGATGTGATTGCTATTCTGGAAAAGATATTCAGTTAACTGTGAAAATTGAAATAAATTTCTCTAAGCATAGAACATACCTAAAATTGACATGGGATTAGAGCTGAGGTGAAGACAAAGCCCAAGCAAGAGTGAAAGAGCAATCACTGAAGACAGTTGGGAAAGGACAAAAGGATCAATGGATTCCTCATCCCTCTTCAAATTCACCAAGGGTGAAGTCGAAGCAGAGAATATTATCAGAATGGCGCAGTGGAAGCTTCTGATGACCTACCTAAAGATCACTTCAATGGGAAGTACGAATCTAAGGGTGGAAGGAAAGGCAGATGCCTTGTTTGTGATAAGTTCGGCCATTATGCGAAGGAATGTCCGAATGGTAGGGACACATCACTTGATGATGATAACAATCATTCCAAGGACATCTTCAATGATCAAAGGAATGACAGGTAATGCAAGTCATCAAGGAAATGGTCGACTCTTCAATAAAGCAAGGAACCCTAGGTATGAAGAATCAAATGTTGTTTCTGATAAGATAAAGAAGTGTTATCTTGTATTGGCCCTCTCCTTCAGATTCTTTAGGAATCTGGCTTATTGATTGTAGTGCTTCAAGGCACTTCATCAGATAGAAGGGTGCTCTCTCTCTAATTTGGTAGAGATGGAAACAATCGTGGGATTATACTTGAAGACGATGCCACCTATCCCGGAAAGGGTGTAGGGAATGTTACCCCTCAATTGAATGAGGGTAACTCAATTCATTTACAAGAATCTCTTTTATGTACCTAATTGTAGGAAGAACCTGGTGTCCATTTCGGCAATGGAAGTCAAAGGTTTCAGGGTGGCATTCATCGATGGAAAGGTACGTGTTTGAAAATAGAATTTTCAAAGATGCTTTTACTCATGGGTTCAGAGTTGGCAATTTGTATCAAGTTGCAGGATGGTCCATTAGGGACCATGTCAGTTGTCACATCTCATCTATAGCACCAAAGGTCTACTTATTATGGGACCCTACCCGATGTGAGTCAGATGATGACATGGATGCCTAAATCCAAGAAGAGCATGAAGGTACATGTTCGAGATGTACCGAAGGAAAATCTTACAAGGGGACCATTCCCCTCATGTCGCAAGTCCACAGGTTTGGAACAACCCGAGGGGTTTGAGATTCATGATCGGGAATCTCATGTATGCAGGTGGAAGAAAGCCCTCTATGGCTTGAAGCAAAACTCCCCGGGCTTAGTATGAGAGGATTGATAGTTGCCTGATGAAGCTGAGATTCACTAGGAGTGAAGCCGATCCAAACCATTGCTCGAAGGTTGTGAACGATAGACCTCTCATACCGGCACCTTCTATGGACGACCTATTTCTAACAGGTGCAGACCCTCTCATTTGCAGAAGTAAGAGGGAGTTGGATTTCGGATGTGGAATGGTAAACTGCAAGCACGTGACTACCTCGAGGATCTTAACTTTCAGAAGTTATATGGTGGTGATGCCGGACCAGATTTGGGAAATGCCTTTGAGTTTCATAAAGTCATTCGCATTGATGTTCTTGGTGAACTTCCGTCTGGATATATGTTTTGCAATTAGCACGTTGGGCTCATATTTGGTTGAGCCTCACTGGATTGGTGCCAAGAATCTTCTGAGATATCTTCGGGGAACTACCTCTCATGGATTGAGATACACTGCTGGAAATGTGAAGCTGCATGACTATTCGAAAGCTGACTGGGCAGGCACTGTGGTGTATCGCAAGAACACTTCTAGGTGCTGGTTCTCTTTGGGTTCTGCTTGATATCCTGGATGAGCAGGAAGCAGAAGACGGTTTCCATGAGCACCGCTGACACTGAATACATAGCTACGAGTATCATCTCGTGTGAAGCTGCCTGGTTGTGGAAGCTCCTCAGTGAGTTGTTTGTACACATGATGGATACCACCGTGATCTTCTGTGTCAACCAGGGGGGATTCGATTGTTGAGGAATCTCGTATTCTACGATTGCTCCAGTATATAGACATCAGATACTACCTTATATGGGATATGGTACGTCGATGAGCGAGGAGGCTCTGTCGCATTGAGACTGATGTACAGGTCGCAGAAATTCTATCAAAGCCCCGAGGAAAGGTCAAATTTGTGATTTTCCTGAACGATTTGAAGCCGTTGAGAGACCTTCTTATGAGGGTCCTGCATGTTGCATGCATTGAGCTCTGGGAGCTCCAAGGGGGCTTGGGGTACTTATTGGAGCAACAAGTGACCATAGGGCGACTCACCCTCCCCTAATGGTGCGTTATGTACAAGGTGAATGGCTCAGCCTTCCCCTGTGATACCCCGTGGTGACTTAGGGACAGGATGAGTGGTTCTACTGTCGAGGCATCCTACCCATGCAATCTGGGACTCATGGGAAGTACCTCTCATCTAGCCAATGAGCAGGGAAATCGGATTAGGGACCATAGTAGTACTATTGATGGACGCATCGTTGTATCTAGCATACTCCCTATGCTAGGATGACCTCCATTGATCAGGGATCAATGAAACTGACCTGGGATCAGTATGAGTGGTTTGAGACACTCTCTTTTGATATTGATCTAGGATCAATGAAACTAACTTCGAGTTAGTAAGAGTGGTATCACACACTCTCTTCATATGGAACTGACTTCGGGTCGGAAGAGAATGGTATGAGACATTCAGAATCAATTCTTCTTCTTCATGGTTGAGCAAAGCAAAGCAGAGCAGAGCACTGATGGCAGAGATAGTACAGTCAGACAGATGGATTAGCACATGGAGTTCTCCCTAGTTGAGAGGGAGTGTTAAAATTGGAAACTAGGGCCAAACACCATGTGGGTCATCTTATTTATGGTAGCTGATATTTTTTTTAGATCCCTCTCATTGAGAGGTGTAGGATTGATCTAAAGATCATCCGATTCCGATGAGTATTCATGGAGTTATGAATTTATTTGTGTTATGGGACAATTCGTCAAGGTCGGCCAGCAACCAAATAAACCCCACATGTGCTCAACGTCTTAGTATAAAAGGAGATGACTTGAGAGTCATTTCACACACACTTCTATCTTGATTTCTCTCCACTTGTCTTGGGTTTTAGTGGAAGAGAAATCTAGGAGTGGAAGCCCTAGACGTTGGAGGAAAAGACGTTGCCCTAGCCACAGCAAAGAAGGCAGGCCAGCAAAGCGATGGAAGGGTTCTATGCATTACCCTAAAGGACCTCAAGGAAGGGCCCTAAACGCTATTCTAAGGCAGCCCTAAACGTTGTCCTAAGGCAGCCCTAAAACGTTGTCCTAAAGGCAGACCTAAACGTTGTTCTAAGGCAGCCCTAAACGTTGTCCTAAAGGAAGCCCTAACGCAGTCCAAGAAGGCAGCCCTAACAATATCCTAAGGTAGCCCTAACCTGCGCTATCTCAAGGGTATCCTAGCCGCTTTTAAGATGAAGATAGATGTTGTCCTAAACATACCAATGGTGCCCTAGTCGCAGGTATATGGTGCCCTAGACGCAGGGCTAATGCGGCTAAAAGGGAGGATTATTTTAAGGCATAAAACAAGGCACCGAGCTGCTGAAAGGAGGCCGAGGGTAGGCCGAGTTGAAGAAGGGTTGTTTGGGTCAGCGAAAAGGTGGGTTGTAGGTGACAACGTGGGACTGTGGTAGGCCGCAGTCCTAACCACCTCAAAACAGTGACAGCATGGAGAGTTTGAGGGCTCAAACATGCCCAGGACTGCAGTGCTAGTAAATGGGACTGCTGGGCTACATGGTGCTGCTAAGACACATGGGACAGCAACAAGGTAGGGCAAGGCTAAGGGGACAACAGCAAGGTATAGCATGACTGTTAAGGACAGTAGCTACAACAAAATATCTAGGCAGCAGTGGCAAGGGACAGTTGCATAGTAAATGGGACAACAAAGGAATGTTAAGGCAAACATGGGACAGCAGCAAGCATGGCAAGCATCAACAGCATGGCAAGCATGGTGCTGCAAGCACGTGAGACATGTTGTATGTCAACATGGTTTAACATACCACATGGGACAACAGTGTGGCAACATGATGCAGCTATGGCACATGGGGCAACTGTGGTAGCATGGTACAACAATGGCACATGGGACAGCAGTGCAGCATAAGGTGTAGTAGTATGATGTGTACAGCGTGGTCATGAGGTCCAGCATTATGATGATGGGTGCAGCATGGTGCAGCACGGTGAGGTGCAGCATGATGACGAGATGCAGCACAATGATAGGTGAAGGAGTCACCTTGGAGAATCAGTTGAAGCAGCATGTCTTCAACTAATCTCATGTATCATCTTTTTAGAGATGATCTATGCTCTTATCTAGATAAGTCAAAGTGTTGACTTCTGTTGTAAATGTACTATCTCTCTCTCTCTGTTGAACTATTGAAGAACATCTAAGAAGAATTGATCAAGGGTTTCCCCACATTGGGGTTTGTCCTTGGCTAGCGCCACATCTTGCATCCTCTTATCTTGGTTTGTCTTCTGCGATTTATGTTTATGTTCTATCTGCAATTTACTTTAATGCTGATGTGATTGCTAATCTCGAAAAGATATTGAGCTAGCTGTGAAAATTGAAATAAATTGCTCTAAGCATAGAACATACCTAAAATTAATAGATTTTCACTGTAATTGGACAAGTGAATATTATACATTGTACTCTCTCTCTCTGCTGAACTTTTGAAGAATTGATCAAGGGTTTCCCCACATTGGGGTTTGTCCCTGGCTGGTGTCATATCTTGTGTCCTCTTGTCTTGGCTAGTCTTCTATTGTTATTGTTTATGTTCTATTTGCATTTTACTATCATGTTGATGTGATTGCTAAACTGATATTGATATTGGGCTAATAAAGAAATTGAAGTAAAATTGCTCTAAGCATAAAACATACCATTGTTATCCTAAATTTAACAAACATCCACCAAATAGATGTCAAGACTATGTTCCTGAATGGCATAATAAATGAAGAAGACTACATAGAACAACCATTGAGATTCAAAAGCAATATATGGCCTCAAGCAAGCACTGAGGGCATGGTAAGCTAGAATGGATGCATACCTTCAGAGATTAGGCTTCATAAAATGTTCTGCTAACTCAAACCTCGACATTAAGATAGTAAACAATGAACTTGAAATTACTCTTCCATATGTAGATGATCTTCTCTTGACAAGCATAGAAGGTCGAATTGAAGAATGTAAGAAGCAATTGGAAGCAGAATTTGACATGAAGGATCTTGGGCTAATGCATTACTATCTGGGACTACAAGTCTGGCAAGACCTAATGAAGTCTATTTAGGTCAGGGAAAGTATGTGATCGAGATACTGAAGAAGCTCGACATGACGGATTGTAAAACTATGACCACTCCGATGATCACAAACTTGAAAAGACTGAGTTCCGAATCAAGCCCTATAGATCCTTCTAGATATAAAAAATTGATTGGCTCATTGATGTATTTGGTGAATACTCGACCGAACATATGTTTTGCAGTAAATGTACTCAGTCAATTCCAAGTGGAGCCGAAGCATGATCATTGGATAGCAGCAAAACATATTCTAAGATATCTGCGAGGAACCATCAACTATTGCCTGAAATATGATAGAAGGAATGATGTTCAATTGACTAGTTATACAAATTCCGACTGGGGAGCGAGTGAACAAGATGGAAGAAGCACTACAGGAGGATGTTTTAGTCTAGGATCCTCTATGGTCTCATGGATGAGCAGAAAGCAAGACACCGTTGCTTTGAGTAGTGTTGAAGTTGAATATGTTGCAACATGCGAAGTTAGCAGGGAAGCAGTTTGGTTAAGGAAGTTGCTATCTGACTTGTTTGAAGGACTGATGAACCCTACAGTGATACGTTGTGATAACACCAGTTGTATTCGTTTGTCTGAGGACCCAGTGTTTCATGGGAAGACAAAGCATATCAACAACAAGTATCACTATATATGAGAGCTAGTACAAAATGGTGTGGTACAGCTATGGTATATCTCCATTGATGAGCAGGTAGCTGACATATTGACGAAATCACTTCCAAACAAGAAGCTTGTATACTTAAGGGACAAGCTTGGTTTGGGGGATTTGTCCCACCCAATTGAGAGGGAGAGATAGACACAACATTCTTGCCTTCACTTGGGAAGAAAGAATGGAGGATTGGGTAACCACCTAGCATTCGATACTCTTTGAGAATGTGGTAGGGCATTCAAGATAAGAGTAGTCGTGGACCGATATTCTTTGAGGATTAGCTACCCAAGATAAGAATAGTCCAATGGGAGGTCATACTCTGTGAACACCCGAGTGGGGTATGTACCTTGGAGAGACAATGATGATGGTGTCTATACATCATTGGTCTCCCCAACATTTTGCTCTGATCTTGTGGCAAGATAGAGTTGTTAGTCAAGCCCTTGTTATGTGACAACGTTGGTTATTATGATGCTAGATAGATGGGTTACCAATTCGGCTCTTCTTATGAGATCTCTTTAGATTGAGAATGACCATGTACCTTTTATGAATACATCGCTAGATAGAGGGAGTGTTGAAAAATGTGTAACTAGGTTTGGTCTTCATTAGTATGAAATGTATTCTTGTATATATAAAATGAAAAAGAAATTATTATTATTATTGGAGCGTGGGTTTCATGCTCAAGTTCTTTTATTTTATAGGTCAAGCACCCATTGAGTGCTCCTAGGGTTTGGCCTAGGTATAAGAGTCATTGTCATATACAGAAGACCCTATGGGCACATTGTAAACTGTAAAAGAAAAATTATTTTGTCTTAAAAGTGTCAAAATACCTCCAAGATCAAGTCGGCCTAATGAGTTGTCAAGTCGGCCTACATGAAGAGCCACTTCCACCCTTTAAGGGAGCCTATATATAAGAGGTACTCGTCCTCCATTTGGATTATTCATTCACTCATCTCTCATGCGAAGAAGGCAGAAGAAGAAAGTCTGAGGAAGTGCGAAGAAGAGAAGGACGAAGAAGTCGAAGTGTTTGGGTCTCTCTCCATTCTTCCGGAAGTGCGAAGTTAGGGTTTCTACGCTGGGCTAGTCTGAGATTCGATTTTGGAAACCAAAGAGAAGAAAGGCAAGCGAAGGTCTCTTAGGGCATCTTACTAGCCCTAGGACTCAAGTCAAGGCAAGTGACATCTAGCGGAAGGTAGTTAGAGGGAGATCGAAGTCTTCTAGAGAAGCAACAGCAGTTGTAGCAACTGCTCGGAAGCAAAATTTCGGATCTCCTGGGAGGTGGGACATATTTTAGCTAGAGGCCAAGGAAGACATGATCTTGGAGGGTATTTTTCTGAGTCTAGATCATGGTATTCGACAATTGAAAGATATGAAAGATAAGAAGAGATTTTATCGGTTTCCCCTCAAGAGGAGGGATTTTGGCCCTGACTTGCAGCCCATATACTGTGTCATTGTTCTTACTATTTTGGTAGTTGTTTGATGTAATGCACCTTGGAACAAGAAAGATCAAAGCTAATAAGTAAAAAGGTAACACAAAGAGTTATCAAGTTAAGAGAATTAACATATACATTGCCCTATTGAATTCTCAACATGGTATCAAAGCTTTGGTTCTCTAAGGGCATCATGAAGACCTCCTCTACAATGAAAAAAGTCATCAAGAAGATTGCAAGCCATCTCAAGAAAGGTATCAAAGAAGTATGGCGTCTCATATTCTCTTCAAAGAAGGTATCACTCAAAGAAAGGGATGAGGGACTCTTCTCGCCTCTCTCTGGGACATTCCAAGACGAAGACATCTAGGTGATTGATAGCGGTGCATCAAGGCATAGTGTTGGTCACTCCCACCAATTGAAGACCTTGCCAAAAGGAAAATCTGCATACTCTATGGAACTTGGAGACAACAAATGTTATCCAGTGAAAGGAATTGGATCATCATCCATAAATCTCAAAGATGGAAGCAAAATCCACCTCAACAATATTCTATTTGTTCCAAGTTTGCACAAAAATATACTTTCTATTTCAAGCTTAGAAGATAAAGAAGATAGAGTAGCCTTCATTGATGGTAAAGTAGTTGTATGGGCAAAAGACTCAAGCATAGAACAAGCAAAAGTGTTTGGTATCCGAGAAGGAAGGCTCTACAGATTAATATATCCAGTAAACTATGCCCTACTTCACACTGAGATTAGTCCATGTGAACTTTGGCACCGAAGGTTTGGTCATCTACATTTCAAAATACTTCCAACTCTAAATTCCATAGTAGATGGAATACCAAATCTAAAGGAGGATCATGAAGGTGTCTGCAAAGGATATGAATTGGACAAAAATAATAAGAGACCATTTGGAAGTAGTGCTTCACGGTTGAAAGAAATCTTGGATCTCATTCACTGTAATGTATGTGGCTCTATGACTCCAAAATCACTTGGAGGACATCTTTAGTATGTCACATTCATAGATGATCACTCAAGAAAGACTTGGGTTTACTAAATGAAAACCAAGGATGAAGTATTTACTAAATTTCAAGAATTCAAAGCTGAAGTGGAGAACCTTAAAGAAAGAAGAATCAAGATACTAAGATCTGATAATGGAGGAAAATATCCATCCAAAGAGATTATAGCATTCTATAAGGAATCTGGGATTAAGAGGCAGCTCATAGTTCCATACAATCCCGAACAAAATGGAGTTGCAAAAAGAAAGAACATATCCATTGAAGAAAGTGTAAAGGCAATGTTACACAATCAAGATCTACCTAAGTTTCTGTGGGGTGAGGCAACAAAGACAATAGTCTACATACAAAATCAATCTCCTCAGAGATTTGTAGACAATAAGACTGTGGAAGAAGTGTTCACTGGGAAGAAGCCATCCATAGATCATCTTCGAATCTTTGGATGTCCTGTGTATTATTCATATACCAAAGGACAAAATAAAGAAGTTGGATCCTTCTAGTGTGAAGGTTATATTTGTTGGATATAGTAACTCATCGAAATCTTATAGAATCTATATGAAAGATGGACATCACATTGAAGTTAGTCGTGATGTCATATTTGATGAGAGCATAGCATTCAAGAAATCAAAAGAACTTTCTATAGATTCTGATGACAAAGAACTTCCTATATTTGAGGAAGAAGTTGACAAGGAAGGAGAAGGATCTCACCATGAAGAAGAAGGACCTAGTGAACCTGTTCAACCCGTGGTCATTCAAGAAACAAGGAAAAGACCTAATTGGTTGAAGTCTACACTACTTGATGTAGAAGGTCATGGGGCAGCTCAAGGATCATTTAGAGAAAGTAAAAGACCCAAGAAATATTTTGGGTATGCTGCATACATGACAAAATTAATAGAAGCAGAACCATCCACCTTTGAAGAGGTTGTAGAACATCGAGAATGGAAGGATGCCATGAATGAAGAATATCAATCTATAATGAAGAATGGAGTCTGGGAGATCATACCTAGGCCTAAAGACAAATTTGTGGTTACTTCCAAATGGATCTATAAGATCAAGCATGCAGCTGATGGAAGTATAGATAAATCTGAAGCAAGATTTGTGGCTAGAGAGTTCTCACAACTTGAAGGCATCGAATATGAAGAAACATTTTCTCCAACAGCAGATATACAACAATTCGATCATTAGTTTCTTTGGCAGCATCAATGGGATGGAACATCCACCAAATGGATGTCAAGACTATGTTTTTGAATGGCACTATAGGTGAAGAAGTCTACATAGAACGACCCTTGGGAGTCGAAATCAAAGATAGGAAGCCATATGTTTGCAGATTGAAGAAAGCATTATATGGCCTCAAGCAAGCACCGAGGGCATGGTATGCTAGAATGGATGCATACCTTCAGAGATTAGGCTTCACGAAAAGTTCTGCTAACTCAAACCTCTATATTAAGGTTGTAAACAATGCACCTGTAATTATTCTTCTCTATGTAGTTGATCTTCTCTTGACAGGTATAGAAGGTCGAATTGAAGAATGTAAGAAGCAATTGGCAACAGAATTTCACATGAAGGATCTTGGGCTGATGCAATACTATCTAGGACTAGAAGTCTGGCAGGAACCTGATGAAGTCTATTTAGGTCAAGGAAAGTATGTAATCGAGATACTGAAGAAGTACGACATCATGGATTGTAAAACTATGACCACTCCGATGATCACATACTTGAAAACACTAAGGAGTTATGAATCAAGCCCTGTGGATCCTTCCAAATATAGACAATTGATTGGCTCATTAATGCAATGTTCCACCAAGTCTCCGGGACGGGGAGACGCGGGTGCGGGGAGACGCACAAAGGGGACGTGTGGGAGAACCCTGAAATTTTAGGGAAATTTAGGGGAGACGGGGAGACGTCGAGGTATATATAATATAATTTTTAATTATATATATTATAAATTTATATATATGTATATAATTTTGAAATTTTCATGTTCATATTCACTGTTCAATAATGCTAATTCATCAAGATTCAATACCATAAGATTCAATAATAAAATTCAATATGAAATTCAAATATTCAAATACAATGTACATTGATCCATATCAATTATCATTCATCAATCATCATTCTATAATTTACATTGAAAACCAAAATAATAACTGAAACTAACATATATTCCAAACAGTTGTTTCTATATGATTAAATCGAAAAGTTATAAATAAATTAACTTCTAATATATCTGACCAACCTCTGCTATTTCGCTTTGGTTTTCACTAAAAGAATGACAATAGATGAACCACATACCTGTAATCTTACAATGCTCTTAATTTGTTCACGGTCTAGAGGTTGGAAAACAATATACTCATCAATGCGATTCATGAACTCAGGGCGGAATGTCGTTTGAGCCACTTCCATAACCCTGTTCTTCATTCTCTCATACAGTTCCTCTTTTGAGCCAGGTTCATCATCAAGCCTACTTAGAATGTACTGAGAACCAATGTTTGAAGTCATAATAATGACAGTGTTGGTGAAGCTTACAGTTCGACCCTGAGAATCAGTGACCCTTCCGTCATCTAAAATCTGAAGTAGAATATTGAAGGCATCTGTATGTGCCTTCTCAATTTCATCAAACAAAATAACTGCATAAGGCCTTCTACGTATAGACTCAGTCAACTGTCCCCCTTCTTCATAACCCACATACCCTGGTGGTGCTCCAATCAGCCCTGAAACTGCATGCTTCTCCATGTATTCACTCATGTCAATCCTCACTAGAGCTTCATCAGTATTAAATAAATAGGATGCAAGAGCCTTAGCTAATTCTGTTTTGCCAACACCTGTTGGGAAACCACTGCTAAGTGCTAATAGCAAGCCGCTGCGTGGAGAAGAGTGAGGATGCGCTGAAGCTCTCGTGGGCGCAGTGAGAGCAGATGGAAGAAAAAAATGCGTTGAGGTAAGAGCATAATGAATGGCGGCAGAATGAAAACTTGAAAAGTGGAGTTAACCCTAACTTGTTCATGTAATTTTTTATTTGTAATCGTTAATTTAGTTTAATTTTATTTTTTATGTTTTTTTAATAAATTAATTTTCATTTTTTTAAATTTTTTTTGGTTTATAAAGGGTAATTAGACAAAAATGAAGGGGGGACGCCCAGAAGAACCCCATTTTCGGGGGGACGCCCAGAAGAACCCCATTTTCGGGGGGACGCCCAAAAGAACCCCATTTTTGGGGGGGACGCCCAGAAGTACCCCTTTCGGGGAGTCGAGTCTCCCACATTGGGGAAACGCACCCCCTTGCGTCTCCCCGAGTCTCCCCAAAAGGGGGACGTGGGGAAACGCACCCCCGCGAGTCTCCCCGTCCCGGGTGCGTGGGGTGCGAGGGGTGCGCGCACCCCACCCTGGGGGATGCGTCCCCGTGGAACACTGCATTAATGTACTTGGTGAATACTCGACCGAACATATGTTTCGCAGTAAATGTACTCAGTCAATACCAAGTGGAGCCGCAGAATGATCACTGGATAGCATCAAAACATTTTCTAAGATATTTGCGAGGAACCATCAACTACTGCCTGAAATATGATAGAAGGAATGATGTTCAATTGACTAGTTATACAGATTCTGACTGGGGAGGCAGTGAACAAGATGGAAGAAGCACTACGGGAGGATGTTTTAGTCTAGGATCCTCTATGGTCTCATGGATGAGCAGAAAGCAAGACACCGTTGCTTTGAGTAGTGTTGAAGTTGAATATGTTGCAGCATGCGAAGTTAGTAGGGAAGCAGTTTGGTTAAGGAAGTTGCTATCTGACTTGTTTGAAGGACTGATGAACCCTACAGTGATACATTGTGATAACACCAGTTGTATTCGTTTGTCTGAGGACCCAGTGTTTCATGGGAAGACAAAGCATATCAACAACAAGTATCACTATATACAAGAGCTAGTACAAAATGGTGTGGTGCAGCTATGGTATATCTCCATTGATGAGTAGGTAGCTGACATATTGACAAAATCACTTCCAAACAAGAAGCTTGTATACTTAAGGGACAAGCTTGGTTTGGTGGATTTGTCCTCCCTAATTGAATGGAAGAGATAGACACAACATTCTTGTCTTCACTTGGGAAGAAAGAATGGAGAATTGGGTAACCATCTAGCATTCGATACTCTTTGAGAATGTGGTAGGGCATTCAAGATAAGAGTAGTCGTGGACCGATATTCTTTGAGGATTAGCTACCCAAGATAAGAATAGTCCAATGGGAGGTCATACTCTGTGAACACCTGGGTGGGGTATGTACCTTGGAGAGACAATGATGATGGTGTCTATACATCATTGGTCTCGCTAGCATTGTGCTCTAATCTTGTGGAGAGATAGAGTTGTTAGTCAAGTTCTTTCTATGTCACAATGCTGGTTATTATGATGCTAGACAGATGGGTTACCAATCCGAATCTTCTTCTGAGATCTCTTCAGATTGAGAACAACCATGTACCTTTTATGAATACCTCCCTAGTTAAGAGGGAGTGTTGAAAAATGTGTAACTAGGTTCGGTCTTCATTAGTATGAAATGTATTCTTGTATATATAAAATGAAAAATAAATTATTATTATTATTGGAGCATGGGTTTCATGCTCAAGTTCTTTTATTTTATAGGTCAAACACCCATTGAGTGCTTCTAGGGTTTGTCCTAGGTATAAGAGTCATTGTCATATATGGAAGACCCTATGGGCACATTGTAAATTGTAAAAGAAAATTTATTTTGTCTTGAAAGTGTCAAAATACCTCCAAGATCAAGTCGACCTAATGAGTTGTCAAGTCAGCCTACATGAAGAGCCACGTCCACCCTTGAAGGAGCCTATTTATAAGAGGAACTCATCCTCCATTTGGATTATTCATTCATTCATCTCTTATGCGAAGAATGCAAAAGAAGAAAGTCGAAGAAGGAAGTGCAAAGAACAGAAGGACGAAGAAGTTGAAGTGTTTGGGTCTCTCTCCATTCTTCTGGAAGTGTGAAGTTAGGGTTTTTGCGCTGGACTAGTATGAGGTTCGATTTTGGAAGCAAAAGAGAAGAAAGGCAAGCGAAGGTCTCTTAGGGCATCTTACTAACCCTAGGACTCAAGTCAAGGCAATCGAAGTCAGGGGGAAGGCAGTTAGAGGGAGATCAAAGTCTCCTAGAGAAGCAGCAGCAGTTTCAGCAATTGTTGGGAAGCAAAATTTCGGAGCTACTAGGAGGTTGAAGATATTTCAGCAAGAGGCCAAGGAAGACTTGATCTTGGAGGGTATTTGTTTAAGTCTAGGTCATGGTATTCGTCAATTGAAAGATCTGAAAGATAAGAAGATATTTTACGGGTTTTCCTCTCAAGAGGAGGGGTTTTGGCCCTAGCTTGCAACCTATATATTGTGTCATTGTTCTTACTATTTTGGTAGTTGTTTGATGTATTGCACATTGTAACAAGAAAGATCAAAGCTCATAAGTAAAAAAGTAACACAAACAGTTATCAAGTTAAGAGAATTAACATATATATTTCCCTACTGGATTCTCAACAAAAAAAACCAAACTAAAGGCTAGAAGCAATACTCACCCTATCAATGAGGACTTTCAAGCCTATAGAGCTGGATCAAAGAAGAAATTTGAAAAGAAGAAGAAAAACAAAAATGCCAGTAGCAATAATAAAGACATGTCCAAAATCCAATGTTTTGGTTGTTATGAATATGGAAACTACAATGCAAATTGTCCTAAGAATCCTAAGAACAACAAAAGGAAGGAAAGACCTGAAGCGTTAACTGTTGAAGATGAGGAAGCTTCATAGAAACAGAAGGAAGATCCGAATGATATATTGACAACAGATGAAGAATTATATTGTATGTAGCATAGAGACCTTTTAAGTCTAGAATGTAGGAAGGAGCAGATAGCCTGAAACATTTCTTATTCAAGTGCATTCATCCAAGTGAAGACTGATCTAGAGAGCCACAGCCTATTGGAGCCTAGCAGAAGTAAAGAAGAGGATTGTTTTGCGTTTTTTTTTGTGGTTGGTTTAGGTCAAGTTAAGTATAGAGCTGGCTGAGTAGAAGGTGGAGGTCAATGAGTAAGGTGGGGTTGATGTCCATTTTAAGGTTTTTCAGTTGAGTGACCAGTGTGTTAAGGAAGGGTGATTCATTAACACTGATTTGGATCTGAAGACTACAAGGTTGAAGAAGGATGTGGTGATCCTTGGGAAGGATACCAGGAGTGATGATAATGATTTATTTTTAGCGTTGTTACTACATCCTAATGGAAGCTGAGACTTGATGATGCTTGCTCTAGCAGTATTATACTTTGAGGAAGGATTTATGTTGAACACCCAAACCAAGTTGAAAAGACAAGTCAAGTTGGAGAGCTAAGCCAAGTTCAAGAATCAAGCCAAGTTAAGAGCAGAGAATTAAAGAATATAGGAAGGACAAGTGGCTGCGATCAAGAATTGTTGTAGACAGGTCCAAGAACAAATTGAAGTAGGTTGGTGCCTAAAAAAATGTTGAGTTGGTGCCTACAAAATCACTGAGTTAGTGCTCAGCTAGGGGACTGAAATCTCATGTGTTGATTTTTGGTAGCATCGGATGTGTTCTAACCATAAAATTTGGTGGAGAGGCTAAGGCACATGAGATCTCCAAAACCCAGAAATCGTTTGGAGAAATTCCACCCAAATGAAGAGTTATTAAAATAATTAATATTTTTAATGAGTTCCTGAATGTAAATTTAGGAAAATTAAAATATTAATGTGTATTAATATAATATGGGTGAGAAAGTTCTAAGAGACGAGAATCAAGCTAGTTCTAATCTTAGCCGTTGATTAGGGACTTAATCTGGCCATTGAATCGTCAACAGGAAAAGTATAAGAGGAGGCTTGAGGGTCAATTGGAGACACAACAAAAGAGATCAGTCAGTTCGATTTTCTAGAGCGAGGTTTGCTGAGGAAATCGAGCAAGTGATCAATTGCAATGAGGAGCAGTTCAGCAAGAGGCTGAAGAATACATAACAGAGAGGCAGCGCAATGCCAGAGAGACAGCGCAAGCCCTAGAAGGGCTGACGCAGAGGATGCAGGAGGCCATAGAGGCTGACGTAGAAGCCATAGAGGCTGACGCAGGCAACATAGAGGGCTGTAGACACTGACGTTGGGCTTCAGAGGCAGCGCTGGGGAAATTTTGTGGGCCAGACTGAGAGCAATTCAACCGAGAGAGGGTGACGCAGTTTCTGAAGAGTGACGCAGTTCCAAAGCAGTGCTTGGAGCAGCTTTCAATGTCCAGCACAAGGAACAGTGAGAGTCACTGTGGGGTTGATCATCCGGTTGCTGATTTGCCAAAATATTTCTCTCCGGATAGAGATATTATTGCCTAGGACATTCTCTGTTGGGTGAGCCATTTCAGGCACCTCAGTTGTATTCAGAAATTTGCTTAATAATAAAACCCTCATATATACTGCACCGATTTTCCTGAATTGGGTTTTTCCTGGGACGATTGTCCAAAAATAACGATGTCCCTTGTGTTATTGTTTCTATTTACTTTAGTGCATGATCTATATATCTATGAAGGTTTCATTTTTGTTTACTTCGATGTTTATGCAATTAAATAACTTGTTAATGTAAAGAACAAGTAGGAGGTAGTAAACCAAAAATTGCAGTAAGGGTTTCCGATGTGTTAGATTTAGAAATTTTCACATGGTATCAGAGTGATTGCAGATCAAAGGCGACTAAAGACAGCAGCCGAGAAAACCTGAGAATTTGCAACAGAAACGCAGTTGTGCTTGCAACAGCATAGTGGCAGCAGAGGGAGCACAGGATAGCAGTTGAGGTAGCTTCAGCATCATGAGGCTTCCAAACTGACCGAGATGTCAGTGTTTAGGTGAAGTCAATTACTTACTTCTCGGTAACTGAGTTGCAGTGCAGCACTTAACAGTGGCAGTGTTATAGGCAGCATGATGCAGCATGTTGAGAGGGAGTTGCAGTACAGATGTAGCAATGGCAGCGGCAGTGTCATGGGCAGCAGTACAGGAAGCAACAGTGCAGTGGATGTAATGCAGCAGGCCTAGCATCAGCATAGAGGACCGATGCGGAGGATCAGTGTGATGCTTCTATGATGAAGCATTGCTAGAGCACATTCCTCGTTAAGAGGGAATGTTGATTTTTGGTAGCATCGGATGTGCTCTAGCCATAAAATTTGGTGGAGAGGCTAAGACACATGAGATCTCCAAGACCCAGAAATGGTTTAGAGAAATTCCACCCAAATGAAGAGATATTAAAATAATTACTAATTTTAATGAGTTCCTAGGACTAAACTTAGGAAAATTAAAATAATAATGTGTATTAATATAATATGGGTGATAAAGTTCTAAGAGACAAGAATCAAGCGAGTTCTAATCTTAGCCATTGATTAGGGACTTAATCTCGGCCGTTGATTAGGGACTTAATCTCGGCCGTTAAATCGTCAATAGGAAAAGTATAAGAGGGAGCTTGAGGGTCAGTTGGAGACACACCAAGAGAGATCAGTCAGTTTGATTTTCAAGGGCGAGGTTTGCTGAGGAAATCGAGCAAGCAATCAATTGTTGTGAGGGGCAGTTCAGCAAGAGGCTGAAGAATACATAACAGAGAGGCAGCGCAGTGCCGGAGAGACAGCGCAAGCCCCACAAGGGTTGACGCAGAGGCAACAGGAGTTGACGCAGAGGCAACAGGAGTTGACGCAGAGGCAGCAGTAGCTGACGCAAAGGACATAGGAGGTCGTAGAGGCTGACGCAGAGGCAGCAGTAGCTGACGCAGAGGACATAGGAGGCCGTAGAGGCTGACGCAGAAGCCATAGAGGTTGACGCAAAATCCATAGAGGCTGACACAGGCAGCGCAGAGGGCCGTAGAGACTGACGTTGGGCTTCAGAGGCAACGCTAGGGAAATTTTGTGGGGCGGACTGAGAGCAGATCAACTAGGAGAGGGTGACGCAGTTCCAGAGCAGTGCTTGGAGCAACTCTCACTGTCCAGCACAAGGAACGGTGAGAGTCACTGTGGGGTTGATCATCCGGTTGCTGATTTTCCGAAATATCTGTCTCCAGATAGAGGTACTACTACTGAGGACATTCTCTGTTAGGTGAGCCATTTCTAGCACCCTAGTTGTATTCAGAAATCTAGTTAATAATAAAACACTCATACATACTGCACTGGTTTTCCCGAATTGGGTTTTTGAGGGGACGATTGTCCAAAAATAACGACGTCCCTTGTGTTATTGTTTCTGTTTACTTCAGTGCATGATATGTATATCTGTGAAGGTTACATTTGTGTTTACTTCGATGTTTATGCAATTAACTAACTTGTTAATGTAAAGAACAAGTAGGAGATAGTAAACCAAAAATTGCAATAGGGGTTTCTGATGTGTTAGATTCAGAAATTTTCACATCATGAAGATGGTGCCTACAAAAGTTGTAGGTTGGTGCTTACTTTGTATGAGGAAGTTTACAAAATATTTACAAAAATTGTATGTGTTTCTTATATGGGAACAAATTGAAATAGGTTGGTGCCTACAAAATTGCTAAGTTGGTGCTCAGCTAAGGAATTGAAGTCTCCTCTAGGATGGTTCCTACGAAGTTGTTGAGTTGGTGCTCAGCTAGGGGACTGAAATCTCATGTAGGTTGGTGTCTGTTGACCACTACATGTCAATGACCCATAGCAGTGCACCCCCTTTTTTTCGCAAAAGGGATAGCGCCTGATCAATGTGTTCGTGCCATTCAACTATCATCATCAGCTTGATTTCCAAGATGTTATAATGTAAACCCATTCTGCATGTATATGATGTAAATAATCTCAGCAGATTCCTGTCATATATGTAATGGCCTAAGTAAACCTACTTTTCTGGTGACGACCTACATTCTGGGAGGTTTTTTGTCTCACAGATCCATTCTCGGATGGTCAATAGAGTTTCCTTCAGTCTTACCCCAAAGCCGGAATGGATTTTGTTACTGGGATCTTAGGCGAATCCTAGTGTTCTAGATTGAGTCCATGTAAAAGTGATTTGGGAATAATCCTAACTATTTGGTTAGATTATTTTATTACAAATTGCTTGGTCTGTTGGATTGTATTTGTGTCGCAGAAATGGGTAGTCTGTGAGGGTCTATTACAAATGGGTTTTCCTCCTTATGATGTAAAAAATATGAAAATCATGATGTAAAGTATCTTGAGGGTTGGAAAAATAATTTATCCCCTCATAGGTTAATTAATTAAATTTTCTGGCCAAAAATTAATTAAAATCCTAAGCCATAAATTTAATTAATTCTAGGTCCTAGGTAAATTTAAATTCTCCAAAGGCAAAATTCGTCGGTCTTTAAAAATTAAGAAGTCCAGGGACTAAGGTAAATTAATTATTTTGATAAATTTTAAACCTTTGGTCCCTGAGGTTAAGTCAAAGTCAAAAATTTTGGGAAATTAACTCAAAAATTTAATTTTTGATTTAATTAAAATACATTTAATTGAAAAATCGAATTTCCTCAAAAATTAAATATTTCCACAGATGAAATTAAAAGAAATTTTAATCTTCATCAACAGTCGAGATTGCTTTGACGAGGATCACTCGAACTAGCCATTGGAGGATTTATCTTTAAATAGGAAGTCATTTGTCAGTCGATCTATCCAATCTTTGAGTCGTGTGCTAAGAAAAAAGCTCTTGTATAATCTTTTTCCGAATAATAAAGAAAGACTTTGGGATTAAATTTCGCTAATGTTACTCTTCATGGGAATACTGTAAGATGTGTTGTTTTCATGCATAAAATTTTTCTAAAGCCATTAATAATAGCTTCTGAAGAGTGATTTGAGTACAGGTATCTTGCTCAGTCGTTGGGGTTTAAATGATAATTTAAATTTTGAATGTAATAGCAAGTATCTCTATTTGTTTGAATTTTATTATCATTTTCTCGCTCTATTTTGATGGCTGGATTGAGTTTTGCAGGAAAATCTTGATTTTTAGATCCTCAGGCGTTAGAGAAAGTTTTCAGTTGGACCAGCAACTCCCGATCTGTGTTTTCTGAAGAGCCCAACTAAATTAGCTTCAGGCTTATCATAAGATTTTATGTGTGATATATGAAGGGTTTTGAGTTAAGCATCTCCTTTAAAATTTAAAAATTTAATTTTTGTATGGGAAATTGATAGATCTGGCTGTTGAGAGCCTTAGATTATCAGATCTAGGAGTGGAGTTGGACTCATACTCCTCAGATCTGATAGATCTACCATTCTTGTGCATAGACCTGTAAAAAAAATGGTTTTCTGACTTGGGTTTCTGGGGTTTTATTTATTTTTTTATATATGTAAGTTCTGGGTGTTTTTGTTTTCAGGTACAGGTTGCAGAGCTGAAAAAGATGTTTGATTTGAAGCCAGATCTAGGCCCTGGAGGGTAAGATCTGAGCTTAAATCATTTTCGCAAGGATATTATCCAACTTTTTACAGTCCAAGGGTTTTAAAATTTTAATCAGGAAATTTTACAAGGGTTTCACTGCCAAATGTGAAACATAAAAAATGTATTGATGTAATATTCTCTTTTCTGGGTTTATTTTGGGTTTTTTAAAAGCTACCATTGGCTACCTAGAGCTGTTGTCTAGGTTCTTTCTTCTTGCTGTAAAAAATTCTCGAATTTTATCTATTGTCAGAGGTCTTCATTTTCTTATTTTTTTTCCTGTTTACTTGTGTTTTTCTTTTGGCTGCATCATCCCTCCTACGTTTTCTACTCCCTTATCCCTCCATTCCTCTCCTTTCTCTGCGGTTCCTATTTCTCTGTGACTTCCTCATCAACGCTCCTCGTTGCTCCCTCGCTCTCCATTTCTCTTGATGCATTAAGCCTCTCCCTCACCCGTAGCACCCTCTTGGCTCCATCCAAACCCTTCCATCGTTTCTCCTTCCCCTCCCTTACGCTGTTGTCATCGTGCTCCATTCTACCTGAGTCCAGCTCCTCACACTGCTCACTTTTTCAACCATCAAAACCGCAGTCTAATCTCCTTTGAAACCCTTCTCTGTGGCCCCCTTTTCCCTGCGATTTTCTCTCCGCCCATCTCCCTCCTTCGAAACCCAACAGATCCCTCAAATTCACGGCTTCTCCTTTCCCATTGCTCCTCCTTTGCCATCTGTCTGCAGCCCTCCTCTCCATTTGAGTGTTTCCTCTCCCTTCCACGCAAACCCACAAACCTTCTCTCGTAGTCATTCCCTCCTCTGTCGAAGCCTGCTCGCTGCCTCTTCGAGGTCCTCTCCTTGTCGCTACCAATCATAACCTGCATAGCATTCAAGCATTCGACTTTGTTTCCTTTTGTTTTATATTTTATGCATTAGGGTTAGTTTCTTTGGAGTTCGATTTCATTTTATTCATTTCTTTTGTTTTGCTTTTGTCTGTTTTGATTCTTCTTTTCTTTTTTTTTCTTACTTTGATTATTTTTTTACTTAGCCATTTTAGTTTAAAATTCGATTTTTTTTTGTTATTGTTTTTCGATTTTTTATTTATTTGATTTTACTTTTGTTTTACATATTTTATTTTTTTTCATTTGAAAAACATTTAAAAAACATTAAAAACTAATAATAAAAAAATGATTTGGTGACTTTAGAATTACTAGAGAAATAAATTAAAAGAGGACTTGTGCTTTCACATTAAAAAAATTTTAATGTGGCCTATGGCCCATTAGAATTTTTTTAACCCTTTGATTTGTTTTACTTCTGTCACATTAAAAAAAAAATTGACTTCTTCATTTATCACATTAAAGCAATTGACTAAGAAATAATTAAAATGCCAATCTAAAGTTCCTTGGTGTCTTTGGTGTTAAGTGCAAAATCTTAATTTTTGTAATTTCTCTATTGTCAAGGTTCACTAAAATGTTTTTAAAAAATTAATATTTACTGTTGGAGAAAGATAAATTTTGCTAGATTATCCTGCACGCTAAAGTTTCGAGCATCTTACATTTAATTGTTCATGATCGTCACTTTGCTACATTTATAAATTTGCTCTAGATAGCTTGTTTTTAATTAGTCTATGGTTAATTCAATATAAAGGCACTGGTCTATAATCAATTTTATCTTTGTAGTTGTGTCTTATTTTAATCTATCCATCTCAATTGACCAAGACTTGTCAAGTTGTTCATCCTTAAAATCTCCTAGAGCCTGTGTTCCACAAACTATTTTCATCCATTCACCTTAGGGACTACCCCCCTTGACTTGTCTAGGAGAGTGTCTAAATGGAGTAAGGATTAGAATGACAGCCCTTACTCTGAGCGTTGTCGCAGTGCCCAGACACTTTGTGTGACAACAATGCCTACAAAAGTTGTAAGTTGGTGCTTATTTTGTATGAAAAAGTTTACAAAATATTTACAAAAATTGTATGTGTGTTTCTTATATAAAGATCTGTATTTCATGATTTATGTGCATCAAATGTTTTAGAAGTTGAAAAATTGTTAAAAGTAATGAAATACTGAATTACCCCCCAGTATCTCTAACAGTTGCATAGATAAAATCATGGATGGATGTAATACTAGGCTGACCCGGGTTTTTTTTGTTTGAAAGAGCACAGTGTACATACTGAAATCCATAGACTGAGATAGATCAATATTTCTGTTAGACATGCAAAAAACATAACTATCAATGGTTTCTATTGTGTCGGCAGCATTTAAATATCTAGAACAGAAATATAAGTAGCTAACAAAAGGTTTTCATAGATTTAATACAAGATTTATATTTTCTTTGGTTGAAAGTTGAAACAATGCAGAGTATACATATATACATGACAACTTACAAGTATAGGTAACTTACACAGTATTGAAGAGGTAAGCACTCCCATTTCTGCAATGAAATGCCTGATTATAGAAGATACACAAAATTCGTCAGTGAATCTAACTGATATATCATCAGAAAAATCCTCAAGCTAGTATCACATTCAAGACTAAATACACATATGTTAACTGTCAGCAACAAGCATGCACAGAGTTCATTTACAACCTAATACATCAATTTGTTAGCAAGCATTACCTCTGTAATGAACACGATAATAATTTGATACCCATGATCTGATTCATAAACATTTTCAATAACCAGAAGGGATAACATTTTCAATCAACAATTTTCTCCATAAGATGTGCCTACACTCTCTCCATCAGCTCCATTCATCATATGAATCCTAGCAGCATTACTGTTCAGAAAGAAGATATGGCTAAAGCAAGCATTGTAATAATTAAAAGCTCATGCATCGTAGATTGAACCCACCAAAATCACCCAGAAAATGTCAGCAAGAACTTTATATATCGAGCAAAGATTTAACAAAGACAATCCATAAAATAAGCCTTCCCAAGAATTGAATTGAATCCTTACACTCTTGGCCATATCACCACCCCAACTCTTTTAATTGTACTCATTTTAAGCACAAATCATGGTTATTTATCAGAGTATAATAACTAAATGAACAAAACAAGAAAAGGAAACAATATAAAAGGAAACCACTAGCTAATCCAAAATTTTCTAATAAAAACATAAAAGTGGTGTAATTTTCAGAGCTTAAATCAACATTTGCACATCTCCATCTTAACAAGACAATTCAATAATAAATGAAAATGTACACAACACCCGTGACCCCATAGGTGTGTGGTGACTGGTCTAGCGGGATACAGCAAGGTGATCAGGCTTGTATTAACATAGAGACCTGGGTTCAAAAAGCCCAAGTGTGTGTGGATAAGGCCAGGTGCAATTCTTGGGTGGTTTTGGCAGCATAGAAACACCCCTCATAGTGCAGCAGCTTAGCCAAAGGACAGCTGTTAAGATTTGTTTGATAAATAAGGAGGAGCTTATATTAACAGTATAATAGGGTCATAGTTACCAAGCAGGATGCAATCAGCAATGGTGTGATTTGACCCTACAGGATTGGGCCTTTCAAACTACAAACAGAATTAAATATGCTTCCCAAAAGATCATAGTTCTGCAAATTGACAGTTCATAATGGCAGTAGATAAGATAAGTTTATTAATTTCCAACAAATAACCAAAAGTAGGTCAATGGGACTGCTCAGTACAAATGTGTTGATACAAAGTCGGAGTGCTAAGGCCGCTCGAATAAAAGCAAAAGCATAGCTAATCTACAAGATTGAAGCTCTATTGGCTCAAGTCAAAGTGAAATTCAATATTCTGGAAGAGGGTACAAGGGAAAGAGACTCATGGCTCCAAGTTCATTCCCCCTGAAGGAGGGTAGAGGTTGTCCTCCTCTTAAGTGTCCGCTGTCAAATATTCACCTCCTACAGTCCAGTCCAAAGAGAAGAAACTCTGGATAGAGGACTGGCTGGAAGTCTCGGAGTTGATTGGAGAAATGTCACTCTGTCTAGAAGAGGTGGGCCATTGTTGGGATCTAGAGATAGACTGACTGCTGGTTTGGTGTAAACTGTCTCAGGATCTAAATTGTCAACTCCACAAGAGCCTCACTAGCAAGGTTGGACAACACCTTGAGCACTGACAGATCTAGGAACTGGAGTGGTACTACTCTCAACCTACCTCTTTGTGTCCTGCCCCTATGCACTAAGAGAACCAAAAGGAAAATGTGATCCTCTAAGTAGCGTCCAGCCAAGAGGATGTAAGTAACTAAAGGATGTAAGCTATAAGTTGAAGGGCCTCTCCACATCTGCTCCTAGCGAACCTGCCACGAGTGTTCCTGGTGAAGTCCATGAAACCATGAATTAGAGTCATATCCATAAAAAGTAACAAAACCAAAGATGTGCCTGCTCTCCACAGCTCAGGGAAACAGATTACATAAACAACCAAAGAGCTTCAGATTGGAGTTGAAAATTTCATCGAAGTCGCATAAAAAGATAAAAACAAAAAAAAAAAGACACATAAAAAACAAGCAGGCCTAATCACTGAAGTGATTAGCTTCTCTCAAAATTGTCACCCACAAATATGTGCTAGAGCCCATCTAGGGTAGTCTGAATCCTATGAATATCCAACTTAATCTATGCATTGGCCACAAACTCCTTTATACTCCAAAAAAGGGTGGAGTTCTAGGTGAAGAGAGTTGTTTGCCTTCTAGTGTGACCCATAGTTTTAAAAACCAGCCGGTCCGAACTGGCATCGGTCAAAACCGGTCGGTCAGATAGGCCACAGGCTTGGGTAATGAACCAGTAGAAAAAACCGGTCTGAGGGCTGGTTTATACCGGTTAGGCACCAAACCAACAAAGACGTAAAAAACAAGCAGGCCTAATCACTGAAGTGATTAGCTCGTCAAAATTGTCACCCACAAATATGTGCCACATCCTGTTACCCGCCACCATTGGGTGACCCCATAGGAAAATTTTTCAACTAGATTTGTCTTCACCCAGTAGCCAGCATCCCCCGACAGCCACCAGTGTAGCCAATATATTGTGTCATTTGATCTCCGCTCCCTGAGCCAGTCATATGTCCCCTTGCCCATTTGTCGAGAGCATATGTTTGAAGGTGGGCCATCCAACCCTAAAGGTATGTCTTTTATTATGCAATCAGGTGTTTATGCTTGCTTTTCCTTGGGCACACTTGGGTATGGATTATTGCATGACTTGGAAGGAGAAAGGGTTTCGACTGTAGTCCTGTTCCCTCACCTTAAATGGGGGGTTAATCCTCAACCCTAGTCCCGTGGGATCTCCCCTATTGGCTTATAGCTTCAAGATGGGCACTGCTTGGGAAACCACGATTTTGGTAGCACTGTCTTGTTTCCCCGTATAATGTTTTTCACTCCCCTCCGCACATTACATGCCCTATTTCATCATCCTCCCTCTCTAAGTCCACATGTCCACTAGGTCCACAAGGCTTTGGTCCCCCCTCCCCTTGTCCACATGTCCGGGTCGAACCTGGAACGTCGCCCCAAAGGTTGATGCAGCTAAAAAAAAACAAATAAAAGCATATATGGCCACATACAAAATGAAATAATACCACAAAATGCAAATTATGGCGGGGGCATTATAATAGCGCGTGGGCAAAAGCCAAACATTAGATCTACCGCTTATTATTATGGCCATCACCCTGGTTCCTAAGGCCCCTTGAGTGCCCCCTACATCATTAAGGAACCCATGCATGTCCCAACCTTGGTGGGCAATGCGCTGCCCTACCTTAAAGGGATAATCACTGCTTCTATCATACACAACATGCTCTCATCTCCTGGAGCCCCGAGCAGTATAATAAAATAAAAATCAATAAAATGCAAAAGGCAAATGAAGAAGGGTGAAAAAACAAAGGTCGAGGTAACTCATGTACCACGAGAGCTCCCTCCTACATTTCTACACCCAAGTATGTGGACATCTCTCGTTATTACCACCCTTGGACCCATGAAATTTGGCCTTGAGACCCTTGTGTCCCAAACCACCTCATCATTATCCTCATGGCCCCTGTCACCTGAAGGATGTACTTTGGACATGTATTTCCCTTTAGGGCTTGGTAACACCTAATAAGGTTGTTTATTAGCCACTCCTACATAGGAAGGCAACACTATTACATGATCAAGGTCCCAAATTTGGAAGGGAAACCAATTATGAAGTCTCATTTGTGCCCTGGATTAACAAGCTTGGTTCTCTTAGATGCCCTAATGAATTATTGTACCTAATGGTGAGGAGATGCATTAGATCTTACGAATAATTGATAAGTGGTTCATCATGGGTTAGGCAACTTAATTGGGGCTCAAGCCCACCAGAGGATCATATTGACACTTGTAGGGGATGTGTTGAGATCCATGGGTTTCCATCATCTGATAGAGAATTATCTCATGCCATGGGCAGCCTCATGACCTTCAGCAACTTGTTCATTGCCCCACGTTATCCACGAGATGTTGCACTTGGACTAGCACTGCCCCCAATTGGCCTAGCAATGATTACCGGGTTTGGCAGCTGATCCGAGGCCCAGACGAGGTTTGTCTCACCCTTGACATGGGAGGGAAAGCACCATCTTCAGAGCCCTCATTTGGAGCAGTCTATAGGCTTATATTTCATTAAGAGACCCATCAGGACGGTACTTGTGTCCCAAAGCCACTTGGGAGCATCACATGATGATTTGCATGGACGTTAAGGGACCATCCCCTTATGAATCATTCATGGAGCCCTCTCTCTCATCTTCGCACATAGAGTGTTGAAATATGTAACTAGGTTTTGTCTTCATAATGACATATGTAATCATGTTTTTATGTATTCGATGTAAAAAGAAAAATAAATTTGTTTTTGTTTTCTTGAGGCATGGGTTTCATGCTCAAGAGGAATTTATTTTATAGGCCTGTTGATTTGTGGTAGCATCGGATGTGCTCTAGCCATGAAAATTGGTGGAGAGGCTAAAGCACATGAGATCTCCAAGACCCAGAAATCGTTTGGGGAAATTCCACCCGGATGGAGAGATATTAAAATAATTAATATTTTTAATGGGGTTCCTAAGTATAAACTTAGGAAAATTAAAATATTAATGTGTATTAATATAAAATGGGTGAGAAAGTTCTAAATGACGAGGATCAAGCCAAATCTAATCTTAGTCGTTGATTAGGGACTTAATCTCAATCGTTGAATTGTCAACAAGAAAAGCATAAGAGGAGGCTTGAGGGTCAGTTGGAGATACACCAAGTTGATCAGTCAATTCGATTTTCTGGGGCAGGGTTTGCTAAAAAATCGAGTTAGTGATCTGTTGCAGCGAGGGGCAATTTGGCAGAAAGCCGAGAATACATATCAAAGAGGCGGAGAAAGTATCGGAGAGATAGTGCAAAGACTAGGAAGGTTAACGCAGAGACAGCCAGGACTGACGCGGAGGTTGAGGAGGCCAACGGAGGTGACGCAGAGGGCCAAGAGGCTAACGTAGAGGGCCAAGAGGCTGACGCAGAAGCAACAAAGGTTGCACAGAGGCTAGCAGAGCTGACGTTTGGCCGTAGAGGCAGCGCTGAGGTATTTTCGTGAGGCAAACTGGGAGCTGAGAGGCAGACACAAAGCAGAAGAGGGTGACGCAGTTCCAGAGGGAAGCTTGGAGCGTCGTTCATTGTCCAGCTAAGGAACTGTCGAAGTTGCTATGGGATCAATCAGTCGGAATATTTGTCTCCTAGGAGAGGTACTTCTGCCAAGGAAATTCTCTTAAGGGTGAGTCATTTCTGGCACCCTAGTTGTATTCAGAAAACTCCATAATAGTAAAACCCTCATATTTGTTGCACCCAGTTTTCCCGCATTGGGTTTTTTCCAGGGACGATTGTCCAAAAATAACGGTGTCCCTTGTGTGATTGTCTCAGTTATTTCAATTGTTGATCTGTATATGTGTTGAGGCTGCACTTGTGTTTATTCCGATATTTATATAAATAACTTGTTAATGGAAAGAACAAGTAGGAGATAATAAACCAGATAATGCAGTAGGGATTTCTAATGTGTCAGACTTAGAAATTTCAACAAGGTCAAGCTCTCATTGAGAGCTTCTAGGGTTTATGAGTCATTATCATGTATGAATGACCTGTTGTCGCCCAGATTGTACAGCACCGTGACAATGCTCAAGGCGGGGGTTGTCACTCTGATCCTTGCCCACTCCATTCTAGTTGTCTCCCAACAGCAGGCTATGGGGAGTAGTCGCTATGAAATGAGATGAAGGAAAACAAGTTGGAAACCAACTTGTTTGGGGGACAGGAATGAGTGGCCTAGCCAATTGGTTAAATTCAAGCAAAATCATTAATTAGATTACATTTTAAAGTACAAGACCAGTGCCTTAATGGAGTCACAAATTCTTTCTTATAGTAAATTGGAACCAAATGATCGGATGGACACCCGATGCTTAAGATGATTGACTAACCTGAATGATATGCAAACCTATGACCTATGTGTGATGCAGATATCTTGGTTACTTTTAGTTAAATGCCTAATCTAGATGTAACCTTCCCTTAGCTATTTGAAGTTGGGCCCAAGGTAGGTTGTGGGAAGGAGGCCAATAGGAAGCAAGCTAGGGCCTGATTAACAATACCTTTTGTTGTGCTCCTATCACCCGATGCCTCCGGCGCTGCAGAGACTATGGCTGGCGACTGCAAGGTCACCGTGTTAACCACCAAAGAGTTGTCGAAGCCCCTCAAGCCAAGTGAGAAGGGTTGTCCTATGTTGCTATCAACCTAGCTTATGCTAAGAGGTAAATTATTAGTGCAATCTAGACTTAGTATGCTAATGCAAGAGATTATGAGTGAGATTTGTCTTGAGTTATTTAAGTACTTAGTGAGAATACTCTTATAACACGAGTACTCAACAATATTAAAATGACAATCCTTAAACAAGACAAGTATAAACTTCAACAATATTCCACAAGATTCTTAATCAATTTAATCAACTTATCCACTTATTGATCAAGATGCCAATCACAGTTCAACAAGATTATACGCGATAATGCCAAAGAGATGTGAAAATTAAATTCTCAAGAAACCAACAATGTTAGTCACTTTAATCATGTAAATGCTAGGAACAAATAACAAGATATGAAGCCCCAAGTGTTAGCTCAACTGGTCAAATAAGTGCCTCGTCATTCGGGAGGTCACAGGGTCAATTCTCCCCGAAGCCCTTGGGGTTAGGCCTAGCTATTGGCCGCGGAGCTTGATACCCTTGATCAAGCTCAAATATTTCCGTGGACGTAGCGGCCACCCAATGACCGCAGGTGTCCGTGAACCACACATGTAAAAAAAAAAAAAAAAAGTAACAAGATATGAAAACACTTAGGCACTTTATGTTCCAAACTTCCAATGATCTTTTTTATGAGCAATAAGTGACTAATATGACAGAAGTAAACAATTTATGACAACACTAAATAAATGCTACTTCAATGATGCATATGCTTACTCAATGCTGCAAAATGTGCCCAATTGCCAAGTAAACAGAGAAATCAGATGTATTAGGGCCGTTAAGGTATGTTTTCAACGAATTTCAAATCTGAAATATTTACAACAGCAGTAAATAAATCACAGATTAGCAAGCGAATGAGGCCCAAGACAATGCCCAAGATGTCCAAAAATAGTAAAATTTCGCCAAACTTGAAAAAATCAATTTTTGGAGCTATTTAGAGGATGTGATTCAGAAATTTCAGAACTGATATATTTATTACAGTAGTGCAACAGTGACAAATCAGCAACCCAGTGATACTTAAAACAATCCCTAATATATCCAAAAATAATAAAAAAATTCCAAAAATTGAAATTTTGAAATTTTTGGCCCTCTTTAAGTGTTTGACTCAAAAAAATTTTGTAGACCTGATTCAACAATTTACACAGAAAATTCCAGCAAGCAAAAAGTTAGATCTAGGCCAAATTCAAGATGCCCAAGTGGCCAAAACTTGTGAAAATTTAGATTTTGCAATTCTAAGTGATTTTGACCATTTAAAATGTGATTTTAGGGCTTAAAGATTATTGATTTGACTGTTGTAGTAAAACTGAAGCAAAACCCAAGGCTAAGGCTTTGGAGATCCCATGGTTGAAATTCGTTGGAACTTTGGAATCAAATTGCCGCTTGAAAAATATGAATTTTGAGACCTTAAGCCTGCAAAACCACCAAGTATTTACCATTAAAACTTCAGATTAGGGTTTCAAGTTAATTTAGGGCAAAAGAGGCCAAGAAAAGGGAGAACAAGGCTAAGGAAGACAAATTTGCGGGGATAAAAGGGCTAGGATGATAGATCGGGGCCCAAGGATGAAGGATATGGCCACAAAGGGCCAACGCTATGCCTAATGAGGCTAACGTTGGGGATGAAGAGGGATTAGAGACCTAGGGAAAGGCCTAAAGGCCAAAAAAGGGAGAGTCGCAAGCCCTTAGAGGGTTGCAGCTTAGGAAAAGAGGGAGGAAGGCCTAACAGAGGAGTCAAGGGAAGAGGAAGGCCGAAAATAGAGGGAGCGGAGGAGGATGGAGGGCAGAGGGGAGCTAGATGGAGGAAGGCCGAGGGGATGGAGGGCTAAGGAGGAGAGGAGGAGGGAGGCTGAGGCCTCAAAACCCCACGGCAAGGCCAAAAAATGGCCCTAAACCAAGACGCAAAGGGCAGAAGGAGGGACGTTGAGGCTTAGGAGGGAGAAACCGAGGCTAGAAGCCCTAAAAAGTTTGAAACTCTTGTTCAAAAATTTTATGCTTCAGCTCTTTGATTTTCCGAAAATTTCTCCGTGGGAAACCCTGCAACAAATTGCAAGAGACTAGATCTTACCCTCAAGGGCCTAGATCTAGTTGTTCTCCCACTTGATTTCTTGATCCAACATGCAAAAATGAAAATTAAAAAACACCCAAACCCCAAATATATACAAATCTAAAAACCCCAACCCAAGTTAAAAGAATAATTTACAAATAAAATTACAAAATATACAAAGGTTTTTAAAATAGATTTTGAGAAAATAATTTTTTATAATATTTTTCCCTTGAAAGAATAGCTAAAACGCTTCAGAAAAAATCATGCTCACTATTGTCGTAGAGATGATTCAATCCACCATATAAAAACTAACGATCCAAGCAAAGTAACCCTTGCCCACAGTCTGTGAACTTAGAGACCAAGGATTGAGTACCCACAAACACTATGTATGATCTCAAACTGGAAGCTCATAGTCAATACATACCACAGATCAGCGAACAAGAACACCTCTAGTTGCACCCCAAAGTCTTTTATTATAGTAGAAAAAATAGTTCCCAGCGGGACAATAGTTTACAAAATGCTTCAACAACAATTCTAGCCAGAGATCAAGATGATTAGAGACTCAACTGACTCTCTAATTTATAGATAAATCCTCCAAATGGAAAAATAACGGCTAGTTTCTTTGATCCTTGTCAAAATAATCTTGGCCGTTGATAAACACTTCAAGATCTTTTAATCTTGGCCCTTGATTGTTTAATTTTGAGAAATTTTCGAGTTTATCATTTAGTTCCATTTTAATTAGCACAAAATTAATTATTTAGAGCTAATTTCCTCGAAATTTTGACTTTGACTTAACCACCAAAGTCCAAGGGTCCAAATTTTCTTGAAATATACAATATTCCCTTGGTGGAGGACCTTTAAAAATTGATCCTTTCAAGACCCACGAATTTTTCCATTTGAATAATTTATTTTCCTAAGACAATTTAATTTGACTCTAATTAATTAATTTTCTGACTTAGAATTTAATTTTATTTTGACAAAATAATTAATTAATTTACACATGAGGGTATTTAGTTATTTTTCCAACCCTCTAACACATAATTTTTCATTTACAAGACTCAAAAAAAGAATACACATTTGGATTAGACCCTCAAGACACATAACCCATTGCGAAACAATATGATCTAGTAAACCAAGTGATTTGTAATAGAATAATTTAGCCAGTTAGCTTAAATTATTCCCAAACCACTTTTACGTCAAACTCTACTAAAAAACTAGGACTCACCTAGTAATTCGACAATAAATTTCACCCTTGCTTTGGGGTTTACGCTAGAGGGAAATAACTCTTCTGATTAGCCGTGTCTAAAAACACAAGTAATCAGCGAGGTTAAAAAACCTCCTAGGATGGAATTCGTCATCAAATTCTAGATTTACCTAGGTTGTTACATAGGCTCAAGGTTTTACGAAGATCATTTACAATATATAACTTGTAGAATGGGATGACCATGACATACGGACCGTTGATATGTGATTCGATCCTTGTTGAAAAATTTGGTACTTCCGCTTCCTCGGAACTTTGACAATTTGAGTGCAACATGACCCATTTGGGCATGTTACATATTGTAAGAAAATTCTTTGAGTCCAAAGATTGTCAAGGATACCCCTCCAAGACCAAATACACAAGCTACAAGTCAAGTCGGCCTATATTCATTATCAAGTGGCCTATCAGTGAAGTCGGCCTATTTTGGAGCCCAACAACGCCTATATAAAGGAGTACTCGGCCTCTCTCAAAAGGACTCACTCAAGCATCACAGAAGTTCGATCTAGAGACAAGGAGTAACCTAATACCCAGCGAACGAGGAAGAAGGAAGAGCGAAGATTTTTCTGGTTTGTTTTAGGGCAAAATTTCTTTCACATGTGCTAATATTAGGGCATCTCATTGTAGCGAGAAGACCAAAAATTACAGTCACTCTAAAAGGACCGAATTTGGGTGACAAAGAGTTCATATTGCAGGCCGAATTGTTGAAGAGGAAGTATCTTACCAAGCGAAGAAGAAAAGAGGACAATTTCTCCATATTCTCACTCACACGTGTGGCCTAGGGTTTTTGTAGTAAGGCCAAGTTGCAGTCAAGAAGTTGCAGGTCCAAGAAAGAGGTTGAAGGAGCAACTACTGCCATTAGAAAGCGAGCTTGACTAAAGCTGACTTTGTGAAAGTTAAGCACATCAAGGAGAAAGCTTTGACTTGGTCTTGGAGGGGATATTGTTCAATGTTCTAGGTCTTGGAATTTGTCAATTGAAGATTCTATAAGAATAAGAATTCATGTGGGTTTTCCTCTCAAGTTGGACAGGTTTTGGCCCTGGCTGATAGCCTACATACTGTGTCCTATTGTCTCAGTGTTCTATATGTTTTGGTAATTGTTTGATGATAGAAAACATCAATAATAATAAGTACAAGAAGAAGCTAAATGAGTAAAATTAAAAACACATCACAAGCAGTTATCAAGAAGAGAAATCACCCCTCATTGCCCCTATATTTCTCAACATAGAGGACTCAACTCAGCCTTCCAACGGCCGCATTCCACCATGACTTCATCATTTTCGGCCTACTATTGGATGGTTATTCATTAATTTTGAAGCTACTTGGTGGGGCTTGTCACCAAGTACTTGTTTTAGCACATTAAAATAATGTTAGGGGCTTAGATTAGGAATTTGACCTCCTAAAGGTTTCATATAAATAGAACTCTCTCCCATTGTGAGAGAGCATCATCACTAGGGATTTTCACACTCTTTGAATAATATAGACCAGCAAGTTTGGGATTGTTTTGGATGTGTATAAATGCACTTTGACATTTGGAGTTGGTTTGGCATCATTTTGGAGCTTCTTTTTCATGGTTTAATGGATGGATATACTCCATATTTTCTAGTAAGTGCCTCCTTTGTTAAATATCTCTATGTAAATGTCTAATGCATGGAATTTGTTCTCATGGTGAAGATTTGTGCCAGCTTTATTGAATATGGTTCAAAATTTTGATCTTGGGAAATTTTGCATGTGTTACTCCTAGTTTAGAATTATTGTAATTTGTCCATGAAACTCCATTGACTTTGCTTAAAGAAGGTAATTGTTGAAAGTGGTAGTTAGGGCTTCTACTTTTGGCCTCCTTAACGACCAAATTAGCTCATCTAAAGCATCTATGACTCCATATACCCAATGGCATAGGCACTAATCACATCCCTTGACGGTCATCTTTAACCTCTCCCCACAAATTTCTTCTTTTTTCTCTCTTCTAAATCTTCGTCCCCTCTCCTTGAGACAACTAGCTAGGGCATCCTGCAAATTACATTCGAGGAGGAGTTTTGGGAATCCACTTAGATAGAAACCTACACTAATGTAACTAGTATCAGTCTTCATAATTGTATTTGAGTCGTGATGTAATGCGTTTGTCAAAAGAAAGAAAATAAAATTTATTGTAGAAGAAAATTTATTTATAAGCATGGGTTCCATGCTTCATTTATTTTATTTCCAGGTCAAAATCACCCATTGAGTGCTTCTAGGTTTTATGTCATGAGTCATAGTTCTTGTCATTATTATCTAGACCCTTCTTGGGTTTTGTATGTCAAGAAAGAAATTTATTTTTTAGTCAAAATTGTATTTTATGCCTCCCCCACCAAGTCCGCCTGCCCTCCAGTCAAGTCAGTCTCATTGAAGGAATTCGACCTCAAATAAAGACTATAAAAGCAGTTCCATTCAACCTGTTTGAGTCTCCAATCAATCAGCAAGTTCGATTTGCAATTTGAAGTGAAGAAAGAAATGTGAAATACCTAGAAATGAAGGAGAAACCCTAGTGAAGAAGGAGACACTTGCCAAGCAAAAGGAAGCCGAAATTCTCTCTTTTCTGCCAAACGTGCAAGTTTCTAGGTTGTTGCATGAGGGCCGAAGTTGTAGATTTGTAGTAGGGCTGAAATTTTGTTGTAGAAGGACGAAGTCTGGGTTTTATGCAATGTTGAAGAAGGCTAACTATTGTTGACTAGAAGTTGATCTTGATCATCGTGGAAGGACTATCTTGGAGGGGATGACTTGGTGGATTGGAGGAGATCTTTGTCTTGGTCAAAAGGTCTTAGTTATCTCATTTTGATTTGGTTATAAAGGAGAAGAGGAGAATTTTTGGGTTTTCCCCTAAGAAGAGGGGTTTTAGCCCTGGCTGAGAGCCTACATCTTGTGTCTTTGTTGTGTTGGTCTTCATGTACTTATATTTCACTGCGTCACCTCTTTTCTTCCCGCTTCAGCTCTGAAACAGCGTTGTCTCTCAGGACAGCTGCTTCTGCTGCAAATTTTTCAGATTTCTTCTATTGGCATCTTCAGTGCTCCTGTGATATGCAATCGCTCTAATACCATGTGAAAATTTCTGAATCTACACATCAGAAACCCCTATTGCAATATCTGGTTTATTATCTCCTACTAGTCATTTACATTAACAAGTTATTTAATAATATAAACATCGAAATAAACATAATTGCAGTGTTCACAACCATACAGATTAGCAAATGAAATAAAATGAGACAACACAAGGGACATCGTTATTTTTGGACAATCGTCCCTGGAAAAACCCAATGCGAGAAAACCAGTGCAGCATATAGAGGGTTTTATTATTAAGCAGATTCTGAATACAACTAGGGTGCCAGAAATGGCTCACTCTTCAAAGAATTTCCTTGGCGAGCAATACCTCTATCCGGAGATAGATATTCCGGTTGATCAACAACCAAATGAACGATCCCACAGTGACTCTGGCTATTCCTTGTGTTGGACAACGAACGCTGCTCCACGCACTCTCTGGAACTGCGTCACCCTCTCTGGCTCTACGTCAGCCAATCAGCTCTTAGTCTATCCCACTGATTCACCTTAGCGCAGCCTCTGAAGCCCTTTGCGTCAACTGCGTCAGCCTCTTGGCCCTCTGCGTCCTCTGCACTGGCCTCCTCAGCCTTTGCGTCAGCCCTCCAAGGCTCTACGCTGCCACTTCCAACACTCTGCTGCCTCTCTGATATGTATTCCTCGGCCTCTTGTCGAGCTACCCCTCACTGCAACTAATTACTTGTTCGATTTCCCCAACGAACCACACCCCAGAAAATCGAACTAACTGACCTCTCAAGTTTCTTGGTGTATCTCCAACTGACCCTCAAGCCTCCTCTTATACTTTTCATGTTGATGATTCAATGGTCGAGATTAAGTCCCTAATCAACGACTAAGATTAGATTTGGCTTGATTCTCGTTATTTAGAACTTTCTCACCCATATTATATTAATACAGATTAATATTTTAGTTTTCCTAAGTTTAGAGTTAGGAACCCCATTAAAAATATTAATTATTTTACTATCTCTTCATCCGGGTGGAATTTCTCCAAACGATTTATGGGTCTTGGAGATATCATGTGCCTTAGCCTCTCCACCTATTTTCATGGCTAGAGCACATCCAATGCAACCAAAAATCAACATAATGTCCCTTCTTAAATTAATTTGTCCCAAGTTTAATTTTCCACAATTTTGACATTTTTGGTAACCATGGGACCCATGAAATTTTGGGAGAAAGACTTAGGAGAAAAGGGAGGCCAAAAGACTTGGTTAGTGGAGCGTGGGGGCCACCCACACAAGGGAAAAACGCACTTGCCTAAGAAGAAATTTGAATAGCCAAGGATGGGAGGTCGAAAAGCTAGATGGGGCGACCCACGTGGGAAAAGTAAGCTCACTAATTATAAATAGGAGAAGCTTAGCCTCATTTGGGGTCTTTTGTTAATTTAACTCACTCTTGTTGCTCCAGTTGATTAGCCGACTCACTTGTTGTTTAGCACCAAGTTTTCCAAGCGGAGAACTCACCCTTTCTTCAAGGGACCTCGAGTGGCACCCTAGGGAGGTTAAATCGTACCACATTGGAGAAGAGCTGGAGAGGATTCAGAGCTTATCATTCAACCATTTGCTCAGCTAGTGCGTGTTCCAGGAGGACGCGAGAAGGGAATACGTTGGTGTCTTTTCAGGGGTCTTCCGAGTAGCAATTGCCGGGAGAATTTTGGCATAGAAGCTTCAGTGGGATATCAGCCTTTTGGAGGAGTTTTGGAGCAGGAGGTTGTTGCTTGAAGGCAGCACGAATTGCAGCATCCAGGGCTAGTGCAGAAGCCTCTCACTGGGCACACGTGGAACTTTTGAGTCGATATGTGGAGTTGAAGTTTGCCTGGGGAAACAAAGAGAACCTTTGGGGAGTGTAACTGAAGCGTTTTGGAGTGATTTGGAGGGCTTTCTTTGGGAGTTGCAGGTAGGCCGTATTTCCCAGCAACTGGAGGAGGACGTGTTATTTGGGGGCCAAATTTTGGGGTTCAAAACAAGACCAAACCCTTTCTGGGTTTTGGTGGGTTATTTGTGAGGAGCTTGGAATTAATTTTGCAAAATTTTCTGAGCACCGGAAGTGGGGTTTCCAGCAGCTTCTTTCCAGCAAACAGTGCAGTTTTTTGGGGCCGCACAGGGCATCATTGGAGCAGTTGATTCAATCATCTAGGCTTGTTATTTTATCACATGGGTTTTGTCACGCTTGCCAATGAGGCAAGCTCACATGCACTCCTTCCACAATACGTTGATTTCAAGTAGCATCGGATGTGCTGTAAGTCTCAAAATTTGCAGGGAGGGACGCATGTATTCCACAACACCCAGAAATCATTTTGGGAAATTCCACCTGTTGACAGTTTTATTAAAATAATTAATTATTTTTAATGGGTCCCTAAGTCTAAACTTAGGAAATTAAAATAATTAATGGGTATTAACCTAAACTGTGGGTGTAACTTCTAGAAGAAGACGAAGATTGAGTCCAGATGATCTGAGCCATTGATTAGAATCTAATTTGGGTCGTTGGTTCTCAACTGGAGGATTAAAAGAAGGACATCAATGGGCATCTGGAAAAGACACCAGAGGCAAATACTCAGTTACCCGAGTAAGTTCGATTTTCTCACTAGTCGAAGTTCGGCAAGAGAAAATCAAATCAGAGGGAGACTTACAGGTGAGAAGGAGAAAGAGAGGGTATCAACATCAGTCTGGAGGTCAAGAGCAGAAGACATAGAGCAGAAGGAGGACAGCGCAGAGGTTGTGACGCGGAGGACAATGTAGAGGCAGTGTGACGCTGGGATAGCGTAGTTCTCACGTAGGGGCTGATGCAGTGAGACGCAGAGGGGGCAGAAGGTCCTCTCCTGGATCATAAATTCGTCGATAAGTGTCTGTAAAAATTCTCACAGAGAATCCTCCTCTATTCTGCTAGTTGTATCTTGTACATGAGATTTTTGCTGAAGACTAATAAAGAAACCCTCATCTGCTGCACTAGTTTTCCCGCATTGGATTTTCGAGAACATTTGTCCAAAAATAATTGTGTCATTGTTTTATATCTTTTTCTTGTTCAGTTTCTTGCTTCGACATATTATTTTTAAATAGTGAATGTTGCAGTTGTATTTACTTTGATATTTACCGTAGAACACAGTAAATAACTTCTATGGTTTAACAAGTAGGAGAAGTAATATCAGTTGCTGCAGTAGGGATTCTAAGTTTAGGAATTTTCACGCACTATTGTACTATTGCCCCAATTGCTTAATAAAATGGCTCAAATGGTTATTATTTCTGGAGTTTACATGGGTGTTTACTAAGTGTTTGAAATTTCTGGTGTTGTATTTATTGTTTGCTTTGCATATCATTGTTTTTCCTAATTAGGAACATTACAGTGGTATTAGAGCTCAGATCTTGGCTCAGCCGTGGGGAAAATTTCCTATGAACGAGGAGGATAAGCAGAACATGACTTACCGGAGACAGAGGTATAGGAGCAGGGAAAGGGAGTTGGAGATTACACCTAATACAGAGGCACGTGGGAAGGCAATAGTTGTAGCAGAGATGGGAGAGCCAAAGAGTAAGGAAGAAGCAACATTCGATAGCCTCTTGAAGGCCCTCAATGATTTGGCTAAGGGACAGAAGGAGATGTTGGAGGAGATCAAACAGCAAAATAGGGACAAGGGCCTTCATCGTGAGTTCCTATTTGGAGAGACTTCAGGGGCCTCACAACAGTATGACCACCCTTCACCTGCCACTCACCCACCAGCTTTCAGTGGGCCATCCAGAACCACGCTGCCTACTTTTCTACCATCAGCACCTAGTGAGCAGGGAGGACTGGATGACCAGATGCCCATGGGAGATTTCTTCAAGGAGTGGCAATCCATGGGGGAAGATTTCAAAGCAGCTCTGTCATTTAGAGACTATTGCCAACTCAAACAGAATGAGAAGGGCAGGTATAGTGGGGGACCGAGTACACAGAACTCAAAGTTGCAGCATACTATTGGGAGGATGTACTTCCCCACATATGATGGCTCTGCCAAGGGTACAACTCGAGCTTGGGTGGAGAAGTTGGATACTTATTTCCAGCTTAATCAGATGACAAAGGTGGAAGCCATCAAAATGGCTACCTTACACTTGGAGGGGGAAGCACATGAGTGGTGGTTTCACGGCTTGTCCACATTGGGGCATGCCAGCGTGACCTCTTATGAGGATTTCACATGGAGAGTGGTGGAGCATTTTGATAGGAGGGACCCAGAGGCTCACTTCAAGGAGTTGACCCAACTTAGACAGACTAGCCACCCTAAGCATTACATATCGGAGTTTTTGAGGGTTTCAGTTATGGTGCCAGACCTATCCGATGCTAGGAGGGTGTACACATTTATAGAGGGGTTACTTGAGCCATTGCGTGGACTGGTGAAGTCACACAGGCCCTCTACCTTACAGGAGGTGATGACTTGTGCTATAGATTTGCAGGGGGCAATCCCCAAGACCAGAGCACCCATTCCATCACGGACTCCCTACCCACAAAAGAGAGGTGACACTAGACCCCCACCACTACGAGCAGCCCAAGGGCGTGGGCTGTTAAATGAGGAGACCAGGAGATCTCCGGAGGAAGAAACTATGTTTTACTTGTCGAGAGGCATGGGCACCAGGCTACCGGTGCACAGCAAGCAAGGCCCACTACATCGAAGTCTTCTCAGATAGTGATCAAGAGGATGATGTGGAGCTGGAGTTTGGCAAAGGAGATAGCGAGGGTCAGGCAGAGAGGGGACCACCACCACCACCACCACCTTGGGGAGCCTCTTTTGCACCATCTAGGGGAGTCCTCGCTTCTTTGCGTGGAATTCCCAAATTCTTGATTTTGAGGATACGAGGCACAGTGCAAGGGCAGCGTATCTCAGTTTTGGTAGACAGTGGGATCAACCACAATTTCATTGATGCCCAAATGGTTCAGAGGCGGGGCATCACTACAGAGGAGTTGGAGGGGTTCTCAGTTCTGGTGTCGGGGGACAGGACTATGCAATGCACCTGATATGTTCCGCTTTGACAGTGACCATGGGGAACTACTCAGTGATAGATCATTTCCTTGTTGTGGATGTGTTGGACACCAACGTGGTAATGGGTGTCCTATGGCTCTACTCCCTTGGTCGGGTCACCACTGATTGGAGGAAACTGGAGATGGAGTTCACAGAGTCGGATTGCAAGCTGGTAGTTCTTCGGGGCATGCATTCGTACCCTCCACAAATAGTTTTAGCGCACAGGATGGAGGTTGACTTGAGGCATGGAGACATAACATGGGTAGTGTAGATGAGGATTTCGGAGGTAGGGGGACAGCCCAAGCCACCTCACCCAGACATACAAGCCATCTTGGACAGATACCCGATAGTGTTTGGGGACATACCACCAAGGCAACCATGTGACAAGGGATTTGAGCACACCATTTGTTGACAATTCAAAAGGGCAGTGAATATGTTAATTCCTTTTAACTTGATAACTGTTTGTGTTACCTTTTACATTATTAGCTTTGTTCCTTATTATTAGTGTGAGATACATCAAACAACTACCAAAACAATAAGAACAGTGACACAGTATATAGGCTGCAAGCCAGGGCCAAAACCCCTCCTCTTGAGGGGAAAACCCTTAAATCTCCTCTTCTTATAGATCCTTCAATTGACGAATACCATGACCTAGTGACTCAAACAAATACCCTCCAAGATCAAGATCAACTTGGCCTCCTACTGCAAGAATTTCAACCTCCTACTGCAAATCTGAAATTTTGTCTCCCGACAACTACTACAATTGTTGTTGCTCCTCTTGAAGACTTCGATCTTCTTCGTATGGCCTCCTCTTCCCTTCACTTGCCTTTCCTTGAGACTTAGGGCTAGTGAGACACCCTAAGTGACCTTCGCTTGACTTCCTTTCTCTCTTTCCTCCAAGATCAAACCAAAGATAACCCCAACGCAAAAACCCTAGCTTCGACTTGCACGTGGGAGAGAGAGAACTAGCCCAAGCACTTCGACTTCCTTCGACTTCTTCTTCATCCTTCTTCTTCGACCTCTCCTTGTCCTCTTCTTCGCATAGAATGAGATGTGAGTGAGTGTGTCTAATGGAGGACGAGTTCCTCTCTATATATAGGCTTCTTCAAGGGTAGACGTGGCTCTTCATGTAGGCCAACTTAACAGCTTCTACGTTGACTTGATCTTGGAGGGAATTTCGACACTTTAAAGACAAACAAATTTTTATTTACAAGATACAATGTGCCCATGGGGTCTTCAATATATGACAATGACTCTTAAACGTAAGACAAACCCTAGAAGCACTCAATGGGTGCTTGACCTATAAACTAAAAGAACTTGAACATGAAACCCATGTTCCAATAATAATTTCTTTTCATTTTATAATTTACAAGAATACATTTCATACTTATGAAGACCAAACCTAGTTACACATTTTTCAACACCATCAAATTGGAGCCTAGGGTGCAGGCAGTTATCACTACTCCTTATAGGCATCCCAAGGCCTACAAGGATGAGATTGAGCGTGCCATCAAGGAGTTGCAGGCGTTGGGGCACATTAAGCCAAGTTCTAGCCCCTTCGCTCTATTAGTTGTTCTAGTGAAGAAGAAGGATGGGACATTGCGCATGTGCATTGATTACAGGACGCTCAACAAGAAGACCTTGAAGAACAGATACCCCATCGCGCGCATTGATGAGCTTATGGATGAGCTTAGAGGGGCCAAGTACCTCTCTAAGATTTGCACTCGAGGTACCATCAGATCAGGGTAAGGGATCAGGACATCCTAAGACGGCTTTCAGGGGCCACTATGGGCATTTTGAGTTATTGGTCATGCCCTTTGGGTTGACCAACGCACCTGCCACCTTTCAATCATGCATGAATCTTGTATTCCTTGGGCAGTTGCAGAAGTTTGTTTGGTGTTCTTCGATGATATCTTGATTTACAATCAGACGTGGGATGAGTATTTGCAACACTTGGAGATGGAGTTGTGTATCTTAAAGGAGTAGCAGTTTTACACCAAGTTGTCCAAGTCTGAGTTTGGGCTGAAAGAGATGCTCTACTTGGGACATATCATTGGCGCAAATGGAGTGAGGCTGCATGAGGAGAAGATTAGGGCCATCCGAGATTGGCCTGTCCAAGTCTGAGTTTGGGCTGAAAGAGATGCTCTACTTGGGACATATCATTGGCGCAAATGGAGTGAGGCTGCATGAGGAGAAGATTAGGGCCATCCGAGATTGGCCTGAGCCCCTAAATGTGACCGAGTTAAGGGGATTCATAAGCATATGCACATACTACAGGAAGTTCGTAAAGGGCTTCTCACAGCTAGCGGATCCCCTCATAGATCTGACAAAAAAGGGGGCTTTTACATGGACGGATAGGGCACAATCGGCATTCGATCGCCTCAAGGAGGTGATGAGTCGTTGCCCAGTTTTGGCACTCCCGGACTTCACACAGCCATTCACAATGGAGTGTGATGCATCAGGGGAGGGGGTGGCACAATATTGTCTCAGGATAGACACCCCATTTCTTTTGAGAGCTGGAAAATCCTTCCACATGAGAGGTCGTATTTTATTTACGACAAGGAGACGTTGGCCATCTTGCATGCATTGACCAAATTTCAGCAGTACCTAATGGGCAACAGATTTCGGGTGAAGACTGACCACAAAAGTCTTCGCCATTTTATGGGGCAGCAAGGCCTCAGTGACAGGCAACAGAGGTGGGTCAGCAAAGTGCAAGCCTACGACTTCGATATTGAGTATGTCAAGGGCAAGCACAATATAGTAGTAGATGTATTATATAGGTGGCCCGCAACACTCTCACTCATGAGCATTTGCCATTATTGGAAGGCGCAGTTGTTGGTGGAGTACTCCAAGGACCAGCGGGCATGTGAGATTTTGGATGGTACTCATGCTAATGAGCTCTATAGGGTGATGGATGAGGTCATTTACTACAAGGGGTGATAGGAAGGTGCAGTTGTTGGTGGAGTACTCCAAGGATCGACGGGCATGTGAGATTTTGGAGGGTATTCATGCTGATGAGTGCTATAGGGTGATGGTTGAGGTCATTTACTACAAGGGGTGCATATTCTTGGTGTCGGGTTCGCAGTTGAAGGAGAGGATTCTCCATGCAGCTCATGACTCACCACTCTCTGGACACCAAGGCATGACAGTTAGGAAGTGCTTCACTTGGAAAGGCCTCAAGGGGAACGTATTGATATATGTGTAGGAGTGTGAGGCTTGCGGGGAGTTGACCCATCCAGCTGGGTTGTTGCAACCATTTCCCATTCGTGAGGGGAAATGGTAGAGTATCTCCATGGACTTTATCATAGGGCTCCCTATGGTGCAGGGTAGACATTGAATTTATGTGGTGGTGAATCAGTTGACCAAATATGACCACTTCTTCACTATCCCGACACGGTATTCAACATCACAGGTGGCCGAGTTGTTCTTCAGGGAGGTCTTTTGCTTGCATGGGTTTCCTAAGACCATAGTCAGTGACAGAGACAGTCGGTTCATGGGGGCATTTTGGCAAGAGCTTTTCAGGTTAGTGGGTACTGAGCTCACCCCCAACACTAGTTACCATCCACAGACCGACGGTCAAACAAAGAGGGTCAACAAATGGTTGGAGGGCTACCTATGGAACTATGTGACCAGGCAACAGAGAGCATGGATTCAGTGGTTACATCTGGGCGAGTACTGCTACAACACCACCCATCACATGTCCATTGGTATGTCACCTTTTCGTGCCTTGTATGGTTATGATGCTTTGTCTTTTGTTGACATTGTTTTTGGAGACAGTCGGGCCCCAAAGGCCAAAGATTGGATCCAAGAGAGCCAGGATATCCTCAAGGCTCTCAAGGATAACTTATTGACGGCCTAGAATCAACGAAATATGTATGCAGATAAGCACAGGATTGAACAGCAATTAGAGGAGGGGGACTTGAATTTTCTGCGGCTACAGCCACATCGGCAGTCTACATTGAAACAGAAGGAGGCCAAGAAGCTACAACCACGTTTCTATGGGCTGTACAGGGTGACTAGGAGAGTTGGGGAGGTGGCCTATGAGTTGGAGCTCCCACCAGGGAGCAAGATTCACAACGTCTTTCATGTCTCATGCCTCAAGAAGGTGTTGGGGCAACAGGTGACAGCAGCTACGGAGTTGCCTCCACTTGATGATGAGGGACATCTGGTTCTGGAACCAGAAGCCATTTTGGAGACCAGGGAGAGGAAGCTGAGGAGCAAAACTATCAAGGAGTATTTAGTACGCTAGAGGAGCTTGCCGGAAGAGGATGCCACCTGGGAAGGTGAACATACTTGAGCATCCAGCTCTGAAGTGAGCTGGAAGTTGTGTAGGGACAAGCCACATTTGGGAGGGGAGGACTAAAATGTCCCTTCCTAAATTAATTTGTCCCAAGTTTAATTTTCCACAATTTTGACATTTTTGGTAACCATGGGATCCACGAATTTTTGGGAGAAGGGCTTAGGAGAAAAGGGAGGCCAAAATACTTGGTTAGTGGAGCGTGGGGGCCACCCACACAAGGAAAAACGCACTTGCCTAAGGAGAAATTTGAATAGCCAAGGAAGGGAGGTCAAAAAGCTAGATGGAGGGGCCCACGTGGGAAAAGGAAGCTCACTAATTATAAATAGGAGAAGCTCAACCTCATTTGGGGTCTTTTGTCAATTGAACTCTCTTGTTGCTCAAGCTGCTTAGCCGGGTCACTTGTTGTTTAGCACCAAGTTTTCCAAGCGGAGAACTCACCCTTTCTTTGGGGGACTTCGAGTGCCACCCTAGGGAGGTCAAATCATACCACATTGGAGAAGAGATGGAGGGGATTCAGAGCTTATCACTCAGCCATTTGCTCAACTAGTGCATGTTCCAGGAGGACGCAGGAAGGGAATACGCTGGAGTCTTTTCAGGGGTCTTCTGGGTAGCAATTGCCAGGAGAATTTTGGTATAGAAGCTTCAGTGGGATATCAACCTTTTGGAGGAGTTTTGGAGCAGGAGGTTGTTGCTTGAAGGCAACACGAATTACAGCATCCAGGGCCAACGCAGAAGCCTCTCACTGGGCACACGTGGGAGCTTGTGGGTCGAGTTGTGGAGCTGGAGTTTGTCAGGGGAAATAAGGAGAACCTTTGGGGAGTGTAACTCAGCCTTTTTGGAGTGATTTGGAGGGCTTTCTCTAGGAGTTGCAGGCAGGTCATATTTCCCAGCAGCTAGAGGAGGACGTGGTATTTGGGGCCAAATTTCGGGGGTCAAAACTAGACCAAACCCTTTCTGGGTTTTGGTGGGTTATTTGTGAGGAGCTTGGGATTAATTTTGCAGAATTTTCTGAGCACTGGAGGTGGGGTTTTCAGCAGCTTCTTTCCAACAGACAGTGCAGTTTTCTAGGGTGGCGCAGGGCATCATTGGAGCAACTGATTTTATCATCTGGGCTTATTATTGTATCACCTAGGTTTTGTCACACTTTCCATTGAGGCAAGCCCAAGTGCACTCCTTCCACACTCTTGTACTATTGCCCAAATTGCTTAATAAAATGGCTCAACTTGTTATTATTTCTAGAGTTTACATGGGTGTTTAATGTGTGTTTGAAATTTCTGGTGTTGTATTTATTGCAATGTCGAAAAAGTCGAAGTCAGGATTAATTCGGCAAGGGTCCAAAAGTCGAAAAACTTGTCAAAGTCAGGAATTTTTTGAAAAAATCGGCAAAATTAAAAAAACACAAAATTATTCATTTTTTATTTTATTTTTTTTAACACCTAGAGTATCCACAACATCAAATAAATGCATTTCCACATAAACATGTAACGAAAGCTAATATATAATATGTATATGAAGTCTAGTGCTACATCACATATCAAAATAGTGAATCAACAACTGAATTTTGAGTCTTGTCTGAGTCTCAACTCTCAAGACTCAAAATATCAACAAAAAATATAATAAATGTAAATCATGAGTCATCTAAAAGTCATCAAGTAATCAGTCACTGAGATCCTCTTCCCTTTTTACGGGAATAGGGAACGACTTTGCCTTTTCCTTTAGAGGAAGAAGGCCCTGCCCCTAGGGATACAAATGGACTCAATCGTCCTCTAGAAGCCGATGGAAGAGGTGGCCTCTGTCCTATGCTGCTATTGCCCATCCTAGATGGTGTCACCTCCTCCTCATCATCCTCAGCCAGCTCTGCCCCCTGACCCTGATGTTGCTCCTCCTCCTCTACCTTTGGCTCTCCCTCCCCTGCAACTGCTACATCCTCTAGATCCACACCTAACCAATCTGGGATCGAGTCCATGATCGGCCTCTCAGTCTCGACTCTCCACGCAGAGGTGGTATCAATATTGTCCAATGAGATGGCTTCCACATCAGTAGGTGTCTGAAGTTGTCTCACCCACAATTGAAGATTAAAGTAGACGTAGACCATGTCATTGAGGCGTTGGGACTCCAATTTGTACTAGGGTCATAGATTGTAAATTAGCACTTAGAAAATTTAAATATTAAAAATAATCAAATGAATTCAAAAAATTTAATTTGAAATTTTTTTACCTGTTGCGCTTTTTGTTGTGTATTTTGTCAAATACACTCCAATTGCGCTCACACCCAAAGGAACTGCATGTTTGGCTGAGCACTCTAATGGCAAGCTTTTGGAGATGGGGTACTTTGGCACCATAGCTTGTCCACCAAGCATCTACAAGTTAAAAGAAAAATGAGAAACATAAAAAAAAAAACATTGAAATTCTAAACTTGAAAGTTTGAAACAAACTGAAGCTTACCTGGCATTTTGGTCGTCCTATTCTTAATAGCCATGGTAAAACCAAATGTGCCACCTCCCATCCTATAGACCTCCATTTCTTTAGAAATATCTTCACAATCTTGCTCAAATGACACCATCCTCTCGACACAAGTGAAGAATCCATCCATCACCTTGGCATCAAATCTAAAACCACAGGCGTAAGAAAATGCAGGGTTGAGGTAGATACCTGCAGCATGAATGGGGCGATGGAGGGTATTGTTCCATCGCTCATCAATCACTCTCTATATGACCTGTTGTTTCTCTAACCCCTCATCTCCCTTATCTTCATAATAAGCACGAATGGCTTCTTTGGCCCTATCCATGGCCTCATACAAGTAGCCCATTGCGAGCTTGTCTCCATCAACCAACCGAAGAACCGTTACCAAAAGTTCTAAAATGGCACACACCTCCTCTACTCCTGCCCAAAAGCTCTGATCATATGAAACTAGTCTGTGTATGCCCTCTCCCTCTGGTTTGCGGCTAATAGATAAAGAACACCAATTCGCTGAAAGAAACATGCTCCTCACATCCCACATAGAACTCAACAGAGACTGAGGAGATATGAAAGTAGTGGCAAATTGTGTAATGGCAGGATGCACCAACACTTTGTTTTTGGTGTATTTTCTCATCAAGCTAAGCACAGATGCATGATTATATATAAATTTTGTTATGCTCCTGGATGATTCAACAATATCCCTAACAATAGGAATCTTACCTATATCCTCCAACATCAAGTCAATGCAATGAGCAGCACAAGGTGTCCAAAACAAGTTAGGATACCTCTCCATAAGCAACTTGCCAGCTGCAACATAATTTGCAACGTTGTCCTTTATGACTTGGACAACATTGCTTGGGCCTCCTTCCTGAATGAAGATGTCCAACAACTCACATAATGTACGTGCATCTTTAATGTGTGCAGATGCATCAACAGATTTCATAAACATTGTCCCCTTGGGACAACTAACCAAGAAGTTAAGAAGGGTCCTACCCTTCTGGTCAGTCCAACCATCTGACATGACTATGCATCCAGTTTGTTCCCACGATGCCCTAAACTCCTCCAATCTAGAAGTGCAATCAGTCTTTTCATCTTGAAGAAGAGGCCCTCTCAATTCTGCAAAGGTGGGGGCTTTGTACCCCGGGCCAATGACAGCAACAGCGTCAAACATAGACTGGTAGAATGGGTTTGTCTTGGCAATATTGAAAGGAACATCACTCCATAGAAGACACTTACTGACCAACCTATCAGCTTCTCCCTTTTCCTTTTCTTTAATTGCTGATTTGATGCCAGGTTGTGCACCAGCTGTGGTTCTAGGAACAAAAAAATATGAGATAGATGAGGGGTTGGGACCTATGTGTGAGGAAGGTGATGCTGAAAAAGCACTACCACTCTCAATTCCCCCCACTCTTGAGGCCCATACAAGTTGGATTTTTAGTGCTGCCCTGGTGTCTTTTCCGTCCTCTTTATCCATAAATGATTGAATGGCCCGTCAAATGATTTCGGGAGTTGTATTTGGGCAAAGGTCAACATTTTGCCCCTGAATTTTCCCCAAATGGAATTTTAATATGTTGATACCTCCTGACATATGCTTGCCACACAACTTGCAAGTCAAATACATTCTATTGATCCCCCCAGATTCGTGTATAGTATTAGGTTCACCATATTCCCACATAGCGTCCAAAAGCCTTGGCATTTTGTTTTAAACTTTGAACTTGAATTTAAACCTGGGCACAAAAAAAAATTGAAACAAATTAAAAATTTCCCATCACATAAAAAGCAAACACAAATGCAATAGTTGATTTTAGATTTTAAATGCCTCTTCTCAATCACTTGAAAACACTCAGATTCAGTAAACAAGGGTTTGAAATTTGAATTTTTGTCATTTTAATCTTGAAAGTTGAAGTTTTGCTTCAATCTAGAATCTAGATTCTAGGCAAAAATAAGACATAAACAAACTAATAGAATTTTAGAGAAGTATAGAAAGATTTAAGAAATCATGTGTAAAAAAAACTATGAGAGAAATTAAAATACATACCTCGCACTGGGCAGCAGCAATTCGACACTTTGAAGTTTGAATCTCCCACGATGAGCAGTAGAAAAATCTCCAAATCTCCACCTCAAAACTCACAAATATTCTCCTCTAAGGCAATGGCAAACCCCTATGAATCTCCACAGCACCAAATGGGAGAGAAAACAGCGAAAAATAAGACAATTTTCACCTTTGCGGCCTCTTTATCCATGGCCTGGGAAGGGAGGCCGAATTTTTGGGTCGACTCCCAATTAAATCAGGAGTTTAACGAAAAAATCGTGATTTTTTCCTTTGTGAAAAAGTCGCCAAAAAGTCGAGGGATTAAAACGTTTAGTTCAAAAAATCGCGTTTTTAGGATTAAATCGCGATTTTTTGTAGACTTTTTCCACACTGATTTATTGTTTGCTTTGCATATCACCGTTTTTCCTAATTAGGAACATTTCAGCAGCTTTGGGGGACTTGTCTTCTTCACTTGGGCGTTGTTAGCTTGCCTTAGGCAAGCCCGGGAGCACACTTTCCAAACATCAGATCATAACCCCATGTACCGCGTGACCTCCCTCTCCGTCGATCTGCATCCTTTGCCGCCGTCAATCCAAACCTACAACCAAACAGTCGACTTCCTTTTTTTATTTGTTTTGTGTGCATTAGGGTTAGTTCCATTTTGTTTTAGAAAATCCGATTTCATTTTTTTTGTTAGACTTTGGTTAAGTTTTTCATGTTTTATTTAAAAAATTCAATTTCCCTTTTTTTTTAGTTTTCATTTTTTTTTTAATTAAAACAAAAAAAAAAAGGAAAAACTCAAAATTCTAATTTCAATTTAAAAAAAAAAATTATTGAGTTTTATTTCTTCTAAAAATTGAATTTCTTTTTTTTTTTTTGCTTTTCCCCTTAGGTTTTGAATTTTTTTAGAAAGCAAAAACTAAACATTTAAAAAACCTAAAAAAATTCAATTTATGTGACTAGAATTTAAATCAAAATATAATTTTTCACATTAAAAGATTTTAAATTTTTTTGTGGGCTTTGACCCATTAAAAAATTTAAAAATTATTATATCTTTTTCATTTGTTTTACTTTGGTCACATTAAAAAAAAATCTTAATTGATCATTTACCACATTAGTCTCGCTTCATAAAACTTAGTACATCGAAGATTTTTTCCTAAGGAATAATTAAATTGTTAATTTAAAGTTTCTTCTTGGTGTCTTTTTGGGCTAAAAGGTAAAATCTATAAAAAGGAAACTTTTGTGGTATTAACATTTTTCATTTCTCTATAGTCAAACACACTTAATTTTTTATCGTATCTGAAGATTGACTATAGGAAAGTGGTAAATTTTCCTAGATTTGGGTCACTAAGGACAAACCATTTTTCTAGGATTGTGAATTGCTTAGCATTTGAATTTCATGGTTTTTCAAAGTATTTAGATCTCCAGAAATTTAATTGCTAGAATATTTTGCATCTACTTGATCGTCATATTAATCGCTTGAATTATTTGATGTTCATTGCATGTTAAATATTTTGCGAATATTTCAAGCACTCTGTCATGAAATTGTAATGAATTGCATATCTTTTGCTAAGTATTTTGTGAGCATCTGTTGGCATTGATATTAAATTGCGAAGATGTTTTTTTTGTTCTCTTTGAGCTATAATTGTATCAAAAAGATTTGAAGAAAGCTTGTGGTTTAATTGTGATATTTCAAGGGGTTATCTTTAAGTCTTCATCCAGTAAAGTGAACATTTCATTTTGGTGATTAAGGGCTTTTGCGACACAAGTGTTTCTAATCCTCGAATCTAATTTCATCTCATCATCTCGTGCATTTGCATATAAGTTAGCTTTGCATAAATAAAATTTACTTCCAAGCATAAGCTTGGTTGATAGAGAGATAGGTATCCATCTATCTTTGCTTGAGAAGCCTACTTTTAATAGTACTTAAAACAGTGACCTTGCAGTCGTCAAAGCCATAGCTCTCTGCAGCGCCGGAGGCACCAGGTATGTTAGATTTTGAGGATAGGTATCGTTAATTACACCTTAATGTGCTTCACCTTATCTTCTCACTGCCAATTACTATGAAATCAGGCTCAAAACAGAAAGGATTGAAGGATTCAAATTCAGATAGGCATTTAACTAAAATTAACCAAGATCCTTGCATCTCACATTAGTTTTAGGATCTGCATTTCATATAATATAGTCATTCATCTAAGCAGCAGTTGCTAATCGATTACTTGGTCCTAATTTCCCTAGCAAGATCATTGACTGCATAAGGCACTGGTATTAATTGTCTAAATCTAATCAAATCCTATAAGTCTTGCTAAATCTTAATCAAGTACTTGGTCGCTTCACTGTGTCTCCCGAACTGGTTGGTTCCCAACTGGTTCCCCTTCATTCCATTTTCCATAGGGTCTACCCCCCTTAGCTTATTGTAGGAAGACAACTTAAATGGAGAGATTGGGGATCAGGGTGACAGCCCCCGATCTGAGCTATTGTCATGGTGCCTAGACATTTTGTGCAACAACATTTTTTGGCTCCATTGCCATGGACCAATTTATTGGACTTTGGCTTTATGACATTCGACATTCATCTCATTTCATTCTTCTCATCCTTTCGTCTCTTGCCAGGATAAGTTCCTTGTCCTTGGTTCCTTGCTTTCGCGTTATTTCGAGTTAGATTTTGTCCGAGTGGTGACTCCACTTCCTTTATCTTCTACAAGAGTGTGTACTAGAAGACATCCAAGCAGCTTGGTTAATCCTGCTACTGATCTTGAAGGGGCTCTCAAAGTACGATTACACAAACCCTCTTCTCGTACCCTTCTTGTTAATCTCTGGCAAGAAGCTCTCTCTGATATCCATTTGATTTTTCCTAACCCGGTTAAGCACGACATCATGGACGTGTTTGCCCCTTGTAACTTTGCTAACATTCAAGGCTATCCCAATGATCTTCCAGACAATGGGACGGATAAATTGCCTTCCATTCAGGTCAATAATGCAATTAGTGTTAATGCTCATCTGAAAGCTTTTGGTTCTTGGTAGTTAAGTATGTGAGGGTTGTTGATTATAATCATGAAGATGTAAAAATGAGCCTTTTTGTTCTTACCTTGGAAGGAGATGCTTTGAATTGGTTTATGGAAAAGCCTGATAATTCATTTGATTCTTTGCAATCAATTATTAATGCCTTTAAGGAAAAGTATGGAGATAAGAGAGAAGAGAGGCATCTCGTAAAAGCTATTAGTGTCATTAAAAAAAAAAAATGAGACCGTAGAAGAATTTAATAAGAGGTTTAATGATATTATCAAGGAATTACCTCAAGATTATAAACCTCATGATAAATCTCTTCGGGACTTATATATTAATGCTTTTAACGTTGATACCTCTTATGAATTAATACGTGCTAAACTTCCTATTTATAAGGATTGTCAAGCCTTAGCGACAGAGCTTGAAAAAGATAAGAAGGCATCTGGGAAGTCTGAAATCTCAGGTTTTGATAGGGCTTCAACAAAATTGAAAGAACCTAAAGGAAAAGAAGTTAAAGAATCTAATGATGACCCTATTCAAAAATTACTACAAAAAATTGAAAGCATGGAGCTTAACCAAGCGAAATTAATCTCTAACCATACTAAGGAGATAACTACTTTGCAGTCTAGGTTGGTTCAAATGGAAAGAGCTCAAACGCAAAATTTCCAGCCTATAAATTATAATAATAATCGAAATAATAATTGGCAGAAGAAAGGTCAATCTAGTGAGCAAACATTGCCTAATCTGCTTGAATCTACTAATTTGGTTGATGAAGCTCCGCCTTATTGTCGGGTTTGTGATGCTCTTCATGAGGAGGCTACTTGCCCCACAGTTAAAAGGATTTTGGATAGTGGAATGTTTGGGGCAAGTAATCTAACAAATGTAGTGGGTAAAGAGTTTTCTTTGTCTATGGAAGATTGGATGGAAGTTAAGGAAAACAATCAAGATGTTAAGCCTTCCACATCATCTTTTAGTATAAATAATTTTGATCATGAAAAGGATGTGATGGTTAAATTATTTGGTGAAAAGCCTTCTCCAGAGCAAGTCATGGAAATTGCTAAAGATAAGGGTTTAACTTATCAAAGAAGGGATAAAGATCAAAGTGGGAATCAAATTCCCCCTCGAAGTTTTAACCCAGGTTCAAACTTTGGATTAGATATCGATTTGGGAAGTTGGTTTAATAATGCAAAAATTTGGGTTCCTGTCGCTGAGATTGCAAAGATTCCTTCCCAAAGAGCTAAGTTACTAAAAGCAATTGAAGCTCCTCAAGTGAATGTTTCTCAACGGAAAGCACCTAAAGCTAACTATCAAGATGCTCCTATATATTTGCAAAGTTTGGATTCAGAAAACAAGGATCATCAGCCTTTCTTTATTACTTTGATGGTTAACGAATATAAATTGAATAATTGTATGTTGGATTCTAGTGCATTAGCTTGTGTCGTGACCAAGAGGGTCATGGAATAGCTTAATTTAAGAGTTTCTAGGCCTTACTACAATATATGTGCCATGGATTCTAAAAAGATTGAAGTTCATGGGTTGATTAAGGACTTACAAGTCCATCTGTCTATTTACCCTGACATTATGATTGTTATGGATATTGTTGTTGTTGATGTGTCTGATGCTTGGGGTATGATTTTGTCTAGGAAATGGACCTCTGATTTAGGAGGAAGGACTCAAATGAATTGGTCATATGCTACAATTCCTTCTCCTAGAGGTGATGGTTTTGTAAGACTTAACAGAGAGCCCGAGAGAAGATTCCATGTTGAAGATCCTAAGAGACCTCATAATGAGATAATTAAAGAACAATCTGACATTGGGAATTATGCTATTTTGTCTAATTCCATAGTTCTTCCTGATGATAAGGCTGATGAAAAGATTGGGGATCTTAAGGATAAAGTTTGGTACATGTATTTTGATGGTGCATCGTCCGAGCATGGTAAAAGTGCAGGAATAGTATTAAAATCTTCCCTTAGTCATGTTTTCAAATTTGCCTATCGATTGGAATTTGAAGCAACCAACAACGTTGCTGAATATGAAGCTTTGTTGTTGAGTCATGAGTTGGCAAAGGCTTTAAGAGTTAAGTTGCTTAGTATCAAGGGAGATTCTGACTTAGTTATCATGAAAATTATCATGCAAATTAAAAATAAATTTACATGTAAAAATCAAAGGTTATGGAATTATCAAAATGTTGTATGGGATACTATGGAATACTTTGATGCCCTTGACCTTGAAGCTATCCCAAGAGAACATAATAGTTTGGCAGATGAGCTTGTCGTAGCTACTTCTACTTTGCAATTATCTGATGGGTTGATCAAGGATAAGATAAAAATGGAAGTTATTTTTAGACCTTCTGTTCCAGATAATTCAAAGCATTGGCAAGTTTTTGATGATGAGAAACAAGTGATTCGTTTTCTTGATAATTTGGATGAGTTTGAAAATTTTCGGATAGATTCTAGGGAGGATGGATCTGATGATCATGAAGATATTATAAATCCTACTCCTAGGAATGTTGTTGCTTTAGAACAACACTTTGATCAGCATGATGCCACAAATATGAAAGAGGAAAATAAAATGGATCCAGGTGAATTCATCGAAGTAAACATTGGTACCTCTAGTGATCCCAAGATTGTCAAAATTGGTAAGGGTACTAATGATGAAGAAAGGAAAAAGTTAACCGATTTACTTCGTGAATATCGGGACGTTTTAGCATTTTCTTATGATGAACTAAAAGGTTATAGCCTATAGGGCAGATGTCATGGAGCACACTATCCCTTTGAAAGATGAAAATGCTAAACCCTTTCATCAAAATCTTAGGCAAATAAATCCTAAGTTAGCCCCTTTGGTTCAAAACGAGCTTTCAAAGATGCTTGCAGCAGGAATTATTTCTCAAACAAGGCATTCAACATGGTGTTCCAACTTGGTGATTGTTAGGAAAAAGAATGGTATGATAAGACTTTGTGTCGATTTTCGAAATCTTAATCTAGCATGTAAGAAAGATAATTACCCTTTGCCAAACATGGAGACTATGTTGCAAAAGGTAACTGATTCTGAAATGATGTCATTGCTAGATGGTTTTTCTGGATATAATCAGGTATGGGTTAATAAGGAGGATCGTCACAAAACTACATTCACCACGCCATGGGGTACTTTCGAATATATTAGAATGCCATTTGGATTAACCAATGCTGGGGCTACTTTTCAAAGGGCTATGGATTATGCCTTGAAGGGTTTAATTGGGAAGATTATCAAAATTTATGAGGATGACCTTACTGTTTTTTCTAAGGATGGTATTAGTCATATAGGTCATCTTAGGCAAGTTTTTGATAAATGTAGAGAGTATGGAATTTCCTTAAATCTAGCTAAGTCTATTTTTGGAGTAACTGAGGGGAAATTACTTCGTCACATCATTTCTAAAGATGGAATCAAGATTGATCTTGAAAAAGTTGAGGCAAACCAAAAGATTCCTCTCCCTCATAATCTTAAATCCCTTTAGTCTTTTCTTGGAAAAACAAATTTTCTTCGAAGATTTATTCCAAATTACACAGAAGTAGCTAAGCCTATTCAAAGTCTTTTAAAGAAGGATGTAAAAATTGTATGGAAAGAAGATGGCAATAAGGCTTTTCAAGAAATCAAAGGTGCTATTGTAAAGCTCCTATTTTAGTTAGTCTCGAGTACTCGAAGGATTTCATGATTTTCCCTTTCCCTTCTGAAGATACCATCGTTAGTGTCTTATTACAAAAAAATCAGGATGGTCACGAGCAGCCTATTGCTTTCATGAGTAGAGCGCTTCAAAATTCTGAATTAAATTACACTACCACGGAAAAGCAAGCCTATGCCTTGGTCAAATCTCTTAAGCATTTCAGAACTTATGTGGGCTATTCCAAAATCATTGCTTTTGTCCCACATTCCGCGGTTAAAGATATATTAACTCAAACTGATTGCTTAGGGACTCGAGCTAGATGTGTTACTAAAATCTAAGAATATGATTTAGAGATTAGACCCACCAAGTTAGTCAAAAGCCAAGGCTTGGCTGAAATGATGACCGAAGGTAATGAGAAAGCTCTTGGTTTGATTTGTCTTAACGATTCATCTTTACCTGAGCTACAAAGATTAGGAGAGCATGAGTGGTACAAGGACATTATTTATTACTTGTTAAATCTTACATGTCCTAACCATTTAGTTGCTCATAAGAGAAGGGCTCTTAGATTAAAAGCCATTAAGTATTGTCTCATGAAGGATCGCCTTGGATCCAAAAAGTTAATTTCCGAGTTTCATTCAAGATTTTGTGGTGGTCATTATGCTGTTAGAACTACTGCCCACAAAATTCTGAGAGCTGGTTATTATTGGCCTTCGATTTTTTCTGATGTGCATAAGTTTGTTAGAAGTTGTCAAACCTGCCAACTGTTCACTGGGAAACAAAAGCTTGTTGTCCTGCCCTTACAACCTATGGTTGTGGAGGCACCTTTTCAGCATTGGGGTCTGGACTTCATTGGGAAGTTTCATGAAAACTCTAGCAATGGCTACTCATGGATTTTCATTGCCACTGATTATTTCACTAAATGGGTAGAAGTCATCCCTGCTAAGAATGCCATTGAAAAGGTCATTATGGATTTCATTGAAAATAATATCATTACTAGATTTGGTGTCCCAGCTAAAATCACTACTGATAATTCCAAGGCTTCTAGTTCTTCAGAGTTTTCATCTTTTTGTTTCAAGTATGGCATTGTCTTATCCCATTCATCTAATTACTATCCTCAGGGTAATGGCCTTGTTGAATCAAGTAATAAAAATCTTATAACCATTATCAAAAAGATAGTAGTAGATAATAAGTGATCATGGGACAGTAAAATCAAGTATGCTTTATGGGCAGATAGAATTACTAAAAAGGAAACTACTGGTAAAAGTCCCTTTGAATTAGTTTATGGCTTGGATGTAACTTTACCAATGCACCTTAAATTGCCAGCTTATCAACTCCTTTAGCATTTTTCTACTGATAAAGATGTTGTTCAAAATAGAATTGATTAAATTGTGGAGTTGGATGAAACTCGTACAAAAGCTTTTGATAATATGTGTAAAAGTCAGTCTAACTTTAAGAAAAGTTTGATAAATCATCTCGATCTAGATCTTTGCAAGTTGGAGATATGGTACTCCTTTGGGATCGCAAGAATGAAAAAACAGAGAAACATAAGAAATTTGACAGTTTGTGGTTGGGACCATACATTATCCGAGACATTGTTGGGCCAAATTCATTCCACTTGAGCAAATTGGATGGGGAACCGCGTGACTTACCTGCAAATGGCCAAATGCTCAAGCTATTCTTCAAAGATGACATTTGATGCCATGGGGCATCCTTTGTATTGTATTTCTAACCCTACACCTTGTAATTTTAGCATTTCATTTATGTTTTAGGATTAGATTTACTTTTCATGTTAATAAAATTGTTAATGAGCTTTTATTTCATGTGCTTAATGTTATATGATGAATTTTGGATCGACGCTACTTATGTTATCTTGTGTGTTGCATGGATGCAAATTTTGGATTCTCACATTCCTCCGATGCAATAATGTGTCCCCAAGTACAGCCAGATGTTGTCCATTACGTGTCAACTACCCATAGCAGTACACTCCCTTTTTTCGCAAAAGGGATAGCGCATGATCAATGCGTCTGTGTCGTCCATTTTTTATCATCAGCTTGATCATCATGATATAATGTAAACCCACTCTACATGTATATGATGTAAATAATCTCAACAGATCTGTGTCATGTATGTAACGACCTAGGTAAACCTACTTTTCTAGTGACAATCTCCATTCTGGGAGGTTTTTTGTCTCACTGATCCATTCTTAGATAGTCGGCAGAGTTTTCCTCCAATCTTAACCCAAAGCTTAAATGGATTTTGTCACTAGGATCTTAGGCGAGTCCTAGTGTTCTAGATCAAGTCTATGTAAAAGTAATTTGGGAATAATCCTGACTATTTGGTTAAGTTATTTTATTACAAATTGCTTAGTCTGTTGGATTATATTTGTGTCGCAGAAACGGGTAGTCTGTGAGGGTCTATTACAATTGGGTTTTCCTCCTTATGATGTAAAAAAATATGAAAATCATTATGTAGAGTGTCTTTAGGGTTGGAAAAATAATTTGTCCCCTCATAGGTTAATTAATTAAATATTCTGGCCCAAAATTAATTAAAATCTTAAGCCAGATATATAACTAATTCTAGGTCCTCGGTAAATTTAAATTCTCCAAAGGCAAAATTCGTCGGTCCTAAAAAAATAAATTTTAAAAGATAGCGGAACTAAGGTAAATTAATTATTTTGCTAAACTTTAAACCTTTGATCCCTGGGAGTTAAGTCAAAGTCAAATTTTTGGGAAATTAACTCAAAAAAATATTTTTGAATTAATTAAAATGCATTTAATTGAAAAAAATTCCCCAAATATTTAAATATTTTGACGGATGAGATTAAAAGAAATTTTAAACTTCATCAACAATCGAGATTGCTTTGTCGAGGATCACTCAAACTAGTCGTTGGAGGATTTATCTTTAAATAGGAAGTCATTTGTCAGTCAATTCATCCGATCTCTGAATCGTGTGCTAAGCAAAAAGCTCGTGTAACCTTTTTTCTGGATAATAAAGAAAGACTTTGGAGTTAAATTCTGTTGGTGTTACTCTTCATGGGAATACTGAAAGATGTGTTGTTTTCATGCATATTTTTTTCTAAAGCCATTGATGATAGTTTCTGAAGAGTGATTTGAGTACAGGTATCTTGCTCAGTTGTTGGAGATTAAATAATAATTTAAATTTTGAACGTAATAGCAAGTATCTCTATTTGTCTAAATTTTATTATTATTTTTTCGCTCTATTTTGATGGTTGGATTGAGTTTTGCAAGGAAATCTTGATTTTTAGATCCTCGAGCGTTAAGGGGAGTTTTCAGTGGGACCAACCAACTCCTGATCCGTGTTTTCTGAAGAGCCCAGCTAAATTAGCTCCGAGCTTATCATAAGATTTTATTAGTGATACATGAAGGGTTTTGATTTAAGCACCTCCTTTAAAACTTAAAAATTTAACTTTTTGTGTGGAAAATTGATAGATCGAGCTACTAAGAGCCTTCAATTATCAAATTTGGGTGCAGAGTTGGACTCATACTCCTCAGATCTGATAGATCTACCATTTTTGTGCATAGATCTATAACTTTTTTTGGTTTTCTGACTTGGGTTTCTAGGGTTTTATTTATTTTTGTATATCTAGGTTCTGAGTTTTTTTTTTTGCAGGAAAAGGGTGCAGATCTGAAGGAGGGTTTTTTACTTGAAGCCAGTTCTAGGCCCTGGAGGGTAAGATCTGGCCTCAAAATCATTTGTAGGGGCATTATTCTAAATTATTTTCAGTTTGAGAATCTCAGAGTTTAGATCTGGGGTTTTTCTGCAAGAATTTCGACGACAAATTTTAAGCAGAAGAATATATCATTTTAATCAGAAATTTTTGAGAAATTTTCTTGGGTTTTTGGCTACCAGTTGTCTCATGTCTATTGCCGTATTGAGCCTCTCTCTTCTGCTGCTGCGTTTCCTCCTTTCAGGAAAATTTTTTATTCTCTTTGCCTGCGTTTTTGGGTTTATTCCTTTCTTTCTGCTGCGTTTTTCTTGCTGCTGGCCTATCCCTTCATCTCTAGCAAACCCTCATCATTTTTTCCTTGCTGCTCGACATCCCTGCCTGCGTTTTTTCTTTTTGTTGCCTGCAAAAAACGCGCCATGTAGCATCTCTCTCATCCTGCAAATCATTGCTCTTTCCTACGTCGCCTCTCCATAGATCCGCATCCTTTCCTCGAGCTCCTTAACCCACAACTTTTTTCTTTCTCCTTCGTCAGCGCTTTTCTCCTCTGTGTCCTCGCTGCCTACATTCTCGAAAACCTTGCCTGAATCCCCTCATCCTCTCGCCCATCGACCTGCCCTCGTTGTCACTGAGCTTCTCCTCTTTGTTGCCATTCACGCGCCCCTCTTCCTGTACCGCATGACCTCCCTATCCCGTTGGCTCACAGCTCCCTCTCCCATCGATCTCCATCCTTCGTCGCTGTCAGTCCAAACTTGTAACCAAACAGTCGACTTCCTTTTTTTTGTGCGTTAGGTTTAGTTCCCTTTTGTTTTACAAAATCCGATTTCATTTTTTTTGTTAGACTTTGGTTAAGTTTTCTGTGTTTTATTTAAAAAATTCGATTTACTTTTTTTTTGTTTAGTTTTCATTTTTTTTTTAAGTTAAAAAATGGAAAAACTCAAAATTCTTATTTCAATTTTAAATTTTTTTATTGAGTTTGATTTCTTCTAAAAATTGAATTTCATTTTTTTTTTTTTGCTTTTCCCCTTGGGTTTTAAATTTTTTTAGAAAGAAAAAAACTAAACATTTAAAATACTTTAAAAAAAATCATTTTATGTGACTAGAAATTAAATCAAAAGATAATTGTTCACATTAAAAGATTTAAAAAAAAAAAATTGGCCTTTGGCCCATTAAAAAATTTAAAAACTATTAAATCCTTTTGATTTGTTTTACTTTGGTCACATTAAAAAAAATCTTAATTGATCATTTACCGCATTAGTCTTGCTTCATAAAACTTAGCACATCGAAGATTTTTTCCTAAGGAATAATTAAATTGTTAATTTAAAGTTTCTTCTTGGTGTCTTTTTGGGCTAGGGGTAAAATCTATAAAAGAAAACTTTTTTGGTATTAACATTTTTCATTTCTCTATAGTCAAACACACTTAATTTTTTATCGTATCTGAAGATTGACTATAGGAAAGTGGTAAATTTTCCTAGATTTGGGTCACTAAGGACAAACCATTTTTCTAGGATTGTGAATTGCTTAGCATTTGAATTTCATGGTTTTTCAAAGTATTTAGATCTCCAGAAATTTAATTGCTAGAATATTTTGCATCTACTTGATCGTCATATTAATCGCTTGAATTATTTGATGTTCATTGCATGTTAAATATTTTGCGAATATTTCAAGCACTCTGTCATGAAATTGTAATGAATTGCATATCTTTTGCTAAGTATTTTGTGAGCATCTGTTGGCATTGATATTAAATTGCGAAGATGTTTTTTTTGTTCTCTTTGAGCTATAATTGTATCAAAAAGATTTGAAGAAAGCTTGTGGTTTAATTGTGATATTTCAAGGGGTTATCTTTAAGTCTTCATCCAGTAAAGTGAACATTTCATTTTGGTGATTAAGGGCTTTTGCGACACAAGTGTTTCTAATCCTCGAATCTAATTTCATCTCATCATCTCGTGCATTTGCATATAAGTTAGCTTTGCATAAATAAAATTTACTTCCAAGCATAAGCTTGGTTGATAGAGAGATAGGTATCCATCTATATTTGCTTGAGAAGCCTACTTTTAATAGTACTTAAAACAGTGACCTTGCAGTCATCAAAGCCGTAGCTCTCTGCAGCGCCGGAGGCACCAGGTATGTTAGATTTTGAGGATAGGTATCGTTAATTACACCTTAGTGTGCTTCACCTTATCTTCTCACTGCCAATTACTATGAAATCAGGCTCAACACAGAAAGGATTGAAGGATTCAAATTCAGATAGGCATTTAACTAAAATTAACCAAGATCCTTGCATCTCACATTAGTTTTAGGATCTGCATTTCATATAATATAGTCATTCATCTAAGCAGCAGTTGCTAATCGATTACTTGGTCCTAATTTCCCTAGCAAGATCATTGACTGCATAAGGCACTGGTATTAATTGTCTAAATCTAATCAAATCCTATAAGTCTTGCTAAATCTTAATCAAGTACTTGGTCGCTTCACTGTGTCTCCAGAACTGGTTGGTTCCCAACTGGTTCCCCTTCATTCCATTTTCCATAGGGTCTACCCCCCTTAGCTTGTTGTAGGAAGACAGCTTAAACAGAGAGATTGAGGATCAGCGTGACAGCCCCCAATCTGAGCCGTTGTTGTGATACCTAGACATTCTATGCGACAACAATGTCAATATCCAAATTTGCTATATAGAGAGATCTATAGTCCAAGACATATCTCAATCATTGAGTCAGAGATCTAGGTCATCATCAAACATCATACAACTCATATATATTAATCAACCAAATCATGTCAAACTCTTATAGCACAAACTTCAAACATAATGACATATCTATATGTATGTCATGGTCACCTGTAAACATTCAAACTTCCCTGCTTTCAAATCTTTCGGATATCTACTACTTATCTGTGGAACTGACATCCTCCAGGTGAACATCTTGATTCAGAGTTCAGACAACTTCAGCAATCTTCAGATGATGGTCAACAGTAGTCAAACCTTTGGTCGCTCTCATCAAGTTGGCATGGAAGCGACTTCAGCTGTCAGGACGCTACATGGGCCTTAGCATGCGCACGTCCAGGGATGAGTATTCCCAGTTCTATGCATGCGTCCGGAACAAAAACCCTAATTTTTGTACAAGCTTCAGATCTGAGACCTTGCTGCAAATCAATAATGTCAGGTGCACATAATTATATTTCAATAGTACAAAATGCAAATTATATTCTCCCTTTGATTGGGAATATACTTCATTCATCTTCTTTCATGTCATCAACCTGTCTTTACTAGATTCATGCAAGAGCAAATCTGTTAGATCAAAAAAATCAAACATATACCCATGATCGTCATAACATGCTCATGTAAGCTACTACGTCATCTCATGACATCAATCTTTCATCAAAGGTTAGATTCACATGATAGGAACAACGGATAGGTGTGACAACATACTTCAAAGATCATGAACACAATATCACTTCTATCAAGTCAATCCATCAGGTTTAGGGCATTCAGTTTTACCATATGCCATAATTACTATCAAAGGCATGACCACAGTTAATAAGAGATCTATAGTATCAATATTTTAGTTCTATTCATCAAGGTTACCATAGGACCAAGTCAAGTCATTCAATAAAACTTTACCAAAACAATAAGAGTGTCAACATACTTTCATCATACTTATCACAAGCATTATCAGTATCAATGAGGTAACCTTCTATAAGAGATCCATCATGTCTTATGCATGTCAAGTGTCAAGAGTATCATTTATTAGAGTCAAGGTACTAGCCTTCTTCACAGAATCAGGATCTCCAAGAACAATAGATGTTAGCCAAACATCAAGTTATGCCACTATATCCAAGATCAGTAATAAGTAACCTCATAGAATCAAGAAGATCAACATGATCAAAATATTCAATACCAGGTGCATCATTTCATCATAGGAAACATAAATCCAAATCTCTTTCATATGCAAGCATGAGCCATTTGCAAAGGAGACATTCTCAACATACCATGAGGCTTACCTAGTCATCCATAGCATTGAAATAATATACCTTTCATACCTTGTAGAGCTCAAATACCTGTGCACCTTCTTATAGGCAGCTTGTAGTGCTTGTCATATTTTCATCAAGTGCCTCTTTACCTCTTTCCTGATCTAGATTTTCTTTCCTGCATCTCAAATGATCCTTAAGAGGGATCCACTAAACACATCTCATCAAGGAGGTTAGATACATCCATATACTCAAATATACATGCAGGAAGTAAAAGCAATGATCAATCAAACCCATAAGTCTAAACAAGATTGAAGACACAAAGAAAATCATAAGTCAAGGAGTACTTATCTTCGATGAGAGGTGATCCTCTCCTTCTTGAACCAACCTTCAAGAGTCATCACTATCCATCGTCCACATAAGATGTTGCCTTCAATCAAATCTATCAACAACCAGCCATCTAGGGCTTCATCAAATCTGTCCAAAGTGCTTGAGCATCTTCACATAGACCATGCTAGAGTTTCAATGATCTCAAGTCTTTGCCATAAACCAGGGTTTCTCTCAAACCCTAACCATCGAATCCTTATGCACTAACTAACTAGGGTTTCCCTCATACCCTAGCATTCTTTTAGGTCTCCACCATCCTTTTCTTGCTTCCATCAAAAGTGTCTCCATGGGGGGTGATCTCCATGGCTTTTCTTCAACCCAGCTCCGATACCATGTTAATTTTTCAAAGGGCTATATTGTTCTTTGCTTTGATAATTGCATTTCTTCATTAATACATTAAGTTCACCCCATAGTATCATAACATTATACAAATTTACATCATTATTCATCAACATATGCAACTATGTAGAAAGAATAATAACATCATCATCAATGCAGCGGGACATAAAGGAACAAATGAAGAAAAGCATGCACACATAGAGACACCAGGATTGGTCGGAGACCAAGGCAAAACATACTATGGGGAAAACCCTTGCAAATCTTTTTCTAACAGATTGTCATTAAATGATTCAGCAAAAGAGTGTACAATGATCCATATCTTCACAACAACTAGAATATCCATGAAATGCATCTAAACATCAAAACTCTGATTCAGATAACTGCAATGCATTGTCACTACCTGTAGCATGTTGCCAAACACTTCTATCATTGAGCAAAATCTTCAGAATACTGAAATCTCATCTTGGAGTCCCAGTCGCAGGGAGGAGTTGTGTGAGTGACTATGACAGACAGGGTCGCTCTCTGTGAACTGCATGATAGTGACTATGGTAGCTTGGTCGCTCCCATACCATTATGTGCGAGCGACCGAGGACCAAACTGACCCAGACTCTCGGTCGCTCTCATGAAGACTCTGTGCCAGCGTCCAAGGGTCCAAAGTCGCTCTCATGACCACTGTGTGCCAGCGTCCAAGGACCCAAATGCTCAGTTCTGTGCCAACGACTTTGAATCAGAAAACCCTAGTTCAATGCAAGCTTCATCCTGAAGTTTCAGACCCTTGAGCAAGCTTCCTCTGTCAGACCTGTGCGAGCCAAGACAAAATATAAGAGGAGAAGAGAGCTTGATGTGTGTCCAAATGAGCTTCAGGTCTCTCCTATTTATAGGCTTCCATGAGGGTCCACTTGACCTGTCCATTGGTACATGTGCATAGGGTCAACCTGATCTAGAATATATGTATGAATAAAATAATTCATAACTCAACTTCCGCTTATCCAAATGAGGTGATCTTTAGGTCGATTTTGGTCCTCTCGAAAAGAGGAATCTGATGCCATCACCATCTCCATCAAATGAGTAGTCTAAAGTGGAATTTGACCGCAATTTCATATTTTTAACATATGATGACATAAGAGATGAAGCAGATCAAGGGGTTGAAGATCTTTTCAATCAAGGAAGTTGTTGAAAGAAGCCTAGATGACCTAAAGGTAAATGAGGTATGTATGCTTGTATTTGCTTTTATAAAGTCATGTTGTATGGTTGCAGGTAACATGGATCACTACTCTATTTTGAGAAGAAATAAATATCCTACTATGAAAGAATGTTGGAAGGCATGGGTCACACTAGATGAAATCAACATAATATGTCCTCATATGGAGTATGAGGTGGATGACTGCAATTTAGAAACTCTGAATGGAAGCTCCTAGGAATATCATGTGTGAAGAAATGAAGGAAGAGGTCATGAGATATGCAACCATGGTAAAGGAAATCAACATCCGAAAGACCAGGAAGATTTGACTAGGAAATCTCCCAGAAGATATGAAGACTCTGATGAAAGTTTGAAAAAGATGGAGACTCTTGACAATGGATATCTTTGGGAAATATGTCAACATGTATGCAGGATGTTGATGCACACTGGAAGATGTCATGATAAAAGACCATCACAAAGGTAATTTTTTTTTTTTGATCAAGTAAGAGTGGAACCTTTTATTAATCTAGAAAAAATACATAACGTACACTTCTTTAACTGAGTTAAGACTGGCAGCACCAGCTCTGTGAAAATTCAACAGACAGCTAGGCTGGCAAAATCCCGAACCTAACTCCAAAATCTGTGAAAATCCCGAACAAGACTACAAAAGAGCTGTTGACAAAACATCCGCCCAACCTAGAGTGCAGAGAATCCAAAAAACACCTATGAACAACCCACTGTCAAGGCATCGCACTGGATAACCAGCGAACTGGAAACGTGCTATCCGAACCCGAAAGGAGAAGTTACAAGATTCTGAAGTTCTTAACTGTCGTGCATCAAATAACCTGAAAGCCTTTGATGTCGAGGGCCTACAGCTCCAAAGGCCCACAAAACTGCAACACGTGACCATCCGAAGGCCCATAAAACTGCATCAAATGACCATCCTTAACCTTCGGTTATCTTGTTAACCCGATGACCGTGCGATCCAACGATCAAGCGCTGATTTCAAGTCGACACCTTGCCCACACTTTATCTCTTCTTACGAACTCGAAGAGAAACATAAGCCGACTCTCTAAATTTTTCAGGTCCGATTGAAGAAATAACAATCGTGCAGTTTTTCCGCCCGAAATCCATAAGGATGAAGGAGATCCAAAGAGGTCTCGGCAACTTGCCCACTCTTTAACTTCCCTTATGGACCCGAAGAATAAATAAGCCACCGCACTATAGTTTTTTGGGTCCATTTGAAGAATTAACTTTCGTGCAGTTTTCCGCCCGAAATCCATAGGATGAAGGAGTTCCAAAGCGATCTCGGCAACTTGCCCACACTTTATCTTTTCTTACGGACCCGAAGAGTAAATAGGCCACCATTCTATATTTTTTGGGTCCATTTGTAGAATTAACCTATGTGCATTTTCCGGCCCGAAATCCATAGGATGATGGAGTTCAGGGCAATCTTTAGTCAGGTGCCTGCCAACCTGCCCGTTGTTTACCACTTGCTTCTTCCCTGTGATTGGTCCACTTTCTTCTGTTTCCATTAGTCTTCTCTCTGCTTATTTCTCATACTTTGAAAGTACTCCCTGTCTTTGGTAGCCTGTCTGTGACAGTCTTCGCGCAATTTCCCTGAGGGAGTCGACATCCAGTCATATCTTCTATTGCTTTTTGAACAGAGTACTCCTTCATTTGCCAAACAATCCGCTAACCTGTTAGTTGTTCTGTGCACATGAACAAATTGAGGGTTCTCAGGGCTCTCAGGTGGGATTGTATATGTTGATAGACCTGCAATAACCGCCAGTGTTTCGACACTCTTTCTGGTGCTGTGCCATTGCATATCTTCTTGACCGAATTAATTATCAATTCAAAGTCAGCTTCAATGATGGTATTATGTAAATTTGATTCAATCAAGATTTCTAGGCATTGCTCTAGGGCCATGAGTTCCGCCATATTATTAGTGGCCTTCCCCAAATGACTATGAAAGATGACTTTTATGTATCCCTGCTCATCTCTTATGACTCCACCATAACCAACCACCCCAGGGTTTCCTTTAGAGGCTCCATCTATATTAAATTTCAAAAAACCATGAGGAGGTTGCCAAAAGTCCTTATTTGCTGTTATATGAATTACAATCTTGCTTATGCCCTGGGGGAAAGGCACCTATAGACCTATTTTCGCACAAAGTGTCTAGGCACCGTGACAACGCTCAGACTGGGGGTTGTCACCCTGATCCTCGATCTCTTCGTTTAAGCCGTCTCCCTATAGTAGGCTAAGGGGGGTAGATCCTTTGGGATAAAGGAGAACTAGCTGGGAATCAGCGGGTTCGGGAGACACAGCGACGCAATCGAATACTAAATTAAGGCCTAGCAAAAATTGAGATCTAATTAGATTTTAAATGATAAATACCAGTGCCTTTAATGATCCTGCTAGGCAAAATGAAAACCCAATAATTGATTAGTCGCTGCTGCTTAGAAAACAGCGATATGAAAATCTTTTAACAATTGCTTGAAAATATTAGCAAAATGTCTAACATGTAATGAACATTAAATAACCCAAGCAAGGACGACAGATTTTCTACAGAAGCACAATGTCTTAGCAATTCAATTTCAAGAGATGTAAATGCTTTAAATAACCACAAAACTTAAATGCTAACCAGTTCAGGTCCTAGAATTATTTACCACTTTCAAATAGTTAATCCTCAAATATAGAAATTTAAGCACATTTAACTATAGTAAAATGATAAATACTGATACCACAATAGCTTTAACACAAAAAGACACCCAGAAGGAGATTTAAATTTGACAGCTTGATTATCCCCTAGGTGAATTTCCCAATATGTGCTAAACTAAAAAAAAAATTTAGGAATTTTTATATTTTTAATTTTAGAATTTTTTATCAAAGTTAAAACAAATAAAATTTAAATGAAACCAAAAATCGAACCTTCATTTTTATTTAAATTTTTTTTTTTAAGAAAATTTTAATGATCAAAATATAAATCAAAATCATAAAGAAAAATGAAATTCTAAAATAAACAAAACTACATAAAATGAATCAAAATCTAACCTCACTATCATAAACAATAAAATTAAACTAAAAATCTATGAAGACCCAACAAATTCAAAACTATATAAACTCTAAACTAATCAAACTTATCCTAATCGAATATGTTAAACAAATAAATCGAAATTTGAGAGCCTCGAATCCTAACTTAACATAAACGATGAAAAAAATCTAACCCTAATCGTATAGCATGTAAAAAAAATCGAACACTTTTCTTTTTAGTTATGTGTTCGCTGGTGTGTGGAGGGGCTCGACAGAGAAGGGAGGAGCAGGTCGGCGGCAGCGTGAAGGAGATGGACGGTGAGAGGGATAGCAGCGCGCTGGTATGGGAGTGAAGCCAAGTGCGATGGAGCTGGAGCAGCGGATGCGTTATGGAGGCTGAGTGAGGATTCGACTGCAAGCTAGGCAACGCGGATTGGAAGTCGACAGGGTTATGGGATGAGTGTGTGATTTTTATGTGTTTTGCAGGTGCAGAAGTGACAGCGAGGAGCAGAAACGCGATTTTGAATGGCTGCAGAATGAGGGGAGAGCGATTACAGGGTTAGAAAGCTGGGCCACTTGAAGAACCGAGGGAGTCCACTGGGATATGGAGATAGCTGAAGGTGACTGCGTGAAGCAGGACAACGACAAAACTGGGGACGCTAGAGGGATGGATAGTTAGGAAAGATAAACTGCAAAGCTCGAAGAGGCAGCGTGATGACTGCGGAAGTGATTGTTCTGAATAGCTGCGATGAGAAGTTTGCTACGAGGAGAGAGATGAGAGATGGCAGTGTGAAGGCTTGGCAGCAATCCAAAAGCTTTACATAGCCTGCCTAAAAAAAAATTCGAAAATTTTCCTGTAAAAAAGATGAAACCCTAGGCAACAGCAAACAAATGCCCTGGAAAACCCTCAAAAATTTTCAAAAACCTTAAAAAATTTTAAACCTTTTTGCTTCAGATTTCCCTAATGAAAACCCCACAAGAAATTTCCAGATCTGAAATAAATACTTCTGCAAGCGCTGATCCTGAGGCCAGATCTTACCCTCCAGGGCCTAGATCTGGCTTCAAACAAATTCTCCTCTTCAGATCTGCAACCTGCAATGGCAAAACACCCAGAAACAATATATGCAAGGATGAAACTAAAAACCCCAAAACTAGCTAAATAATTACAATATTCACAAATTAAAGGCTCTAAGCAGTTAGATCTGTCATTATGCCACACATATTTTTTAAATCTTAAACTTAGGGTGAGGTGCTTCAGAAAACCCTTCATGCGTCCACAACGGAAGTTCTAATGATAAGCCCGGAATCAAAACCAACTGGGCTCTTCAGAAAATGCTATTCGGGAGTTGGCTGGTCCAACTGAAAACTTCCCCGAACGCCCGATGATCTTAAAATCAAGAATTTCCTGCACAACTTAATTCAACCATTAATATAGAGAGACAAAATGACAATAAAATTCAAATCTAATGGAGATACCTGTCATTATATTCAGAATTTAAACTACCATTCAAACCCCAGTGACCAAACAAGATACCTGTGTTTAAATCACTCTTCATAAAGCTATCATCAATGGCTGAAATTAAATCTATGCATGAAAATAAAACATCTTACAGCATTTCCATGAAGAGTAACACCAGCAGAAATTAACCCCAAAGTCTTTCTTTATTGCACATGAAAAAACGATTATAAGAGAGCTTTCCTTAGCACACAACTCAAAGATCGAATCCTCTCAATTGACAACTGACCTCCTATTTAAAGACAAATCTTCCAACGGCTAGTTCGAGTGATCCTTGTCAAAGTGATCTCAACTGTTGATAAGGGTCAAAATTTCTTTTAATCTCATCCGTCGAAATTTTAAATTATTGAGGAAATTTGAAATTATCAATTAAATGCATTTTAATTAATTCAAAAATTAAATTTTTGAATTAATTTCCTCAAAATTTTGACTTTGACTTAACCCTAGGACCAAGGGCATAAAAATTTAGCAAAATAATCAATTAACCTTAGTCCTTGAACCTTTTAAAATGTAATTTTTTAAAGGACCCTCGAATTTAGCCTTTGGAAAATTTAAAATTACCTAGGACCTAGGACTTATGAGGGGATAAATTATTTTTCTAACCCTCAAGACATTTTACATCATGATTTTTACACTTTTACATATCAAGGGGGAAAACCCATTTGACATAGACCCTCATAGACCCTCCAGTTCTGCGACACAAACATAATCTAGTAGATCAAGCAATTTGTAATAAAATAACCTAACCAGATAGTTAGGATTATTCCCAAATCACTTTTACATAGACTCAATCTAGCACACTAGGACTCCCCTAACATTCTAGTGACAAAATTCATTCCGGCTTTGGGGTAAGGCTAAAGGAAAACTCTGCTGATCATGGATTGGTGAGACAAAAAACTTTCCGGAATGTAGATCATCACCAGAAAATTAGGTTTACCTAGGCAATTACATACATGATACAGATCTGCTGAGATTATTTACAATTTACACATGCAGACTGGGTTTGAAATATAACATGATCAGGTTGATGATGATAGTCGAATGGCACAAACACATTGATGAAGCGCTATCCCTTTTGCGAAAAAAAGGGAGTGTACTGCTATGGGTCGTTGACACGTAGTGGTCAACATCTGGCTCTACTTGAGGGCACGTTGCTACACTATAGGAATGTGAGAATCCAGAATCTGCATCCACGCAACACACAACAAAACATAAGTAGCGTCCATCCAAAAATCATCATATAACATTAAGCACAGGAAAGATATAAGCTCTTCATTTATTAACTATCTAGTAACATGAAAAGTAAATCTAATCCTAAAACAGAAATGAAATGCTGAAATGACAAGGTGTAGGGTTAGGAATATAATACAGAGGATGCCCCATGGCATCAGATGTCATCTTTGATGAATAGCTTGAGCATTTGGCCTTTTGCAGATAAGTCAAGTGGTTCGCCATCCAATCTGCTCAAGTGAAATGAATTTGGTCCAACAACGTCTCAGATAATGTATGGTCCCAACCACAAAATGTCAAATTTCTTGTGTTTTCCTAGTTTTTCATTCTTGCGATCTCAAAGGAGCACCATATCTCCAACCTGCAAAGATCTAGATCGAGATGATTTATCAAAGCTTTTCTTAATGTTAGATTGACTTTTACATATATTATCAAAAGTTGTCCTACGAGCTTCATCCAACTCCGCAATTTGATCAATTCTATTTTGAACATCTTTATTAGTGGAAAAATGCTGAAGGAGTTGATAAGCTGGCAATTTCAGGTGCACAGGTAAGGTTGCATCCAAGCCATAAACTAATTCAAAGGGACTTTTACTAGTAACTTTCTTTTTAGTGATCCTATCTGCCCATAACGCATACTTGATTTTGCTATCCCAAGATCACTTATTATCTCCTACTATCTTTTTGATAATGGTTATGAGATTTTTATTACTTGATTCAGCAAGCCCATTACCCTGAGGATAGTAATTTGATGAATGAGATAAGACAATGCCATACTTGAAAAAAAAAGACAAAAATTATGAAGAACTAAAAGCCTTGGCATTATCAGTAGTGATCTTAGTAGGGACACCAAATCTAGTAATGATATTATTTTCAATGAAATCCATAATGACCTTTTCAGTGGCATTCTTAGCAGGGATGGCTTCAACCCATTTAGTGAAATAATCAGTAGCAGTCAAAATCCATGAGTAGCCATTGCTAGAATTTTCATGAAACTTCTCAATGAAGTCTAGACCCCAATGCTGAAAAGGTACCTCCACAACCACAGGTTGTAAGGGCAGGGCAACAAGCTTCTATTTCCCAATGAACAGTTGGTTGGCTTGACAACTTCTAACAAACTTATGCACATCAGAAAAAATCAGAGGCCAATAATAACCAGCTCTCAAAATTTTGTGGGCAGTAGTTCTAGCAACATAATGACCACCACAAAATCCTGAATGAAACTCAAAAACTAACTTCTTGGACTCAATTTCATCAACACACCTAAGTACAATGCCCTCAGGATTTCTCCATCTAAGGCCATCCTTCATGAGGCAATACTTAGTGGCTTTTAATCTAAGAGACCTTCTCTTATGAGCGACTAAATGGTTAGGACATGTAAGATTTATCAGGTAATAAACAATGTCCTTGTACCACTCATGCTCTCCTAATCTTTGCAACTCAGGGGAAGATGAATCATTAAGACAAATCAAACCAAGAGCTTTTTCATTACCTTCGGTCATCATTTGAGCCAAGCCTTGGCCTCTGACTAAATTGGTGGGTCTAATCTCTAAATCATATTATTGTATTTTAGTAACCCACCTAGCACGAGTCCCTAAGCAATTGGTGTGAGTTAATATATCTTTAACTGCAGAATGTGGGACAAAAGAAATGATTTTGGAATAACCCACATAAGTCTTGAAATGCTTAAGAGATTTGACAAAGGCATAGGCTTGCTTTTTCATGGTATTGTATTTTAATTCAGAATTTTGAAGCACGCTCTACTCATGAAAGCAATAGGTTGCTCATGACCATCCTTGTTTTTCTGTAATAATACAGCAGCAATGGTATCTTCAGAAGCGAAAGAGAAAATCATGAAATCCTTAGAGTAATCGGGACTAACTAAAACAGGGGCTCTTGCAATAGCGCCTTTGATTTCCTAAAAAGCCTTTTTGTCGTCTTCTTGCCAAACAAATTTTACATCTTTCTTCAGAAGACTCTGAATAGGCTTAGCTACTTCTGTGTAATTTGGAATAAATCTTCTAAGAAAATTTGTTTTTCCAAGAAAAGACTGAAGGGACTTAAGATTATGGAGAAGAGGAATCTTTTGGATTGCCTCAACTCTTTCAGGATCAATCTTGATTCCATCTTTAGAAATGATGTGACCAAGTAATTTCCCTTCAGTTACTCCAAAAACAGAGTTAGCCGAATTTAAAGAAATCACGTACTCTCTACATCTATCAAAAACTTGCCCAAGATGACTTATATGACTAATACCATCCTTAGAAAAAACAGTAAGGTCATCCTAATAAATTTCGATAAATTTCCCAATTAAACCCTTGAAGGCATAATCCGTAGCCCTCTGAAACGTAGCCCCAGCATTGGTTAATCCAAACGGCATTCTAATATATTCAAAAGTACCCCATGGTGTGGTGAATGTAGTTTTGTGACGATCCTCTTTCTTAACCCATACCTGATTATATCCAGAAAAACCATCTAGCAATGACATCATTCCAGAACCAGTTACTCTTTGCAACATAGTCTCCATGTTTGGCAAAGGGTAATTATCTTTCTTACATGCTAGATTAAGGTTTCGAAAATCGACACAAAGTCTTATTGTACCATTCTTTTTCCTAACAATCACCAGGTTGGAACACCATGTTGAATGCCTCGTCTGAGCAATAATCCCTGCTGCAAGCATCTTTGAAAGCTCCTTTTGAACCAAAGGGGCTAACTTAGGATTAATTTGCCTAAGCTTTTGACGAAAGGGTTTAGCATTTTCATCTTTCAAAGGGATAGTGTGTTCCATGATATCTTCCCTATAACCTTTCAATTCATCATAAAAAAATGCTAAAACATCCTGATATTCACTAAGTAAATTGGTTAACTTTTTTCTTTATTCAACATTAGTACCCTTACCAATTTTAACAATCTTTGGATCCCTAGAAGTACCAATGTTTACCTCGATGTATTCGCCTAGATCCATTTTATTTTCCTCTCTCAACTTTGTGGCATCATGCCGATCAAAGTGTTGCTCTAAAGAAACCACATTCCTAGGAGTAGGATTTATGATATCCTCATGATCATCAGATCCATCCTCCTTAGAATCTATCTGAAAATTTTCAAACTCATCCAAATTGTCAAGAAAACGGATCACCTGTTTCTCATCATCAAAAACTTGCCAATGCTCTGAGTTATCTGGAACAAAAGGCCTAAATATAACTTCCATTTTTATCTTATCCTTAATCAGCCCATCAGATAACTGCAAAGTAGAAGCAGCTACAGCAAGCTCATCCGCCGAACTATTATGCTCTCTTGGGATTGCCTCAAGGTCAAGGGCATCAAAGTATTCCATAGTATCCCATACAACGTTTTGATAATTCTTTAACCTTTGATTTTTGCATGTAAATTTATTTTTAATTTGCATGATAATTAAGTCAGAATCCCCCTTGATGCTAAGCAACTTAACTCTTAAAGCCTTTGCCAACTCAAGACCCAGCAACAAAGCTTCATACTCAGCAACGTTGTTGGTTGCTTCAAATTCCAATCAATAGGCAAACTTGAAAATATGACCAAGGGGTGATTTTAACACTATTCCTACACCTTTACCATGTCTAGACGATGCACCATCAAAATACATGTACCAAACTTTATCATTGAGATCCCTAATATTTTTATCAACCTTATCATTGGGAAGAACTATGAAATTAGACATGATGGCATAATTCCCAATGTCAGATTTTTCTTTAATTATTTCATTATGAGGTCTCTTAGGGTCTTCAACATGGAATCTTCTCTCGAGCTCTCTATTAAGTCTCACAAATCCATCACCTCTAAGAGAAGGAATCATAGCATATGACCAATTCATTTGAATACTCCCTCCTAGATCAAAGGCCCATTTTCTAGATAAAAGCATACCCCAAGCATCAGGCACATCAACAACAACAATGTCTAGAACAATCATGATGTCCGGGTAAACTGATAAATGAACTTGTAAATCCTTGATCAGATCGTGAACTTCAATCTTCTTAGAATCCATGGCACATATATTGTAGTAAGGCCTAGAAACTCTTAAATTAAGCTGTTCCATGACCCTCTTGGTCATGACACAAGCTGACGCACCAGAATCCAGCATGCAATTATTCAATTTATACCCATTTACCATCAAAGCAATAAAGAATGGCTGATGATCCTTGTTATCTGAATCTAAACTTTGCAAATATATAGGAGCATCCTGATAATCAACCTCCGGGGCTTTCTGTTGAGAAACATTTACTTGAGGACCTTCAATAGCTTTTAGTAACTTAGCTCTTTGGGAAGGAATTTTCACAATCTCGGAGACAGGAACCCAGATTTTTGCATTATTAAACCAACTTCCCAAATCGACATCTAATCTAGAGTTTGAACCTGGGTTAAAAATTCGAGGGGGAATCTGATTCCCACTCTGATCTTTATCCCTTCTTTGATAAGTTAAACCCTTATCTTTAGCAATTTCCATGATTTGTTCTGGAGACAGTTTTTCACCATATAATTTTGCCATAATATCATTTTCATTTTCAACATTATTTATACCAAAAGTTGACGAGGGATGCATAACAGCTCGACTGTTTTCCTTAACTTCCATCCAGTCTCTCATAGATAAAGGGAACTCTTTACCTACTACATTTATTTAATTACCTGCCCCAAACATTCCATTATCCAAAATCCTTCTAACTATAGGGCAAGTGGCCTCCTCATGAAAAGCATCACAAGGCCGACAGTAAGGCGGAGCGTCATCAACCAAATTAGTATGTTCAAGCGGACTAGGAGGTCTCTGCTCACTAGATTGAACCTTCTTTTGCCAATTATTATTCCGATTATTATTATTATTTCTAGGCTGGAAATTTTGTGTTTGAGTTCTTTCCATTTGGACCAACCTATTCTGCAAAGTAGCCATTTCCTTAGCATGGTTAGAGTTTAATTTCGCTTGGTTAATCTCCATGCTTTCAATCTTTTGCAGCAATTTCTGGACAAGGTCATTATCAGGTTCTTGAACCTCTTTTCCTTTAGGTTCTTTCAATTTCGTTGAATGCCTATCAAAACGTGGGATTTCAGACTTCCCAGATGCTGCCTTATCTTTCTCAAGTTCTACTGCTAAAGCTTGACAATCCCTATAATCAGGAAGTTTAGCATGTCTTAGCTCATAAGAGGGCTCAGGGCTAAAGGCATCAATATAAAAGTCTTGAAGTGATTTGTCGGTAGGTTTATAATCTTGAGGTAATTCCTTGATAATATCATTAAACCTCTTGTTAAATTCTTCTGCAGTCTCATTCTCTCTCTTTTTAATGATATTGATAGCTTTTACGAGATGCCTTCCTTCTCTCTCATCTCCATACTTTTCCTTAAAGGCATTAACAATCGATTGCAAAGAATCAAACGAATCTTGAGGCTTTTCCGTAAACCAATCTAAATCATCCCCCTCCAAGGTAAGAACAAAAAGGGTCATTTTTACGTCTTCATGATTAAAATCAGCAGCCCTTGCATACTTACCCAGCCATGAACTAAAAGATTTCAGATGAGAGTTAGCACTAATTGCATTATTTCCCTGAAAGATAGGCAATTTCTCCATCCCATGCTTTGGAATATCATTGTCATAACCTTGAATGTTAGAAAAATCACAAGGGGCGAATATGTCCATGATGTCGTGCTCGACCGGGCTAGTAAAAAGCAAGCAGATATCAGAGAGGGCTTCTTGTCTGAGATTAACAAGAAGTGCACGAGAAGAGAGTTTGTGCAATCGTACTCTGAGAGCCCTTTCAGGATCAGGAGCGGGATTAACCAAACTGCTTGGATGTCTTCTAGTATACACTCTTGCAGAGGATAGATGAAGTGGAGTCGCCACCCAGACAAAAAGTGTAGCTCAGAAAAACTCGAAAGGAAGGGGCCAAGGACAAGAAACTTATCCTGGCAAGCAATGAAAGGATGGGAAGAAAGGAATGAGATGAATGTCGAGGAAACCAAGGACAGGAAAAACTCTATCCCCGGCAGCGGCGCCAAAAAATGTTGTCGCACAGAGTGTCTAGGCACCATGACAACGCTCAGACTGGGGGCTGTCACCCTGATCCCCGATCTCTCCATTCATGCAGTCTCCCTCTGCGGCTACGATTCGTTTCCCTCACTCTCCCTTCACCTGTGTGCTGCCACCAGCTCTTCCTCCTCCACGCAGCTCCTGGATCGCTGCCAAACTTCACGCAGCCATCTACACGCTGCCATCCCCTTGTTGTCTGCAATCTCTCCCACGCACTCCTCGTCACTAACCCTCACCATCCAACCTTCAATCGAAGCCTCACTCAACTCCCTCAAGCCTGAGCTACCCACGCCCATTTCCACGCATTGTTCCAGAACCATATCCGCCCCTGTAATCCACTGCTCCATTTTCACATTTCCCCCCAACGCTGCGTCCTTCTATGCGTGCTACCCTCGACGTCTCCTTGCTACCGCTATCCTGCTCTTCTCATCGCAACCTCCACACGTTGTTGTCAACGTTGTTGCTAACCCTGCAAACAACAACACACAAAAGCAAAATTCTTTTTCGATTATATGCGTGTGGTGTTTTAGCTTAGTTCTCCTTTATTTTATTTTTATTTCCAATTTCATTTAGTTTAATTTCGATTTTCATTTTGAAAGTGTTAGGTTTTACATACATGTATATTTTTAGTTTATGAATTTTGTTGGTAAGTCATTTACAGTCTGTAAAAATAATAAATAATAAATAATAAATAATAAATAATAAATAAAAGTTTAGATTTTGGTTAGGTTTGAAAAATTTATTTTCTTTTATTTGAAATCTAAAGAAAATCATAAAAAATTAAAATTTTAAAAAAATTAAAAAAAAAAAATTCAAAGAAGGATTTTGATTTCCCACATTAGGTCTTGCTTAGCATATTAGAGAAGTTTTCCTAAAGACTAATCGAATTTGTCGAGAACAAAATCTAAAGGAGAATTTTGTGGTATTAACGTTTTCATTTCTCTATAGTTAAATGTGCTTAAATTCTTATATCTAGAGATTAACTATTTGAAGGTGGTCAAATTTTCCTTGATTTGGATCTTTAAGCATACATCTTTTAGTTTTAGGATCTGAACTGGTTAGCATTTAAATTTTGTGGTTATTTAAAGCATTTGCATCTCTTGAAATTTAATTGCTAAGACATTGTGCTTCTATAGAAAATCTTTCGTTATTGCTTGAATTATATAATGCTTGTTACATATCAGATATTTTGCAAATTTTTCAAGCAATCATTAATTATTTCATAAGCAGCAGCAGCTAATTGATTACCTTGGATCATTGACTCCATAAGGCACTGGTTGTAATCATTTAAAATTTAATCAAATTCTAAGTCTCGCTAAGCCTTAATCAAGTATTTGATTGCTTCGCTGTGTCTCCCGAACCGGCTGATTCACAACGAGTTCTCTTTTATCCCATAGGGTCTACCCCCCTTAGCCTGCTATAGGGAGACGGCTTAAACGGAGAGATCAGGGATCAGGGTGACAGCCCCCAGTCTGAGCGTTGTTGCGGTGCCTAGACACTCTATGCGACAACAAGACCCAAATGCAATAGCATTTGTGCATCCTGGTCTTGAGGTGGGTTCTCGGGGGGTTTCTTTAGAAGGGTGCCTACAGTCTCTTTGAGCTGTCTAATGATCTGAGCTATGATGCTCTAGGATGAGCCAATTCTGTTCTTGAAAATCCTATTGTTGCGTTCTTTCCAGATATCCCAGATTAGAAAGCCTAGAACCAGAGTCCAAGCTTTGTTGATTATTTCATTTTCAGAGAAGTTTCTCCTCCAATTCTTCAAAGTGCCAGTGATGCTGAAATTGTCCCTATCCGTTTGTCTGAAGATTGAAGCCACCCAATTCCACAAGGTAGAGGTGAATGGGCAGAGGTTGAGTAGGTGTTCCATTGTTTCTTCTTGTAATTCACATAACTGGCATCTAGATGGACTAGCTACACCTCTTTTCTGAAGGTTTTCCCAAGTTAGAATATTTTATGTTGCACCAACCACATGAACAGTTTGATTTTCATCCAGTGTGGGTTCTGCCATAGGTCCTTCCATACCTTATCAGGGTTTGGAAAGTCAAGCCCTAAGGCCATTCTCTTGGCTTCTTTGAGGTTGAAGTTGCCTTCGTTGTTTCTTCCCCATCTCAGTTGGTCTGACGATGTTGATGTCAAAATCTTTCTCTGTTCCAAGATCACTACAAGAGCTTCTACCTGGGCCTTCAAAGGGGTTTCTTCACTATATACCAATTCCTTCCATATTCTCCATTTGCCCTTGTTCCTAGCCTGATCCCAGAAGTCACTTACCCTGAGTAAACCTTTATTGTCAGTGTCATTCTTGAGATTGGCTAGTTCTTCTCTTAACAGGTTAGGTTCTTGTTGCTAATTGTCCTCCCAAAACCAAGCTAGGTTTCCATCTCTGATCTCCCAAAAACTATGTTTCTGAGCGATGGCTTTATTCTCCCATGCTTTGTTCCAAATGTGGGAGCCCTTGATGAGCCCAGACATTCGAATGTGATCCCTTTCTTGCCAATTATTTGCATACTTCTGTTTCCAAACCTTGGCCCAAGGGGTTACCGATTCCTTTAGCCATCTCCACCATAGTTTTGCCCCCAAAACTTTGCTTAGGGTTTCAGGGTCATGAAGTCCCAAACCTCCATGGGTCTTAGGTTTACAAATCTTATCCCATGCTACCAAAGCCCATTTCTTTTTCTCTTCCCCTTTGCCCCAAAGAAAGTCTCTTTGGATATTTCTGATGTGTTGCACAACTCCTTTAGGAGCAGGAAGGGCTGAAAACATGAAGATGGGAACAGTTTGTAGGACAGCTTTTGTTAGCACTAGCCGTCCTACTAAATTCAAAGACCTGCTTGTCCATTTCCGGACTTTGTCTTGGAGTTTATTAGTGACTGGCTCCCAAACTTCCTTGCTCAGAGGTTTGTCCGTTAGAGGTATTCCTAGATATTTGGAGGGTAGTTGTTCTCTTTGAAAGCCGAGAATTTTGGTGAGGTTTCTCTGAATAGCAATGTCAGTATTAAAAAAGAAAATCTTTGATTTGGTAAGGCTTACCTTTGTACCAGCAGCCATAGCAAAGTCGTTCAGGATTTGTTTGAAAGCTTTAGCTTCCTTGACCATGGGTGTACCCTGCAGCATAGTGTCATCCACAAATTGTTGATGAGTCAAGGCATCCCCATTCAGGGTGAGTTTGAGACCCTAGATTTTTCCTTCTACATTGGTTGATTTGATTGCATTGCCTAAACCTTCCATCATGAGAATAAAGAGGAAGGGGGAGAGTAGATCTCCTTGTTTGAGGCCTCTCGAAGGCCTAAAGGTTCTGGATGGTGAGCCATTAAGCAAGATTGAAAAACTAGCTGTGGTGACAAGGGCCATTACCCATCTTATCCAGTTGTGGTCAAAGCCATACGCTTTTAGTACTTCCCTGATGTATGCCCAGCTTAGCTTATCATAAGCTTTCGCTAGGTCAAGTTGTATGATCATACCTGCTTGCTTATTGCTCTTGAGAGAATGTACCACCTCATGAGCTTGAATGATGTTATTTAGAATTTGCCTTCCTTCCACATATCCAGTTTGCTCCTCAGACACAAGAGTTGGAAGAAGGGGCTTGAGCCTGTTTGCAATTACTTTGGATATAATTTTGTACACCACATTGCATAAAGCTATGGGTCTGAATCTATCTGGTGTCATAGCTTTTTCCTGCTTTGGAATCAAAGTTATGAAAGAGGCATTAAGCACCCTCAAAACAGTTTTGTATTTCCTCGAGTCCTCCACCACATCAAGGATATCTTGTTTGACTATTTCCTAGCATGCTTTGAAGAAGTCTACATTGAACCCATCCGAGCTTGGAGCTTTCCCATTTTGCATCTCTTTAATGACTTTGCTGACCTCCTCTTCAGTCACTGGCCTGTTAAGATTGTAATTGTCTTCTCTAGTTACAAGCTTAGGAATGTGCTTTGTGAAGTTATTGATAAATTGTGATCTGTCTATGAGAGGCTCCTCTGCTATGCTTTGGAAATGTTGTACCAGAGCAGATTCTATTTCTTTGTGGGTGCTGAGTTGTTTTCCTTGAGTATCTCTGAGTTTTGAAATCCTGTTATGAGACCTGTGATCCATGGTTGACTTGTGAAAAAAACTTTGTGTTTCTTTCTCCTTCTTTTATCCATTGCACTCTCGATTTCTATCTCCAGAAGATCTCCTCTTGCTTGCATCTGTCTTCCCATTCCTGTTGAAGAGAGTCAGCTTGTATTTTCCTTTCCTCAATAAAGCCATCTATGATGAGGACCTGGTTAATTCCATGTAGTTTCTATTCAACTTCTTTTTTGGCTTTGAAGATATTGCCAAACTCATTTTTGTTCCAATCTTTAAGCCTGAGTTTGATGTGTTTCAATCTCTGATGCAGAAGGATTCGTTTCCTGAACGGGCATATCTTCCACCCACCATTTTCCAATATTGTTGCTGAAGTCAACTGGGTGAACCAAATATTTTCAAACCTAAAAGGTTTGTTTCTTGGAGTGCGTATAAAAGAAGCTTCAAGTTGGATAGGCCATTTATCCAAGCCTCCAAAAGGGAGGATTAACAAACAAGTCAAGGCCTGTGAGAATGAGGTCCTCGGAGATTATGAATCTATCTAGTTTAGAGGCAACTTGAGAAGCCCCTCCCCGCTTATTATTCCAGGTGAAAGTACCATTTTTTGTCTCCGTATCCACTAGCCTCATGTCGTTTAGGAAGTTCTAGAAGGCTATGGAGTCTCTGCCTAGTGTTCTGGTCCCACCTTTTTTTTCTGTAAGAGATCTGATCATATTAAAGTCCCCTCCCAAAATCCAGGGCATAACAGGATATCTTTCTCTTAGCTCCTCCAATGAGATAAGAAGCCTGAGTTTGTCTTCAAGTTTTTGAGGACCATAGAAATTTGTGATCAAATAGACTTCCTTATCACCCAAAGGTTGGATCACCATCGATAGGTAGTTCCTAGATGCTTCAGCATCTAGGATTCCAAATTTCTGGGGGTTCCAAAGTGTGAGAATCCCTCCTGCTGTGTTGTTTGCTTTAACTTCTAGATATTCATACTTGATGAGCCATTTGCTATGTATCTCTCTTATTTTATCTATTGAACATTTTGTTTCTTGGATAAACACCATATCTGGTTTTTCTTCTTTTATTCTATTGCTAAGATTTCTTTGTTTCCTTTTACTTCCTAGACCCCTAATATTCCAGGTTGTAAGCTTCATTAAGAAAGGTTTGTAAATGAGTAACTAGTAAGATCTTTCATCTTACCTGAGTTGATCATGAGTTTCCCACACTCTGTCAGCTGCTCATTCTGTCTTCTTCTTCCTCTTTTCCTGCCTGGGTTCTTGGAAGCGTGTCCCGATGTTACCTCCATCGTTTTGACCCCTCTGTTTTCCTAGCTATCATGGTTTCTTTTAACTCCAGAACCCTTTGCTTGAGATCTCCAAAGGAAGAGTTGTTGTACTCTGTCAAACTCCTCTTATGGTAGAGAATCAACCCCTTTGGTGGTTCCCTGCTCCAAGAACTTTTCTAGATCGAGATTCTCCCTTTCAAGAATTTCCTGCAGATCATGGTCCTCTGTTCCAACCTCGCTTGGGGTCATATCATGGTCCCTATCAAGTTCCATAGTGCTTGGCAGATCCTCCTTTAGTTTGTTGTTTTCAGGTATATCCTCCATGTTGTCATCTTTTTCCTTCTCTGTAGGACTATCCTCCAGTACCTAGTTCGTCCCATTGTTCCCATCTTCTTCTTCTAAAATCTTGAAGCTGTTATGACTTGGTTGCTTCTCCTCGTTGATTTTCTTCTGGTTCTTTTTCCCTCCTTTCCCTCTGCCTCCCACCTTGGTAAAGCCTTCGATGTCTTTGCCTGTGTTGATTTTAATATTGTTCTCTAGTTTGTTTAATGGGAAATCTCTGAAGAGGTGCCTGTGTTCATGACATTTGCGACATCTGAATGGGACATGTTCATAGTCCACCGCCTGCACCCATTCTTCATCATATACTTCTAGAATGATTTCGTCCAAAAGTGCTCCAGATAGGTCCATTTCTACGCATATTCGAGCAAAGGAGGTGTATTTTCCTCGCAGAGTCGCATCTGATATTTTTTTAAAATGACCTAGTTTATTGCCTATGGCTTTTAAGGATTCTGGCAGCCAATAATCTAAAGGTAGGGAGTAGAGTCTTATCCATACTGGCACTGATGTGAATGTCTCTCGTTCCGAGACAAAATTCATCACCCATGGTCGCATGTAGAGGCCTGCAGCAACATAAAAATATGGTCCTCCTTTGAACACTCTATCTTTGTCCTCTAAGTTTGTGAACACCACTGTGAAGAAACCCTTGGACCCAAGGTGAAGATTTATTTCCCCCTTAGGTTTCCAGTGGTTCTTTATCCATGCATGCAAAGCCTTCTCCATTGGCCATATCCCCATAAATTTGCATATTACCGCATAAGCCGCCATGTGATCCCTGTGCACCTGTAGCGCTGGATCACTTAATACAACCCGGGGTGTGATGGTTGACCTAGGTTTACAGAGTCCTGTCATATTCTTGTGCTCAGCTCTCTGACTACCTCCTCCTGTTCTCTTCTCTCTTCTGACTTCCTCATGATTCTCTTCCTGTTCATGTGATCTGATGTTTTTTTGTTTTTCTATGTTGATACTCCCAGTTTCTGCCTCCATTGGTTTCTTGAAGCGGTTCGAAACTGCATGACTGTAGGAGGGAGTGGAACTCCCCCTCCTCGCCCCTCCATGGTTACCAGCACTAATACCCTGTTGCAAACCCTCGCTCAGCTCGCTCTAGTTTTATCGTTCCAAAGAAAAGGTTTTTCATTAAGGGGATTGATCACAAAGGTAATTTTTATTTAAGTGTTCATTTCTTATTTTTGAACAAATATCTGGATGGGTTTATGCAGATCTACCAAGGGAAGCAAAATGACATGAAGCAAGTCCAGATGAAGACAAATGGATCACTTTCTGATGAAAGGAATAATGCCATGACTAGCCCATGGATGAAAGTGATGGTTGGTCTGTGCCCTATGTAGAAGCCGCAAAAGATGAAGACTCCTTGACAAAGAAATTCATGACATAGAAGCAAGAAGCTCTTTAGGCAGTTGCTTGAGGAGTTGTTGTAGGTCCCTAATTAGGAGCGAGAATGAAATTCCTAAGCCAAGAGGGATTTATGTTGATACTCCCAGTTTCTGCCTCCATTGGTTTCTTGAAGCGGTTCGAAACTGCATGACTGTAGGAGGGAGTGGAACTCACCCTCCTCGCCCCTCCATGGTTACCAGCACTAATACCCTGTTGCAAACCCTCGCTCAGCTCGCTCTAGTTTTATCGTTCCAAAGAAAAGGTTTTTCATTAAGGGGACTGATCACAAAGGTAATTTTTATTTAAGTGTTCATTTCTTATTTTTGAACAAATATCTGGATGGGTTTATGCAGATCTGCCAAGGGAAGCAAAATGACATGAAGCAAGTCCAGATGAAGACAAATGGATCACTTTCTGATGAAAGGAATAATGCCATGACTGCCCATGGATGAAAGTGATGGTTGGTCTGTGCCCTATGTAGAAGCCGCAAAAGATGAAGACTCCTTGACAAAGAAATTCATGACATAGAAGCAAGAAGCTCTTTAGGCAGTTGCTTGAGGAGTTGTTGTAGGTCCCTAATTAGGAGCGAGAATGAAATTCCTAAGCCAAGAGGGAGCTTAGGTACATTCCTTGTGTAGGAATGAGTAAATTCCTTTAGTGAAATATATATGTCCTCCCTAATTGAGAGGGAGAGATAGACACATCATTTTGGTCTTCACCTGGGAAGACAGAGTGAGAGGATTGGGTAATCAATTGGCATTTGATACTCTTTGAAGACGAGATAGGGCATCCAATAGAAGAGTAATCTTGAGGACCGATATTCTTTGAGGGCTAGGGAGTCCAATAGAAGAATAGTACTCATGGGACATACCCTGAGTACCTGAGTAGGGTATGTTCCAAGAGAGACAATGATGAGAGTGTCTATAAATCATTGGTCTCGCCAACATTGTGCTCTGATCATGTGGATAGAGTTGTTAGTCAAGGCCTTGCTATGTGACAATGTTGGTTGATATGATGCTAAACAGATGGGTTACCAATCTGAATCTTCTTATGAGAAATTCTTTAGATTGAGAATGACCAAGTACCATTATGAATACCTCCCTAGTTAAGAGGGAGTCTTGTAAAATGTAACTAGTTTCGGTCTTCATAATGACATGTAATTATGATCTTTGTAAATGATGAAATGAAGAGAATAAAATTAATATTGTAATGCCTTGCTTCATGGGTTTCATGAGCAAGAGGTTTATTTAGATGGCTCCCATTGAGAGCCTTAGGATTTGTCATTTCAGTCAAAAGAATTAATGTCATGTATGAAGAGCTCTTCTTGAGCATGTGTCAAATTTATATAAGTCAATAGGATTGTCTAGAAGCCCTCCAATGACAAGCACAAACTCTCCTCTTCATGTCAGCCTTAAGAAGAAATAGAAACTCATGTCGGCTCACTTATTTTGGAGACACATCCCTTCAATACATCATGTCGGCTTATTTATGGAAACAAACCACTATATACAGACGGTTGGGCTCTTCGCATTTTACATAGAGAATTTCGGATACATCTCTGAGTTTTTCGGATGGACTGTTGAAGGGACAAGTGCGGATCTCTCTGGGATTTCGGGTGGCCTAATGCAGAAGCAAGCTTGGATATCAGTGCAAGTGAAGGACGCTCGGATACGGTACAAAACTACAGAGATCAGTTTGGTGTCATCTCGCTGTCAAGGAGTTCAGTCTACCTCTGAAAATTCGAGTGACCATTACAGTGACACAGTTCGGTACAACTCAGTGTTCAAAGGAGATTGCAATTCAATGAAGTATCAAAGGTGAAACTCTGTCTCGGTACAGCAGGAGAAACTTGATGAATTTACAGTGATCAAGTAATAAAGGCTCGATGTAGTGTTATCAAGGACTCACAAAAGTAAGGTCTCAGTTATATGACAGCAAGGAGATCTCACAGTAAAGGAGATCTTAGTGTGAAGACAATAATAAGATCTCGGTGATGCTAAGAAGGTCGAAGTGGAAGAGGAGACAAGAAGAAGAGTGATTGTCAAGAGAACTTGCGTCTTGGTCTTGGAGTGGCAGATAGGTCAAGGGTCTTGGTCTTGGTATTCATCAATTGAAATCTCTATAAGAAGAATTTGTGCGGGTTTTCCTCTCAAAGAGTGAGAAGTTTTGGCCCTGGCTGATAGCCTACATTCTGTGTCTCTTGTGTATTTGTATTCATGCATTGGTCACTATTTGATGAAGAACACTAATAATCTAACATGAAGAAGATCCTAATCTAATCAAGTAAAAAGCATTCACAAGCAGTCACTAATAGAAGAGAAATCACCTAATTCTAATGCCCTAGATTTCTCAACATAGGTAATTGCAAAAGATTTTGGCCCTGGCTGATATCCTACATTCTGTGTCTCTTGTGTATTTATATTCATGCATTGGTTACTGTTTGATGAAGAACATTAATAATCTAACATGAAGAAGATCCCAATCTAATCAAGTAAAACGCATTCACAAACAGTCACCAATATAAGAGAAATCACCTAATTCTAATGCCCTAGATTTCTCAACATAGGTCATTTCGAAAGATTCTGGGACACTATAAATGTTCACTTTAAATCACTCCCAAGTATGCTAATTACCCTTAAATTCTCCTTAGAGACATTTCACCAAACGCTTGGCGAGCATACATTTTAACAAACAGTTTGTCATGCCCTTGTACCAATACTATAACAAAGATAAAGCATTTGCACAACAATACTTCAAGGAAATAAAACTAATTCCCACTTTATTAAGGAAATATTAGTGATTACATGCAGCAGAAGGAACCTGGGGCTATTTCATAAGATTTGTTAGCCCAATTTATGGCTTCTTGTGTTCAAGGCACACTAAGGCTCAGATGGTGATATCAAGAAACACTGATTACATTCAGCAGAAGGAAACTGGTGTTGTTTCATAAGATTTTCTGGCCCAATTTATAGCTTTTGGTGTTTGAGGCACACTAAGGCTCGGCTGGTGGTATCAAGAAACATTGTGGCCCAAAAGATGATTGCCTCGACCTGATCCTTCAACCTATGAGTGTCCTGTACTTTGGCCACCAAAGGTCATTACTGCTATGCTTCACTGATTCTCAGACGCTGCCCTGTTACTGTGAAAATTTGATAAAAATATCACTTATTGCAATCAACCGATAATTATCCAATGCATTTAATTCTGAGCAAAATTATTTTACTGCAAATACTGAATTGATTTGTAGATCAAATGTATAATGTCTCTGATCCGGCAGGGGGGGGAGCTTGAACATACTACACGATTAAATAAATCTGTGATATGGGAATCAAGGGACCAGACACCATGCTTAAAGAATTCGAATTGAAGCCCTCCCTCATCAACTTCTCTATGGTACACATAGCTCTGACTGCTCTCCTAATGTCCCACTAAGAGAAAATGTGGCAAGCTGGGGTGGGAGTGGGGGGGCGAGACGCAAGAGGAAGGTTGTCTACGAATATCGTAAAGGGAGGTGGTGTGGAAGAACATGATTTGGGGGTCAAGGTCATGCAAAATGGTATGGAAGCGAGGAAAAAGGGCACGCCAAAAGGCTTTCCGGGAGTGGCAAACAGCATCACAAAGTTCTTGTCGCCTATGGGAGAGAAATGCTCATCTTTTATAGTGAGGTAGATACAGTATGTTTGCGAATGTGAGGAGGACAATGGGTCGTGAGTGAGGGTAAAACAGAGTTGTTTGTGGAGGGATTTGCATTCACCATCAAACCAGTGGTTCAAGGATTTTCAAGATGGGTATTCCTGTATATAGACGTGATTATTTCTATGTAAGCAAAGTGGTTAAAGCCTAAAGGGATTTCAAAGGGGAATTCCTATGTAAGCAAAGGTATTTTACTTTAAAGAGGCTTTCAAAACATTTTACAGTGACATTATTTGCATTTATTTGAGAAACAGGGCAGACTTGAATGAAAATTAAACTATTGTAACCTAGAAGTACCTTGGAGACAAGTTCATCATAGTGAGCCAGGTGGCTGCCACAGTTACAGCAAGTATAAATCCCTCCATCTAACTGTATCAAGTAAAGCCGTCCCATGTTCCTGTATCTCTCTCAACCTGAACTCAATTCCTCTGTATACAGTCCTCACGCTCTGTTCTATTAAATCAACTAACTGTCCTGACAAACTGGCACAGTCAGATACTTCTCATCTGCATTATTTCAAATTAAATTTCATTAAAACGAGAAAGAGAAATGATCCAATTTTCTCACTGAATAAAGAAATACAAAACCTAATCTTCTCAAAAAATACAGGGAAACAAAGAATTCATTAAGACAAAATGGGGCTATCAATAGCACATATTATTGCCCCACAGATTCATATATTGAGAAAATAGAAACATACTATATTAGAAAACTTTTCCATAAATTTTGCATCTTGCTTGTAAGAGCCAGTATGAACTTTGAATTCCTCCCTTTCCAAAGCAAAAATAACTCCAAATACCAAACTACAGAACCAATATTCAAAACTTTTGAAAGAAAGGAGTGCAGTTGTAGCAGTAAAAATTAATTAAACCAGCAAAAATTTTGACAGAAACTGGACAGAATATATAAATGGAGAAAAGCAACTCAAAAAATTCATCCTTGTAGAGTACATTGAACAAGCCACCATCAAGGGCACTAGAAAGATGGTAAATTCAAATAAGTCATTTGGGGTAACTTCGAAACACCACAGTATCATTCAGCATTTACAGCAAAACAAAGAAGTAAAACAATGCTGAAGTGAAAGAAATTCTCACAACCAAAAATGCAAGTGGAAAGCAGCTCCATGTGAGGAGGAAACAATGACAACCACAATTTAATAACCAAAAGATTCAACAGTATACCACTTCAAAAAGTGAAGATCACTCAAAAATTACTAGAGTGAAAAACCTAGTTTCTACTTCAACTGATAAATTTGCTGGTATGAAACAAGGTTCAGAACCAATGGAATAATCATCAGTAACAGGGAAAGTCCATATTTTAATTCCAATTTTGAAGTTACATAAGCCAAATTCCTAGGTAGTTGCTCTTATCCAGAGGAGCATTCCACAGGCAGCTAGCATGTACCTAACCTAAGATATATATATATATATAAGTCAGCCCAGGCTAGGGCCTAAATGATTAACAACTGAGAAACCTAGTTTCTACTCCAACAGATAAATTTCTGGCACTAAACAAGATTCAGAACCAATGGAACAATCATCAGTAACAGGGAATGTCCATATTTTAATTTCAATTTTGAAAGTTACATAAGCTGAATTCCTAGGCAGATGATATTATCCAGAGGAGCATTCCACAGACAGCTAGCATGTACCTAACCTAACAACTGATAACAACTGATAAATTAGTATATACAGAATATAATCACATTCTTATACACGCAAACGGGTAATGTGGATTGTACCATCAAGCGTAGAATCTAGATATATCGCATACAACTACTAAAGTTAACTGGCATAAGAGAATGGTCACAGTACACTGGTTAAAAGACTTTCCGCATTTAAATTTTATAGGGTAGATAACTGGTTTAGAAAAAATAAATTATTCTTCTAAAAATTAGAAGCCACAATAACATGGGAGCCTAATTCTGGCCTGCTGTACATAATTTGAAACCAAAAAGAAGTAAAATGATGAATACTGTGATACTTGACTGTAATACAATGTATCATATTGAGAAATTCAGGATTAGTTTAGAAAAAATAAATTATTCTCCTAGAAATTAGAAGCCGCAATAACATGGGAGGCTGATTCTGACCTGCTGTACATCAATTAAAACCAAAAACAAGTAAAATGATGAATACAGTGACACTTTGATGAGATCCAATGTATCAAGTTGAGAAATTCAGAATTCATGTTCAGCATTGTGAATTCCAGATATAACTCGTCACAAAAACCCAATGGTCAATTCAAGCCAAAATCATCCCAATTTTCACCTGATTTCTGTGAAAAAGGGGACATGCATGATCAGCTTCAGATAACCGGCCACCATGCCTGAGGACTTGAAGCTTCAGTTCAGATGGAAATTCGGGCAATAATTGCAGAAGAAAATGAGGGCCTTGAGTTTATATTTGACTGACAATGTGTGTGAAATGGTTGGGAGGGTGGGAGGGAGAGTATTAAATGGAGTGACAAAGTTGGCTGGCAGTAATCCACATGATGGTGATAGTGCACGCATGGATGTTGTTTATGAATTATCATACCTACTTGATTGAGTGGGTGACATGAGCATGTTAAGGTCAGCAACCATAGTTTTTTATATGTAGTTGTTAAATATACAATGTTGCAAATTATCTCACAGTGTCATATCCTTTGGTCTTCCAGAATTATACCTGTGTGGATGGCCTATCCTTAGGTTTTCTTAAACAGAAGAAGGGAAGGGGGTGGATTAGGTGTATCTACCATTGAAAGAATGTTTCGTAAATACAGATGAGTGAAGCATGTAGAACATTTTCTAGAATCTTCAAGTGTTAAGAGGGATATTTATAGGTGACTTGGGATGAAATTTATAAGGCATATAAAAGACATTTTGGATTGAACCAATTGAATCATTGTCAATAAAGTTTGTGTCAATACTTCTAAACTGAGGATGGGTGCATCAGTACTTCTACATATATCAGTACTTTGAATTGAGATTTCCATTAGGCCAATTTCCTATATGCTCTCACTACTGCTGTATCGAATCTTATCACCATATTCCCAGGGACTAAAGAATATGTACATCATGCAAGAACAAACCAGCATCAAAAGAGCACTTCATCTTCATCTTGAGATGCTCAAAGTACTATAGGATTTGATGCAGGTGTTAATGCATTTTCACAGAGTCGTGCTTTGTTATTGTTTCTCATTTAGTAAGAAGATCATAAAATGTTTGTCTCTTCTAACAGTCCTTAGAAGATGTTTCATGAGTGAACCCCACATCTAGCTCATAAACTGATTTTTTCAGCCCAGCTCATAGTTCTACATAACAGTCTCACTTCGTCGTGCACCAGAACACACTAGCACATCCTCATACCACAAAACTAACACATGTTACCAAGTCCATTGACCTCGTATGTTAAGAAAGAACTTTGGGAGATCTTGCTCCTTTTCACCATTTATATTCTTACACTAGCACAGCATTGTAGCACAATACTGACACATGTTACCAGATCCATTGGTCTCACATGTTAAGAAAGAAATTTGGGAGATCTTGCCCCTTTTCACCAATTATATTCTTACACTAGCACAACATTGTAGCACAAAACTGACACATGTTACCAGGTCCATTGACCTCGCATGTTAAGAAAGAAAGAACTTTGGGAGATCTTGCCCCTTTCCACCATTCATATCCTTCTTAAAATTTTCTTTTCCATCATGATCCTTATTTGAAATGCTCTTAGATTCTTACCTCTTTTTATATTGTACACCTTTCTCACTCTCATTGACCTGTATTAATTATTTTAGTAGACATAAACATTAGTATATTAATAATTTATTATTATAGGGTATTCCTATGAAGTCCCTTGTCTGTCTTTATTTTCTTCTGTTTATGTCTGTAACCTTTTGTAAAACTACAACGAAAACTATCACTTATTTAATGACTGTATAGTGGCTGTTTTTTGTTGAAACTTGATAAATTGTTGAAGAGAATAGAATTTCACCATTCTACAAACATGGGACCCCACACTCCATAAAGGACCTGTTGCTGCACAAACTAGCAGGCCTTGTACATAGGCAAAAGCTAGGGTGCCCAACAACACTCTGGGACAAAGGCCCACTGTCACCACAGCCTAAGTCCCCTTCTCTTCTCAGATATTCACCAACGAGAGGAGTCCCAGTGTTCCTCACTTGTGATAGATGTATCTGTGATAGTCTTGAAGTGAGGCAAGGTAGCTCATTCAATGGAAAGGTTCAATAAATGTGCGAGCTTTGGGAGAAGCTAGTAAGACATTCCATGAAAACCGCTTGAAAGAAAGGCTACATGAGACAAAGGGTTGAGATATTTGATGAGATAAGAGTTCATCCAAGGTCAAGGTAGACAAGAGAAAAGGTTGCGAATGATATACTTCAACCAATACTAAAGCATAAACCTTCAAAGAATCCCCAAGATGAGGGATTAGCTTCTAGGGTTCCCACTTGTTGTGATAGCTAGGGCATCAATTTAATTGAAATTCCACCGTCCGAATTCGTTCAAAACTTGCATATGCCTAGAGGAGACAGTAAGGAAGAGGTCTCTACAAACCGAATTCAAAACATGCTCCTCAAGAGGATTTCACAGGAATCCCTAGAAAGGCCTCCTTATCCTTAAAGGGACAAAGAAAATGAGGGGAGAAAAAGGTGAAAAGAAAGATGATTCGTTGAGTTGAGAGTGATCACCAAGGATTTAGGACCAGCCTATTGAGAGAATTGGAGTCAAAAATGATCATGATTTGTCAACCTCGCTCTTCAAGGAGACCTAGAACCAGCGTCGCTAGCCCTAATGAAACAGCTACACAACACTTCAAGGTATTTATACTTCGATGGCAATTATTAATGGAGTTCCAAGGATCCAAAATGCAATAGAACCTCTAGGAAAATTCACTCATTCATTATCCATGAATAACACATGCAAAATTCCCTAATTAGGGCACATTAAAAACCATGAGACAACATTCCATGCATTAGACATTAATCAAAAATCAGAACTATAGCATTAAATAGCACTTACAAGACAATGAAGAATATATCCATCCATCAACATGCTAAAGGAAGCTCCAAGAGAAATAGCGAAATTTTTCCAAACATCAAAATGCATTTAATTTGTCCAAATCACTCCACAAATTACTGGTCGAAAATCTCTAATTCAGGTAACCGAAAATCCAAGTGATGATGATTTTCAAATGAGAGAGACACTCCCTTATTTATACAAAACTAATGAATTCGAATTCCTAAAGAATAAGCCCTTAAATTGTCAAATGAGGTAACAAACCCTTGGTTACAAGCCAACCAAGATAGCTTTAACATTAATTATTATTTTATTTTTCCTTTAGCCCATGAAAAATGCTCTCCAATGCTAGCGTTGAGGCCTTATGTGTTGAGGATGAGGGTGAGAGCTTCAAAAGTAATGAATAAGAGGGGAGTGCCCTCCAAATGCTGCAAAACATCTCCAAACCCCAATTTGGGCCCTGTGGGCTCCAAATGGGTCTCATGGGTCTCCAAGTGGCTCAGAATCAAGTCGATGCTCCATCAATGATGGCTAGAAAATGACACATGCCCCCCCATGTCTCCCCGAGAAAGACAAAACCTCCTCTAGGCCCTGGATCAATTGCCAAGTGCCAGGTGCAATGTCTAGTTGGTTGGGCAATGTGGTCCAAGTGCATCATCATCTCTGTATAACTGGGGCACAAATAAGCATGTCGTGGTGCTAAAGAAGCCCATGGCATGGCAATCAATGCTCTGCATGGTTGGAGGTCCGTGACTCTCAACGCTCACCCTACAAGTGCCATTATGACCCTATGGAGGGCTTGGATCTCGTATAGGGAGGACAAGTCCAAGACGAAAACCCATTTGCAATCCTATATAAGATCCAATGTGTCTCCTCACCTTCCAATACAATATTTCATTAGTGCAATTGAGTAAATAAGCTTGCTAATCAAGGGAAGAAGTGGACACTTCATAGTGGCATGCCCTTCCAAATAGGCCTTGAACATGTACCAGTGTTACTTTCCTTGACAAGAGGGGTTAATGAAGGACCCTATTAGGTAGTTTAAGGGAGTGACAGGTCCATGGTACATCCATCAAATGGCAAGGATCATGTAAAATAGTGATGGAGCGGAGTGGAGGCGATAAGGGAGGCTCCAAGCCACATGCCATGCGACAAGGGCAACTACGACGAGGGAAACCCATACCTTAGGTGTATGAATGTACTAGGGAGAAATCGTGGGGCATGAGTTACCCCGGCCTTTGTTATCCACCCTTCTACATATGCATTTTGCATTTGTATTGATTTTTATTCATTTTACTGCTTGAGACTCCAGGGGATGAGAGCATGATGTGTAAGATGTAGCAGTGATTAACCCTTTTAGGTGGGACATTTCATCGCCCACTAGGGATTGGGACAATCATGGGTTCCTTAATGATGCTAGGAGCATTCATAGGGGCCCTAGGAACCAAGGTGGTGGCCATAATGATAAAGGGTAGAGCTCATGTTTTGCTTTTGCCCACATGCTAAATTTTATTATCCTGACCATCTTTAGCATTGTGTGGTACATTTCCTATTGTATGTGGCCATATTATGCCTTTATCTTTCTTTTTAGCTGCATCAACCTCCGTGGCATCATTCCAGACCTGACCCAAGCTATGGACAATGTTAAAATTCGGCAGCTCAGGGATGAATTTCTCCTAGAAGAAATCATATCTTTCAGTTCTGTTTGAACCACCTATAATAAAATTTCATTTCTAACAATTCTAATGTGACTTTCCAAAAATAGAAAGTCGTGTCTAAATGATTAAGGATGATCTCGACATATGGAATCTAATTTAAAATCAAATCAATCATGATTATACAAGTCAAGAATTAATATTTGTATCCTTACTAGTATTATTATTATTATGATACTATTATTTACTATGTTGCACGGGGACCCGTCCCCCCCAAAAATACTCATGTACCTGCGTCCCCGCGTTCCGGGGCCTTTTGGACCCTTAGGAAACGTCCCCAAACTGTTGGGGACTCCATTGAGGACTTAGGGACATGTTAGTCGTCCCCAAGACATTCCGAACAAATTTCAGGGATGTTCTAGACAAATTTCAAGGATGTTTTTCGCAGATTTCAAGGGTTTTCTAAGCAGATTTCAGGGATGTTTTGGGAAGGTTTTAGGGATAATCCAAGCACATAGCTTCAGTTTTGACAATCATGGACATTGATGATTGGACAATATGATCATTTTCCCATTCATTTTTTTGGAATGCATTGAATCTAAAAATTTTGTACAAGTTGCAGAGCAAAACATGGGTTTTGTATGATTGGTCTCATTTTGGATTTCTAGTGATTTAGAAATTGGATTTTCAATGGTAAGATTACAAAAAGCAGCCTCCATGTTAAGAAAACAGAAAATACAACGTTTTAAAAGGATGATCCTTGTCGTTATTTTTCTTGTTCTTTCTTAGGATCATCTCAGCTTTTACATATTGTATGTGGGTTTTGAGGACTCATTCAAGTTCAGTGCTTTCATCATCCCAACCCCAATCATTGTTAAGACAATTAGGTAGTTGTGAATTGCATTGAGTACTAAATGTTTAAATAAATTCTTATTCAATCCCCTTCTTAATTTGAAATCTGAATTTAATATCATTAGAAAACCAAATTATTTTATAGTGGTTTTCAACACAGCTATAAAAGTTTTCAAAACCTATTGAAAAGGGAATGTCTTTTGTGTTTAACATAGTCATCATTAACAAGAAATATGAGAAAAAAAACTAATATAAAGACAAATCTCCTTGACAGATTGTTCATGGACCTTATTACAAATTTAAAGTGTTTACACTTAAGTTTCCTAAAGCTAAAGCTCATGTCTAATGGCTAATAATGGAAAGTCACTCAACCCCTTTTCAAATTGTTTGAGATTTTAGATGGTGAGTGTAAGGGTCGTGCATAATACTAGCTTGAAAAAACTACAAATGTTAATTTTGAATTCTGCATATATATATATATATATATATTGTCGTCCCCAACACCCCCCCCCCCCCCCCGAAAATTTGGGGGTGTGCTCTAGCTGTTCTGGGGACTCGTCCCCCTTCCCCAAAGCCAGTGCAACATAGATTATTTGTAGAATAGTCTAAAGTCATTCACCTTTAATGGATCAATAAAAACGAATTCTCTCATGGAATAAGTAAATTAAATTGAGAATCTCTTAGTTGGCAAATCGAACCTTTCTCTTGGAATAAAATAGTAACTCCACACTTAAGAGAATGTAACTCTCCCTCACTAATTCAATGTATGGAAAAAGTGTAACTCCTCCTGATTAAATGCACCTGTAACTCCTCATTCAATTCAATTTGTAACTCTCACCAAATATTCTCTCATGTCTAAGTGTAGCTCTCTCTCCCTAATTTGAATTGTAACTCCTCAAGACAAGTGTACCTCTCTCTTACTTGGCTTGCACTTTATCTCCAGGAGGCCTTCAGATTTCGGGCCTGTTTTCTTCAGCCCCCCACCAGATCGGACACCACGCAGAAGATCACGGACTTCTTTAGGGTGCTACCATTAGTGCGGGGCACCAAAAGAACCATTGACCGACCCACAGACACTGAGACCAGATCAATGCGGTCCCGGGGGGGGCGACCCACCAGACTACACCAGCGCTCCAGGATTGGATCCACCCCTGGGAGGCGCCCTAGAACCTCTAGGCGACAACAACAACAACCCAGTATGCCCACAGGACAGCAGACTTTGACATGCTTCTCTCAGTTTTCTTCTCTCGACCTCGGATGTTAGGAGTAGGATCTGGATAGGAGACCCCTGCCTTTTCTTCTCCTTCTTCTTCTCCTTCTCTACCCCATCGCAGTGCTTTGTTTCGAGACCGAGAGCTTCTAGCTTCTACATTTACATTTACTTAGATTGTAGATGTATTTCTTGCTTTTTAAAAGAAATGTTAAAGGGGACCGTTTGGTCCACCGGCTTGGCATGATGTAATCATTGTAACCACCAATCCCATTGACCTCTTATGGTCATTTGTTGGACATTAATAAAATTATCTTATCTTATCTTATCTTATCTCTCTCTATTCTTGGGATGAGTTACACTTGTCCTCAAGTAACTCCTCCCTCGTGGAATTTGATTCTCCTATTATTGGCTAAAGGCATGAATTCATTTTGTAACTCTTCTCCTTTCTCATCTATTTAAGCAACAGCAAGTGAAAATTGAGAGTAGCATGTTCATTGTGAAGAAGGAGAGTAAGTGTCGAGTGTGTGCAAGAAAAGTGTGAGAGCTAGTGAAGACCAAGAGCAAGGGAAGAGCTATAGCAAATGTGAAGGACATTATCTGATCAAGAGAAGGAGGAGATCTTCAAGCAAAAAGCAACCGCATTTCAGCTGCAAGTTGATCAAACATTGGTGACTTTAATCATTCTCATTCTCTCTCTCTCTCTCTGTACTCTGTTGAATAATTGAAGAAATCTAATAGAAAATAATCATTTGGGTTTTCCCCCTTGAAGTGTTTTTCCCTAGTCATTGGACCAAAGTCTCAGTGTCTCATATTTGTGCTTGGCTGTCTTCTTATGATGCTTAAGTTTATGTTCTATCTACAATGGCTGGTCTGAAATGTTTTGAAGAAGAAATTTGCATTCTAAGTAATTGTAACAACATAGAACATTCAGTTTTCTGCAAAGTACATTCACTTTTCTGCAAAGTACATTCAACTTTTTGCTAAGTACATTCGGTTACATTCAGTTCCATCCATAATGTATAAAACATACTCTGCTTGATGCAACAACCTTCGCGACAAAATTGCGTGAAGTGAGTGTGAAACATGTCTATGTAATGAAAACAACTCATACGCACAAGATTTCCCTTGAAGCAAAACAACATTCCCTTTGCGTGACAAACAACAATCCTTATGCCCAAAGATGACACATACTGCATAAAGATGAGAACGTGAACAACTCTTAAGATCAAGGAGGAGGCTTGAGATCATCACCTTACCAATAAGTGACCAAGGAACAATCGATCACAGGATCCAAGGTAGGCTCTGAAATTTGCATGCGAGCCAAAATTTTGGAGGGTGGTTGTAGCTACTACACATTGGCGACACATTGGTAGAACTTCAGCTCTCTGTATGAACCTTGTTTCGTGAAAAGCAAGTCTAACCTCTCTGGAAGTATTGTTTGATTCTTTGATCGTGATGGCTTCCGCACTAGCTTGTGTGAAAGATGTAGTCCCTACCATTCTCTTGATTGATCAGCACACATTCCAAGCCAAGTCAACTAAGTTGTTTTGATTGGGGATGAGGAGTATATGGGTGCACAAGTAATATGACTGTGAGAGTTTAAGTTTCATCTTTGGTGTTGCTCCGTTGCTAGCAAGCCTGGATAGTACCTCGGCGGAGTCACACAGGAACACAAGCATTGCTCTGCTGCCAGCGAGCCTGGTCAGTGCCCCGGCGGAGTTACTTGAATCACCTCTCTACGCAGGAAGCCTTTCTCTTCTTTCGCCTTATTTTATTTTTTTCCATTTTTTCAATTTTCATTTTTTTCATTTTCAAAGAACTGTGCATAGGCACTTATTTATTTCAGAGGCAAAGAGGGATCCCGACTTATTGAGAGCAGAAGAGGTTGTTCCTTCAGAGAAGTATGTTATATATACCTCTGACATACTTGTTAAGGTTTTCCCCCTCACCTTACTCTACTTGACTGAGTTGACAAGGGTTAACCCAAAGGACCGAATAGAGTAGGCGATACTAGTTAACAGTGCAAGTGTTGTGTTTTTGACAAAACTCACTCTGAACAGAACGTATTCCATTAGGGTATCATCAACTGAAGACAAGCTCTTCATAAAAAGAGAGGACAACAAATAACCAGATGTTGATAGCTATACAAGTCCTCTTAGATTTGTCCGGCTTGTCTCGAGAGCCAAACACGGTTTCATGTGAGGCTAACCTACGGATACAAGCAAGCAAAGAAAGCAAAAAGCAAAAGTAAAGCAAAAAGCAAAAGTAAAGCAAAAGCAAAGCAAGCAAGCAAACCAAACCAAGTTAGCAAGCAAACCAAACATGCAAACCAGAAAGCAAACACTACTCCTACTCCTACCCTAAACAATCAGGGTTGCGTGAAATAAGATTTCCAGTGAAGCCACTGTGGGCGTTCCCGGCCTACAACCACAAAGATACAAGCAATTAAAACAGATAAAAAATAGTGTGCAACAGAAAATACAAAAACTTGACAATCTTGCACACGAGAGAGGCCTTGCCTATGGGTAGAAAGATGTGTCACAACCACCCAACACACATGCTTACCTTTTCGATGACTACCATTTTTCAACAAACTTCAGAAGCCCCTTGCGAGTGTGTGTTCATCTGCACCAAGTTTCTTGACGAGTGCAAGGAAGGACTGAAGCTTGTTACCTGCAACACGACTCGCCAAGTAAGATTGTTCCAGCGATTCAGCGATTGGGTCATTAAATTCGTGATGGTTGTTTTGAAAGACCCGTGATCTTTGAAAAGATGGATTTCCGATTCGAGAGGGGATCATGATGGGAATCTAGTACGGATAGATAGATCTGATCATTCTCATCGGTCATGTCAAGACAATGAGGACCTGCCATAGCCATCAGCGCAGGCTAAAGTGCCTCACCTGCTTGACAAAAGTTTGAGGAGAAAGATGTTACACAGTGAAGATCATAGTGCGCGAAGCGACTGTCATTGGATGTACTGTTGGGAAAATGATAAACTGCATGACAGTCACCCAAGATAGAAGAAAGATCAGACGAGTTGGTCGAGATGCCAGATTCCCAGTTTGACATGAACAAAGAAAATTTTTGAACAATCTTGCAAACGCTCTGAATGATGGAACCAAGTTCGTTGTGCACTAGATATGACAGAACACCCACTTGCAACTGGTGAAAAATTGCGCAGGCATCATGGTCATCACAGGAATGTAGAAAGGATGCCAGCACTGTGAATGTGTGAAGCCAGTTGGGGTGTGGTGAAATGAGAGGAACTTGATTCGCGTGATAGCTTGTGCGCTCGTCATCACACAGGGAGATTGCTGGTGTGATGAGCAGGTAGATTTGAAGTGCAAGATTTGCAAGAAGACCAAGGAGCTGATCACGAGAGGGAAAATTTGATAAGTATGATTCCAGACAAAGATAGTCTTTGAGATGATCAACTTCACAGTTCCATGATTACATGAGAGACGGACACTCCCAACCCGAATTGGATGTAAGAGAAGTGCATGAAGACGGACACGCTGTAACAGACTTGTGGATTCAGTCATTAGTGAAAATTTGAAATTTTGAAATATCACACCCGAAATAGTAAACATTTTTTACACGGGGATCCATGTCGAGTGCAACCATGCAGATAGATGGATTGTGTGTGAGAAACCAGATCTGATTCGGTTCGAGGGGCTTACCAGAGTTGCGAGGTCCTGACATAACCATCAACGGACGTTGAAGTGCCTCGACTCCTTGGCACGTCCCGGAACTTTCCAAAATTGAAAAATGGCATTTTGAGATGTGAACCAGATCATGCATGGCTTGAGGATGGTTGTTGTTGTTGATTTCAAAACTGCTCTTAGGATGGAAGCCATCTCTATCACAGGCTTCATCAAACTTTTCAGCTTCAACAAGCTGACTTGATGAGTTGTCTTCATGCAACATACAAGATGATGACGAGTGGGAAGAGTCCTGTGCATTGAGACTGTTTTCATCATGGACAACCTCACTGCCTTGTGTCGATCAAGGAGATAACTCATCGGATGAAGAAACAAGAGAACGCGGAGTATCTCCAACGCATGTCGATGTGCTGTGAATGGTAGGACACACGGGCAAGTGGGGTGAAGAGGAAGTTTCGATATGGATGTCTACTTTGACCAGTGCGCATTCCAGATCTGAGTTAGAGTGTACATGAGAGAACAGCAGATCACATGATGTGTTTGGGCATTCATCACAACATACGGAAGCATGGGAGTGATGACAGCCCAAGACTGGAGGTTGATCAAAAGAATTAATTGTGCATGATGTTTCACCAAGATTAGCGGATTGAGAATCGATCAAGAATGGAAGCTCATTGTCTTGATGTGAACCATTTTGAAGCATAGAAGAGGAATTGATTGTGTCTTCACCTTTCTGCTCCTTCGCCTGTGTAATGAGACTGCCTTGCACATGACCGCAATTTGAGCCAGCAACTTGAGAATCAAGAGAATGCGCACAGCTAGCTTGTGAAGCAGATTGATCAAGCGAGTCATGGTACAAGGAGTCATGGCTTGTAGATGATGGAGGATGGCAGAGATGCAGATCAGACTCGAGACTTGGGTTATGAACAATGATGTCCTCTTGCGGAATGGAGGAATGAGTCTTCGCCATAGGCTTTCTGAGCCATTTTGGAATTTCCTCCATTGGAGTGGGAGATGGCTGAGAAGATGGGCTGGGAACATGCTGCGCAGATTTCTCAGCTTTGCGACTGCTGTGAGGGGGCACCCTCTGTGCAGATTTCTCAACTTTGCAATCGCTGCAAGGGGGCACCCACTTCGGGACCAAAAAGGGAGGAGGACAAGGAACAAACGGGGTGTTGGGCTCCTCCTCTACAAACTGAGGGGCCTCATGATCCGCAAGAGTCGAGGAAGAAGGGAAATTAGGAGGTTCACCGTGTCGGGAAACATGAACCAAGCGTTTCAACTCTTGGCTCATGAAGTCAAGGTCCAAAAACTGTTCAGGAATTTCGTGACAAAGGTGAAGGAAGTGGGTAGCAAAGTCCTCAACTGATTCGCTAGGCTTCATTCTTAAACGAGAGATTCTTTCATAGACATCTTGGTGGTTATACTTATCAAAGGCTTGATGGAGCTCCTTGAGGAGAGTAAGAAGGGAATGGACGAAAGCAGGTGGCAGGGTATGACACCACCGATTAGCATGACCTTCAAGGGTGAGGAAGAAAAGTACGCAAACAAGCTCTTCACTATCGATTTCATGAGATTTGCAGAAATGAAGAAAATCATAAATGTGCTTGGTTACGGATGTTTTGTCCTCACCATCAAACTTTAACAAGGACAAGTGATCGAGAAGCTCATCGGGGAGTGATAGTTGATTAAGGGAGAAATGGGAGAAACACCCCGGGAGCATGATTTGTGTATGATCCATTTTGATAAGAGATTCAAACCAGATGCAACGAGCTCAGCTTGTCATCTGGCCCTCCTTCTAGCACCAGAAATGTTGACGGTGCTGGACCTGCCAACATTCAGGGGATCTCCCCGGTATGAAGTCCCAACTAGACCTCACACCGTTTGGTGTAGGAGTCCCATCCAGTACAATGGCCCGGTTGCCATTATCTTAAAGATATGCCTTAGCTCTTGCTTGTCAGCACATGAGAGTGATATACTTGGTCTTCAAAAAGCAAGGTATGTGTGCTTGGTGAGTGCTTAGTGTAACTTGTGTCTAAGTTCCTTCACTGCAGAGGGGGGGATGAAAGTGAGTCTCTGATCGAGAGGGAGTAGTCCCAACTCAGGTAGACACACACACACACACCACAACAGGATCTTCACAGCCTCCGACAGAGTAGTCCACACGGATGCGGCAGTCACAAACACTAAGGTAAATGAATAACACGTACAACACCCAGCGGAGTAGTCCACACGAATGCGACAGTCGTTATAACAAATATACAAGAATGAATCTGTCTAGTGTCTGGCGGAGTAGTCCACACGAATGAGACAACAATAGCAACCATTACAACACATCTTCAACAATATATGCACTAGAATAACCGAAGTAGTTCAACTATCCTAGTACAAGTTAAGAAAACATGCATTACAAGCGTTTAAAGAATAGTCTTACAAACGAATACAATGCATGCATGAAAACGTGCTGGCCTGTGACAGGCTTCTGAATTAAGCGAAAGTTCCAAGACACATTCATACACCATACATCACTAGCCCCAGTAGTGGAGCGTTGGAGCCACTGCTCACTCCTCAAAGAAAAGATTACAGACTCTCAAGGCTATGTGGGAGGAGCCAAGGTGAAAAGTCCTTTGCATGTACAATGAGGGGGTATATATAGCCAAGGGTGAACTGACCCTTGTGACTCTTCGACTTCCCTCATGACTATTCGACTTACATGACTCTTTGACTTACATGACTCTTCAACTTCATCTGTGGGTCTCTTGGACTTCCACGTTACATTACATTGATTACAACAAGTATGGCCCATAGTAGTGATGTGGTCGAGACGACTCATGACACAACTCGACATGACACTGCTAACATGTACATGCTGACTGTGGTGTCTGTGTCGAGCTGCTATGCTGTTGAGTGATGAGTATGCTCTTGGTGTATCATATCTTCACCTCCGCATGACGAAGTGTGTGGGGTCTTTGATGGTCTTGGTGTTTGCTTGATGGTGCATGTGTATGTGTCCCCTTCGCTTGTTGCTTGGTATGCTTCATGTGTTTGTTCAATCACGAGCAAGTCTTCTAGCGTGCGCTCCTTCTTCATCCTGTTTGTCATCGCGCCATGTTCCATTCATGTACCTGTTTCTGCAATCACTCATGATGAGACGACCTCAAATCCAGAAATCTCCTAGTCTACCAAGATGCATTGTTTTCCTTGATCAGTCTAGGTGACCAGGAGGGAGGACAAGGCACTGATACTGCGCAGAGCACAGCTCAAGCCGGGATGCGGGACTATGGATTGTGGTCTGCACTGCGGGGAAAAACTGCGTTGTTGTCACTGGGACGCAAAATCGCGCAGTGAGGGGCGCCAATGACAGCTGCAAGCCGGAACACTGAGAGATTACTGCTCAGATTTTGGAGGGAGAGCCCGACAGGGCAACCGGGAGACTAACAAGCAAAACTACGCAGTTTTCCAGAGTAAGGCCAGGCAAAGTTGCTGGCAAAGTTGCTAAGGATTGCTGACCAAATCTGCGCATTTTTCAAGGACAATGTGGAGCAGGGCAGCGGGGAACTGTTGGTCAAGACTACACAATTTCCAAAGGCAATGCAGAGCAAGCCAGTCGGGGAACAACAAGTCATGACTACGCAATTTTCAGAGTCGATGCAGAGCGGGGCAGCGGGGACCTGACAGACATGACTGCGCAAATTTCTAAGACAGTGCAAGGCAGGCAGTCCGGGGAGCAACTAAGCATGTCTGCATAGTTTTGGGGAACAGTGCAACCTGGGGTCTCGGTGCAATGTAGATTTCCGACAGACCAGAGGGAGGTTTGATGATTGATGATGCGGGAAGCGCAGCTTGGATCACGCTGGGAGACATTTTTTGCGCATTTCTTGGCAACAGCAGGGTCACTGAGGGTTGAGACTGCGCAGTGCAGCTCAGTCGGGGTCCGGTTGAAGGAGGTTGCCTGGTCGACAGATATTTGGGGAAAAATGGTTAAGTGTGGGAGCAAGTGCACTCGTGCACAATGTTGCACGAAGCGGAAGCGTTTTTTGGAAGCGGGGACGCGGAAGCGTCATTTTCCAAAAATCTAGGAAGTGAAGCGTCTGCTAAATATATATATATATATATATTATATTTTTTTGCATTTATACTCAAAACAAACATCCCAAATAGCAAATTAATTGTAGAAGACATGAAAACATGCATATTTTTGCATAAATCAAGATAGATATGGCATCCATGATTCCATTGTAGTTACTAGTATGTACAACAATCATCTATATTCTAGCTATTACAAACATACATCAAATTTTTAAGCATATTATAAAACATAAAACATTTAAGCATATTATAAAACATAATACATAGAGCATATTATGATTTATCTAGCAAGTGAGCAACTGTCAACATTTGTCATGTCCAAAATTCAAATAATAATGTTTACAAAATATGTCACTTGGTCACCGTCAAGACAAAAAAGGTTCAAAATTCAAATTCACAAGCCTACAAGTCTAATGAGTAATCTATGACAAAAAGTAGCAGACTGTGAATATATCTACTAATCTCTCCTCCTTCCACCACGAACAGAACGTGTCGGCTGGCAAAGGCCTCCACGTGGTGGCAATGAAGAAGATGGTGCCGGTGGAAGTTGTGGAAGTGGCACTGAAACTGATGAAGAAGAACCCCCTGCTGTTGGTGTTGAACCATGGAACCCAAGAACCAAGGGACCAGATGGGGGTGGGGGTGGCATATCAACACGATCATCATCATCCTGGAATCGCTCAAAAAAATCATGCAAAAAAAAAAACACTAGTTAACAAAAAAATTAAAAACATGAATTAGAGAAATGCTTTATAAGGAAAAATTGGAAAATTCATACCACAATGGACATACCTGGATAAGAGCATCCTCTAATTGCTCTAATCGCAACACTCCATCCTCCAAATTGGGCTCCTCTGGATTCTTGTCCCAAATCAACAGGTCTTTATTAGACTTTGCATCTTCACAGTAATGGGACAACAATCGCAAGTTGTAATGAACATAAACCAAGCTCTCTGCCCGATCTAAACTCAACCTATTCCTTTTAACACTGTGGATGAAAGAATAAGAGCTCCAACACCTCTCTACAGAAGAAGTGTTTACCACCTGTGATAGCACCCGCAATGCCAAAGCCTGTAGAAGTGGAGTACCCCCTCCATGCATGTTCCACCACTCGAGAGAAGAAAAAGTCTCTCGATCTTTAATTGCATGCATGCTCCCAAATGGACCAGTGTTAAGCGTATAGTTGCTCACCTGTCTCCGTACCAATGCAGCCTCCTCCTCATCAAGGATTAATTTACTCAATGCAGCCATATATTTTCTGCGAACCTCTTGATCTTGGTGTGGTTTTCTCCTGCTTCCCCCCCCCAGGTGCTGGTGTTGAAAGCCATGATGGATGACAGTGTTTAGGTGTCAAAACATATGCTAATGCATGCAATGGAACATTTAGCATTTCCCATCGGTTTTGCACCTCTACACGAATATAATTGTACAAGGTGGTATCTCTAGGCTCAACAATGTCTTTAATGTGCCCCAACATGCTATCCATTTGCTCATACACCTCCCCAATTACTGGTCGATTTGAATCTGCAAACTTGATCATGTAATAAATTGGTCTGGTGAATTGCAAAACATATTTAACCTGTGACCAAAATTAACTGTCATGAACAGTGTCCTTGACTACATTAGCACCATCTATGTCAGTGTTAATTTCATCCCATGTTTCAGCACACACCAGATTAGTTAAAGCTTGTCTCACCTTCACTAGCCGCCTAAAGGTGAGGTAATAACTAGCAAATCTTGTCTTTGCAATTTTAAGCAACTGCAACTTGGAGTAAGTGCCATAGAAGTAGTTTATCCTTGTATGCCCTGTGATGAATTTAATGAGCTGCTTCCCTCTCCTGTAAAGCTCAGTAATCCACCCACATTCTTTGTGCTTCACAATATCATGCATCAAAAGGTTCAATGTGTGAACCAGGCACCCAGACCAAAAGATGTGTGGATGAGTACGCTCAATAATTTTTCCTGCTGCCTTACAATTTGCTGCATTATCTGTGATCACTTGAACCACATTATTCGGACCAACATCTTTGATTGATTTCAATAGGAGATCTGCAATGTTTTGTGCAGATGCAATGATGGAGGAGGAGTCATGACATGTAATAAATACTGCACCACTAGAAGAAACACCAAGAACATTTATCAAATGTTGGTTTCTAATATTTGTCCATCCATCTGATACAATGGATACCCCAGAATCTACCCAATCATTTGTAAAACGTGTCAAAGCTCTTTGAACCTTAGCTTTTTCTCTTTCTAATAACAATGTTCTAGCTTTCTCATAGTTGGGGGCCTTGTATCCTTTTGGGGCTTCATTGATGGCCTTTACCATTTCATGCCAATAGGGAGGGCGAAGCACATTGAATGGTACACCGCAAGCACAAAGAAAACGGACTCTCTTTCCATCCACATCATCCCTCCCAACAACATTAAGGAAATCCCCTATTGTTCTTCTACCTCCAGAGGTTGCACTTGATTCAGAATGAGTTCTTTGTTTCTTGTTTTTTTGTTGTGCAGCCATCTCTCTCTATTTGGATGTATTTTCTTCTTTCTTCAGTTGAAATGTTTGGGCAAATTTGTACCCCCACAGGACCCTTTTTTTCATCACTCTCCAACACCCCACAAAGATGCCTCCTCAAACGGGTATACGAACCACAATATGGTTTTCCTTCATGACAACCATGAGGGCACACAAATTTGTAAGATCCACCACCCTTTCCCCCATCAAGTTTGGTCACATAGTTCCACAAGGGTGTTGATGTAGCTTTCCCATCTTGTGTTTCAGTGTCCTCTTCAGGTTCATCCCCTTCCTCTTCAAACCCTTCCTCCTCATCATACATTGGGTCACTCATATTGGGACCATTGTCCTCTTGTGTTTCTTCCCTTCTATTCCTATTCCCCTTTGCCATCATTAAAACCAAGAGTGGAATGATACATAGAAGCCAAAAGAACACCATCTTGGAATATGGATATAGGTGGTGGACAACCTGTAAGTAAAGGAGCAAGTAGAAACAATGGGAAAGAGTAAGAGAGGGAGGAGAAAAATACAAAAAAATTGTCAAAAAAAAAGGGAGTTTGGGGTTTGAACTTACCTCTTTAGCTCTTGTAGATGAAGTCCTCCAAGCTCTTGCTCCAAGCTCCTCCTCCTTCTAGCTCCTCCTCCTTCATTCCTCCAAGCTCTCCTCTCTTCTCCTCTCCTTTCCTCTCTTCTCTTCTCCTCTCCTCTCTTCTCTTCTCCAACTCTCATAAACTCAAAGTGATAAAATGAGGAATGAATGGGGGCCTTATTCTTTTCATTCCTCACCTTAATCTCACTCTAACCTCACCCTAACCCACCCCCTTTATGTTAAGTTAACATAAATTAAAAAAAAAAATTGTCTTTTTGCCTTGCGCGCGGCCTCCTTTCTGAAACGTATGGAAGCGTACGGGAAGCGTACGCTTCCTCCTCCAAAGCGCCACGCTTCTGAGGCCCGAAGCGCCGTACGAAGTGCGCTTCAGAGGCCTGGAAGCAGCGCTTCAGTACCGCGCTTCCAAATTTCCAGGAAGCAGCGCTTCCAAATTCGAAAGCGCCGCTTCGAGCCACACTTCCTAGGCGCTTCCGTACGGGACGCGCTTCGGGGCTTGGAACCACCCGGGGGGGCGCTTCGTGCAACATTGCTCATGCATACATGACCTTGTGAACGCACACTTAGCATGACTCGACGACAAGACACCTTAAACCAACAAGCCAAACACGGAAAAGCATGATCCTCTGTGAGACTGTCTAATGGTGAAAGCGACAAGTGCAACACTTGGGATGGACCTTCGGACGATCGTGACGACACTTGCGCAACAGTGCTTACAACGTTCTGTGTGAGTGCGAAGGGTGTTTACATAGTCGAAACAACTTATGCACACAAAGACAAACCTTCGATATCACCAGAACAAGGTCGCAAGCATGACATAGCAATCAACATGCCAAAGATGACAGTTGGTCAAACAAGCGAAAAGGAAGCAAGACATGTAGAGGAAACGCATGAAGTGACTTTTGTGTTTGCACACATGCATGTTATTGAAGACGGGATGATATGACAATGACAAGCAGTCCTACAAACTAGACTAAGAGATGTACTTCAAAAGGTGTTCTTTACTTACCATACTTACCCTCAAGATGATCATGCATCCGACAGAGTTTGCATGCGGTCCTGATCTTTTGCCATCACTTAGTCTCTTGATCCTTCTCCTCAACTCCTTGGGAGTGATCTTAGGATGTCACATTTTCCTGTAGTCACTGAGGGATAGATCTGCGCAATTTCAACGGGTAGTGATTGTTGCCAGGATGAGGCCCTGGGAGGCCCATCTGCGCAATTTCTGAGTTCAATCTGGGCAGCTGAGAGGCAATACTGCACAGTTTCTCGATGCAAGGCCCTGCTGCGGGATGGGTTCCGGGTGGACACATCTGCACAGTTTCAGGCTACAAGGCAAACTGAGGGACAATACTGCGCAATTTTTGGAGACAGTGGGTTTCGGCTGGGGGAAGGACACTAGATGAAACCACTACGTAGTTTTGGATGCCAAGGGAGGCTGAGGTCTCTACGCACTGCGCAGTTCTAGCAGGCAAGGGAAAAGCTTAAGGGTTGCAGAAGCAAAGTGCACAGTTTCGGGAATCTGGATGAGGTTGGGTTGCTCGGGCAATTGGCTAAGTGTGAGATTAGTGAAACAGATGCAAACAGTGGTAGGACTCAACTATGATCACACACGAACAATTAGTGATAAAACATAGACCATCCAGAATGTATAAAACATACTCTGCTTGATGCAACAACCTTCGTGACAAGATTGCGTGAAGTGAGTGTGAAACATGTCAACTCATAAGCACAAGATTTCCCTTTAAGCAAAACAACATTCCCTTTCGTGACAAACAACAATCCCTATGCCCAAAGATGACACATACTACATAAAGATGAGAACGTGGACAACTCTTAAGATCAAGGAGGCTTGAGATCATCACCTTAGCAGCAAGTGACCAAGGAACGATCGATGACAGGATCCAAGGTAGGCTCTGAAATTTGCATGCGAGCCAAAATTTTGGAGGGTGCTTGTAGCCGCTACAACAACTTCCATCAGCAACTTCCTTTCCTTGATTGAAAGAACTTCAACCATCTTGACTTGTTGCACTCCTTTGTCACCATACCATCATCCTTCTAAACAATGGATTCCACACAAGGTGAAATGATTAGCGAGACACTTGCTTTTTCCAAGAGAGGTGAACCTTCTAATGAAGATTCCAACAAAGGATCTTAATTATCTTTATCATGCAAATGCTCCTTTCTAATGATGATGATGTATGATGAATTTTATGCTAGATCGCTTTCTTCTACCCATAAGTACTACTTATGCTTTCAACGAGGTTACCAAGAGCTACTTTCTTTCTATGATGACTGCTACATCCATGTAGACTTTTACTTCAGCCATCTTTCAAGGTTCTATAAAGATGCCACGAGCTCTTGCTTCAATCGAATGATGACATCTCCTTAATATGATGCATCCTATCATACTTATAATGCTTTCTACCATGATTGCTATCTTTCATGAAAACTGAAAAAGAACACAATGAAACAGATTCTCACAGTCATAATAGAGATCTTTCACTTCCTCCTTTGATTTCTTCTTTTCAGCTTCTTCGGTGACATGGGCTTCATCTCTTCCTCTTTTGTTGTTGTCCTTCTTGAGTTTAGGACAATTTCTTTTGTAGTGCCCATATTCATGACAGTCATAGCATTAGATCTTTGACATATTGATCTTCTTCTTTTTCCCAAATTTTCCTTTCCCCTTGGCCATGGCAGCAAATGCTTGAATTTGTTCGCTTGGGCCCACATCATTCTTTGTTTTTAACCTAGTTTCTTCAATCTTATGCAATGACCAAAGTTCACTGAATGAGGCGGCTTCCTTCTTTCCATAAATGCTTGATATGAAGTTGCCCCATTCATCAAGTAGTGCATTTAGCACCATGGTGATCATTTCTTTATTGGACATTATTTCTCCCAACTCTTGCAGTTGGTCTCTTATTTCTAACACCTTCATGACATATGTGGCTATCCTTTCTTCTTTTGATACTTTCATCTTATACAGCTCGGTTCTCAGAGATATGACTTCTCCAGCGGTGCTTACGGAAAACAATTCTACTAACTTCTCATAGATTTCTTTTGATGTCTCCAACTTTGATACATAAGGTATGAGGGGATCCTTGATGGATTCTATAAGGATCCTTTGAGCCCTTACTTCCCCTTTCATGTACTTAGCTAGAGCTTGAGCTTCTTCCTTTGGAGGCTTAGTGATTGAACCTGTAACATGTCCAACGAATTCATTTTCTATGAGGATCAAATTTGCCGCCTTCTTCCAGGCAAGAAAGTTTAATGACCCAACCAATTTGTTGCTCTCTTTGCAAAATGAAGTCATTTTGATAGATTCAGACATAGATATAAAGATATTTACTTGTCAAGTGAAGATACTCTTTGATGATGAAATCTTCAACTTGATGTCTTTCTTGATGATGTTGATAAGAGATGTGTTCTTGATGAAGATGTCTTCCTTGAAGTATGCCTTGATAGCGATCCTTAACTCAAGAAGAGGGAGATCACCTTGATTTCTTGATGATGATGGCAGTGCTTCTTCCTGCTTCCCTTGGATGTAGAGACTTCAAGATGCTTCAATGTGTAGTCCTTCTTTGAGTGGAGGTAGGGTCCTTGAGATCTTCTTTGTGTGAGCTTCTCAAGAATTCTTCAAGTGTAGAACCTTTCTTCGGATGATCTAGGGTTTTGAGGTCTTCTCTTTGATATGAATGGCCCTGCTTGTTTAGATTGCTTGTCCCTTATGAATCTTTTTGATGGTTCAATGTCTTCTTTGATGTCTCGATCTTCGATATTCCTTTTGATGGTCCTTCCACAAGTTGCCTTTCCTTATCTTGTCACCTTAGCTCTAATACCATGTTGAGAAATCTAGAGGCAGCGAGTTAGGTGATTTCTCTTTCTTGAAAACTGCTTGTGATGTCTTATTACTTATCTTGATTAGTTTATTCTTCAACTTAATTATTATTGTGTTCTTATCATCAAACAACTACCAAACAATAAAACAAGAGAACACAAGATATAGGCAATCAGCTAGGGCCAAAACCTCTCCAGTTGATAGGAAAACCCACAAGAATTCTTCTCTTCTTATAGAACTTCAATTGATAATTTCCAAGACCTGTGACCCTTAACCAAGACCCTCCAAGACCAAGTCAAATCTTTCCTTCTTAACGAGCTTTCCTTCCAACAATTCCTTAGCAACTTCTGCAATTTCGACCTCCAGCAAATTCTTTTGCAACTTTGGCTCCCCAGCAGATTCTTCCACAACTTCGACCCCTAGCAGATTCTTCTGCAACTTCGATCTCCAATAGTTTGATCTGCAAAAACCCTAGCCCTTGCACGTGTAGAAAATAATGGTAGATTCTTCCTCCTTTTCTCTTCCCTTGAATTGATTCTCTCTCCTTAAGAACACGACTTGCAAAGTGTCCTTTTGGAATCCCTAACACAATTTCTGCAACTCGACCTTGTCTACTGCAATAGGTGCCTTAATTCCTTCACACGTGTGGAGAATAATAGCCCAAAAATCTCACTTTTCTTTCCTTCTCCTCATCCTTCTTTTCTTCGCAAGTTTTCCTCTTTCTTGATCGAACTTATGTGAAGTGAGTGAATGTCATAAGTGAGGTCCAAGTCTCCCTTATATATAGGTCTCCCACTAGGTCAAATTGCTCCTTTTAGGCTGACTTGTTCACTTGAGGAGGCTGACTTGATCTTTGCATCATGACGAGGTCTTGGACTTCCTTTTGTCTCAACTTTGACTCAAAAAAAAATTCTTTACAATATGTAACATGCCCCAATGGGTCTTCAATACATGGCAATGACTCAATTGACTTGTAAACTAAATAACAAGCTCTAGAAGCACTCAGTGGGTGCTTTACCTAAAAATAAATTTCTCTTGAGCATGAAATCCATGCCTCAAGAACAACAATAATAAATTTATTTTTCTCTTTTCATTAAACACATCAAATCATGTTTACATATGTCATTATGAAGACCGAACCTGCTTACATATTTCAACAGGGGGAGGCTAACACCTTGTGGACCCAATGGACAAATGTGGACCCAGATGGGGAAAATGTGAAAAGGGTTTGTAATGAGTAGAGGGCAATGAGATATATGGTATCGGGAAGTGGGACCACGCAACCAAAATCAAGATTTCCCATGTAGTGTCACTCCTAAAGCTAGTAGTCAATAAAGGAGATCCCATGAGACTAGGATACAAGATTAACCCCCAAGTTAAGGCAAGGGAACAAGAGTACAGTCAAACCTTTCTTTCCACTAAATCCCCCCACAAATCCATGCCCAAATGTGCCCAAGAAAAACAAGCATAAACACTCAATTACATAATGAAAAATACCTTCGGGGTTGGAAGGCCCATCTTCAAACATACAATCATAACAGATGAGAGAGGGCACAAAATGGCTAGCTCAGGTGGCGGCGAATAGTAGCACATTGAGCTATCATGAAACTGCAAGGGGTCACCCACTGGCGGTGGGTAACAGGACCATAATTGCTTCTGTAAAGATTGTGAATTTGCGCCAATGAATGTAGTATAATTTTTCTTTAGAACATAGTTACCACGTAAAGCTTATTAATTTCTAATCCCAAAAATAAAAGTGTGCTCATGCAAGTAACATGCTATCAATCCACAATTTAGAAAAGTGGACATAGTAGAGCAAGTTAAGTTGATTGTATTTTTTGTTTCCTTATACACATCATAAAAAAGACTAGCAGGAACACTACTACCACCAATGAGGGTTTTAAGTTAAAATACTGTAGTAATAGAATAAGTGTAGAGGATTCCCAGGATTGGTTCAACTGGTGGATGTTTTTGTGTTAAGTTCACAAAGGTCTCACAATCAAATCTCATCAGGTTTGATGGGGTTACCAGCCACCTATTCAGCTAGTGCTCAAACCTCCTTTATGATAGCAGTCGATCTACCTTCCATCCAAAAAATCTAGGGAAGAAAGGAGAGAGCTCTACTAGCACTGGCATGTTACAAGCACCCCCATTATGTACTTTTAGTGTGCAATAGCGATAGAGATATTCAGTGATTAAAATTTCCATTATTTATTTTGTGTGAAAATCAACATGGAACAAATATTATCATAAGTTGTCAACAGTTTTCCTATCCTTGTGGTTGTCTAAAATGTTAACTTTACCCAATCTATTATTGTAATTGTTAGAGCGAAATCTAACACATAGTGCAAAGCCTCACTAGGTGGCCTAAACAATGTGCAACATACAGGAGTGTTACCATTGTCACCTCAACAACTACTCCCCTCTATAGTGAAGGAAACAATCCAACACGAGGAAGGCTTCCCTTGTAGGGTTTAGGGATCATGTAACCCAAGGATTTTAAGTTAAGTACCCCCTAAGGATCCTAGAAAAGCAATCCACCAAGTATAAATATGATAAATTAGGGTTTGGGGTGGATGGAGTAAATTCCAAATTTGGGTTGAATGGAAGTTATGGGTCAATTTAAAAGCTAAGGTCAGCCTAAAGAGTCTCAAATAGGTTTCTCGAGCACACCAAATCAAGAAAATACACAACAATGCTATAAACTAGGGTTTTAAAATAGCAAATTGCAGAAAAACAATAGTTTATAACAGCTGCAATTTTAGCCGTGAAAATAGTGATTAAAGTTTTAAACTATGAGAAATGAGGATTAAATTAAAGACTAAACTAAGGACCAAGTTACAACAATTTTTGATGGTTAATAAGGCATATAACAACAATAAAACCTTCACATCAGCCTTAGAAAATGGCTGAAAATGCATGAAAAACTTCAATTTTGCTTCTAATGCACTTTAAAACAATGTTTAACCCTAGGGCATACATAAACAAGTAAATAAACAATGAAAGTACAAGATATTGTTGTAAATTAACCCTAATTTACTATGAAATAAAAGGAAAAACGATTTTTTATATTTTAGAAGAATGCCACAAGAGAAATGGACTAGTGCCTTCTCAATTTAAGGCATATGGAGTCTAGGATATAAACAATTCTAGGGTTTCCTTGGGGCGATTCTAAATCTAAACAAACTAGGACAAGTAAATTAACTTACCTAGGGATTGAGATTTAGGTTTTCAATTTTCCAGATGATTAAGGGAGAGAAAAACCTATCTCTGTTCCTCAAATACTTGGAGGAAGAGTTTCACTCAAGAAATGACAATAAAACCAAATACCAAATAAACTAACCTAGCATAAAAACATTAATCCCATGGAACATAATACCAAGATAAAGCAAATAAACTAACTTACTTCACCATGGAAAATCCAAGATCCACCATAAGCACCCATGAAAAGAGATCATATCACATCACAAATCCACCCAATAGTAAGCCGCTCAACTAGGCCTCCATAATGCATAAAAGAGAGAAATAACTAATCAAGAGTTGTTATGATCCAAGTGTGACAATGTATCCAAGATGTAAATTGACCCTCTTTATGTGAGAACAATTAGGTCGATTTATCCTCAAATTAGGCTAAAAGCTCTAAAAATGCTAAATCCATGATACAACGTGGATAGGTCATCAGGCTTACCCCCAAAAGTAGCCAAAACAATAAAATAACATGACAAAAAGCCTTAATTAACCCACACATGTGAGTTTAAAAGCCTCCAAGGGTGATGTCATCTCCCAAAATGCATGCCTCTCCATCAAAAGGTTCATGAGATGACCGAAGGGGTTTGTCTCCTCCCAAAAGTCATGTCTCCTCACCAAAATAGTGCTCATCACCAAAGAAAACCTTCTTTATACCAAAGTCCTCTCTAGAAAGCCAATGCCATCACCAAATGGATGAGTGACATTATCATGCTAGGGGATGACATCACTAGGGAAGGAGTGAAATCCCCTCCAAAACTATACCAAGTCATCATCGTCCACAATGTCCATCAAGAAGGTATAATGGCAACCTAGGGGCATCCAATCATCTCCTAGGCACTCCTAATCTCCAAGCAATGTCCTAGTCTGTATCACCAATGTCCAAGGTCCTCAGGCTAAGGGAGGGTCTCATCAATTGTGCCAAGTCACGCTCAAGGTCAACATCCCTCAAAAGGTGCCCAACGTCATCTGTCAAAGTGTTATGCATCATCATCAAAGTGGCTAGACATCATCCATGAAGAGTTCGATAAACATCATATCATCACATAAGGGATCCTATCTGCACCTGGAAGAATCATCTAACACATACTCAAAGAATCAAGTGAGATCAACATCATGGGTACAAGATGTTGATTTTGGGTAGCATCGAATGTGATCTAACTCCGAAATTTTGTGGAGGGGCTAGAATACATGAGATCTCCAAGACCCAGAAATCGTTTGGAGAAATTCCACCCGGATGATGAGTTATTAAAATAATTAATATTTTTAATGGGGTTCCTAAGTCTAAATTTAGGAAAATAAAAATATTAATAAAGATAAGGGTGAGAAGCTTCTAAGAGACGAGGATTAAGTATGTTTTAATCTTAGCCGTTAATTAGGGACTTAATCTCGGTCTTTGATTCATCAACAGGAAAAGTATAAGAGAAGACTTGAGAGTCATTTGGAGACACACCAAGCAAATACTCAGTAACCCGAGAGAAATCGATTCTCAAGGAGAAGAGGTTCGATTTCAGAGGGAGAGTTGTAGGGTGAAGGAAGAGGAGGGCATCAGCATTAGTCAGACACTGAGGAAGAGGTGACGCAGCGCATCTGAGAGACAACGCAGAGGGAAGATCAGAGAGACCACGCAGCTACAGACGCAGTCCTCACGCAAGCCTCACGCAGAAGTGACGCAGAGAAGGATAGAGGGTCTCTGGGGTGTCAGAACTTCTCCAGGTAGAGATGGGAAATTGTCTCGGGTGTTTCTCTCAAAAGTGTCTCAATATTCTGTAGAATCATTCCTTGTAAAGAGATTGTTGTTGAAGATTAATGAATAAACCCTTATCTATCGCACCGGTTTTCCCACATTGGGTTTTTCCGGGGACAATTGTCCAAAAATAACTGCGTTGATGTGATTGATTCTTGTGCTTGTATATCACTGTTATATTTTCTATGCCATTATGTGATAATTGCAGTAGAATTTATTTTAATGTTTACTAAAGGGTTCTGTAAATAACTTATTGTGGAAGATAAGTAGGAGAAATAAATCAGTTACTGCAGTAGAATTTTGTGTAAGGAATTTTCACACAAGAACCATAAGCACATCAAGGTGGACTATATTCAATGTCAAAGCCTTCAAAGTACTTCACACAAGAATCATCTTCAAATGTCTTACTAGCTTGTGATTGTACATAATTTACCATACTTGGGTATGGGATGTGGTTGTCACATGACCTTATTAGATGCTTCCAACCCAAAGGGAAGGCCTCGTTCCCAGACTGAGCCTTTTAAATGATACATGCAAGTGATAGGAGTTATGGCTCAGCGTTTGCTTCAATAAAGGTGTCGTACTCTTATTCTAAGCTATATAAAACCATTGTCCATGAGCATTTTTGTAGAGGGAGTACTTCACTACTTGAGTTACCTAAGATTCTTTAGGCCAAGCTTAGACTTTAGATTGACCCATAGCTTCCCTTGAAAACAAATGTGGAATTTTCTCCTTCATCCACCTCAAACCTTAATTTGTCATATTTATATCCGGTCAATTGGTTTCGTAGGATCCTTAGTGGAAACATAGCTTACGATCCTTGGGTTATTTGATCCCTAAGCCCTACAAAGAAGCCTCCCTTGTGTTGGATAATGCCCTTCACTAAAGAAGGGGAATCGTTGCTAAGGTGACAGTGGTAACATTCCCATGTGTTGCACATTGTCTAGGTCACCTAGTGAGGCTTTGCACTAGGTACTATATTTTGTTGTAACATTTTTGGTGTCGTTATCTAGGAGGAGTTGAGTCCTCCTTGAAATCCGAAGTCTATGCTTCAACCTTTTTCCTTGATAAGTATATTTCAAAGCTTTATTTAGTGTGCTTATTTGGTGACTCCATTGGAGAAATGAAGTCCTTGTTCCTCAATAGGTCTTTGAAGATTTTGTGCTTGTGGGGTGAAACAAGCATCTTTTAAAACACATTTAAGATTCACCCTAGCAACTCTGCAACCCTATATTGTGAAAATTGAATGGGATGCAAAATGATTCCTTGAGAGTTACATGTGTTATACCCTACTTCGAATGTCGAGGATGTTCCAAGATACCCAAATCGCTATTGTCCAAGTTGCTACATAAATTGTCCAAACTTTGATGGTGATCCTTCTTTGGCTATTACTCTTGTGGTGAGATTCCTAAGTTACATTTCAAAAATTAATATGGTACACGATGATGCACGTATGAGATTGTTAATTAGTTCTCCAGATGCAAAACATTTAGATTGGATTAAATGTTCCTATATTTCGAAGAGAACATCTTCTGTTACACGACTTATTGAAGAATTTCCTAAGCATTCAAGTCCGAGATTCCAAAAGTGTGAGGATTTTGGGACTTGCCCAATCTCTTCAAAAGGAAGCTCTTCTAGATCTTCCCCAAGAAGATGATGCATTTATAGAAGAGGAAGAGTTTCCTTTTAAAGACAGTGAAGACATCCTTGAAGAAGAAGAAACTAATAAGGAAAGTTTCCAAGAATAGGAAGAAGAAACCTTGGTTGATCCAATCAAAGATGAAAGCATTGATGAAGGTCATCATGAAGGTTGTGATCCTATGGGAGATGAAGGTACTCATATTAAGGAACATGTCCATGAAGGATAGCTTATTGAAGACTTTGTCATGAAGACAAGAATGAGGCGAGTCATTTTCCTTTCAAAGCTTTTGAGTTGTAGGATAGATCTTTTGAAGACTTTGAAATGGAATATCATATGGAAGTCTTTGAAATTGAAGATTTTATACAAGTTGGAAGATGTGAGTGGGATATGAGTTATTGTTATTCTAATGAAAATCATGTTTATGATACTAATGATGATGATAGACAAATAATAGGGCAGCCATCTTTTACAAGTGAAATTTTGGAAAGCCCTTGTAACAATTTCCTTAAGTCGGTTCCTTGTGCTTGTACTATCATCTCAGATCCTTAATATATCTTGATCAACGAGTGTAAGAATATATTTCTTCATTGTTTCGACCTTACACATACCAATGACCATAGCAATGCTTCAACCCTTAAACATGTTAGTACTTCGATCATACACCACTGAGACCAAAATATCCTTCACCAAACCTTGCTCTCTGAAATGATTCGACTTCTTCATCAAGGTGTCTTGATATGGTGAATAAAGACTGAACTAGCTCTTTGTGATCTTAGTTCTATTAGCCCAGAGATGTCCTTCTTAAGCTATGATCTAACTATCATGTTCTTAAATGCAGACAGAACCTTTCACTGAGAATACTTCAAAGATGTATAAGTGATCTTCAAACTGCCTTTGATCACGACCTTAGCTCTAATACCATGTTGAGAAATCCAAAGAGTGGCAGTTAATCAATTTCTCTTATTATGACATTATCTTGTAATGTTTTCATTATTATTACTAGTTCTTTCGATTTATCTTTTCTTATCATCAAGACTAATGCCAAGCAACAAATAGAAGAGAACACAAAATGTAGGCACGCTACTAGGGCAAAACCCCACTCTAGGGGAAAACCCGGTCAAAATTCTTCCTTCAGTAGATTCAAGATGAGACGACCAAGACCCTCACAACTTAGACCCAAGACTTCCTCCATCAAGTCAACCTTGCATCAACTGAGCAGTAGCTTATACTTCAATGTCGTCCTTGCACTAATGAAATGCTATGTTCCTTCAATAAGATTTTGTTTCGATCTGAGGCAACATTCTTATCATACTTTGATGCAATACGAACTGTGGCCCTCCTTCATTATGATCAGACTGTATTCCTTCTTCAAAGAGTACACTTAGACTGTGTTTACACTAAGACTATGGCACACCGACACTGTGGTTACACCAAAATTGTGGTACACCGAGACTGTGGTAGCACTGAAGTTTGCCCACTGTAATAGCACTAAAATGTAGGCACTGTGATAGTACCAAAACTTAGCCACTGTGATTTTCGAACATGTCTGCAACTAACCCGAGCTTTCTCACTGTAACAATACCGAACAGTGTTACTTGGGAGCGGGAGCGAAAGCGGAGAGCGGGAGCGAAAACGGGAGCGGGAGCAACATTTTCAGAAGCTCCCGGTTTGGGAGCGAATCCCGGAGCATTTTTTATATATATATATATATTATTTTTTATTTTATATTTTGATACATATATGTCAACAGAAACATGTAGAATAATGAATTAGATATAAAAAACATAAAAAAAAACATAGATTAAACCATATAACAACAATCATCTAGAAGTTATAATCTTCATCAACCACGTCCACAAGTTAGTAACATAGTAACATACAACATATTGAGTCTCATGATTCATCAATTTTAAAGTTTCAAGCTTTCAAAATTCAATATATAACATTTATCATCATTGATCACCAAAGTTGTACTTGTAAGCTAGGTGTAACCATTACAACAAATAATATCTAACATGAAATGAAATGTTATAAAATGAAATGAAATGAAACCAAGGAAAATTTTAAGAACCACCCTAAATTTATATGTATAATAAATGGGCTAATCCCCATGATACATGGGAAAAATGGGAGGCGATTTTATCAATAATATGATATGTATATATAAATTTTTTGGCGAATCTCTCACCAAATTATATTATCTTGTACAGTGATGGAGAATCTTTCATTGAATTATAAAATATTGTAAGATCTTGGCAAATATTTTACTGAATAATAAAACATTGTGAAGTCTTGGCGAATGTTTTGTTAAAGTATGAAACCATATATGATAATAAGAAAACATATTCATTAAACTGTAATATACTAACATACATGTTTGGAAAAAGAAACATAATTTTCTCTTCCTACAAACAATGTTCCAAGTTTCAGTGGCCATGTTTGTCAAGGTTCTTACAATACACACTTTCATATCCTTCTATTAGTTTTGATAATATTCCACAACAAAGTTCTTGTAGGTGTTGATATTGACAACGAGTTCTGTGAAGGTAGGAAAGATTAATCTTTCCCTACAACTTTTGTCAAGCTACCACTTTTTTCAAGTTATCAAATTTCTTTCTTATTCCATAGACTCCAACTGCGAGATAAAAAAAAACACATCAAATTTGTTTACCCCAACACGCCAACAAGTAGCAAGCCCCAACTATATTATATAAGAAAGTATTAGGTATCCCAAGGGCTTGAAGGGGATCTAATTGAAAGAAGTGACCATTGTGAGAATGCTTCCAATCAATATATGAATATATAAATGTAGATTTATTATTATTTTAATTGGAAATCTTCAATTAAATAATAAAATTTAATTACGTCTCTCCCAATCTAAATTGCTTATTAGCATAATTCACTACCCTCATAGGTCTCGCATTTTTTAACAGCGTTGTAACATGTAGATTAATTTCCTTTTTGGTGAACAATCTCCACCTTTTAGAAAAATATGGTGCAGTGGCTCCAACCCCTACAGATCATTAGGACAAACTAAGAATAGCATAGAAGATGAAAGGTTGTACAAACCAACTTATTTTTCAAACAACTAATCCAACATCAATACCTAAACTTTTTCATGAAGATATCACATTGAGAATGTTTGAAAAACGATGAGAAATCTTCTGCGAGGGTGATGTGGAAAGAGTGATAAGGTTTCATTGTTTTGAATTTTTTTTGTTAAATCAGAAAAAGTTAAAAACCAATATTAATGGAGATATTGGTATTTTTTACTAAATTTTGTGAAGTGACTAAATGTAGCTTTAACCATTCACCTTAAGATGTTTTTACAATATAATTTCCTAAGTTTATTTAATATCTTCATTATCATAAAAACCAACCTATATCCATCTTAACTCCACTTCTACCACTCTTAGGGGGATGAAATCTATTTATCCCTCTGAGCACTTGGTAGACCCAGAATTAAGATGGATCTAAGATGATAGAATTTCCCCTTTAAATAGTCTATGCTCACATGAATACCATGGTATTACCATGGGTCAATACCATGGGTTATTATAAACCTGGAGCTTAAAAATTACTATTAGTAATTTATAAAAATTAATAAAATTAATACTTGATTTTTATTTTATTGTTTATTTTAACCAAGTTAAAATGTTTAACATACATTAAATTACAACATCCATTTTTACTCTTGATCCACCAAGCCCCGAGAGGGATCAAATATTTTTTCACTCTATGCTAGTTTGCATATCACGATATTTGATACCTCTCGGGGCTTAGTAGATCCAGAGTAAAGATGGATCTATGCTGGTTTAATTCCCCCATTTAAATAGGTTACATTCCACGTGAATACCATGGGTCAATACCATGTGCCATTTTTATTTTTATTAATACTAATATTAGGGTTAATAATGTTTTTTTGCATGGTATTAATAATAATCTAGCCCATGGTATTTGGCCCATAGTATTTTGCCCATAGGTTTCACCTAAATATAACGCATTTTTTGAGTGTTCGTAAATATAAGGTGACTTATGGAGTAAATATAATTTGTTTACCATACCTCTCGTTTATTTATATTTTTATTATTTTACCATACCTCTTTTACAAATATGGTATTTGGCCCATAGGATTCACTTAAATAAAACCTCTTTTTTGAGCCTTCATAAATAGAAAGAGGGTTATGGACTAAATATAAAAAGAGGTTTTATTTATTTACCATACGTCTAGTTTATTTATATTTTTATTTATTTACCATACCTTTTGAGTAAGTATAAAAAAAGGTTTTATTTATTTACCATACCTCCACTTTATTTATATTTTTATTTGTTTACACCCTTGCATGTATATAAGGTGACTTATGGAATAAATATAAAAAATGTATACCTCTCATTTATTTATATTTTTATTAATTTACCATACCTCTTTTATAAATATGGTATTTGGTCGGATATAGTAGTTTGAACGGATTTTTAATTTATAAATGAGAGTGGAGACGGCGATGAGGAGAAAAACGCGCAGCTAGGGTTTCTAAGAGTTGCAGTGCTTGATCCCAATGGAGGGACGCAGAGGAGGGAGCTCCACTCCCTCCTACAAGGAGGTTGTAGCCAGCAGAGGCAAGTCCCCACTGGGTAATGTCAGAGGTTTTGTGGAAAAGGAAGAAAAAAATAATAATGAAAAGGAGACAGATGGGGTCAGGCCCAAGGAAAATGTCAGCACTAAAGACAAGGAGGAAGAAGACAAAAACCAGAGAACAAGGGACAATAAACAAAAGGGACCATGTAGACCCAAAACGGAGACTACTCCTAGAGTAGTGCTAAACGATCCTGCACTGCAGGCACACAGGGAACATATGGGAACTTACGCTATAATCTGCAAATTCATGGGACTATGGCCCACAGAAAAGGCTTTACAGATATGGATCAAGTACCACTGGAAACCCAAAGGAAGCATCGATCTGCATCTTGGGTCAAAGGGATTCTTCACTGTGGTGTTCACAAGCATTGAAGACAAAGACAAAATATTCGAAGGAGGACCCTACTTTTATGCAGCAGCTGGCCTCTATATGCAGCCTTGGATGATGAACTTTGTTCCAGAGCGAGAGACTTTCACTTCGGTACCTGTCTGGGTAAGGCTCTATTCTCTACCTCTTGATTACTGGCAAACGGAATCGCTCAGCCTTGGATGATGAACTTTGTTCCAGAGCGAGAGACTTTCACTTCGGTACCTGTCTGGGTAAGGCTCTATTCTCTACCTCTTGATTACTGGCAAACTGAATCGCTTGCTGCCATTGGCAATAAACTAGGTCATTTTGTCAAAGCTTCAGAAGCCACAAGAAGGGGCAAATACACTTCCTATGCAAGAATCTGTGTAGAAATGGATCTATCAGGAGCCCTTCCGGATGAAGTCATCCTGGAAGTTTTTGATGAGGATTGGGTGCAAACAGTGGACTATGAGCATATCCCATTCAGATGTCATAAATGCCACGAGCATGGACACTTGTTCAGAGATTGCCCTCTTAGTAGAGAAGACAACAGAAGCAAACAAAATGCAATGAAGGACACAGAAAGCTTTCAGAAGGTGGCAAGTAGAGGAAAAGGAGGCAAAAAAGGACCAAAGCACCTTCATAATGAGGGTCAAAAAGCCAGTCAAAATAGGTATCAAGCACTGGAAGAGAATGAAGAAATGGCAAATGAAAACCAATCTATGGAGGAAGGCCCTAATGAAAAGGAAAAGGAAGTAAACTTCAACCCAACACAAGAGATTGATAATAAGAAAGAAACTATGATGAGTGAAACAGAACTAGAGATGGATCAGGAAATGACCCAGAGTGAAACAGATCTGGAGGACCATGAACTTCAAGAAATTCTAGATAAGGAACACCTAGATCTGGAGGGTTCTTGATGCAAGGAACATCGGGAGGGATAGATTCACTACCCTAAGAAGATTGCAACAGAATTCAACAGTCGTTTTTATGGAAAACTCAGGAAAGGGGGTTAGATAAAGGAAAAACCATTAACAAGCAGGAGTACAGAGGTGTGAAAACAATTAAATCAACTCCAGGATTAGCTACCAGAAATGCAGGAAAGAAAAGGGGTAGGAAAAAGCAGAAGGACCTCTTGATGGAATGTGGAAAGTTAATGATAGACTCAGGTAAGATGAAAGACCTAACCAGTTACTCCTTTACAAATCTTGAATCATGAAGTTCACATCCTGGAATATTAGAGGTCTAGGTAGTAAAAGAAAACAAAGAATGCTAAGTTATAGAATGAAACAAGATATGCTGGATATGATCTTCATCCAGGAAACCAAATGTTCCATTCAGAAAATAAAGCAAATTCATAGCAAATGGCTCAATAGATTTGAGTTTCTAGAGGTTAAAGCTGAAAGCACAGCGGGGGGAATTCTAACTCTTTGGAATCCCCAAAAAATCAGCATAATAGATGCTGAAGCATCCAGAAATTACTTATCAGTGGTCATGCAACCAATGGGAGTTTCGGAAGCCTTCCTAGTCACAAATGTTTATGGTCCTCAAAAAATAGATGACAAACTCAAATTACTAAAATCATTTATAGATCTCAGGAACAGACAGGTTGGGATTCCTTGGATTATGGGAGGTGATTTCAATATGATCAAGTCTCTTTCAGAAAAAAAGGAGGAACCAGAGCACTAACCAAAGACTCTTTAGCGTTCCAATTATTCACAGATGATATGAAATTGGTTGATTCAGAATTGAGCAATGGCCTTTTTACTTGGAACAACAAAAGAGGAGGTGAGGCACAGGTAGCCTCTAAATTAGATAGGTTCATGATTTCAGAGGAGCTGATGATAACAGATAAAGAAATAACAGCAATAGTCCTTCCCTTCGGAGGGTCAGATCACTGGCCGATTCAATTGGAAATCAAGGGTATGGTTTCTCCCAGAAATAGGCCCTTCAGATTCGAGAATATTTGGCTCTCCCACCCGGATTTCATTAGTAACATTGAAAAATGGTGGTCTGAAGACTTACAATTACAAGGATCACAAATGTACCTCCTTCATAAAAGACTAAAGTATGTCAAGTTCAGGCCCAAAGAATGGAACAAGAAGGATTTTGGAAGCATTTTTGTGAACAAAAAATCATTGGAAATCAAAATGCAAGAACTCAACCAGGCATTGATTCAAGGTGGCTTTGACAAGAGGAAATATTTTGGAGGCAAAGTCTAGAGTTCAATGGCTCAAGGAAGGAGAGCGGAACACGAGATTTTTCCACAGATCCACCATAGCTAATAGAGCATACAACAAAATCTCTACGATAAAGAACGAGAATGGGGAGCTTCAAAATACTCATAAGAATATTGAAGCTGTGCTTGTTAAGCATTTTCGAAACATCACTCGGGAAAACAATCCAGACAGGGAACAATCCATCAGGGAAATTATAAGGCATATCCCTAAGTTGGTGTCTAGAGAGGACAATTTTAACCTCAATAGACCTGTTACTGAAGAGGAAGTAAGCGAGGTTCTCAAAGACATGCAGAATTGCAAAGCACCAGGCCCGGATGGTTTCAATGTGGATTTTTTAAAGCTTGTTGGCATATTGTCAAACAGGATATTCTGAATGTGGTGGAGGATTCCAGGTGTAGCAAAACCATCCTGAAAGCCCTCAACACCTCCTTCATTTCCTTGATCCCCAAACAGGATTCAGCTCAAACTGCAGATAAGTTTAGACCCATAGCTTTATGTAATGTAGTATACAAGATAATATCCAAGGTTGTTGCTAACAGACTAAGACCTCTCCTTCCTCACTTAGTGTCAGAGGAACAGGCAGGTTATGTGGAGGGCAGACAAATTTTAAATAACATTATTCAAGCACATGAGGTGGTTCATACGCTTACTAGTAAAAAGCAGGCAGGGATGATCATGCAATTGGATATTGCCAAAGCTTATGACAAGGTGAATTGGATTTACATCAAGAAGGTTCTCACTGCTTTTGGTTTCGATCACAACTGGGTCAAATGGGTCATGGCCCTAGTGACTTCTTCCAGCTTTTCAATTTTGGTGAATGGCTCTCCCTCAGAGATTTTCATTCCTTCTAGAGGCCTCAGGCAGGGAGACCCACTCTCTCCCTTTCTTTTTATACTCATGATGGAAGAACTTGGCAGATCCATTAAGCATGCCAAGGAAACGAGCAAAATCAAAGGTCTTAAATTATCTGAGAATGATCAAGCTCTAACGCACCAACAATTTGTTAATGACACCATGCTGCAAGGAATCCCCACAGTCAAAGAAGCTTCGGCCTACAATCAAATCCTGAAGGAATTTGCCATGGCTACAAGTATGGAAGTCAATCTTTCTAAATCAAAAATCTTCTTCTTAAACACTAACATTGCTATTCAGAGAAATATTTCAAGAATTCTTGGATTCCAAAGGGATTCCCTCCCCACAAAGTATTTGGGAATCCCTCTCACAGCCAGACCTATGCACAAGAGTATATGGGAACCGGTGCTTAGTAAGTTGCAGGACAGAGTCAATAATTGGACCTTCAGAGTCTTGAACCTAGCAGGTAGGCCGGTTCTGACAAAGGCAATTTTGCAATCTATCCTGGTTTTCATGTTATCAGCCCTCCCAGCTCCCAAGGGGGTTTTAGAGCAATTCAAGAATATACAAAGAGATTTCCTCTGGGGTAAGGAAAAAACAAAGAAGAAGTGGGCCCTAGTCTCTTGGGATAAAATTTGTAAACCCAAGAGTCATGGGGGTCTAGGCTTGGATGATCAGGAGATTCTTAGTAAAGTGCTAGGAGCCAAGCTTTGGTGGCGATGGGTTCAGGAGCCAATTGCCCAGTGGGCAAGGATCTGGAAAGAGAAATATGCCAGCTCTTGGCACACTAATGATCTCATAAGAATGTCTGGAAATTTAAAAGGATCTCACATCTAGAACAGAGCCTGGGAAAATAGAAGCCTAGTTCAAAAAAACAGTTTTTGGGAAATTAGAGCAGGGGATCTTGCACTCTTTTGGGAGGACAAATGGCAACAAGAACCAATGCTGTTAACAGAGGATTTTTTAAGCCTCAAGCAGGAAACAGATTCCCAAGGGTTAAACAAAGTCAAGGACTTCTGGGATCCTGCTCAGAACTCAGGAAAGTGGAGAAGCTGGAGAAAAATTGACTGCAGAGATAATAGCCCCATTAAAATTAAAGCAGAGGCTCTTGGGAGCCTGCTTAAACAAAGAATGATCTTAGTTACAAAGGGGCAGGATCAATTGAGATGGGGCAATAACAATAAAGGCACCTTTAATCTTAAGGAAGCCAAAGGTATTCTCCTTGAGCTTGATTCCAATGTTCCAGAAAATACCTGGCAGCACCTCTCGAAGCACCAAGGTTGGATGAAGATCAAGCTTTTCATGTGGTTGGTTCATCATAAGAAAATTTTAACTTGGGACAACATTAGGAAAAGGGGGATTATGGGGCCTTCTAGATGCCAGCTCTGTGAAAATAGGAGGAGACCATGGAGCACATTCTTAACAACTGCTCTTACACCACCTGGTTGTGGGATTATTTCTCTACCATTTTCCAACGGTCAGATAGAGACAGAAGTAGTATCACAAATACCCTAAACAATTGGAGAGGAAACTATTCGGAGAATGAGTTCCTTAATTTGGCCTGGGCCTTCACGCCAGGTTTCATTATCTGGAATGTTTGGAAAGAAAGAAATAAAAGAATTTTTAAGAATGAAAAGGTTATTCCTCATAGACTTTTTGATCTGATCCTAAAACAACTCAGGGAGACAGTTAGTATCACAGTTCGCAATCTCCCTAAAAATCCCCCCTCTGAGACTGAGCTGAGAATTCTTGGACAATTGGGAATGAAAGGGATTATTCCCCAAGGACTAATCAGGAAGGACATAACTATGGATACAGAGAAGGATTTCTGGCAACCACCACCGAAAGGCTATCTGAAATACAACATTGATGGGGCTTCAAAAGGCAACCCGGGAACAGCTGGTTTTGGAGGAGTTTTAAGAGATGAAAAGGGCAGTATCATCTTTATCTTCCACTGCCATTTGGGAAGAGCCACAAATAATATGGCAGAATTAATGGCTCTGGAACAATGTCTAGAGTTTTTGATCCAAAACCATGGCTCAAATGTCATTGTAGAAGCGGACTCAGAGATTACCATTAACTCTGTGAAAAGAATTAACTGCAGTACTCGGCCGGAGAAAGTTTCTACTCACTGGAAACTAATCCAGGTCTACCAAAGAATCCACGTTCACCTCCAGGAACTTCGAACGGTTAGTTTCAACCATGTTCGAAGATCTGCCAATAAACTAGCGGACCTTCTGGCCAACCAAGGGGTGAACAATGCTGATGGCGGAATGGCGAAAAAGTGGCAGGAGATACCTCAAAACCGTTTAAAGGTTCTCTGCGAAGATCAAGCCGCAGAAGACAGAGAAGTGTTTAACTATCGAACCAGGTTGACAAGCATGAATTGATTTTTCCGGTAAGAACTTATACAACCTTTCAGTATGTACTTGGTAGAAAGGCAAGCTAAAGTATGTCTTATTTTATCCCGGAGTCAATTGAACGAGGTTCTCAGTTCATCGGAAGACAAGTGGCCGAGTCTTTTCCCAAACAAGCATAGTATCGGACTCCGGTTCTGTAGCAGGAATAAATAGAACGCGTGGTTAGTTTTTCCGGCAGTCGGAATTCCCCATTCTACTTTCGGGCTAGAAATCCACGGCATGGTCGGTTTTCTGGTGATCGCGCGATTCATGAACTGTTTATGGTTTTGCAATTTCGAGAGCGATCCCATAGAGATTATAACACGTGGCAGGTTGGTTGACTTTGAAACCGCCTTCGATCGCACACTATCTCTCAGTCGTGTTAGGTCGCGCAATATGATTGCTGACCGTTGGATCCAGTAGCCAAGATCAACGGTCAAGATAGATCGTGTTGTTTATGTGGGGCCAACTAGGCTCTATCCATGCATCCGGTTTGGCGCTTTTTTCCCTCTTTCGTGGTTTGTGGTTTTTGCGCGGTCGGGGATGTCTATGGTCGTATGTTTGCTCTGGGAAGTGTGTTTTCGGAATTTCCCTAGTGGGTGGGGGCTCTTGTAGCCTTTCCATGTTTTTTTCTCATAAGTTCGGTGATCAATGTAATAGCTTGGGGGGTCTTGGTCATGGGCAGGGACTCCTTTTTCCCGATTTCCTGTAAAGGATCGAGTTTTATGTACAATATGTATTTTTCCTTTTGAATTAATGAATCAGAAGGTTCGGTGCTTGCTTCAGCAAAAAATAAATATGGTATTTGGCCCATAGGATTCACTTAAATAAAACCTATTCTTGAAAATTAGGGCGAATGGAAGGTTGTAACTCCTAATTTCAAGGGCTAAATTTACCTTTTCTACCCTCTCCCTTAAAATAAGGTGGTCTATTTGAGGCGATTTGTAAAAATGTACTATGATACAAAATATTCGCCCACTAAAAATTTAAAACCCCTTAATTTCGCCAAAGGGCGAACATTCGCCCCTAAAATTTTCCATGAATGAAACAACTTTCAACTTTCATGAAGCATCATATTCATAATTCATTACTAACGAGTTATAATTGCCAACTTCAAACTTAAATTGTCATATATTTTTTTTTTTAAATATCATAATAAATATGAAAGAGTCAATAGTTATAAAAACTACTAGAAACTATAAAAGAGAAGTAAATCTATTATCTATTTTCTTATGCTTGGGCCTCTTGCCACCACGAGAAATGTCTAGTTTTTTAGTCTTGTTGGAAAATCAGGATCTTTGTCATTAATATCACCGTCTAAGCATTAATATCCAGAGGTATCTTTGTCATTACCTCTATATCTGTATAGGGATCTTTGTCATTAATATCACCCTCTAAGCATTAACATAAGATAGAAAAAGCATAGCATGTCAAGTCAAGATTTTGTTTGAGTGATGCATACATTTTTAGGAGGGTCATGATAGAGGAGTTTGACAACTAATGTCACTAACATCAAGGTACATAGAGGGATTGTTGCTCTTGATTAAATATGAGTTCCATACCCTAATACATGACAAAATTCAATGGAAACATTGCAATCCCCCAATCCTAAAATCCTGAAAAACTGATAAGTCTACTAGATTTTGAATGAAATCTAAAATTCTACTTTCTCCATATGAAATCCAATGAGGTCGGAACCACTCTCAAACACCTCGCGTCATTTCATGGTAATGTTAAAAATTTAAGTAAATTCCTTAACCTTCATTTTCATCCTTTTACTTTAAGAATTTGACATTACCATGAATAGCATATCAATACTAGGGCCATAGACTTGATCATTAAGCTGCCCCACTCAAAAATTATTTGTTTCTTCCAAAAAAAATTGCATTTCGAACATTACTACAAAAAAAAAATTGCAAAAAAGGCAAAACGCTCCCGAAAAGGCAGGTAGTGAAAAAAATTTTAGGGAGCGCGCTCCTGAGTCGCTCCCACCTGGAGCGCGGATTGGGAGCAAGATCGAAGGAGGGGAGGCGCTCCCCCGCAACATTGATATCGAAATATATCCACTGTGATAACACTGAAATGTATCTCTGTGATTTGCGAGTTCATCTCTGTAATTAACCCAAACTTTTGTGGTAGTACCGAAATGTATCTTTGAAATTTCTGTGAGTTACTCTTCTGTGATAGTTGAGCGAAGTTTACCTTCCTTTAGATAGTTGTTTCCACATTGAAATGAGCTAACTTGAGTTCATGAAGAGAAGTATCTTTAGGCTGACTAGATGAGGATGCTAACTTAATTCTGATTGCAAGGAGACTTTGATGGAGGAGGAGTTTAACATAACAAGATAGTCTTTGACTCAAACAAACAATCCTAAAGCCTACAATGGAGGCTTGACCTATGATAATTGACCCAAGCATGAAACCCATGCTTTAACAAGTCAATTCAATTTAATAATAAAATTATTTTTGCTTTCTTTTAACAAGTATATTACATTTTGACTTCAAGTACAATTTATGAAGACCGAACCTAGTTACATGCTTCAACAAATCCATGCAAGCGAGCCATAGCCCTCGCAGAAAAAGCGTTGGTCAACATGTTTATGGGCTTGTGGCCGAACCCAAAATTTGTGGAATCCTGGATCGCAGAACAATGGGCCCCTAAGCTTCAAGGTCAGGTAACTTTCCTTGCAGTAGGAAGGAGCTCTTTGTCTTTTCATTTCTCAATAAATTGGAAAGAGATTTGATTTTTACATCAAGCCTATTTCAAGGGGTCTAGAGGCCTCTTTATTACTCCATGGACTTTGGATTTCAACCCAGATTCTGAGATTATTGTTGTGCCAAAGTGGGTTCAACTGCCACACCTTCCTCTTCATCTTTGGGGCCCTGATGCACTAAAAGACATCGGAAACAAGTTGGGCCACTATCTGGATAAAGAAGAACGAAAAGGAGGTCAATTTTCTTGCGCTGTATATGTGTGGAAGTTAACTTCAACGAAGGTTTACCAGAGGCCCTAAAGATAAATCTAGGGGAATGAAGTCATATACAAGAATTGGACTATGAGCAGATGCCAAAAACTGCCCCCAACGGAAAAAAGATGAGGAGGCCCAAGCCCCTGTCTCTAAAGAAGCTAGTTTCCAGCTAGCACAAAAGCGAAGAAAAAAAATCAGCAAAACAAGGCTGCAGCTCCAAAGAAACTTGTTGAAGCAGATCCATCACAAAACCTTCCATCAGCAAAAACTCTTTTGAGGCTCTCCAAGATAAGCGAAGAAAAAAATTAGCAAAACAAGGCTGCAGCTCCAAAGAAACTTGCTGAAGCAGATCCATCACAAAACCTTCCATCAGCAAAATCTCTTTTGAGGCTCTCCAAGATCCAGAACAAGAAGAAGATTCCCCTATGAATGAAACCCCAAACCCCATATGCGTTTGAGTTAATTCAGTCAGCTGGAAATTGGTACGACCCTCATTTAATTCAGTCACTCACTAAAGAGAAATTGTATGATTCTGCCGTCATTTTTTTAGCTATATCCACCCACCAAAAATTGCGCTCTTTAAAATCAGTTTTATTATTTATTTATTTTTAAACTTTGGAAATCATATATCGAAGTCAGCTTATATTTACAATACATTTTCATAAAGTTGATTTCATAACTATATATTAAACTTTTTATACATAGGATTATAAAGTTAATTCGATGGACAACTTGACCTCCACTAGTTCTTCTGACAGTTAGAACTAGTTAAACTGACAATAACTCAAATTAACTGAAATAGATTGCTACAAATTAGCAATCAATCATGTAGAACTGAACTCAAGTGTCTCCAACTCAAATTTACTGAGTTAATTGAGTGACAAGAGCCATGTCACCTCAGTTAACTACCTCCAAGTATTCTATTGAAATAGAAATTCAAATTTTAATCTAGTTTGACCAAGGCAAAGTCAAAACTAGATTTTCTTGCTGCATTTTCAATGCACACCTCAAAAATGACAATAATATATTTTTTTCCTCTTTACATCAAATACATAAAATCATGACATATGTCATTATGAAGACCAAACCTAGTTACATATTTCAACAGTTTGCATGAAGCCTATACTTTTGAAAGTAATCTTTGCGGAACAATTTGGGTTCCTAAGAGGAAGGCTGATACATGAAGCAATCAGGTTAGCAAAAGAGGGGCTATCAAATCAGAGGAAAGACCCATTGTTGTGTTAAAGTTGGATCTTTCTAAAGCAAATGATCCTGTATTCTAGACTTTCTTAAAAAATTTGTTTCTGCATATTGGGTTTAATCTTCAGGTGGTGGATTAGATAATGGGGTGCGTTATGTCTTCCTCACTTGTAGTATTAATCAATGGTGTTGGGTTGACGTTTTTTTGGCCTTCCAGAGGCCTCCGACAGGGGACATCCTTTCCCCTTATTTGTTTTTACTTGTTGTCAAGAGTCTTATCAATCTTATAATCAATGTCAGACATTCACGACTTATTCGTGGGATCTCGATGGGTCAAGCCATCTCACTTACACATCTACTTTTTGTGGATGATGCGCTTATTTTCTATTGTTGTACATTTTTAAAGGAGAATGTCTTAATGAAATTATTAAAACCTTTTGTAGCACGAAAAGGAAGTTAATATATTTGGAGAGAACAGCCATCTATATTCCTAATTTTGTTGATAGGAACAGTTGACAAGTTGTGGAAATATTTGGCTTTCAATCTCAGTCCTTAAACAAAGGGTTCAACTATCAAAGCTATAATATTAAGCCCAACAGATATGGCATAAGGGTTCAAGTATCAAAGCTATAATATTAAGCCCAACAGATATGGCATCAAGGACTAGAGATGGTTGTAGACAAGAGTGGATAATAGGATTTATTTTTGGTGTAATTGTTTCCCTTCATGCGGTGGTCAACTCATTCTCATAAAGTCTGTTCTAGAGGCTATACCAGTTTATTGGCATCTAATGGCACTTATTCCAAAACATACTTTGGACAAGATGCGAAAAATGACTTTCAATTATTTATGGAAGGGCTCATCGGGCTATATGGGGTCACATCTAGTTAGCTAGTCGTGCATAGCAGTCCCCAAGGAGCAAGGTGTATGGGGACTGAAAAATATTTCTGATATTGGGAAGGCTTTGGCAGGAAAATCTTTGTGGGTCCTTTTAACAAGAAACAGCTTATGGAAAGATATTCTGATAGCCAAATACATATCTCCAGGGTCTCTCTAGGATTGGTTTAGATCCGGACATAAGACTCCTTTTAATTCATCTAATAAATGGAAGGCGACCTCTTCGGCTTTCTCAGTGGTAGGGCCGCATCATGCTTGGCAAGTTAGATCTAGTAACAGGACAAGTATTGAAAAGATCCAATAGCTGGAAGCAACCATGATACTTTTCTTCCGGATGCATTGGTTGTGTCCCTTCAAGAGAGGGGGTTCTGCTTAATAAATAGTATAGCAAGGTAGGATGGTACCAAAATCTGGCATCAAGGTTGGGCATCTGTGGATGATCTACAGTTTGATCCTGATCCCTGGACTAAGTTTATTACACAATTTAAACATTGTGCACATCAAAAACAGGGTTGGTGATGATGAACTGATATGGGCATACAATTCCTCCAGGGGAAATTATTCTGTAAAATTTCGTTGGTGGCACGCAACAAGAATATTTTCGAGGGCAAGTATATAGCTTCTTCTATGGTGGCCATTCAAGGTTTGTCACGGATCAATCCCCATAAAGGTAGTATTATTATTTTTTGGTTGGACGCAACTCTAAAGGTCGAACCATTGACCATTCTCGTCCTTGGGAATTCGTTGATGGAGCCAGCCAAGGGGCAGCTCATCATTGCTGGGTCGGATTTGCATTATTTTTCTCTATCAATCATAGTATTTGAGGCAAAGCAAATATTGGAACAGGCTCGAATAACATGGCTGAACTCAACACTTTACTTTCTCTAATTAAAATTGCTAACTTACAGAATAGCTGATGTCTTCAAGTTTTTGGAGATTCTCACCTGGTCATACAATGGATGCAGGGTACAGTTTTGGTAACTGAATTTGGGTCTTGAGGCATTAGCAAGTCAACTTAGGGAAGTCATAAATGTCTTTCAAGAAATCTCATTTACCCATGTGTATGGAGAGCACAATCTCTTGGAGGATTCTCTCTCGAAAGAAGCTCTCAATCTTCCTGAGAATTACGCTCGAATAACATGGCTGAACTCAACACTTTACTTTCTCTAATTAAAATTGCTAACTTACAGAATAGCTGATGTCTTCATGTTTTTGGAGATTCTCACCTGGTCATACAATGGATGCAGGGTACAGTTTTGGTAACTGAATTTGGGTATTGAGGCATTAGCAAGTCAACTTAGGGAAGTCATAAATGTCTTTCAAGAAATCTCATTTACCCATGTGTATGGAGAGCACAATCTCTTGGAGGATTCTCTCTCGAAAGAAGCTCTCAATCTTCCCGAGAATTACGTTGTGGTGGAAAAATTCCAGGAGGATTCCCTTGTAGCCCGTCAATCCACGACTTGCATTTTAGGTTTCTGTACTTTTGGATCCTGGATAGGTCTCTTTTTTGGCCTCGTTTAAAGTAAGATCACTGTTTTTTGTAACTGATATATTTTGGAATACCGGTCTGATTTTTTATATTTTTTACTGAAATAGAAAGTACAATTTTTTTTCTTGGAAAAAAATTGAAGCTAATGATATTTTTGGTACTCCTTCATCAAGAAAATTTAGGTATTTGGCCAACTAGTTTTACCCAAATTTCTTTCCTGAATTGTAGTCGACAATTTGAACTTACTGGTAGATTTCCATAAGACAGTGTTGTACCACTAACTGATCTAATCTTTCAGTTAATCGATCAGTCCTTTCTCTATACTCATTAGTTATCCTTGATGCTTTGTCCTTATCATTGTTTCCCATTCTTATTAAATCTATGCCATCATATTTCCTAATCTTCTATTAGCTTGTCAATTCCATTGCCCAATTCCTTTTATATATCTCCTCTTAATTTATCAAATTTATTTATCCCCTAGTTCTTTTTGTGACTTCTTAATCTTATCCATAAGTTGCATGGCACTATTAACTTCATCTTCATATTGACGAACTTCGATATATGATTTCCAAAGTTTAAAAAAAATAAATAATAAAACTGATTTTAAAGAGCGCAATTTTTGGCGGGTGGATATAGCTAAAAGAATGACAGCAGAATCATACAATTTCTTTTTAGTGAGTGGCTGAATTAAATGAGGGTCGTACCAATTTCCAGCTGACTGAATTAACTCAGACGCATATGGATTTGGACATGTATCGATGACAATTGCCTGCAGATTGGCAGTTGTACAACGTTAAATGGACCGAAGAAAGTTGTTGTATGGGCGGATGATGGAAGGAAGAAAGCAATGACCACTGTACAAAATAATTCATGGCTGCACAGTAGCAGCCGTAAGGTGAAAGGCAACAGCAGATGTATGGAATAATTTGGCAGCCGTGTGTATGAATAAGTTGGTGGCTGAGTACAGTTTATTTTTAGCAGCTTGGTGTACAGTTGACCCAATGCCCAGAATTTAGCTCTACCAAATGGAATAATCAGTTCTTATTTATTACAAAATTTACAGAATATATCTGCAAAGGAGTTGTTTTACTATTATATATTTTTGAATTTTTGGCCGTAATTTAGCGAAATAATTTTTGGTCAAATTGTGATGTTTTGTTGTTTAAAATGTTTTTTTGACTGTATATATGAATTCAGCACCCTGAAAAACCACTAAGGCACTCAGATTGTGGAGAGTTCACAACTCAAACTTGTGATGCCAACAAATCGGTGGCAGATTCTGGGCAAAATTCGACCGGAAAATAAGCCCAGAAAAAACTCCAAAAAAATAACAAGTAAACTAAGGCTATCTGCAAATATGTAATCTAAAATTGAAGAATGAATGATGATTGCAATGGGCCTCATAGAGGTGCATAAATATAAATTGACTGGTCACAAACAGAAGGGATGTGCGATCCTTAATGGTTCATTAACCTGATTGTTATAACTATTTTTTAATGTTACTAACTATTATGTTTGTTGCGTTATTCAAGGGTTTTAGGCGATACCAATTTCAGCAATTTTCTTTATTCTGCAGAGAGTAGGTTTTGAGGCTACAAGTGTGTCCTGGTGCCTACAAACATGGAGATCTGTCGATCAACAATGTAGGACGCCCTTTTACACCTATGTTGGCACCCAGCAAGTAGTGCCCTATTACACAAAATCTGTTTATAAATTATAGGTTTAATCTTCATACCCTAAGATATAATGGAAATCCCATAAGCATACCTGGGACCGTAATTAGATCACCATTAGGCTGTTTGTATCTATGGTATACAGGGCATATTAAAGAGTTATTTAAGAAGTGGGAATTGGGTAGTATGACTAAGGGTACAATCCATCCTCTTTAGTCAATGCCATGAAAGACCAGCCAAGTACTACGGCTGGAAGTCAATAACACATTGTAAAGCTACAGAGTAACTCCAAATACCAACCTCCCAAACCAATATTCAAAACTTTGGAGAAAAAAGAAGTGCAGTTATAGCAATAACCGTTACCTTGACCATCGACAATTTTTGACAGAAACAGAACAAACGACGGACTAAATGGATGGGGAAATGGAGATAAGCAACTCACCAATTAGGGGATAAAGTTGTTTTGACACCACTTCAAAATTAAGGATCATTCAAAAACTAATACACTCAAAAACCTAGTTTCTACTTCGACCGAAAAGTTTTCTGATTCAAAACAAGATTGCACGTGGGAGAATCCACGGACCAATCATCAGTATCAGGGAATGCCCGTCTTTTAATTTCAACTTGAAAAATAAGCCGAGGTCCTGGGCAGTTGCTCTGATCTGGCGTGTACCAACCTAGTATGTGAATTATATAAGTCGGCCCAGGCTAGGGCCTGCAAGAGGAATGGCTCAGAAATTAGTATATAGAGAATATAATTGCGTTCTTATATACGCAGATGGATAATGTGGCTTGTAGCAACAGCGTACATACATTGCTTACAACCACTAAAGCCAACTGACAAAAGAGTAAGGTCTCAGTATTGATTGACGCATTTGAAAGGGTATATACCTGGTTTAGAAGAACTGTCATGTCGATGGTTTTGCCCCTTTTTGCTCCTATTTCAAGGCTGTAGATTGGTTGAATAGTGGTCATTTGTTGATTTTCTTTTTTGGCTACAGAGAGCTAGTTGCTCTGGTTCTTCCTATGCTATTTAAAGGGACTAATCAGTTTATCATAGAAATGAAGTTGGTGTAGTAGTTGTCAAGTACAAATGGTCTGGACTTATGTTCTTGTAAAAACATATCATTTTTAATGAAATTGTTTCTGTTTTTTTCTCCCGAAAAAGAAATACCTGGTTTAGAAGGAAGAAATTCTTCTCCCAGAAATTATAAGCCACAATACCTAGGAAGGCCAGTTCTAGCCTGCTGTAAGTCAATTAAAACCAAAAAGAAGAGAAATGGTAAATACCATGATTCTTGATTGCAATTTAGCGCATCAAATTGACAAATTCTCTTGAGCGTCCCGATCTCCAGACATAATTCGTCGCCAAAACCCAGCTTCCACCATATTCTACCCAAAATTTAGCCCAAACTTCGCTTGATTTCTGCGAAAAAGGGGACGGGCGTGATCTGTTTCGGATAACCGACCGCCATGCCTGATGACTAGAAGCTTCAGTGTACGTATCCAACTCCAATTTGTCGATACTCGCACAAGCAAATGAGGGCCTTGAGTTTATATTTGACCAGCAATATGTGTGAAATGGAGAGAGGGCCGGTATCAAATGAAGTGAAAAAGTTGGCTGGCAGTGACCCAGATGCATGTGACCCAGATGCTGGTGAGAGTGTATGCATGGATATAGTTCATGATTTCATAGGATTGATGGGTACTGTCAGCGTTTTCAGGTACCTGCTCATTGTTTTCGACATGCAGCTCTTAAAAATTTAATATTGCAAATTATCTCACATAGGCATTTCCTTTGGATTTCGAGCATAATTCCCTTGTGCGGTTGGTCCATCATTCCCTCATGTCATAGAGAAGAATGGGAGGAGTTGATATAGGTTAGGTGTATCTACCCTTTGGGATAATCTTATCTAAATATAGGTGATGGATACATCAAATTGGAGTTGGAGTCGTTTAGGGAGGCGTAGGAGTTGCATGGATGGTTAAAAGTGGTCGGAATTTGGGTAAAAAAAATTCATAATATTTTATAGTCTAACAATTTTTAGTTGGATTTACAAAAATTTATTCCGGATATTTTTCAAAATATGACTATAATTTCTATAACTTTTAGAGAAAAAACATAATTGTTAGATTATAGCTATCAAATTTTCTAGGACATAAGTGTTTAGAGAGATATTTACACGGAATTTGTGATGTGTATAATGCTATTTAAATATAGATATGGGAAAGGCATAGCACATTTTCTAGGACCCAAGTGTTGAGAGGAGTATTTGCTTGGAATTTGTGATGTGTATACCTTTGGAATAATGTTATTTTTTAAATGGTGAAGTATATAGCACATTTTTTAGGAGGACTATAAGCGTTGAGAGGGTTTTGTGATGAAGTGTATATGTATAGAGGAGTATTTGCTTGGAATTTGTGATGTGTATACTTTTGGAATAATGTTATTTTTTTTATGGTGAAGTATATAACACATATTTTTAGGAGGATTATAAGGATTGAGAGGGTTTTGTGATGAAATATATATATATATAAGAATATATGTTTTTTTTTATTGTATAATGCTAATAGAAATAAAGATGAGAAGCATTGTGTCTATTTATTGTATATATAATCAAAAGAATACATATGGATACAAATAGGTAATGGGATTATTGTTTTGGAGTTTTTAGTCAAAATGTGGCCAAAAAAATTGGTCAAATCTTGATTTTTGATGTTTAAAATGGGTTTTTGATTGCATATATAGATACACCACCCTGAAAAACTTATGGGGCACTCGAATATGGGGAATTCACAACTCAAACATGTGATTCCAACAAATCCTTATTTAGTTTTAGGCAAATTAGATTGAAAATGTGCCGAAAAAAACTCCAAAATGTATAACAAATAGATTATGGCATAGGTAATTCAATAAAATAATTTATGATGTATAGATCATTTGGTTTGTGTGGGGTTTTGTCCTTGTCATTTTTTAGGTTCAAACCTCGTGGGGAGGGATTGAGGGTGGGAGCTACCTTGGGAATAATAAACTATACAATGGGTTTTTTAAGCTTAATCAGTTCTCACATAATCTTAGTGATAACATCCCACTGGTGGATATATTATTCTTCCATTCAACATTTGGGTTGTCCCTTGCAACTAGGTGTATGTTATTTGCAGATTTTGGAATTTTTTGAAAATTGAATAAGCGTGAGTAAAGTCAAATAGTTGACTTTGCTCATGCCCATTTGATTTCTAGGATATTTTGGAATTGCAATCGACATAAGTATGGTTGTCCCTAGCCTAGGTTTTGCCTAGATGGTAAAAAAACCAAAGGTAACTCGAAAAAATAAAGATGGCATCTCAAGATAAAGGTTGGTAATGTGGTGAGATAAATTGGATCAAAAATGGGGAAGTAAAGAAGAAAATTTGTCGAATGAATCATTATTTACTTGGTGGAAAAGAAGATAATAGGAAAGATTTGGCAATAACTGTGAGGGCAAATGAGATTCTTTCAACATGAGATCAACCCAATAATTACTTACGCATAATAATAATACTTTAAAGAAAATTGCTATGAATATTAAAATAAATAAATAAAGTACTTTGTGAATTCAACCTAAACTAAGACTAAACTAAAAGAAAGTAAGTAAGCAAATACCACAACATCCACACAATGAACACAAGATGTGTTTGGGGAGAAGCTAATGTCAGACCAGGCAGTAACTCCATAAGGCAAAAATGATTCGTGTGTTCTATTCCATCAGGTAGGTCTTCATTATATACATGAGGGAGGGACTGTTCAGTTCATCTCCCGATGACTGTTCATATTTCTTATTTATCCATTTACAGAAATTCACCCAATCACAAGGATTAGGTGTCAACATTCCCCCCTTAATCTGAAGGGATGTTGGTGAGTCCAAGCATCATTCTGAATCGTTCAAGCTTTTCTCTTCCAAGCGCTTTGGTGAAGATGTCTACAATTTGCTCATTTGTGGAACAATGACGGAAATGGATTGTTTTGGCCTCAACATGATGTCGAATCAGATGATATTTAGTATTGATGTGCTTCGTTCGATCATGGAACTTTGGGTTCTTGGCCAACTTTATTGCAAAGGTATTGTCAATCATGAGTGGAGTTTATTGTACTTGTTTTACCTGCCACACAATTTCTTTTGTTGCTTCAGCTGCTGCCACGTATTCTGCTTCTGTTGTGGAATCTGTCGGAACTAATTGTTTGTGTGATCTCCAGGAAATAGCTCCTAATCCAAGACTCATAGCATATCCTGAAGTTGATACCTCAGTTTCTTTGTCTCCATTGAAGTCTGAATCAGAGTATCTAATCAAGCTGAAGTCGTCCACCTGTGTATATTTGATTCCAAAGTCTTGAGTTCCCTTCAAGTACCTTATAACTCTTTTTGTAGCAGACCAATGTCCCTCACAAGGATTTTGCATAAACCTGGAGAGGATTCAAACAGCAAACGAAATGTCTGGTCTGGTAGTAGTTAGGTAGTTGAGACTTCCCACAAGTTGTCTATACTTTGTTGCATCCTCAAATTCTTTTCCTTCAATAGATGTGAGCTTTAAGTTTTCTTCCATTGGAGTAGTAAGAGGATTGCACTCTGTCATGCCAAACCTGTTCAACAAATCTCCAATGTACTTCTTTTGAGAAAGAAATATGGACTTCGGATGTTGAGTTACTTCAATACCAAGATAGTAATGAACATAGCCCAAATCAGTCATTTCAAAACTTTTCCCCAATTCCTTCTTTATGGATGCAATGTAGCTTTCATTGTTCCCTGTCATCAAAAGATCATCTACATATACCACAAGATATACAGCTGTTTTGCCAACTTTCTTGACAAATAAAGTTGCATCATCAAGATCATAATGTTTGAAATTGAGTTTCAGAAGATGCTCAGTTAGTTTTTCATACCAGGCTCACGGTGCTTGTTTGAGGCCATACAAGGACTTCACCAGTTTGCATACTTTATGTTCATGTCCTTTCACAGCAAATCCTTCAGGCTGGGACATAAAAACATTCTCTTTTAGATCTCCATTTGAGAAAGCAGTTTTTACATCCATTTGGTGGACATTCCAACTGTTCTAAGCTGCTAGTGTAAAGAGTGTCCGGATGGTAGCCCATTTTGCTGTGGGGGCAAAAGTCTCCGCATAATCGACCCCTTCCTTCTGTGCAAAACCTTTTGCCACAAGCCTAGCTTTGTGCTTGTCAAGTGAGCCATCAGCTTTATACTTGTTCTTGTAGACCCACTTGCATCCAATTGGTTTGGTTCCTAATGGAGGATCAACCAGCTTCCAAGTGTTGTTCTTTATGAGGGCATCATACTCCTTTTGCATTGCTTCTTTCCATTCATCATGAGAAGCAGCTTCTTTGAAGGAAGTTGGTTCAAAATCTGTAGACAAGTTCAATTCACAATCATAAGAAACATCCATATCAACAGGTGAATTAGAGTCATCCACATCACCTCCATTTTGCCGGTTTGAATTTCTAGTTCCTGTCTTTCCAACTTCATCAGGATGAACACTTTCAAGTGTCTTTTTCAGCCACTTTGGGGGACCTTTCTCAGATGGTCTAGGCTACTCCGTTGATTGAGTTGGGACTGAATCAAGATTGAGTCTCCCAATTCTATCAATCACATCACTTAAAGCATCATCCGTTGTTGGAGTTTCATGCGGGGGAGAGTGTTCTTCAGAAGAAGATTCCACATGTTGATCTAGTATAGGAATCCCCCCTTCAAGATGTGGAATCTGATTATCAAATTCTTGAAATGGTTTTGCTTTTGTGAATCTATCCAACCGATCAAGTTGCCGCTCAACAACATTGTCAGTTTTGGATGATTCAAGAAAAATTACATCTCTGGATACAACAAACAAGAAAAATTACATCTCTAGATACAACAAACTTCTTATTTACTTCATCATAGAGGCGGTATGCTTTGGAGGTGTTTGAATACCCTAGAAAGATACACTTACGACTTCTAGCACCAAGTTTGTTTCTATGTACCTTTGGTATCAAGGCATAACAGGTGGAACCAAAGACCCTGAGATGCTTTACCGAAGGAACATGTCCATACCACATTTCATATGGAGTCTTGTTTCTTATAGCATTAGATGGACATCTATTCTTTATATATGCAGCACATAGAACAGCATCAACCCAAAACATTATCTTTACATTTTTGAAGAAGAGCATGGATTGTACCATATTTAAGATTGTCCTATTCATTCTTTCAGCTACACCATTCTGTTGGGGATTATAAGGCACAGTTGTTTGATGTTTGATCCCATGTTGGCGAAGATAGTTTTCAAATTCATTTGATGCGTATTCTTTTCCATTATCAGCACGAATAGACCCAATATGAGATTGTGCATAATTTTCAATCCATTTATGAAATTTCTTGAATGTTTGAAAAGCATTAGATTTGTTCTTCAATAAATAAACCCAACACATTCTGGTGTAGTCATCAATAAATGTCATGATATATTTATTTCCATTTGCAGAAGGAACAGGCATTGGACCACATAAATCTGAATGAATGAGTTCAAGTTTTCTATGTGCTCTTGAATGTGAATCATGAAAATACTGTTTGTTATGCTTTCCTAGAATGCAAGCATCACATTGCTTAAGTTTCCTAGGAATTGTAGGCAAACCAACAACACCATTTTTCTTCAACAAGCGGAGACTGTCATAGTTTAAATGTCCAAATCTAGCATGCCACAATAAACTTGATAGAAGTGTACCTTCTTCATGATGACAATTGTATGAGAAATGTTGTGCACGAGCAGAGGTTCCTTGCAGCTTGAAAAGCCTTTCTTCTTCTATTCCACTCATGACAAGTGAGTGGTCAGATGCTTTTCTAACCTCAAGCTTGCCATCAAACATATGAATGGAGTGACCATGCTGGTGGATGTGGACCAATGACAACAAGTTTCTCTTGAGCTGTGGGAGATATAGAACATGATGCAGAAGAAAGTCTGGAAGACCAAGCAGTTTAAGCCTGATTGTGCCAAGCCCTGATGGCTTGATTTTTGATTGGTATGCAAAGTATACTGCTCCATCAACATTGTCAGTGAATTCTTCAAAAAAATATTTTCTATGAGTCATGTGGCAGGTTGCTCCTGAATCAAGCAACCAATCATTTTTCCAAGAAGCAAGTGAAGCATTAAATAAATCTTCATTTACTCCAATGTTACATTGTGCCACAACATAGTGAGCGGATTCAGGTGCTTTACCTTTGTCTATATCATCAGTTTTACCTTTCTGTTGGTTTCTTTTCTTCTCAATTTTGTCCCATGGTAGCTTGCATGTAGAGGCATCATGTGATCCATTTCTTTTGCAGCGTATGCAATGCAAATCTGCCTTTTCTCCTTGAGAATGTCTGCCCCCCCTGCCTCTGAAATATCTTCCTCTTCCTCTTCGACCACCTCTTCCTCTTGTAGAATCTTGAGCAGGATGCTTTTCTTTATGAGCAAGGCACACAACCTCTTCAGAAGATTCAGGGGTTGTCTTCTTTCCAAAAGCTTTCTCTCTTTCAGCAAACTTTTTCACAAGAGAGTCAAAGGTTATATCTTTGAGATTTCCATTTGCTTGCAATGACTCAAGATAATTGGAGTAAGTAGGATAAAATGCCTTGAGAAAAGCGATAAGAGGAATATCCAATTCCACCTCAGTGGATTTGATATCATGCATTATAGATTTTACTTCGGATGCAAGAGCAAGAGGATCATTATTTTGTAATTCAAGAGTGAAGAGTTTAATCATGAGTTGAACAACTTCAAGTGCAGAATGTGACTCATAGAGTTCTTTCAGCTTTTGTAAGGCTTCGAAAGCAGTTGAAAATGGCGAAATATGGCGACTCACCTCTTCATTTACAGATGTTGCGATTAATGCATAAGCTTTGCTATTCTTATTTTCCCAAATGGCAAGCTCTTTGTCTGAGGTAGGTTGTTCTGGTTCTTTGTCTCCGTCTCCAATACACACTCCTTTCCACAACTCGTTGAAAATGAGAGTGTGTTTTATCATCTGGGACCACTCAAGATAGTTCTCTTTGCCAATGAGAACTATTCCCACAATAGATATGATTGAATGCATTGTAAAATCTGTGTACTGTAAAAAAAATACTTCTGCTAGCAAGAAAAAATCTATGTACTATAAAAAAATACTTCTGCTGGCAAAAAAAATCTGTGTACTGTAAAAAAATACTTCTGCTGGCAAAGAGAAAAACTATATTTTATCCATATAGAATATCACCATTTGTATTTTCAACCTTATTTCATACGATATATCAAGCATCCATGCCCTTGACAAAAAGGAACTGCTCACTGCACCATTATCAATATATTGTATTCCATAAACCCAAAATGACTAATAAAATAAGGAAAAAATCTTGAGCAAAGTTGTTTCTTTCCAATATATTATCATGCTCAACACCTTTTTTTTTCTTTAGTGATACCGAGGCTTACAACAGTGATACGGAGGCTTTCGGGCAATATATTATCACGCAATATAAAATATTATCTCTATTACCATCTTTGATGTGTTCCTCCGAAATAGTTATGACCTGCAATTGCTTCACACGAGCGGCTCCTTCTCGAAAATGCTCCTCAGACGTGCCTCTGTTTTGCACCTCCTCAAGAAATGTGGCTTGTTCTCGCAAATGCTGCTCAATGGCTCTCTCTAGCAACCACCGCTCCCCAGTTGCGCCTCTCTCTCACGACGGCTCTGACAGACGTTCAGACCTGTGGCAATGATACCAGCAATAGCAATGATATCAGCAATAGCAATGATATCATGTCAGCGCGCTGATAACAGCTGCGTAGTAGAGCAGGTAGGCGAGATGTGAGAGGATATGGAGGGGAATCCGGTAAAACTATTGGCACGCTGATGTTGAGAAACAAAATCGCCATAGGTTCCACATGCATTTAACAACTATTGCATAAAATCGCCATAGGTTCAGATGTTTAGCACAGAAAATCTGATGAAGAGATGGCATTGAGGCTTGCTGGTGGTATGTGTAGTAATGAAAACGCAGTGGGTATTCAACCTTGCAGAATACAATGGTCGGAGAATAGAATGGCGTTTTCAATACATTGATAGCGTTTCAACACAGTACAAGGAGCAGCGAGAATAATGGTGAATAGCAGGTGGAGCAGGCTTCAGGGAACTGACACCACAGATGGGCAGGTGTGAATTCTGAAAAATAAGTAGAACATAGGCATAAACTAACACCAGGAGTTACACAAAACTTAATTTTGGGAGCTAGCTCTGATACCATGTCAGACCAGGCAGTAACTCCATAAGGCAAAAATGATTCGTGTGTTCTATTCCATCAGGTAGGTCTTCATTATATACATGAGGGAGAGACTGTTTAGTTCATCTCCCGATGACTGTTCATATTTCTTATTATCTTTTTACATAAATTCACCCAATCACAAGGATTAGGCGTCAACAGCTAATATATGAAAACCCCAACTAGAAAGTGGGTGTCATACCTTTCGCTTTTCTTCTTAATTATAAAATGCAAATACAAAAGAAAATTGCACTCACTATGGACTTGCAATTGACATTTTGGCTTATATGGTTGCTACGTGGACTTTTAATTCCTTTGTTCTACTTCAACATATTGCTCCCAATTCTTTATTATACAATGGAACAATAAATAATATCATAAGAATGGAACCCCTTCCTATCCTAGCAACCTAATATTTCACAATGTCGTGATAATTGTCTAGGCTTAAGGTCAAGGAATTTTGTATGCAGAAACTCCTCATTGGGGTTAGGGTTTTAGAATCTCTAAATTCTTTTAGAAATCCCATGCATTACTAGCTCCACATGTTTCAATAGTGGATACTAATGCAACGTCCACTTGGTACCATGGTGGTCAACATGATAGGTCCACTTGTGGGAGGCATAACTTCCTCATATGAACTTTGATTAAGGTGATATTTATGCTATGGAAATTTCTTCATGTGTAGAACAATGTTGAGTAGCTAAGAAATTTGCTCACAAATTATTGGCCCCAAAAACCACAATCTAATGCCTTAAACGAGCTCTAAAATTTTCTAGACACCAAATCATCAAATTGGGTCTTTCCCTTAAAATTGTCTCTACAAGATAATAGTTTTCATTTTCCCACCCAAAAAGTACCAAAGTAGATTAAAGTTATATAATGATCCATTTAGGGTTGTACATCCCCATTTAGGGAGGTTTTGGTCCCTAAAAGATAATACTGAAGGAGATGAGGAAATTTTTCCCCCACATTCTCCATAGGGTATCATTTGGCCTTGCCTAGAAGTTGTCCTTTCAACCCAACTTGCTAAGGTTCATGTTATGCCCACATGGTTGTTTAGGAATGTTGAAGAATCAAGGGCTAGTGTGTATATTAGGATTCTTCTCTATTTGATTACAATTTGTGAGGCACTTTTACAATTATCTTAGCTTAATCTTCTTCTTCTTATTAGTGTGTGTGTGTTTCATCAAACTGCTACCAAAACCATAAATACAAGAACATAGATGTTGGCTCTCTGCCAGGGTCAAAACCTCTCTCTCTTAGAGAGGAAAACCCTTCGATAAGATTCTCTTATTGAAGCTTCTTATTGATCAATGCCAAACCCTAGACCCTTGACAAGAATATCCTCCAAGCACAAGTCAAGCCCTTTCAAGATTACTTCTTCTTGCAGCACTTCGTCCTCCTTCTTCCAGCACTTTGTCTTTCTTCCTTCGGCACTTCTTCCGGCAACTGTAGAGACCTTCTATTGTACACTCTAAAATGTGCCTTGACCTTTTATTCGTTGGGTTTTGATGGAGCCTTTCTAACTTAAGGAGATGACCTTTTTTCCTCCCAACCAAGCCTTCTTCTCTTTCACAAATATTGCATACTTAGAGCAGCAGTAATGCAGCCCTAGTTCTTCGCACATGTGAGGGAATCTCCTCACAAGAACTATGTTAAACTTCTCCTTCTCCCTTCGCTTGTATAGCCTTCTTCCACACTTGAGTGAGAGGCCTTGTAGGCCTAGTTTCAACCCTAAACAATGAGATATGGTTGACTGTAGGTTACTGTTGTCATAACCATAGAGACAACTCTCCTTTCCTCGCACGTGTGGCTGTAACTGGCCCTTTAACACTTCAGTTTGCTTCCTCCTTTCTTCGCTGCCTTGGAGACCCTTTTCTTGTCTTCTTATTACCCTTTACTCAGCTTCCTACCTTCATTGATTTCAAAGGTGATAGCTTGACGTTATAGTGGAGTGGACAACCTCTATATATAGAGGATTGTCCCTCCTTTTAGGCTGACTAGAAGGCCGACTAGAAGACTGTTGGCTGACTTGACATATATAGCTCAGATTGCTTCTTTGGAGGTGTCTTTGCTTTGGAGGAGGCTTGACTTTGCTTGGAGGGTTATTCTTTGACTCTTATACAAACATATACATGGAGTAACATGCCCTTAAGGTCTTCAATCAATTTCTTTTGACTCCTTGACTCACCTATAGCACTTAAAATGTGCTAGACCTATTTCAATGAGCAAGAAACTCATTGACATATATTATAAAAATAATATTTCTTTTATTGAATAAGTACAAATATCAAAAGTACCTTTATGAAGACTAAACCTAGTTACGTTTCCTTCAACAAGGAATTCTTTTGTAAGGTTACATCTTTTGTAAGGCTTCAGAGGGGAGGAGGTTGAGATCACTAACGCGTATACTTACTTGGGGGTGAAATTCTCAGGTCCCCGCTTAAGTTTGCGACTAGCGCTTTAGCCTCATATTAACAAAGGATATGGATTTTTATCACTTCTCGAGAGACTGTGCTTTCGACATCACTTCTAGGACATCTCATCCAAAATGAGCCTCATGGAAACCTTGATCCATCCCACTGTTCTATATGGCTCAGAGATTTGGGGACCATCTTTACTTGAGTTAAAGTGGGCTTTAGCTGAGAGAGTCTAGATTCTTCTTCTTTGTTGCATCATTAGATTCAAACATATAGTACCTCAACACATCATCCTTGTATAGTTTGGATATTAGCCCTTTCGGCTTGAGATGGTCTTTAGATTGGTTTCATTCTTGCATCATGTCTAGGGATTTGCAAACTCGATAAAGAGTAGGGACCAATATCCTTACTTGGCATATTTCTGTTCCGAGATTGTTGCTCGTTCTACTCCCTTGGGTCAAGCCAGATGTTGGTTTATAGGAGTTTCAGATCTCTTAAAGTTAGTGGGCATTCAGTTGGATGGTCTCCCCCCATTATGATATTCCTTAGATGTTCTCAGTCACCTTTTACCTACTAGATAGGAGCTAAATAAGATCATTAGAGAGGACATATACAGGAATTTTGTATAGGTCACCTAGGTCAATCCTTTGGGGGTTTGCGCCCAAAGATGGCCTTCTACGTTGAGCACTTCTTGGAGTTGAGAGATGAGCTCATTGTTTGACCCCAGTGTACGATTCCCCACTGGATGCATGCTCTTCTCATTCCTTTAGGCCAATTCAAGGTAGGTTCTCATAGACTTTAGGTAGAGACAAACCACCAGATTGATAGACCAGACAAAATCTGTCAGGTATGTCATTTATAGGAAGTGGATACCGAGGTGCACTTCATTTTTGGATTCCCTATCTACTATGAGATCAGAGGAAGGTTCCATTGCTTGTTTAGAGATTCTCAGACCCTTGCTGAATTTTTTAGGTATCCTGATCAAGGATGTTTGGCCCTATATATGCAAGAGGCTCTCAGGTTTTGAGCGCATATTCTTCAGCCTCCCATCAGACCAAACCCCACACAGAGTATCACGACATTTTTTAGGGTACTACCTTCAGATAGGGGCACCAAGAGACTGATTGATACCAGTACATATCCAGACTTTAGATTAGTGAGGACCCATGGAACCTCACCCCACCACATGAAATCTAAGCAACAAATCTGTCTCATATCCATTCCTAGGAGACGGAGTAGGTCCTCCAGACCTCAACAGTGTGCAAACTCTCCCAGGCAACGATTCAGTAGATAGTCCGCACTTTCCACCATCTGGTCAACAGACTTTGTTGAGTTTTCTTCAATGTTCTTCTTTCAGCCTCGGATGTAGGAGAGATGGGTTTGGTCCTTAGACCCATTAGCTCTTAGATCTTCTTAGCCAGGGCATTTCATGCATTGTATCTTTTATCTTCATGCATTATATCTTTTATACTTCATGCATTGTATCTTTGATATTCATGTATTATATCTTTTATAGGAGACGGTTTGGTTCTCCCACATTGTACGAACATCATTGTAATAAACAGTCCCTTTGACCTACTTTGTGGTCAATAGTTGGATATAAATATAAATAAAATATATTATCTTATCTACCCATCAACTTCCTAGCCTAACATGGAAGGCTTTTAGAGCTTTAGATTCTCTACATTCACCACTATGTAAATATGCATATGGGGGTATACTGACCCTATAGGAATTATCACCCCTATTCTCCAACAATTCAAAAGCACCATACCGCGGAGCCTTGTTCTTCTTACAAAGACCTTATAAACTTTCATTGTTTAGATGCAACCAAACAATGTCTCCCTCTTTGAATGTTTTTCTTGTTTTTGTGCTAATCATGCTAACCTTGTACTTTTTTTTATATCTTCTTCAATGTTTAATGTACATGCAATTGGATGTGCATAATCTTGTCAACAAAATTTTCATCCTTCCATGCTTATTTCTATGTTGTGTTCCCTCGATCCTCCTCATTGTCCATATACAACATATAAGAGAAAAGGTGGCAAATACCCAAAGTAATTTGTTGTAACATACCCCCTACTATCCCTAGCCCTAACTAAGAGTAGAAGGAGGCAGTTGCTAAGCTGACCCAACCTCCAAGGTCCATTTATGGATATGGGGTCTAAATTTTTTGACCTTTTTCGACTTTCTTAAAACTTAAAATGGATGATGTCTTATGTTTGTCTCACGAGACATTTCCAACGATATAAAATTTACTCCAATATGAATTTCATATCAAAAGATATGGCCATTTAAAACTAACTTATCAGGTGGTGCCATGTCATTTAATTTGCCACGTGGTCCCCATGTGGTGCCCATGTTGCTAGCCAAGTCATGCGCCATGCCATGCCAAGTGGCAGCTGCCGACTTGCTCATGATTGGCCATGTTATGCCACTTCCACAACTCGCGAAGCAAGTGCATACATTATACACAAGGGTTACACTCCTTCCAACTATATACATATTGGACGAGCCCCCCATATGCCACCTTATCTTGAAGATTAAATCTCGAGAATTCCTCTTGCAGTCTCCTGTCAAATCTTTCGGGGTGAACCTTTTGGGATTGTGTGGATCCTCATGGACCATGCTACCAAGACATCCCAATACCTTCGTTACAGTTGCGCACTCGACTCCAACCTTCCACATCACCCTAGTCATTCCCTTACGATGCATTCAATAATGTTAGGATGACCTAGCCCACTTAAATTTATGGTGTGACACAAAAAACCTACAAGGCTTACCTTCCCCAATACGATGTTTCCATTGGCCCACTTGTCATGCCCTCCCAAAAATAAAATCACAGGAGTTTCCATAGTTCCTCCACTCAAAACCTTTGAGATCCAGGACGCTTAGGCGATGTCATCAAAATAAATCGTCGGGTGATGTCGTACCATCCACGTGGCCTCCTACAAGAGTGTCATGTGTCATGTGATTTGAGCCCCCTTGGACCCATGAAAAGGCTAAAACAAGGTTGCATGTGGCACACCTCAAGGGCACCACGTCACCTCTCTACCATGTCATGAACCTCATCACCCAGGGTCCCACCACAAGTTCCAACCCTTCACAACATAGAGGTTTCTCGTATTATTTAACTAGGGTTTTCCCTTCGTCACTTTGTGTCGAGGCTTTCAGCCAACCCCATTGTGCCAAGTCACCCTAGGAATAAAATACTGGGAGTTTCCCTTGGGACTCCCTTTGAAACCTCTAAGGAGAAAGTTTTGAGTTTGTCCAATGACCATGAGTGCTTGCCCATCGACAATCCAGATCCACCTCTTATTTAAGCACTTGATCATTACACCTGGTCATAAGTTCGAAGAGGTTTTAAGCCATTTCCTTCTGCACTCATGCGCTCTAGACTCAAGGATTCCATCCCTGCGCTTAGCAACATTTGATGCACGTATAAGGGCCTTCGCCCAAGCCTCATATGCATGGTTTATAAATATACAAGGGTGTATGCAATCTCTTCTGCCTACCCCTCGTGAGCTTTATGTAAGTACTCAATCCAATTAGGCTTGTGGCTTGCAAAACAAATATATAATATACATATTTATACATATACAAATGTTATCCTTCTTGAGCTTATGCTACTTTGGCCCAAACTTAGCCTACAAATGCATGAATTAAACGCTCATTTACTTGTATGTATATGTTCAAGGCTAGCCCTCCTGAGCTTATGGGTAGATGTCGGTCTGATAACCAAGTCATTTTAATGTAGACATCCATTTAATTAGCAAATATTTGTCTATCTCCTCTATACTTAGCCATTTAGACCCATTATAAATACTCATAATGAACACATGAGTAACCCACTCCTAGGTATTAACTTAGGCGATTATCAACTTTGTTGCCAACAAATAATAATAATATAGAGAGCATGAACCAACACTAATATATCAACATTCAGGGAAAAACCATCCTCATCATTCACACGACATTTAACATTATTCATTCACATAGGATTTACGTATTCCTCATCCACGGCACAGGACTTGGCAATACACATGAATTCATTTTCCTCAACATATCACAGGCACTAAACCAACACATTACCCTATGCAAAAATCCCTAACCTTCCTAGGCTTATAGGTTAGAAACAAAACCTACTAGCCATTCTTTTAACAAAGTATAATCATTGCAAAGATTCACCCATCTCTTTGATACCCAGGCACATGAACCATAGTTCTAAATCAAGAACTTACAATATTCACATAATCATTCCTTAAACATAATTATCATTCATATAGGAATGCCTCATTCCTCAGCATTACAAGCTATGATAGATAAGTACATTAAACAAACATAACACATTCAGAACATAAAAGTCATAAGTAGACACTTATCTTTGATAGATTGAACCAGACAACTTAGATTGGGCCTTCAACTCTCCACCCAACTTTAGACACGTTGCAACCAAGTCTTCCTTACAGGAGTCACCCCTGAGCCAGATTCTAGAGGTTGAGGAAGAGTGCTTAAGGAATTAAACCAAATCTATCAGCTAAAATAGGGAATCCAGAGGACCATCCACCTCCACCCACCAATTGCTTCATGCAATCAATATCTCACAAGGAATGCAAAGGTCCACTACCTCCACCCTCAAATCAATAAGGGAATCCAGGCTATACCTCCACACTCAAATCAACAAGGGAATCTAGAGGCTATACCTCCACCATCAAATAAGTAAAGTGTTGTCGTCCCATCAACCCCCTTTTATTTTGATCAAAAGTGAAGGGTCCCTCATAAAATTTTGGAAATATTGCCTTGTTTTGCATTTGGATTCCTATTTTTAGTGATTTTTGGCTTAGATATCATTTTTTGAGATTCAAGTTTATTTTTCCATTTTTTTATATTCCCATCATCTTTGTCTCATCAATACCTTTCCAAGATCAAAAGTTATAGTTGTTTGAAGTATTGTGTTTTTGAATTGTTTTGATGACATGCCATGTCAACCAATATGTGACATGTTAGTAATTCCATCCAAGATCAAAAGTTATAGTTGTTTGAAGTACTGTGTTTTTGAATTGTTTTAATGACATGCCATGTCAACCAATATGTGACATGTTAGTAATTCCACATGGCAAATCTCATTGTTATACATGTATATTTTATTCCAAATTTGTTTTATTTTCATATACATTTTATAATTTTGTTATATTTTTTATTTAAATTTTGAATTATTTATTTATTATTTGTTTGATTTATTTATTACTATTATTATTATTTTTATATTTTAATCCATATAGGGTCAGATGTCAGGATGATTTATTCAATTTTCATTTTTCTCCTCCCAACCTCTTCATCCCCAACTTACCCGATTTTGTACATTATTTATTTATTTGAATGGGGGCTTTAGTGAGTAGAGTTATTCAGAGGTTTGTCTTCTGGATTCATCACATAAATATTTTAAATTATTGACGCATTTTGAAACAGCGAATGTGGTTCATCTTTAAGACGATGAGATGAAGAAAATTTGATCTAATAGGAAGAATAGAAATGGGGAAGAATTCCTACAAGCTCAAAGGTTAGGTCAAAGGTCATAGAAAATAGTCCTTAGGAAAATATAAAATAAAAATAAATGACTAAGTGAGATAAAATAGCCCTTACAAAATAAATAAAAATAATAATAAATGATTATAATCAATATTAACGTATTTTTGACGGTATGAACAAAAAAAATATATATTTTTTTGTTTTATTTTATGTGTTTATTTTATTATTTTATTAATTTCATTTTTAGGACAAGAGGAGATTTAAATTTCATTTTGTTCCGCTCACACTCCATCCATACATTATTTAATTTTTATATTATTTAATTTAATTTAATTTTTGTATTATTCTATTTTAATTTAGATTTTTATTGTCATATTGGTATATTGGTTTATTCATTTTCAAATTTATTTTTGTTATTCACGATTCCCAAATTAATGTTTACTTTAAGGATAATCTATACATTATTTAATTTTTAATTTTAATTTATTTTATTATTATTATTTTGGTAGAATGGTTTATTCATTTTCAATTTTCATTTTTGCTTACCTAATGGGATGAACTGTACATTATTTTATTTTATATTTATATATATATATATATATATATATATTATAATTTTAATTTATTTATTATTATTATTTTGGTATAATGGTTTATTCATTTTGATAGTGGAGATTTTCATAGTTGGTCATATTCGTTGAATTTTTCAGATATGAATTGTATAGGGGTTTTTCTTGTCTATGTTTCAAGTGGACACTCCACCCATCATTAGGGACTAGAAAGCAAAGAATGTATGCGTGAGAGCATAATTAGAAGGTAAGGAGAGGAAAAATTATATAATTAGAAAAAATTTATTAAATTTTATTGTTAAATAAATAAGTCAAAAAGTATTAAAATATAAGAATGAATGAAAATAAACCAGTGTAGATCCATCTTAAATCCAGATCTATCAAGAGTTGAGAGAGATCAAATCTTTCAAGGTTCAAGCCCCTTTCTTGAGTGCAAAACTTGAGGAAAATTTTGCACCTTGAGAGATTTGATCCCTCTCGAGGCTTGATAGATCCGGATTTAAGATGGATCTACACATAGATATGCTAGTATGTATTGTGATCCATCTTAACTCGAGATCTACCAAGCTCAGAGAAGGATCAAATCTATTTTCAGTTATATATATATATATATATATATATATATATCCCTTTTCATATTATAATTTTAAAGTAAATAAAAACATAAAATCAAACAAATCAAACAAATTACAAATAATCCTTTGTTTTATGTTTCTCTCTATCTTCATTAAACACAACTCATCACACTACATACTCACAAATGTAATAGATATAAAGTAAATCAACTTCGTTCATAATAACTTAGTTATGATTAAATTTACAACATTATTGTTTAAAAATGTCAAACTATGTAAAACAATATCTCGAAATGGCTCTATGTGATCTCAAACTATTAAAACTAAATTTATGCCCTATATTTTAATTTATATATATATATATATATATAAATAATAATTTAAAGGTAAACAAAAGTAAAAAAACTATATAATTTTTTTTGAAAAGATAAAAAAAACAGATATATATATATATATATATATATATAATTTAAAGGTAAACAAAAACAAAACTTAGTGAAAGGGTGTCATTTTAATATGAAAATGTACCAAAGATAAAGTACAGGCAAACTAAATTTCATAATAGAAAATCTAGCTTTTCATTATCTAGACATAAAATAACTAATTTTCACACCAGAAAATTTAACTTCCTATTATCTAGATAGTATATTTCAATGGAACACAAATCTACTTGATATTTGGTCAAAGCAAGGTTTCCAAACTAGAATCATTTTTAAAATTTGAATATAATAAATCAAAAAGATAAAATAGAAATGCCTCTACACATGCCTATTAGCCTTCATTATATCAACGCTGGTAATCTTTCAATAAAATTACCATTTACTTTGCAAAGCAAATGGGTTCTATGTGATTGATCTTATAGGATAATCACAAACAAATTCTTATAATAATATAAGCAATATTATTCTTGCAAGCACATAGAACATTTTATAATTATGTAAAAAATCGGTAGAATATGCCTTTATAAGATTTTAAACTTTTAAAATTAAATTATTTATAACATTATTAATTAAATATGTTCAAACTGTAAAAAAAAAAAATACATGGAAATGACTTTATGAGATCTAAAAAAAGAGAGAGCATAAAATCAAACAAATTATAAATAACCCTTTGTTTCATGTTTCTCCCTACCTTCATCAAACACAACTTATCACACTACATACACACAGACACAAACAAAACAATAGATATAAAGTAAACGGCCAAAAAAATGAGACTTTGGAGTCTCCACATATCAACTAGGTTCATAATAACTCAATGAAATAGTCTATAACGCGACTTTTTGAAGGCCTTTCCGGCGGATTTTTCCGGTCGAAATCCGGCAAGAATTTATGGAATGGTAAGTTTGATAGCTAGTTTCTGCACAATGAAAGTGTCACAGGGGTTTTTCAGGGTGCTGAATCCAAATATGCAGTTAAAAAACCATTTTAACTGCAAGAAATCAAGATTTGACCTCAATTTCTTCCGCCGGATTCCGTCACCGGAATCTTCAAAAAGTCGCATTATAGACAACTCCTAACTCAATTATGATCAAATTTATAACATTATTAATTTAAGACGTCAAATAATGTAAAAATTCTTGGAAATGCCTTTATAATATCTCAAACTATTAAAACTAAATTCTTACTATATATTTTACATTTTTATGTATAACAATTTAAAAATAAACAATAACAAAAACAACTATTAAAAAATAATTAGAAAGCTCAATTTTTTTTTATTTTTTTTTAAAGGGAACACAAACAAAATTTGGTGAAAAGATATCGTTTTAATATGAAACGGTACAAAAGATAAAATACACTATCAATTTTTTTCCATATCTCTGTGAACATGGAGGAGAGACTAAATGACTAACATGACATGCCAACACCATTCAAGACAGTCACATTATTGTTGTTGTTGATCGTGGATTTAGAGTGCGCAAACATGTAATGGAATCAGGTCAATGTAAAAGAAAATCAAAGGTGTAATGGAAACCCATACACAAATAAACATTTTCATGATAGAGGATAACAATAAAAAGAGAAATTTCTGGTTTGAAATTTTATATTTACATAAGAGATAATTAATTATTCACTAATAAAGTAAAATGTATTTCAAAAAATATGATTCAGAATTACCTTTATCAATAATAATCGGTTGATAAGTGAAGGTCATAATCGTGGTAATGGAGTCACTTTATGAATTTATGTGAATTGTGTGTTTATATATAGTTTTGAGACAAAATGATTTAAATTTCTTTTTGTGTGTAACATTGATAGGAATTTTATGAGAATACCATGGGTTGAATAATATTATGGGTAAAAATAATGGGTTATGAAAACTAGGAGTCAAAACGATTACATAACACAAAAATTGCAAATTAAACTGGTTATTTTATCTCAATTTTATTTTATTTTATTTTGACCGAGTCAAAATGTTAAACATTACATTACAACATCTCTATTATATTGGGGTGGAGAGTCTCTTACAATTAAACTAACTATTTTTTTTTTCCCCTGGGAAAAAATCGTAATTTCTATTAAGTATTAAGAAATTACATTTTGCAGATGCCGAAGCATATTCATATGGAGGCAGCATTGCCTGTCGAGTTCAAAAACTGTAGTTCTAGAAAGAGAAAAACCAAGATGTCTCCACGCAGGGAGCATTTCCAAAAAGAACTAGTATGTCTATCAGTGATCAAAATTGTAACTATGCTCTTCGCAGAGAGCAATATATATGCTGAATATAAACAAAAGGATTTGAGCTGAACTCATGTCTGGACAGTCTATGTACATGCTATAAACAAAAAAGTTACTGATAAAGTGTGGGCCTATAGCCCATCGTCCATATGATCATCAAAAGGTCTGTGGTAGTGCTGGTAGTATGTGCCGTCGATTTCCTCCTGGATCAACCGGTCTTCTCCTTCTCTGTGCGCGACCTCTTTGGAGAGCTGGTCGGCGACGGTGTTTTGTTCCCTGTAAACGTGATGGCAGACAAATGATTCAAAGGAAGTAGTCAGTCTCTTTGCTTCATCAAGTATGTGTCTCAAAGAAAATGAATGACAATGAGATGCATCATTCAGCCAATTGCAAACAATTTTAGAGTCTCCAAATAGCTGTAGGTGTCTGCAATGTTTATGGATAGCAAAGTGGATGATATGTTTCGTCGTGCATAGTTCAGCATAATTATTTGTGCCTCTACCAAGATTGATTTGAAGCTTGAAGCAATGCCTCTCATTGAGATGGAGAATAGCACCACCCCCACAGCCCGCTTCTTGGGCCGAGCCATCGAAGAAAGCCCATGGAATTGATTTGTCGATGGGAACAGGTTTGATGATTCGAGGTGGGGCGGGGGGATCCTCTTCAGGTAGCATGTTATAATCAGCAACCGTGTGGAGGATTATAGATGGCCAGTGAGGGGCTTTGAGGTTAAAGATTGCCTGATTTCGTGCTATCCAAACGGCCCAGCAGGCCAGCAGAGGCAGGTTGATAGATTTCCCTGTGTGATTATGGCACCAGTTATTCCATGCTTCAGTGAGGTTGTTACCATGCCATTCTTTCAAAAGCGGGACTTGTGAGGTGAGAGATTGCCAGAATTGAAGAGAAGAGCTGCAGAATAGGAACAAGTGATCAGTGCTTTCTTCTGCCCTATGACATAAGTGGCAGCGAAAAGGTCCATAGAAGGACCTCTTCATGAGATTGGTGCCTGTAGGAATTTTGTCAAATAAGATGTTCCACATCAATAATCTTGTCCGGGGAGCTGACTTAAGCTTCCAGAGCGCTTTCCAGGTGGGATGTAAGTCTGGGGGCCTATAAGGTTCCATGAGCCTTAGATATCCTAGCTTTGGGGTGTAAACACCATGCTTGGCAAAAGCCCAGATGATCTCGTCAGGTCCTTCTGTGAGCCTGATGTGAGCTTGAGTGAGAGCGATAGTATACTCCGTCCATTCGTTTATCCATTGTTCAGGCAGTTCTAAAGCTTGGGCGGATAACCATGCTTGCTGGAGGAAAGAGGTTAAACTAACTATTTTATTTTAATACTATTTGATTTTGACCAAGTCAAAATGTTAAACATTACATTACAACATCGGTACCATAGTGGATTAGAGAATGCCTCTCGACACAAAAACATTAAATTATGAGCATGAACTCGAGAAAGAATTTTTTTAATTAAATGATATTAATAAAATGAATAGTCAAAGAAAAAAGCATGAATGATAATGAAATTGATAAAATGAATAATCAAATAAAGAAGCGAATAGAATAATGAATGCAGATCCATAATGAATTAAGAAAAGTCTTAGTAGAAATCACATAAGAGAAATTTTTGGCCAACCAGATGAAGAGGCAGACCATCACAAAGGCTTAAATAGAGAGCAATATAAAGACTATAATTTCAAGTAACTACTATATTTTATTAACATTATTATTATCAAACAACTATATATATATATATATATATATATATATATATATATATATATATATATAATTGATATATTTTTTTTTTACAAGAACAGTTATGGGATTTCATTATCTGCTTGGCCAATAGCCTCTCAAACGGTTACAAAAGGAGGAGCAGTTTTTAGCGTGCCTTTCTACCAAGTGGGAATTGGCTCTTGTTCTGATATGCTTCCTCTTTCTACAATTGTTAAAGTGCACTTTTGTTGCTAATTGTCCAAGCTGAAAAATACATACGAACTGATTTAATAAAAGGCAGTAAAACATGTCTTTTTATGGGATAGGCACCCACAAGATTTCCTTGTTTTTGAGAATAGATCCAGCCTCTAAGAGAACTGCCTTGTTTTCTTGAATATCTGCTGCTTTATTATTTGTTCTCAGGACATGAAAATAAGTCAAGTGGAGAGACTTTGAAATGCTTTTGATTCTTGTAATTAGCCTTGCTAGCTGCAGATCTGCTGAGTTGGAGATGGTTGCCATTGCTCTTATGATTACTTGGGAGTCTCCAAAGATATTTGCTTCCCGAATTCCTAGATCTTTGAGGATGGTTACACCTTGAAGGAGAGCCAACGCCTCGGCTTGTATGCTAGTTGTATGGCCTAGACCCCAGGCGAAGGTATGAGGCGATGCATTGTCTGGCAGAATAATGTGTCCTCCTGCTCCGGCCTTCCCTGGATTTCCTTTTGCTGCCCCATCGAAGAATAGGGAGGGAGTTGATTGATTGGACAGCCAGTCCTGAAAATCTTTCTCATTTTTCCTAATTTGCCAATCTTCAAGAGCTGGAGGGGAGCTTCTTGGCTTGAGGAAGCTAAGCTTGAGGACAGAACCCAGGTCTCTGTCTTGCTGGTTCAGATTTGAGTCGTCGCCCGTGCCTTCCAGCCACTCCCTTAATTGGATTCTCACTGAGTTGGCTACTATTCTGTGATCCTGAATTTTGTTCCGGAAGATCCTCCTATTTCTTTCCAGCCAAACCTGCTAACTGATGAATTTTGGCAATGCGCTCCAAGATAATCTGATCGTTTTGTTTTTTGGTTGAGTGCATGGGTATCTGGCCATCTAGCCTGTGAATAAATCTTGAACAGAGGTGGGGAGCATGAGATCGTAGTTCCAACCTTCCAGCAGTTCCTGCCAAATAGAGACTATAAAATTACATTCAATCATAAGATGAAGGGCAGATTCAGAGTTTGCCTTGCAAAGAATGCATCTAGAGGGCCCATTGAATCCTCTTTTTTGAAGTTTGCCTCCGTGAGGATTTTTTGGTGACAGAGGATCCAACAAAAATGGTCTATTTTGGGAATAGAGGGGAAATTCCATATGCCTGCCCAAGGAGCAAGGTTTAGAGGAACGTGGGGACGCTCTAAGCATAACTGAATATGCTTGCCATTACCAGGTATCCAGTGCGTGTGATTTTTTATGATTGGAGCAGCTCTATTAATGAAATTGCTGAAGAGAGTTCTGAGTGCGTTTTTTGGTTGATCCAAGCACCTGAGCCTCGCTCCTCTGAAATATTTCTTCCACAAAGCAATCTGAGCCCAATTTGGATTAGGAGCAATAATTTTGCAAATTAATTTGGCTCCCATAGGTAGATTTTGAGCCTTGAGGTCCTTAAAGTTCAATCCCCCTTCAAGAGTTGGTTTTATGATTGTTTCCCAATTGATTAGGGAGAATCTCTTATCATTTTGTTTGCCCCCTTTCCAGAAGAATTGTCTGATTAATTCCTCCATCTTTTTGATGATTCCCACAGGTGCCAGAAGGACAGAGAATTTGAAAATCGGGAGGCTGCTGAGGACTGCCTTGATGAGCATTGCTTTGCCGGCAATGTTGAGCCACGAGGATCCCCATGCTTGCATCTTAGCTTTGAATTTGTCTAGTTGAGGAAACCAGTGTTTGCTTGACACCCTCTTATTAAATATTGGCAGCCCAAGGTATTTGAACGAGGACCAACTAGTGGAGGCTGCAGTAGAAGCAAGGGTGTTCCAGCAGAATATTTGACATTTACCTTTGTTTAGTACACTGCCTAAGATCTTACAGAAATCATCCAGAACTGCTTTAAAATTAATAGCTGATTGTGGTGTGGCAACTCCCAGTAGAAGGGTGTCATCAGCAAAAAGTGCATGGTTGATACGTTTCACCCCTCTTGCAATGCATAGGCCAGGAATGGCTTGGTCTTGTTGCTTTTTATTCAAATAGAAATTGAGAGCAGAAGCCTGAATGACGAAAAGAAGAGGTGAGAGAGGGCACCCCTGCCTCAGCCCTCTCGAGGCTTTGAAGAAATCAACTGCCCTTCCATTTACCAGGGGGGCAATCCAGGGATCCGATATGCATGCTTTGATCCACTTTATGAGGCTTTGCCCGAATCCCAGTTTATACATGACATCAAACAAAAATTTATGTCTAACACGGTCAAAAGCATTAGCTAGATCTAGTTTGATAACCATGCCTTTTTCCTTTCGGTGTTGGCTGGAGTGAATTGCTTCTTGCACCAGCACGAAATTGTCCACCAGCTGCCTGCCTTTGATAAATCCCCCTTGATTTTCCAGAATGGTTTTAGGAAGGAATTTTTTCAACCTGTTTGCTATCACTTTGGTGATCACTTTGTACCCAATGTTACATAATGAAATTGGTCGAAATCTGTTGAAGGAGTTTGCCCCTTTTTCCTTTGGGATGAGGGCGAGAAATGCTGAGTTAGTGCAGCCTCCGATCTTTTGACAGTCCTGGGATTTCTGAATCATTTTGAGAAATTCCTTCTCAATTATCTGCCAGCAAGTTTGTAAAAATCTCGGTGTGAAACCATCCAGACCCGGGGCTTTATCCGGATCCATGGCGAAGAGAGCCTCCTTGGTTTCCTTGAGCGTGATTTTGCTTTCTAGGATCTTGTTCATATTGGGGGTGATGAGATTAGGGACAACATCTAGGAGGCTATCATTATGATCAGCTCCTATGTCTTCCTTGTACAGCTTCTCAAAGTGATCTGAAGCTGCCTTTTTTATGCTTGCAAAGTCCTTTAGAACTCTGTTTTCTTCTTTTATTTCAGTGATGGAGTTCCGTCCTTTTCTAGCTTGCGCTTGTTTATGGAAAAAGGAGGAATTCCTGTCTCCAGATTTGAGCCAAAGACTTCTAGACTTAAGCCTCCAATAATCCTCTTCTGCTAGGCATGCCTTATGGAATTTTTTTTGAAGTTTGGCCTCCTTTTCCAAATCCTTGTTTGAAATTTCAATTGTTCTAGATAGAGGTGCTGGCTTTTTAGTTCTATCTGGATTTTTTCCTTTCTGTAGCTGGATTGGGCAGGGTCTTGGCCCAATTTTTTAGCATGGCTTTAACTCTTCTAAGTTTTTCCTCCCACACAAAGAAGGCAGAACCTTTGACTGAATCTTTCCAGCAGTCTCTGACCCTGTCCATAAAGTCTGCCTCTTTGATCCAGAGAGAGCTGAACCTGAATGGAATAGGCCCCAGGTCACAAGCTATAATATGCTCTTGAGAAGAGTCTGGCTGAGGGCGAGAATCTTCTTGTTGGCCTTCTTCATGCAACACAGCGGGATTATTGAGGACATCACCAGCCAAGCTACCCTGAGAATCACTGGGATTTTGAGAGAGAGACTGATCCTTGGAGGTTTCATCTGAGCCTGTGAGCTCATCTTCTTCCTCCGAGAAAATAACAGTTATAATGGCTGAGATAAGCGGTTTGTTAAGCCTGCTTTTGAACTTGAACCGGGATGAGTGAAACGAGCTGTTCAGGGAGGGTCCAGAGTGGTCTGAGGGCAGTGAGGATGGCGAGGCAGAGGCTAACGGAGTTATACGTCGAGGTCTAGAACCACCACGACCCCGAGAACCTCCACGGGACCCTGAGTTGCTACCACGCCTGGGTATGCCACGACGACGGGCCATTGCAAAATAGATCAACAGTTTGAAAGTGCTGAAGGACTGAGGGAGAAAGAGAAGCGACTCGCCACAAACTAAATGAAACCGGAATGAACAGACCTCTGAACTGAAGACCCCAAAGCAGAGCACACAGTATATATAAACGACCACGAAAAATAGCCCAGCAACGACTGAATGAACCCAATACCCGACCCAGACACCTTCAGCAAAGACAGAAACGAAACCCTTACAGAGATGAACAAGAAGACTGACTTAATACACCCGACGCATATGGAGAAGACTGGCTTACTACACCAAACACCTTCGAAAAGAGACAAAACCAAATACCTGAAGCTGGCAAGATGTGAGCAATTATGAAGCCATGGTGTCTTCCAAATTCTCTGTGCTGCGCAGAAGCTCTGAGGACATAACCACCAGAGAGGAGCACTACCTGAAGAAACCGGAGCGACTATGTCACTGTCTGAAGAGACCAGAGCAAATGAACCGTGAGTTGTGCGCGCCATCCTGAAATCTATTTCCTGCGTGCCTTGAACCCGAAACTTCATAAATGCTAATTAATATCCTGCCTCGAACCGCCAAACCTACTCAAGGTATTGCCAGATGCCGGCTCCGCATGCTCAAGCTTTAACATCTCATTAAGGCACCCGCATCCGGGTTGCTCATATTTATCCTTTTTACTTTCATTCATATCAATTTTTGTAGATTGTTAGAATGTAATTCTATTTTTTCTTTTGAAACGATAAAGCATATTGTTTTTTCAAACTATTTTTAATTTACTTAGATTTATTATCAATTTATTTTTAATGAATTGGCATTCATTTTTTGATGTTCAAAAATATAGTTTAAACATATTACTCTCGCTATCAAGATAGATTTATTTTATGTCATTTAGACTTAGTAAATTGCATAAAATTATAGAAACATCAAAATAAACCCCAACATTTCATGAGCTCTTAAAAAACAAAGCTCAAAAATCAATTTAAGTGGCTGACTGGACCTACATTCTAGTTAGGGTTATCATCAATTTAAACATCCATGGTGTTTGCTCAAAATATTGCATTTGGTGATCTCCCCATCCCTTGGTGTGCGAATTGTTCAAGCTAGATCCACTCATACACAACAAGTTGTGTATTTGTTTATAGTTACTTGTAAATGTTTAGGATGAATAAATTAGATTAGTGTTAGGTAATATATTTCCTTGTTAGATTAGTTTTCATGTATATATTTTTTATTTAGATTAGTACGAGCAACCAGACCTTTGTTCCAGAGAGTATATAGCCACACCAAACAAATAGGGGTCTAATAAGGACCCTGATCAGGTCAATGCTCACTCATTACAGGAGGAATTATTTCACCTATCAACACAAGGGAGTCTAGAGCTCATTGCAAAACCAAGAAAGCAAGCAGAGGGGGCTAAAGAACTTCTCCTTCTAGGAGTCCAAGGAATAGGCCTCCACCCAAGTTGTCAATGGAATCCAAAGAAAACCATCTACACCCTCTAGTCTTACAGGGAATCCAGAGACTATTATCCTCACCTAAGAGCTATTCGTCCACCTCCCAATGCTCAACTGAAGGATTCCTCTACTCCCCATGTTTTGATAGCAACACATAGTTCTTCTCTCATTCTCGTTCAATTGTGTTCTCCTGTGTTTTCCGTGTCTCTCTTTGTATTAGTATCACTCTTTCCCAAATTATGCCTCTCATGCTCTCTTCGTGAATTCCCTCTTCCCTGTCACGTGTGGGGTATCCTCATCCCTAAGAACGCTTGTCTCTCCTTGTGTGGAGTGTGATGATAATTGTCCCCATTCCATAGTTGCAACTTTGGTTGTGTAGGCATACATTGTTGTTGCCCCTTCCTTCTTGGCTACACTGGTTCTGCCCTATGTGGTGGTAGGGAATGTTGTTGTGTCAACTCCCCTTCCTCCCCACTTCTTGTTGGTTGACTTCTCTCCCCCCCCCAACTGTTAATGCAACCCATTCTCTATTTAATTTTTTCCTCTGTGTTGTAGATTTATCCAAGGCATGCATGGTTCTTATGTCCTTCTTTCCTGCTCCATTAATTTGTAAAACCATCCCATTTAAGGCACACATGCTAGCTTTCAATGGTTGTCATGAAAAATGTCAAGCTTCCTTTAAAGCCCAACAACCTCCTTCCTCAAACTCTGGAATATAAATCTTGGGCCTTTTTAATCATAATCAAAATATATGAAGATTTATAATGAAGGGGGATTAGCCTGAGGCTGTCACAATTTAAAACGGGGACTTACTCACATAAGTGTGGGAAACTCTATTATAAGCCACTTGAACATAAATCAATTTTGTTCCCAATTCCTTGGATGATTTTGATTATAACCCCTCAAAAGTTGAGCCAATGTCATGTCCACTAAGTTTGCATGTTCATCCATCCATGGTGTAATGCCCTCCTCCCACATCTACCCAAGTAATCGACCAATTGGGGTAAACATGCGACGAGAGGCTACTATGATTGGATTCAACCTCCTATGTGACCATAAGGAAATGGAATCGACATAAACATAATAAAAATACCTTCCACATCAGCTACAAGACCCCTAAGAACCATGCCAACATTTCAAGCAACTTGCCCCTGCGTACCACTGAAGTTTCTGATCACTTTCCCTCTGGACACTCTCATGCTATGGGCATGCCAACGTCCAGGGACCTTTGGATGCTCTCAAAGGCCTGCATGCCAGCGTCCAAGGACCAATTTGTCTTGTTTTGTGCAAGCATTCCCGAGATTTGAGACACTTTTTCCAGCCCAAAGCCTAGGTCACTGCCCATAATGGCATGATATCTTAAAAGCAATAAAATAATAAGGAAATAATGAAGTAGAAGCAATTAGTTAAACAAGCCCTTAACAAGACCCCTACTAGCCATGACAACATTTTTATCAAACATATCGCAACATGTAATCTACAGGTGTAAACAACAAAATGAAGCATAGGGATCTCATGCTTATCTGAGAATCGCTAAGAACCATTATTCCCTCATGTATTTTGCTGCATTATGATCTATTAGGTCATAGATACATTGTCCATTCATTTACAAGTAAAAACATACTGAGAGCCATACATAGCTTTTTTCATAAAATATACATTTAAATAGCATAGTAACAATAGAAATACCATAAATATATCAGCCATAAAATCCACATATAAACCAATACACTTACACATGAAAACCAAGGGAATGAATTTCTCATTAATGAATGCAAAAACCAACCGGAAATGGGACTACCACATTCCACCCGACCATAGATTGGGTGAGCCTAATCTTTCTTCAGCCAATCACCCCCGTGCCATATACCAAGCATGAATGTGGGACTCATAACCAACCAAAAAGAACCAAACAAGGATGGATGCTACGAGAGTTCTTCGCCTACATCGTGAGGAATTTTAGTGCCTCCTAGTCTCTCTGGCTTTACTATAATCCACAGTCTGATCCAGGGATGACTAGGCCCTACACTAATACCCACTCTCCAAGATTTATCATACATCCCATCCCGGGACTACTAGGCCCAACAGAGAGCAATCCACCTCTTGGATTTACTGTATATCTCGCCATTCAACGGCAAGGACTCCTAGGCCCACTGAGGCACATAATCTTGGCTTTATCATAATCCACAATCTAGCCTAGGGGTTACTAGGCCATTGGATTTACCGTGGTCCACAGTTTGGTTCAGGGACCACTAGGCCATGTGTTTGTCATTTCGGAGATCCGCCCCACTCAGCTTCGAATCCATCTGGCCATCCATCTTAACTGAAGTATGAGAACCCATCTCATCAAGGCTATCTAGAAAATGGCAAGGCTAGGCTGAAAACACTATCACACCTAGAAAAACCCATGCCATGACAAAAAGAGCCACATGCAATGCCATGCATGCCAAATCTAGCAAGGAAATCAAACATGCAAATCGATACTTGCAAAGAATCTTGTTGTAGTTGCTTGATCCTGCTCTTCCTTGCTTGCTCCTTCCTTCCTCTTGCCTTCTTTTCTTTCTTGATCTAATGGCAAAGTGATCCAAGAAAAATCTAAGTGTCCAAGAGTGAGTGAGAGAGAGAATAATGAGAGGGCTCCAAAATTGAACAACCAAGCTTTCCAATTGATCCTCATAAGCCTTTTTATCAATGAGGCCTCTATATTCTTCATTTTCCATTATTTTCCTTCAATTTCCTCCTCACATGCAACTTCTTTCACCTTCATTTTCTCTTAATTTCCTTTATTTTCATAAATAAAATGCCAGTTAATGCCTCATGCCTTTCCAAATCCTTTGTTAATGCCTTTGCCAATTTCCTTTAGCCATAATAATCGAAATGAACACCCACTAGGATGTCTTGCCCAACATTCAGCCTGGAATACGTGTCCCATCAACCATGGTCTTATATATTTTTACATGTGTTTTTAACTAGGGTTGTTACACATGGATGGAAAGTTGGAGATCATTTTAACTTATTGTCCATATTCTCCCAAAGTGTAGTTCAAAAGGCACTAAGAAATCTATTATCTCTATTTGAGGTGATGGTCCTTGGCATTTGAAAATGCACCCAAATGCTATGCACCAAAACACCGAAATAACATAAAAATAGAAGAGAAGTAACTCTGCACCTTGACAATGAGAGAGAAGAATGAATGAGAAGCCTATTTGAGTGAGAAACCCTCTTTTACAATAAAATAATGTACAAGATGAGATGATTTCTAGAACTACTTCCTTGGTATATATAGGAGACAAAGGGTATAATTACAATTAAAGGGTTTAGCTAACCAATAAGTACAACGCTAATATAACAATTGAATTGTAATAACTTAACATCCAAGGATTAAGATGCCCCTCCCCTTTAAACAAGTGTTTCGCTCAATAATTGATTAAATGTGGATATTTTGCATGAAGAACTCATCTCCTTATCTCACCTCTTTTATTGGTAAGTTCTTCCACTTAATAATGTACATAGTAATTCTTGATTTTGTAGTTTATTGATCCTTATTTAATAATCACTTCTACTTCTAGTATGGTTTTCTCTTCTTTATTAATCACTGCAAAATACTCTAAGATGGGACCTTATCATAGACTACCTTATTTAAGCAAGAAACATGGAAGATTGGATGTACATGTGGAGATGGAGGCAACATCAATTTGCAATCCATACTTACAACTCTTTGGAACACCTTATAGGGTCCATAATAGTTCAATGCCAATTTATTGTACTTCTTTTGTTGCTTGAAGGGCATATGCTTGTATGGTTATAGCCTCAAAAATACCCATTCCCCCACTTCAAATTCCCTTTCATTACAATGTTGTTCAAGTTGTTATTTCATCCTATTTTGTGCTATGAGAAAGCTATCCTTCAATAATTAGAGAGCCGCTTGTTGGTGCTCTATGTGGTCCTCTACTACTTGAAGCTTCACTTTCCCTATCAAGGGTGATGTCATGGATGGAGGATGATAGCCATAAAGTGTCATAAATGGAGACATTCTTTATGAAGTACAAAAGGATGTGTTGTATCACCATTTTGCCAAGGGAAACCACTTGACCATCATGTTTGTTTATTATATGAAAAACAATGAATATACCATTTTAGACATTTATTAACAATCTCAATTTTCCCACTGGTTTTAGGATGATAAGTGGAGATATGAGCCAATTCACTACCCAAACAAGAAAATAATTAATCTCAAAAATTACCAATGAAAATTAGATCTCTATCACTTTGAATAATCTTGAGAATTCCATGTAGCTTCTAAACCACTTCCATGAATGTTATGCCTATTTTATTTACCATAAAAGGATGAGAAAGAGGGAAAAATGGGTATACTTTGTGAGTCGATTTACCACTACTATGATGAAATTCTTTCCTTTGAACTAAGGTGGACCTACAATGAATTCTATTGAAACATATTCCCAATATTGGCTTGGTATCACTAATGGTTGTAGGAGGCCCAATGTATTGATTGTCTTCCTTAAACTATTGGAAAACCACACATTTGGCCAAGAACTTTTGAACATTAATTTTAATACCTCCCTAGAAAAAAAACCTTCTTAATATTGTGGTAAGTTTTCAAGAACCCTAAATGTCCTCCTATAGGACCTTCTATTTGATCTTAGGATTCTTGCATAAATATAAGTGATCTTAATAATACAATATATCATTTTTTCACACAAATTTATCTAATACACTTCGGTCCACTTGTAATTGTTGAATGATCATGCATACCTTATTATTTGACTTCCATTATATCCATACTTTTTCCACCCAATTAGATTGCAAAATGAAAATAGGACAGAATAAGCACTCTATAACTTCTTCTTTCCTTGAATGTGCATTTGCCACCACACTTTATTTTCCTTTTTTATAGATAATTTTGAAGTCATAACCTATCATATATGTAATCCATTTTGTTGCTCCTTTGAAAATAATCTTTGTTCCAAGGTACTTCAAATTTTCATGATATTTTTTTGCCTTGAAGTCCCCTCCTATTGAGTAAGGGCACCATTTCTTAATTACATGTAATATGGCCAATGTTTCATTTTAATAAATGTGTTTAAGTACATTCTTTCCTCTAATTTGATTGCTTTCAAAGGTAAGATGTGTTTTTTCTTGCATTGAAACTACGCCAATGTCATTCCATGAGGCATCACACTCTAAGGTAAATGTTTTTATGAAGTCAGCATGTCCAGGATAGGAGTTGCACACAAAGCTTCCTTAAGTTTTTCAAAAACTTTGGTTGCTTCTTAAGTCCAAGAAAAGCTCATTTTTTAAAATGTTGTTAGAATGGTTATTATTTGACTGCAATTCTTGAAAAACTTGTGGTATTAGCATATCGATCCTAAAATCCCTTTAAGATTACTCAATGTTTTGAGAATTGGTTATTCCATCATAGCTTTAATTTTTTTAGGATCCACTTTGACACCTTCATGAGATACAATATGATCCAAATATTCCATTTCTTGAACCTTAAAGCCACACTTAGAAAACTTTGCATATATTTGTTGCTTTTCCAATAGTTGAAATACCAAGTCAACATGTTGTACATGCTCTTCCCAAGATTTTTTTTAGATTAGTATATCATAAAAAAAATAGACACAATTTTTTTGAGTAAGGGATTCAAAATATAATTCATTCACCTTTGAGATGTTGAAGGCGCATTAGTAAGGCTAAATGCAATTACCAAAACTAAAATTGACCTCCATTTATTCTAAAGGTTGTTATAGGAATGTCTTCTTGCCTAATTCTCATTTGATGATATCTAGAATGAAGACCCAACTTGATAATGAAAATTTCTCCTCACGATGCATCTCATAATTCATAATGTGAGGAATAAGAAACTTGTTTTTAATGATCATTTTGTTGAGTTCTCTATAATATGGACACACGTGAAATGAAGTTTTTTTTTGTTTTTGTTTTTGTTTTTTTGTTTTTTTTTTTGTTTTTTGTTTTTTGTTTTTTTTGTTTTTTGTTTTTTTGTTTTTGTTTTTGTTTTTTTTTGTTTTTTTGTTTTTGTTTTTGTTTTATTAGTTGTCACCATTGTTCACGAGAATGAGCATTGGCTAGTTTGATTGATGCCAACCTATAACATTTCTTGAACCATATGCCCAATCTCACTTTTTGTTCATACAAATACCTATAAGGCCGATTGTTAGGTGGTAGCTTCCGAGTTGCAAATGAATAGCATGGTCATGATCTCAAGCAAGTCAAAGACCCTTAAGCATTTGTCAAAATACCTTGGAATGATTGTTAATGACTTTTTGAAGATCCGTAAAAGTAGAGGGTCTAGATATTTAAACATCTAGTGAGCACAATTGTGAAATTACACCATGGCATCCTCTTTTTAGTAATTTTGTCGTGTCTTCGGAGCTTATCACTTTAGAGGGATAACCTTAGATGCCTCTAAGTTCAAATTCATTTATCTTCAAGGAAAATCTCATGGAAAGTTATCAATAATTAAGTGACATTGTTCCCAATGATTGTAACCATTATACCCCTAATACAACATCAACACCACCCACTTGGATTGTAATCATGGGACTATCGATAAATGCTCCCCCATAGTGAGCTTAATAATATGGTACTTTTTTTAATAGTTTATGGTACCTCCATCTCAAAAATTATTATTTGAAATTCCAATGCTAGATATATAAAGCAATTCAAATAATTTACTATTTTCAATTAATGAAGATATAGGTACTACTAGAATCAAACAATAATGTTAGCTTTTTTTTGATATATCCTTCTATCTTGAGGGTTTGCAAAGTATTGATGCCAACTAGTGGATGAAAAGATATGGTTGGAATAATCTCTTCTAGTTATAGATTTTGTGATGGTTCAAAGTCTTGATTTTCTTTCTCTTCACATCATATGTAGAATAATTTCTTCTCACCATATTTATGCCCCTCTATGTACTTTCTATCACAATTGAAATATAGTCCCTTTGTTCTTCTTTCATCCATTTGTTGAGTTGTCAACCTTGTAGGTTAAGTGATATTGGGAGAGGGAATGTGGTCCTCTCTATAATTGTTAGTGGCCACCCTTCTACTAGCCATATTTTAAATTTCAACTTTCCTAACCACATTGAAAGCATACTCTAGGGATTTCAGTTTGAAGATATGCACATCATGTCAAATGCTCTCATTTAAAGTGCCCCAAAAAAAATCTAACAAATCATTCTCTAGAATGCTTTTTACCTTGAGACATTGCTTTTAGAATTGTTAAATATGATTTATAATTATACCTCTTTACTAAATATTTATCAATTGACTAAATAATATGTTTCTCCTAATATCCCCAAAATGCATTATCAAGTTATCTATAAAACTGGACTAAGATACAATAGAATATTTGTTTGATTTACAAATCCACTGGCACCAAACAAATTGATATGGGTCTAAATAGAAGGATGCAAAAGTTACCCTTATGTAAAGAGAGCACTTGGTGTTAGAAATACAATGATGCAAGAGTTACCCTTTTGTAAAGAGAGCACTTGGTGTTTTAAATACAAGGATGCAAGGGTTACCATTTTGTAAAGAGAGCACTTGGTGTTCTAAATACAAGGATGCAAGAGTTACTTTCTTGTAAAAAGAGAACTAGTGTAGACCAAATAATTGCTTCATCTAGAATATTCCATGTTATAGGATCTTTACCATCAAATTTATTCATATCAACCTAGGGAATTGTTAGGCTATGGCTCCCTAAACCATGAAGTCATGTATCATTTATGTGTATTTTACATTATAGGATATAATTTTTATCCTAAGTGTGTAATAGATCCTATTTTGCCTCCTCCTCTTTTGAATCTACATAATAGTGTATAGTACATCTATCATGGAGAGCATAGTGATGTAGAGAAAGTGAATAGATAATTGGAATACAAATGTGAATAACTTCCAAGAAAAAACACAAGGATCATCTACTAAAATGAGTACACCCCGATATAAAAATATTGTCATACGAGGTTGAAAGTTGCGTGTTGAACCTTCGAGAATGATCCATGTGGATATTGGTGGCCACTCACCTATCCACCTAGATCTCCAGTCAGTTTCTTTTGTTTCCTTGTTTATTTCAACATTTATTATTTTTAGCATTTTTTCGAGTCCCGAACTTTCGGAGCAGTTTTGACCCCCTAAACGACGTTTTTTTGAGGTCTGTTGCAGGCTCATAGCCATTGGCAAGGGCCTGTGGCAAAACCTGTAGTACTCGAAGAGGTATTTCCAACAAGGTGTCATACGCACCAAACGTAGATAATATGACCAAGTTATGAACCCGAGAAGCTGGTTGCCCAATTAACCCCAATGGGGCCCACAAAATCTTGGCGTTACATCTCCTGGGGTTATGGTTTTGGTTGTTTAGGGTTTTCTCATGTTTTTCAATAATAAATAGGCCCTTGAGCCTCATTGTAACATAGTTCAAAGGCATGTAGCCACCACATCTCTTCTCTGAGATAAGCTACCATCGCCTGAGCTAGTCTTATTTCCATTCTGTTTGTAAGTATATTTCAATTTTTTTTGTTTTTATATTGATGAAATGAAGTGTTATTTCTGCTGCATCTTTGTATTTATGGTTATATCTGTAATTTGTTGCGTTCCTATTTAAATTTGGATCAGAGAATGATTTGCTTTTTTTTTCTAGCAAATATCCATTGTTTGAGTATGTAACCATGCTTCCTCCTTGTTTTGTAACGGGCCACCTTTGATAATTACCAAGGACACTAATTTTATAGGTTATAGTGTTTCAAAGCTATTCTTAGCACGTTGATGCTTCTTTGGCTAAATATTTATCTAGATTATTATCAAAGGTGGGTTGTCCGCACATAAGAGTCCACACACCCACGACCAACTAGAGATTCCCCCACAAGTAGCTTAAAAGGACATGGTTCTCACCAATCCAAATGCACGCAACAACTTTAAAGATGAAAGCCCAATTTTTTTGCCACATTGTCATCTCTCTGCAAATCAATTGTGCATATTCCATTTAAGGTAGTCTTATGTAATTCATTGAATATTAACATGGACAAGTTATAGGATATATTTTCATTTAAAAAGTTTGGGGCTAATAAACCTGAATTATTCTTTTGTGTGCATTGTGCATTATTTTAATGTTGCAAAAGAAAAGTGAAAAGTACTTTGGTTGAAAAGTGTGAGCCTTAAATTGTTGGTGCACACAAATACAATTAAAAAGTTCAAGATGGGATCATTAATTTACTCATAAGTGGAAGACAATGGGACAACTTGGATTGCAAAACCACTCGTGGGGTGATATTGAGTGCTACAAATGGATGCTTTCATGACATAATCAATGTATTCCATTTTTTTAAAATTAATTTATTTATTTCTGGGGTGGGGCTAGGGAGAAAGTATAGCTTAAATTTGTAAAGGAGGAGCAAATAAGTCGGATGCTTTTAATTCCCCATTGAAAAGGAAAACACAACATTGGTTAAAAGCTTCATCTTGTATTGATTTTTTAGTAAAGTTATTTATTTTGTGATGGTCCTTTGTCCTAGACCTATCTCAAAATGGAATAAGGGGTCTAATGAGTTATCTGTGCTTGTGTGCATGTGTGTTGGTGTATTCTCATACATGGTGTCTTGGATGATTATTTTTGTGTCTAATTTTGGCATATATTGAAATCACACTTATAATTTGTCATATGGGCAATACATACATGGAATACAAAGCACGATAATGAAATTCAAGCACATAAAGTTAATCCGAACCATGCATATTCAAGCATTCAAGTGGTCAATCGCATAAACATTCAATAATAAATCTATACCAACTTAATTTCATTACTCAATGTTTGGTACTTGCAATTATTTCTATACATGTAAAACCAAATCGAAATTGAATTGCATTATAATTGTTGGGTCATTCTTGGTTGAACCCAACACCCTCCAATTTTTAGCGTGGATTAAAATTGTTAGATCACACTATCAAAGGATGGATTTGAAAGAAGCCATTTTTTATTGAGTCAATTACACCTTTTTAACTAAGCATGTTGTAGCAAGACCTACTTGCACAAGGAGCCCTCATTAAGCCTTTGAAATGACTCAAAGTTAAAATTATTAGAGTTATGGAACACTCTAATCCTCACTAGTAATGATAACACAATCATGGTTAACAAAGGAACTCTTCATTGTATTCTAACTTGTTTGCAAGTTTCACAAGTTATTTGTAAATTGCCATGGATATTCCACTAGACAATTTGTCACAACAAATTTGATATATTTATACTAAAAATTAGAAATCTATACTATGATGGTTGTTTTCCTTAGACTTTTGGTTTTATTAAGTTATGGTTTTATGCATGTAATATATAAAATGAAGAAAATAAAGAACAAACAAAACTTCAATCACTCACAATGCTAATAACAAAAGATATAACGTGGGAAAAACTTTGGGAGAAAACCTAGTTGGAAGGTGAGGCTTCTCTACTCCCTCTTCATCTGAATGGAAATGGATGCAAGTACAAAGAAGTGAGACCTATGGCTCTGTTGTGCTATACAGCAACCCCCCCCCCCCCCCCACCCCCATTTCAATTTTTAAACTCTTAGTCTTAAAATACTAAATAAGAAATGAGTCCCCTTTTGAATATTAATAAAAGCAATAAACTTTTAAATAAAATAAATTTTCCATAGAAGTCATATCAAAATTGCTTTTAGAATAGTTAGAACTGCTCATCGCAAATCGAATTTCTTTAAGAACTTGTGAAAATCCATTTAAAGAGCTTACGATGCAATCATAGTCATAATAAAACCCTCATTGCAAAGTTTTATCGAAGTAAACCTTTTATACGCATGATGTAATAAAACTATCGCATCTCGCACTCCCACGGATGACTTAAAGCGGCATTGAAAATTTGCGATGTGATAAGGCTATCGTAAATCGTATATCGCTGATTCATAGTAAAGCATCCATCAAACTCCATTGAAATCTCGCGATGTGATAAGGTTATCGCAAATCGCATATCGTTGATTCATAAAGAAACATCCAATATATCGCATTGAAGAATCACGATGCGATTTAATTATCGTATGATGTGCTCTCGATAAAAATAAAGTGATAAATATTATAAATACATGCAGTAAAGGAATAAATTGATAAATAAAGAAATAATGTGATTTGCCAATATTAAAGCCTGTTGTCTCCCTACGCCATCTCAGCACTCATTGCAATCGCAACTATGCAAATAAATCTTTTAAGTATGGCACTTGTAACTCCCGATTTGTGATACACGATTATTAAACAAATATTAAAATAACACAATCGCTGATTGCAAATCGCAGAGTCACGACACCTATTCTACAAAAGACCATTTTAAGACTTGCGATGCGACATATGGTTTCAACATTAAAGTTTCGTGTTGGAGGTTACGGCGAAACATTAAGGAGCAGTTATGGGTACGTCCTTCGAAGATTTCATCTAAGATAGCTAAGTACAACATAACATCTCATGCAACTAATGTGCTTAACTGCATTTAGTCTGTAATTTGTATTATCTTTGTTCAAGTTTTTCGATTGTTACGCTCCTCTTTCTCATTTTGCAGAACTGACTGAGTATCGCATGTCTAAGAAATCTCGGAAAGCAAAGGCCCCTGTTGTAGTGGAAGAATCACTAGCAAAATTGGTGGTAATTGCAGATACTACCTATCTAGGACTCGGTAAAATCTCGTGGGAAGGCAGTTATACTTTACTTGAAGCATAAAATCCAATGGATATAGAAGAAGAAGTAACAACGGATGGAACCGATTAAACAAAGAGCACGCTTAATGACTTGGCCAGCTCCTTCCTCCATAAAATAGCAGCCCGAGCCAAAGTTTTACCATATAATGATCTAGTGAGATGGGTGATTGAAAGTATTAATATAATAGATAGAGCCTTCTTCACAGCCGATGGGAAGATGTTCGGGACATTCAAGCCTGAAGATGTTAAGAAAATGTACCATTTGCCGGATCCCCAACGGCACTACAACAAGGCGTTTTTGGAATCTTTCGCTAAGGAGAATGAACTAGAGTCAGACCCCATCAAATAGTGGAGACATTTTCCAAACAAGCATAAGCACGAATCCTCTGGTATGTACTCTGTGGACTCTTTGGCATCTTTGTATTGTTATGGTGCTGCAATGGTATGTAGGCTCTTTGGAAGCCCAGATTCCACTAGGTTTTCTATAGAAATGGTCCCATTAATAGAAGCGATAGTCAACTCTTTTATTATGGATTGGGCAACTATTCTATCCGATAAAATGGCCAGCCAAATATTAGATTATAGAAGAAACAGATTTGTCACCACCAGAGTCATGCCCCCATTTTATATGAGCGCCTACATAATGGACACTATCTATTTCAATTTTGACTTTCCTATTCTGGGTTGGAAATGAACTATTCAAGACCCAACCCCTATCCATATTTATCACAAGTATCTATGGAAGTCGGATTACAAAAATCACATCTACAGAATTTGCCATGGTTTTGTTTTACCTGTTCATCAAGCCATTTTTAACAAGCCTGCTCCTTGGGTCTCTAACGAAGCCAACATTGACTTAACTTCAATCGATAGTTGGTTCGGAGAGGAGAATTTCACCTATATTAGAGTTTTCGGGAGTATAACAGACCCTCATGTCCTTCCACTCTATATCCCAGACAAGCTATTTGCTAGGGAAATAGCATACCAGATGGTGGAGAAGGGAATGACTAAAAACCTTAGAGACTCTAAAAAACAAGTGCGGCCTCCATTTCCCCTCCACTGTGGCACTTACACATTGTATGACTTTAAGCATGCTGAGAAAGAAGCAGAGAAAACTAAGGACCTGAATCTAGCAGTAAGTATTAAGAGACAATATGATCCAAACAAGGTCGCTTACAATTTCACCAGTTAGGTGAAAATTGCTAAATTTATACATGAGGAGGATGAGTTTGATGATTTATCCGTTCCTACAAAGTTATTTTCACAAGTAACTCATCTGGCAAGATTCAAACTAGGAACCACAAAGATGAATGAATTCATGGAATACAGGACAAGGAGGTTACAAACATTTCCTCTAGATTTATTGAATACTACTCTTACTGTTTAGCAAGCAGAGCAAAGCGGTGAGCAAACTATTGAAGAGATTTTCGGGGAAGGGGAAACAGTTGAAAGGACCAGTGAACCCCTTAGCACAAATGTTAATATTGACCCCATCTTGATAAAAGAATGGGAACAATTTGATCAACAGATCAAAAGCCAGAGTGACCCCCAAAACAATATTGCATCAGCATCACCCGCAACTCAACAACCCATCGTTACTGAGAGCGTGATTGAAAAGACACCCAGTACAGTCATAGCTCAGAAAGAAGTTGAAATAATCCCTGAAAATCCTTCAAGTGAAATTACATTAAATATTGAGGAGATACCACCTCTGGATGTCTTTTACAGTCCTAAGCACAAGGATGTAGTCAGGAAATAGAGGAAAAAGAGGAAAATTGACCAGACATCATCCATAGCTCCTCAATCAGAATTTATGAATGTTATATGGAAGGATTCAGAGGTCAATCCTTCTGAAGATTTGATTAAGCTATCCTAATATGCAGGGTTTTACACAGCTGCCACAATTGATAAGGCCACTAAGGTTAATATATTAATCAAAGAAAAAGATCAAAGGATTGCTCAGCTTGAAGAGCAAACAGTAGCAAAAAAATAGAAGATTAATTGGCTTGAGGAACAGTTGGCCGAAGAAAAACAGAGGAACGAGCAACTCAAAGTTCAATTAAACCTGGAGAAACAAAAGATTGACCAGCATGCCATGTAGAAACAACAACAGTTGTCCCAGCAGCTTGAACAACTTCAATTGACACATCAACAAGGAATGAAGGAAAAAGAGGAGGAAATCTCATAGCTTCAACTATATACATAACAGTTCAGAGATTATCTTAAAGTCGAGGAATTCAAGAAGGAAGCCCTAGAAGCAAATAAGGCCTTATTGCAATAGCTCAACCTCCTTTGCCATAAAATATCGCTCGTCGACCCACTATGCATCATAACTGCATCGCTGATCGATCAGGCAGTTAATACCAGATTGGAATTTGAGGACGCAGATGACAAGGTCTCAAATTTCCTCAAATGGCAAAGCATAGCGGAAGGCAGAGCTGCTAACCTACCAAAAATTCAAGAGTCACATAAAGAAGTATTGTTTTCAAAATGGGAAACGCAGTTAATAAAGGCAGAAAAGGCTACTTCCACGGCCAGAGCTATAATGAACAATGTGACAGAGTTGGTAAATGATAATTTATATGGAGTAAATTTTATTTCTGACTGTTCCCCTAGAAGGCTCCCAAAAATGAAAAATGTTAGAAAATCAATGGAAGCAGGATTTGGCCACCAAAGAAGAACAACTTAGCAGAGTACAAAGCCTTACTTGGGATGCATTTTGGTACTTTTTGGTTAAGCTACACAATCAGCAGATGACCATCAAATGCCTTACCAACGCTGTTGATCGCATGGTGCCCGAGCTTTCAGATGCCACGTACATGGGACAACTACACTCAAGGATGAGTCATCCTCCGGAAATTCAAAACATGCTCTCAATTTTTCAGTTGTGGGTACAGGAACATAAATAGATACAATGAATCCTTTTTAAAGGCAATCGCATTACAATTTTTTCAATGCAAATCCCAGATTTGCATATTTACAGTTCCAACAATTCTAAGCGATTTATGTTGACAGTTTGTTTTAGTTCTATTATATAAACCCTTTCAATGTATCACAGAAGGGGTCCTCAATTTTTACAAAAACTAGACTTGAGAAGTTGCACTTCTGTGCTTCTAAATTTAATTTTTTATAAGCAGTGGATCAAGGTTTCAGATTTTTGTGAAAGAACTTTTTCAAGACCTGCATTTTTGTATCCCCTGGAAGTTTCTGGAATAAAGAAGTGGAATCGAAATGTTATTTACAGATCAAGACTCAAATGCATGCGATATTTCTATCATTGTTCTTTTAGTCTTGATTTAATTGGCATTTCAAATTAATTTTGCTATTGTTGATATATTCATACGCTTCAAATAATTCTATATTGAGTCATTTTTGAACGATTTAGAATTGTTACAATTAGAGATATGTATCAGCAAGAAATATTATGATGTTATGCGATATGTTTTCATAATTACTTTGTTTAATTTCTTAAACAAAGTAATCATTATTTAAATAAGCCTTTCTATAGATAAGTAAATCATCTATATGATCATTTGTCTGTTAGGAATTATTAAGAGTCGCATTGTTATTAGATTACCCGGGTTATGTAGGTATATTTTCATATTTTAAAGTCATAGAATAAACCACTTACCATCTCCGATATACATTAAAACATTCATTCATCAAACCACACACATTATTGGGAAACTGGTCCCATAACCCCCAGTGGGAGTCACCATCCCAAACGAAAAAGGAGTTGTACTAAGGTCCGGACTGGGTGGTTATCCCGCAATGTTGGTGCTACGATTTTAGAGGCATCAACATTTTTGGCGCTAGAAGGAGGGCCTAGCTGTGAATGGCGAGTAAATCTAAATCCAGAGGCCATTCTATGGGTAAAACTCCCTCACCATCTCCTCCAACTTCTCCTTTGGATTCAAAATCTCCTATTCCTAAGCGAGAAGTTGAAAAAGATAATACAACACCCACTGTTGAAATCCTAAACACACCAGATAATTCTTCTCCTGAACCCCCTAAAGTACAGTCTTTGATTCATAAACTACAAGATTTTTCGATATCCCAAGAACAATCTGAGTTATCCCAAGGCAGTGTAACTTCACAATATATACCATCCCAACCGCTTACTAGATCAAAAAGTGAAAAACTTGGTATCCACCAGTCGAGTTTCCTCTACCAAGTCGAAAAAGGGCTAGGAAAACACCATCTAAATCTAACAGTGAGACTCTATCATCATCGCCATCTATTCCATCCGTACCATTACAAGATCATTCATCCCTTTCCCAACTTCAAATCATATTCCAAACAGGTAGAAGAACTTCAACATCCTCTACCCAATCACTTTCTACCCTTTCATCACCCTCTTCTACTGTTAGCTCCACGATGGCGCATAATCAACCTCAACCAAGGCCATGGACCAATCCAAGAGCAGTCAAAATGCCTGCACCTTTAAGCCAATTGCCAGCTTATCCTGAAAAATGGTTACCAAAATTTAACACTGACATTGGTATGTTGGCAGAAGAACATATAAATAATTTCATGTTATCCATCAACTTGAATGGAGTAACTGAAGAAGATGTTGTTGTTAGACTATTTCCATACACTCTACAAGGAGCAACAAGATCGTGGTACTTTTCATTACCACAAGGTTTTATTAATAGCTGGGATGGTTTTCAGGAGCAATTTTTAACTAAGTTTGGAGATGATAGGTCTACAACGACTTTGATCAATGATCTTTCCAATCTTAAATTTGAATCAAAGGAACCCATCAAAGACTTCAACTCACGCTTCAATAAGTTGTTGAATAAAATTCCTGCGACATCCAAGCCTAGTGAAGAAGTCCGAAATGAATGTTATATCTCTGCCTTGCCTTGAAACATAGCCATTTTCGTTGATAGAGCTGCTAAACCAACCTTAGCAGAGAATATGAAGGAAACAAACACTATTGAAAAATGTATCCTAGCTTTGGAAAAAGAAAAACGCTATAGAAGAAAGGAAATCCAAAAAATTTACCTTTAGAGATGATTCAAAGAAGAAAGTAATCAAGGATCCATATGACATGGAACGTTTACAAAAAGTTCTTAAAACTATGTCTAATGAAATGGTTGAAATAAAGAAGCAGATAATTGAGACTTCTACCAAAAATCCTTTTAGGAATTTTAAAAGAAATCAGCCGACTGATCCTAAACCACCTAATGCGATATCTAATGCCGAATCTGATCTGGAAGATGATGAAGATGAAGATACAGTTCTATCAGCTGAAGATACAGATGAAGATGAAACGATTGAATGTCATGGAACGTGGGACTTTATCTTACCCAATTTTGATAATGAAAGTGAACAGGAAGCTCTCCCAGTAAATACCATAAGTAAAAGTATAGCTGAACCTAATCAGGTAAATTCCAAAAAGAAAAACTCAAGTCCTGTTGCTAAAGACAAAACTACTATAAAGAAAACTCCAGTAGCACCTCCCCATAATCAACCATCATCTTCCAATCCTCCCTCATCATCTAAAATGCTAGTAGTTTCAGACTCCATGGATTATAACATTGTAGAAGATATGAAGAAGACTCGGGCAAATATTTCTTTGCATGAACTTAGCAAGCTCAAACATCAACAAAAGTTGTTGCTCAAAGAATTAAATGTCGTGCCTTCTTCTCCTCTTCCAACTAGTGTATTGTCCAAGGCTGCTAAAGGATCAGGAAAGCCACCATCTGATAAGGTAGATGCTACTGATGCTGTTTTAATTGGGGACAGGTCAAATTCTCATACTCCTCCTTTTCTCTTAACTTATGAGATCTACAATAGAAATTTGCATAATTGCTTGATTGATTCAGGGGCTTCATCAAATATTATGCCAGCCTCAGTTTGCTCCAAATTAAATATTGAGCCCCAGAAGTCCACAGTTCACATTGTTCAATTAGATCAAACTAAGGTACAAGTTTTAGGAGAGATAAATTCAGTTACTATCAGATTAGCAACTGATCCCAAGGTTGTCCAAAGAATTGATATATTAATCGCTGACATCCCAGAGTTTAATGGTTTGATTCTAAGTAGAGATTGGTCCGAAAAATTTCATGGTTATATTTATACTGATTGGTATCACATGTGGCTTCCCTATAATGGGAAGCCAAATCAAATCAGAATAGATCGCGGAAAGCATTTGACTCATACAGTAACAGAGTTTGAACAAGAGAATCAACCTGTAGCCTTCAATAATAATATTCTCGGAAACTATTCGACTGAGTCATTTTTTGGGAATTTTAATGCTCAACAATCTCCTTTTCCTGTTAATAGTGTCATATCGCAAATTGAAAATTTCTCTCATACTGTCACCTCAAAGTGTGTTAATGTTGTAGATGAACTTGTAAATAAGCCTTTATTTTGGTCTTTATACTTCGATGGATCAAAATCCAATGACGGTGCAGGAGCAAGATGTATCTTAGTTAGTTCAGAGAGAGAAAAAACCATGTTATCATGTAGATTGGAATTTGAGTGTACTAATAACACTGCAGAATATGAGGCATTGATTTAAGGGCTTTATAAAGCAATAGGCCTGAATATCTAATATATGAAAGTATTTGGTGATTCTGAGATTGTTATTAAGCAAGTGAGAAATACTATCCATTGTCTCTCGAGTCATCTCAAACATTATCAATTACTTGTTCAAGATCTCATAAATCATTTTCTGGCATTTGATATATCTCCTATTCCTAGATCACAGAATGCAACAACTAACCTTTTGGCTAATGTAGCTTCTAAGCTCCTTCCATCTGAGGATTATAGTCTAGATAGATTTTCAATTGAGTTAATTTTTCGACCATCTGTCCCAGATAATGTCACCAATTGGCGTGTATTTAATCACGATGAGGATATCTTAAATTTCTTGACTTCTGAAGGATCTTATGATGGGAAAATTATCGATGAAAGCGATCATGATCTTCAAATAAAGCAAAGACTCAAAGAAAATCCTATTCCAAGATCTGTGGTCAAGCTAGAAGACCTTTATGATATTAAGGATAGATTCAAAAAGGTTACTAATGCAAAACTTCAAAGTTCTACTTTAAAGTTTGAATTAGTAAATCTTGGCACTGAGGCCAAACCCCAGAACGTCAATCTAGGACTTGGACTTTCATCAGAGGAAAGATTTGCTTTCATTAGGTTATTAAAAAAATACAAAAATGTTTTCGCTTGGAATTACGAAGATCTGAAAACTTATGATACCTCTATCATTCAACACACAATTCCAATGATTTCTGATGAGAAACCTGTACAACAGAAGCTAAGGAAAATTCACCCAAATCTTGAAAGTCAAATCAAAGCAGAGTTGAATAAACTCCTTAAGGCTAAAATAATCTTTCCTGTTAGACATTCTAAATGGGTTTCCGGTAAGGAAAAAGAACGGTGACATTAGAATTTGCATAGATTTTAGAATTCTCAACAAAGCATGTCTGAAATATAATTCTCATTGCCAACCATGGAACAAATACTTCAATCAGTTGCTGGCTCAAAGTTAATGTCTTTTCTTGATGGTTTTTCAGGATATAATCAGATACTGGTACATCCAGATGATAGATTAAAGACTACGTTCAGAACTAAATGGGGAACATTTGCTTATCAGAAAATGCCTTTTGGTTGGATAAATGTTGGAGCCACTTTCCAACGAGCCATGGATATAGCCTTCAAAGGTTTGATCAATAGAACAATCGTTGTTTACTTAGATGACATCACTGTTTATTCTAAGAAAAGGACTAATCATTTGCATGATTTAAAACAGATCTTTGAACGTTGTAAAAAATATGGGATTTCTTTAAATCCCAAGAAATCATTCTCTGCTCTTAATGAAGGTAAGCTCTTAGGGTATGTTGTATCCAAAGATGGCATATACATTGATCCAGACAGGATAAAAGAGATCTTTGATATTCCTTTGCCGCATAACAAGAAATCTATGCAATCATTTTTGGGGCAGATAAATTTTGTGAAAATATTTGTACCTGTTTTTTCTCAGATAGTTTTACCCTTGCAATCTATGACTAAGAAAAATTTAGTTTTCAAATGGGGACATAACGAGAAAGAAGCTTTTGATTCGATCAAACAAGCAATCATCAATGCTCTTGCATTGAATACTCCGATTTTTTCTAGTCATTTTATTCTGTATACTCTAGCCATTGAAACATCTTACGTCGCTATTTTAACACAAATCAATGACCAACAAGTAAAAGCACACATATCTTTCTTTAGTTCTAATTTGCAAGGTGCTCAGCTCAATTATTCAGAAGTTGAAAAACAAGATTTTGTTGTATTTAAATCTATCAAACACTCTAGACCCTTTCTCCTAAAAACACACACTAAAGTAATAGTCCCATTCTCCACAGTGAGACAGTTGCTAGTTCAAAGGGAAGTAGGAGAGAAGAGAGCCAACTGGGTAACCGCTTTACAAGAATATGATATTGATATTAAACTAGCGAAAATTGTTAGAGGGCAAGGTTTTTGCAGGTTATTGGCAGGAGCTTCCAATATTCTAGCCATGAAGATTCAGATAATACTGCACAAGTAAATGAGATAAGTATAATTCAGAATCTCAATATGTTGCTCTGATCTTTTACTTGAAAAATGGATATGCTCCCCTTGAACTCAGTTACAAAAACAAACGTGCCTTAAGATTAAAATCCAAACACTTTGAAATCATTGATAATGTGTTATTTAGAAGAAATTATGATTCAATTATATTAAGATGCCTTGAAAAAATTGAGGCACAAACTGTTTTACAGGAATTACATGATGGCCCAGCAGGTGGACACTTTGGAGGAGACACTACAACTCACAAAATACTACATGCTGGATATTATTGGCCAACTTTGTTTAAATATGCCCATGACTACGTAAGGAAATGCAAGATATGCCAAACTGCTAGCGGAAGACAAAGGAGACCAGCCTTTCCTTTACAACCAGTAAACATTGAGCAACCATTTGAACAATGGGGACTTGATATTATAGGAGAAATTGTTCCACATTCTTCTAAGAAACACAGATACATCCTTATAGCCACATACTACTTCACTAAGTGGGTAGAAGCAATTCCTCTAAAGGTAGCCAATTCTGATGCAAGTATTGAATTTATTGATCAGTTCATCATTACACGGTTTGGTTTGCCTATCGCGCTTATTTTTGACAATGCATCTAATTTTTTTGGAAATAGTATAGTTGAATTTTCTCTTAAGATAGGTTTTAAGTTAAAATACTCTGCAAATTACTATCCTCAAGGAAATGGCTTAGTAGAGTCAACTAACAAGAATCTCATCAAGATTATCAAAGAACTGTTGATCAAAATCAAAAGAATTGGCATAAATATTTGATATTTGAATTATGGGCAGATCACATAACTCAGAAGGCCTCAATTGGTACTTCTCCTTTTAACTTAGTGTATGGGAAAGAAGCTGTAATACCTCCAAATTTAGCACTCCCATCTCTAGCCCTAGTGCAATTTATTGAAGAAATCCCTTCTTCCTCTATTCAATTGAGGTTTGATCAAATCCTTAAATTGGATGAGGAAAGAGAAAAGGCCAGAATTACTCATTCTAAACATCAACAAATCATTAAATCTTCTTTTGATGCAAGTTTTGTCAGCTCAAAATCATTACAAACCGGTGATCTCGTTTTGAAATGGGATAAAGCACATGAAGACAAAGGTAAGCATACCAAATTTCAAAAGATGTGGCTTGAACCATTTCAAATCATTGAAAAGATAGGCTCATCAACGTTTCTACTGCAAGATTTATCAGGAAAGAGAGATTCTCTTCCTGTGAATGGGCTTATCTTAAAGAAATTCTTCTCCTAAGGAGGTAACCCCTTCTTACCTGTACATATTCTTTATGCAAGCTAGTTTCTTTTAGGAAATAATGTTGTAAATACTCTCCCATTGACTTTTCACTATTGAAAAGCTCTTTGAAAGAATATTGTGAATACTTGCTTTCAAAAATAGAACCTTTTAAGGAAATGATTACAGTTTTCGAAATTAGATATAACATGAAACTCTAAGAACCTCTTTAATTTTGTGAAATCAATCAAACCTTGAAAATATAGTAAATCATTTTGAAGTTTTATAAAGTTATGAAAGGTTATTTATAAAAAGGTAAATACTTTCTCTAGTTAAGCATCCACAACTCTAAAATTGTCATCCACAAACTCTTAAGGAGTAAGTCATTCACCCCATCCACTAGGTTTATGATTTTTTAGAGTGTAATTTAAAATATATTTGATTTAAAAGATAAGAGGTCTCATGATGAGCCTGCTTACCATGATCATTGGGAACTAATTAAACTGACATTACCAATATTGCATATCAAAACAGGGTAATGGCTTATAATCATATGACAAGGGGTGTCATTACGAGCCAACTTATTCAGTTCAATTACAACCAGTGAATGGCATTGTCATCATCTGGTTCCCAAACCAGGACAATGGCTTTTATTCCAAAAAAATAAAAAGTAAAATAAAAATAAAAAAATGCATGTAAACATATCTTTTGGGTTTATCTTCAAAAAGTGATACTCTTAAATGGATGGGGCAATGAATGGCTGATGGTTAAAAGGTAACCCTGTCGAGACTATAGATGTTTGCTGGCAGCAGAGGCACTACCTGTGGCAAAAGAGTAAACTTAAAAAGCTAAGTTGGGGGAGCCCCTTACTTTATCTTTAAAAACCAATCAAAGCTGGAAAAAACCAAAAATGTTTTTTTTTTTTCATAATGGTTTGAACGAGAAATTGCAGAATTCATATATTTTTATTTCGGAGTAAAGTGTTATCTAACCAATTCTTAGATAGTTGTCTTTTCCTCAATTGATTCTACATAAGAAAGTTTTAGAAATTTCATTATTTTTCAGAGATAGCTGGTTCTCCCAGTGAATCGCCAATTGTTGTGCTATACAACAACCCCCCCATTTCAATTTTTAAACTCTTAGTCTTAAAATACTAAATAAGAAATGGGTCCCCTTTTGAATATTAATAAAAGCAATAAATTTTTAAATAAAATCAATTTTCCATTGAAGTCATATCAAAATTGCTTTTAGAATAGTTAGAACCGCTCATCACAAATTGCATTTCTTTAAGAACTCGTGAAAATCCATTTGAAGAGCTTGCGATGCAATCATAGTCATAATAAAACCCTCATTGCAAAGTTTTATCAAAGTAAACCTTTTATACGCATGATGTAATAAAACTATCGCATCTCGCACAACGTTAATCCCACGGATGACTTAAAGCAGCATTGAAACTTTGCGATGCGATAAGGTTATCGCCAAATCACATATCGCTGATTCATAGTAAAGCATCCATCAAACTCCATTGAAATCTCGCGATGCGATAAGGTTATCGCAAATTGGATATCGCTGATTCATAAAGAAACATCCAATATATCGCATTGAAGAATCGTGATGCGATTTAATTATCGTATGACGTGCTCTCGATAAAAATAAAGTGATAAATATTATAAATACATGCGGTAAAGGAATAAATTGATAAACAAAGAAATAATGTGATTTGCCAATATTAAAGCCCGTTGTCTCCCTACGCCAGCTTAGCACTCATCGCAATTTCAACTATGCAAATAAATCTTTTAAGTATGGCACTGTAACTTCCGATTTGGGATACATTATTATTAAACAAATATTAAAATAATGCAATCGCTGATCACAAATCACAGAGTCACGACACCTATTCTACACAAGACTGTTTTAAGACTTGCGATGCGACATATGGTTTCAGCATTAAAGTTTCACGTTGGAGGTTACGGCGAAACATTAAGGAGTAGTTATGGGTACGTCCTTCAAAGATTTCATCTGAGATAGCTAAGTACAACATAACATATCATGCAACTAATGCGCTTAACTGCATTAGTCTGTAATTTTTATTATCTCTGTTCAAGTTTTTCAACTGTTATGCTCCTCTTTCTCATTTTGCAGAACTCACTGAGTATCGCACATCAAGAAAGATGTCTAAGAAATCTCGGAAAGCAAAGGCCCCTGTTGTAGTGGAAGAATCACCAGCAAAATTGGTGGTAATTGTAGATACTACCTGTCTAGGACTTGGTAAAATCTTGTGGGAAGGCATCTATACTTTACTTGAAGCAGAAAATCCAATGGAGATAGAAGAAGAAGCAACAGCGGATGGAACCGATAAAACAGAGAGCACACTCAATGACTTGGGCAGCTACTTCCTCCATAAAATAGTAGCCCGAGCCAAAGTTTTACCATATAATGATCTAGTGAGATGGGTGATTGAAAGTATTAATATAGCAGATAGAGCCTTCTTCACAGCCGATGGGAAGATGTTTGGGACATTCAAGCCTGAAGATGTTAAGAAAATGTATCATTTGCTGGATCCCCAGCGGCACTACAACAAGGCATTTTTGGAAGCTTTCGCTAAGGAGAATGACCTAGAGTTAGACCCCATCAAACAGTGGAGACATTTTTCAAACAAGCATAAGCACGAATCCTCTGGTATGTACTCTGTGGACTCTTTGGCATCTCCGTATTGTTATGGTGCTGCAATGGTATGTAGGCTCTTTAGAAGCCCAAATTCCACTAGTTTTTCTATAGAAATGGTCCC